>WBSA01000002.1:3110000-3724667 GCA_009828645.1 Calcarisporium arbuscula
ACCTGCTGGACGACCAACCGGGCCATATGGCCAGCCTCAAACCCTGATGGGCCGCTCTATGAGTCCTGGGCCGAGAGCCCAGTCTCCCGGGCCGCGATATCAAGGACCCCCTACAGGAAGACCTCAGAGTCCTAGTGGCATGAACCGACGGATGAGCCCTCCGACAAACCCCAGCCCCATGAATCCCGCACATTCGCCAGATCAGGCACCTCCCGCTGCGCCTATGGGCAGAAAGCCAGTACCCGGTCAGGCATATTGAGCACTCCATAGGCTTGGTGTATCTGATTTATGGCACTAGGATTCTGTGGTACTGGGCGTTAAAAAAAAGAATTCTCTGGGTAGTACGGCGGTCGGCGTTACGGCGCGCTTTTATGCAGGATGGATAATGCATATGCGTTGCCTGGTCTGGATGTAGCAGACCCTTTGGAGATGCACATCCAGACATAATTTTTGATCTTTCTTGACTCTCATTTTACACCATTTTTGGACCTTTTTATTCCGTTGATGCCGACACTGACATGGAAGATTTTTCTCGTGTTTATATGGAATTTTCGTCTTTTTCTTTCCCTTTTCACATACTCGCGGCTCTTACGGCTGCTTATGTGTGCATGTTGTCGCTTTTGCAATCTGCACGAAGATATGGTTAGGCAAGGCGTCGCAAGACACTGTTGAGCCGCGCCAGGCTGTCCTCGTCATTCGACATGGTGCAGGACTACGCTAGAACCAATATGCACGTTGCCTGGCTCGCTTTATTTCTGTGTCTGATGGATGGCTAGATCAGGATCCACGCCGCCGGACGAAGATGCAGGAAGATATGAGATGGTAGTATCTGGTTGCTGGGTGCAAGGTAGCGACGGATAAGTGAGCGATGGAGCAAGAAATGGAGTCTCGAACAAGAAGAACGCTATGGCTTTAGCGCTTCGCACTTGATCAAGAAGCCTACGTAGATGAGGTAGATAGCAACGAATGAAGATGATTAGAGTACTGGTTTGCTTTCGTTTTCTACTGTGACATGTTGAGGAGCTGGTTGAGTAGCGACAAATTTTGTATGTACTTGCTTGCCTAACAATGCCTCAAGGGCTGAAGGTTTTGACAGGCTAGCAGTTTATGACAGTGGCATTTATTAATACAAGAGGACAACCGACTAACCTGTTGACTGGATCCTATTGCTGAACCAACTTTCGTATGGCAATTCCTCATGACGAGGAAGGAGGCAGGAATGCTATCATCAGGTCGACCACGTATTAGGCAGGGGCACATCGAATCACCTGCCCAGCAGCTGTCAATAGAAAACCTTGTTTGGCTTTTAACAGACAGGAGAGGCTCAAGCTCACAATATAGGCTCAGCCCATCTACCACAAAGTGTGATATTATTGTCTTTACTCGATCCGCCTTCCCGCGCCCCCCTTTTTTTCATTTGATGATTCACGGAGCCTCATCTTACTTGCATTTTACCCGAACCTGACCGGACTGAGCCAGCCACTTCTTCTGTCATTTCCTATGTGCAAGCGTGGTGTCTTTTCGCCTTGTGTGAAGGGCCTGACTTGACCTTGCTCTGTTTACCGGTGATTGGGGTTTGATTACATCTAGGGGAAGGTCGTCTAGCTTGGCGCCGTGAGGTGATTTGAGACTGCTGTTTCTGCCCGTTCCAAGATTCGATTCTGCATCCATCAAGGGCTAGGGGTACTCGTCATTAATCACCCCGAAATAACGGCTGAGAAGAGCGGGACGACTCTTTGGCCGCTACGTGTGGTGTGAGGGCTCTTCAGTAACCATGTTTCTCACGTCGTTGATCGCCCTCGTGCTCGCTGTTGGGCATGCAGCTGCAAGACCCCGCGGAATGCATGCTTTTGACGTCGTGGGTAGGCCGTCTGGCCCTCCCTCTGAGCTCCATCGCGAATCGTCGCACGTCTTGAACCTACCTGGTTGGTACCAACTTCCGTGAAACCAGTCAAGCAAGGCTTCGTACTCGAAACCCGCCACGGAGGGAAGCGGGTTTGGCGGTCGATGCAGACATGTCAAGCTTGGTGGGCATGGCAAGATTGGCTCGTCGACGCTGGAGGGGAAGTGTGTTGATGATGATGGTCAGTGGTGGGATACCATCTTGAATTTGAACCATTGCCTGGGAACTACCTAGTGCTGGCCATCTTACGTACCACGACATGTGAGTTGAAGATTTTCGTCTTGTTGGAGAGATATGTCAAGGGCTGATCCTCGAGCCATGTAGAGGGAATTTCGATAGGACGTGTCGGCCATGCAGGCTCTACAATGTCAAAGATGTTACGGGCCTTTTGCTGAAGTGCAACTGTCTTGGCGATGATGGTTTGCCCAAGTATACTTCACTGGTTCTCGGGTCTTCTGGTAGGACTACAATGAATGGTCCGTGCAGCAAAGGTCGGCATAAAGCTGACATGATTACAGATGGTGGCCGACGCGCTATACAATCAATCGACGGAAGGCTCGTATGTGGTCGACGTCAGGGGCTGAAGAGTCCCGACTTCTGAATATTGCGGGGAGGGAGTGGCTATTTCCAACTCAATATTGCCTATTTTTGTGATACTCAACATATTGGGGGGAGGCACAATTTTGGCAGCATACTATCTTGGACCAACGTACTTGGTGTGTATCTTGCTCAAAAATTCTAAAGAGGAAGCTAGATCGATGCAAGGGGAATCCTCTCATTACCTATATATAACAAGGTAGCAATCGTCATCAAACGAGACGTGACATATTCGTGAAACCATATCTTCGTGAAATAAACCCAGAACAATTACCATTTTCCTCCCGTCAACTCAGGCCAGCCTGACCTCTTGTACATCAATCTAGGCGCTCTACCATTTGAAGAACCAAATCGTCCGCGAAGGCCCCGCCCCTTTTCACCAGTGCACTAAACTCCTTGCAGCCACGCACGTTTTCAATGATGCAGCCAAAGAAAGAAGAGACAACAGCCCTGGCCTCGTCATCCTCATCGGTATTGTCGTATATCTCCTCAGCCAGCTTGACGAGATCCGGGATACGCTCTTGGTAGATGGTGAAGTGAAGGAGGGATTTGTGCAGGCGGTAGAGGGTGAGGGTGCGGAGGGGCTGGACAGCGTACTTTTCCGCGAGGAGGTAGAGCCGGGCGTGGCTGAGGAAGACCTGCTCGTATGATTCCCTTGGGCCGATGTTTTTGCGTGGATGCCAAGAATGACTGTGCGGTGAGGCGGAAGAGCGTGAGTTCCTGCTGCTGCTGCTGAGACTGTCGTTTGCAGGGCTGGGTTGTGCATGCATAGAAGGGGTTGTGAGGTTGGCGAAGCGGTCGATAGTTTCGTATTTGTGATTGCGGCGGGGTTTGGTGTGGGAGTTCATGCGGCGACGCTTCTTGAGTTGGGGGCTGCGGCGCTCTGCGTCCTTGCCGTTGGTGTCGCCGCATGCTGTGTGGTCTTCGTCTTGATTGTCGTTGTCGTTGTCGTCGTCGTTGCTGTCGTCAATTTGGTGGTGGTGGCTGCTGGCGATGTTGTGACTCGCCTTGATGTGTTGCATGAAGGAGTAGAGGGAGGAGGAGAAGTTGAAGGAGGACCATACTTTTGCGGACTGGAAGATGTCGGGGGTGTTGGTGTTGGTGTTGGCGTTTGCTTCTGAATCTAAGGCGTCGTCATCGTCGTCATCGTCGTCTTTTTCTTCTTGGTCCTCCTCTTCTGAGTCGCCTTCATCCAACCCGCTGTCACCTTCGTCCTCGTCCTCGTCCTCGTCTTCGTCAAAGTCCTCCTCCTCCTCTGCCTCATCGTCTTCATCCACCTCGTTCCCGTCAGAGTCTTCATGCTCTTCAACATCTGCCGCAACAACAGCGCTCACTGTCCCGGAACTGCCACCCGATGATCCCGCTACTGCACGTGGCTCTTGGTGAGGAGGTGGTGTAGGCGGCGTGGCTATGCTTGCTTTTTCTGACTTGGCACCGGAATCGGCTGTGTCCAGCTCCCCCTCATTTACGCCGTCCTCAACTCCATTCTGCTGTGAGGTGGCATGGTCGCTTGGGCTGTACGCATCGTAAGGCAGCAACTCAGGCTCTGCCTCAACGTAGTCCTTCGAGTAGGCGTACTTTGCGAACCGGACAAACGTCTGGTCGTCCAGGTCTGGCCACTCGACTCTGCCTTGGTTGCCCTCGTCTGTGATGCCATTGACGAGGGCGCTGAGGGCAGGGGACAGCTGCCCGATGACTTCTTTGTGAACATGAAATTCCCTCTTTTCCTTGCCAATGACGAATAGGAAAGGTTTGGAGGCGAGGGATCTGTGGATAGTGTGAGCGATCTGTACGACATAGACCAGAGTTGATGAGATGAGGCGAGATCTTACAGCTCAAAGTTGGCGTTGTCCGTCGCATTTGTGCCTTCTGCTGTCGCCTTTGTTGAAGGCATAACTGAGGCAAGACGGGGTCGCGTCCGATGGGCTTTGCGTGTCGCACGGCAATGTTGGGTATGGATCTAGATCAATCTGATATCGAGAATACAGCTCACGATGCGCAACGTGCAACGTGCAATATGTAAAGTGTAAGTCGTGGTGGAAGCACAAGTGAACAGGACGTCAGCCACTGGAAACGTTCAACGCCATATGGCTTGCAGTCTGGCCAGGACAGGGGGTCGAGGAAGAGTCAAGTACTATGCGGCGAGGTAAAGGCGTAAATGGAACAAGCTGTACTGTAGAGGGGATCAAGGTCCAGGACGGGTTCCGAGAAAAGAGAAGACGAGGAAAGAGAGGAAAAATAAAGAGGGAGACGATAATGAGGATGAACGGAAAAAGAAAGTACATCGGAAGAAGCACGTCGGAAGAAGCATGAGAGGAAGAAACAAGAGACATGGCGCACCGTTGACCGGTCTCACTTGATTGCCTCCAACCGACAGGGAGTGCTGGCGCTAGTGCGCTACTGGCAGTCCTCAACTATTTCCACTAGCACTACGGAGTACTCACTGCTGGCACATCAAGCGCCAACTCTAACTAGGACAACAGGGACAGCAAGGTGGAGTTGATCGAGATGGGCAGGGAGAGGGGTGTTGTGGACGACGGCCAAGTGGGTGAACCGTGGTGATTGACCATTGATGGCGATGGTGGGGTGTGCGGCGTGTGCCAGACTGCTCAGTAGCGTCCGGGCTTGGAACGTCAAAGCTCAAGGCAGCGCCAAGAGGCAAATGCCATGACGGGCAGCGTGTCCATTCGGCTAGCCATCGACAAAGCAAAGTGCGCGTGCGGGTAGCGCAGGGCCGGAAGACGCGATGAATGCGATGGTCGAGGCAACTATGATGCCTTGCAGGCTCGTGCCCGTCAGTCAGACCCGGCCAGGTCGCGGATTTGCTTGGTAGGGATATAATAAGAAGCTGGCCACTGGGGAGACTCGAGACGGCTGCAAGAGACGGAATGGGGTAATTATCCCACTAAAACACCGCCCGCTGGCTGACTGCGAACGTCGATTTGGCGTGCAAAGGATTCATGAGGCCTGGCGAGATGGCCCAAATCGGCCGACTGCAGCAAGTAGCGTTGCAGTGGAGCGCGTCCTCACTCGCCGTCTTGCCGCCACGCGACTTGTCGGAAACGAAGAAAAAGGAAATATCATCACCTTCCTGGTTCCCCTCCAAGCCCTCCCACCCTCCTATCAAAAGCAACCCACCCACTCTCACCCCCATTGCTTTTTCCAACAGAAGAAAAGGAAAAATAACACCAGAAAAGCAAGCGGAGAGGGGAAGATCAAGGGCTGCCTTCGTACGAGGGCGGGAAAAAAAAAATCGAAATCGAACAACGGTCCCGCAACCATCCCTGCCAGCTTGGGTCATGTATTGTATTTTGTCACCCGAAAATCTGACCACCATGCCCCTCGAACACCTCCACGACCAACGGTGATTTCAGGGATTTCGTGGCTGTTGGAGACCTCCTTGGTACACCATCTCCCTCTCTGTCTCCCTCCCCCAGACTCGGATGCCTCCCACTATTCCCGTATGGAGCACTATCAGTCAATAGCACGCACCGAGTGCTCATGTATATTGTCCCCTTCCACAGTACGTCGAATTCTTTGCAAGGCGCGTGGCGGGCGTAGGCTAGCTGCAACACTAGGTAACATCTCAAATGACGAATTTGCCTTTGCACCCACCGCAGACTTCTCCTGAAGATTCCACCACCGTCTCCGGCCCAATCAGTTCTTGCGCAATTTTCGCAAGCTGGGACGCTTTGAGGCAGCGAAGACCACACACCGCACATATGCGAGATATCCCAGGCGCCATGATGGCAAGGCCCGATGCTGTGCAGGTGGCAAACCCATGCCCGTTTTCGCAAACGGCTTCGCCTCGCACGTTATGAAGTTTGGTCTCACAAAAGACGCATATTTGCTTGTCTAGGACCTCGTGGAAAATATCCCACAGCGGGTTGATACTTAGCTTAGGATCCACGGCGCTACTCGATACCACGTCAGGCGCATCACCCCCAAAGCCGTATATCGACTCCCATAGCTGGCCTTCAGTGGTGAGTTTCACAGGTACAATGGGTACAACAGGGTTACGAGCCTGGGGCTCGTCTCCATCTACTTGCCCTTCCTCATCCATTTTTGCTGGCCAGCCAAAAAGAACCCTTGATCTGCCCCGTCGATCAGGATGCTGGGTGCCATGTTTCGACACTAAAACGGCTGTGCATGCGCCTCCGGGCGAAGCCGCCATCCCCCAGAGTCGAAAACGGTACGGGTGTACTTGAGTACCTTGTGCAGGTCGTCGATTCTCCGACTCCTCGCCTTCCGAGCCATCTGGGTCAGAATCTGAGTCCAACTCAGCGCTGGAGAGCGCCGTGGTTCTTGATACCACGCGCTTTATTTGCTTGTTGACTGTTTCAGCCCACTGTGGCACGTAAGTAGCCTCTTCAGGCACGTTTGTCTCATACCAGTCTCTGTTGCTCGATGTAGCGGAAAGGCGGACGAGAGAATAGTACGGCACGGGCGGTTCAGTTCCGGCTGCGGGTAAATGAAGAACGAGACCTAGAAAAAGTAAGGGCAAGGCTCAGGGCGTTCCCGAAGCATGGCAACAAAATACCTGTGATTGGATTTGTGTATGGTTGCTCTTCCGCATGAAATGCCGCTGGGCACTGTTGGATTACATGCTTCTCCATGGGCTTGCTTTGTGGACCGATGAGCTCGACCTGGAATGGCTTGACCTCGAATGGTGTCGCAATCACTCCACGAGCCATCGGGGTATCGTTTTCTTTCCATAGCTGTACTTAATTCAGCCAAGGCTATTTTGGAACATGCTAAAAGTAATTTTTGAGAACTCACCACATCCTCCCACTCAATGAATGCGTCTGCAAAAAGTGGCAAGCACACAGACGGCGTGTCTGATGAATCAATCTCGAGCTTTGGCAGCTCTCCCTTGACCCAATGTCCCTGAATCGCAATTCTCCGATAGCCGACATGATGCGGTGAAATGTACGCCAGTGTTGCAGTTCGCAAATCGCCTTTCACAAACCATGGGCTCCATTTCAGTGAGAATGCGCTTCCACAGGTGACCAAGTCGGGATCTGGATCTGTGGGATCCACCTGTTGAGCCAGTAAGACAGAGTGAGGGACAGTTTTCTTTTGGCAGTGTACTCACTTGATGAGGTCCTCGGGCGTCGAATCTTGCCACTTCGTGAACTTTCCACATGTTTTCATGCTCAGATGCTAGCGTTGGAGGCCCCTGAAGCCCCTGTTGCGAACAAAACTGAATTGCCATGATGACAACTTCCCCTGAATCAGTTTTGTAGGCGAGAAGAGCGCATCCGGGAGCTATCTCCCTCGCCCATGAAAAGGATATGATTCGTTCATCCATATTCCGATAGCCTTTTTCGCTCCTGGCGTCGGGGATGGGAAGTTGGGCCCCAAGCCCCCAAAGCATCTTCCAGGTTTTGAAGCTGCGTGTCCGCCTCGCCGCTACGACGGTTGAATGGGGGTCAATGTGCTCACCATATGCAACTACAAAGCCGGTTGTTGTCATTGCCGTCAATATAGGGCGCAAATTCTGGCCAAGTCCGTTAGGGGACCACTCGACTCTGACAACCTGTCCCAAAGCTGCCCCCAACCCTGTGATTGGGCCACCGCCCACGCCCTTGAAGCTCGGTTCTTCCCCAATACTGGGAAGGGTGAGATGGATGCCAGCTGAGGCGCATAGCTGCGAATTAATGGCTGGGTCTGGTTTAATGGAACCCAAAGCCTGGAGAGGCACGGAGAATTGTGGCTCGAGCATGTCTACTGCATGCGCCTCGACATCGGCGTTAGCCTTGGGATACTCTGGTAAAAATATCGAGATTGAGTTGTCTGTGGCCACCGCAAGCTCCGCATCGCAGGACCAGGCAATCGCATGAGGTGCGAGTGGCCGCGATTTCAGCACCAAGGCTTCAAGGGGCCGAATCTATCGGGATTGGTAGTCACATTAGTTAATTGCGCTTCTTTGTGCATATGATATCATCCTCTCGGTGCCGCCGACTTGTCGTGACTCTGCTGTGAAGCAGCGCATTCCATTCGCAACCTTGTACCATGCTTCCGTAACAGATGCGTCTCCTAGGTATAAGAATAGAAATCTGCAAAGGAGCACGCAAGGAATAATTGCACAAGTCATCCGTAGTTTAATGGCTCTTGACAAGATGTTGATAAGAGATGATCGGAGGGTTTGCTAACCTTTGATCTGTCCATGATGGCTGGCGTGGCATCGGCGCGAAAGATCAATGAATACAATATCACGGCTTCTTCATCGCATTCTTAGCGTCCCTTGACCCATTTGTAGCAGAGAGTTTATTTTCTTTGCCCGTGTCTAGTAAAAACTTCACATGGCACAGTTGTGAAGTTCTCTTGCATAAGACTGGGTGTGGATATAACTGAACTATCTGCTGACTAATTAAGACGTCGACTAAGATGAGGAAAGAGGAATGAAGGTCTCGCTCGCTCTATCGTAAATCAGTGATTGCTTGAGGTAGGCACCTATGTGCATATAACGAACTCTCACAAAATTTGGCAATGGATATAATACAGGAACCCAACGAGACCACTGCCTACCTACCGCAGCGAATTGGCCGTCATGTTTGCCGCCTTCCATTCATCAATCCCATGTAGACAGCTCTTCTAGATATTTCCAGTTTAGAAACGTTACACAGAAACACGTTACATACGCGCAATGTAAATAAATCCGCCTTGTCCTGCTCGCCAAGAACTCCCTGCATTCTTAATTCCCAATCAACGCCGTCCAATGTCATGCTGTTAGGCAGAAGACTGCTATGCTTCAAAGTACGAGCCAAGGCCCCAGAGAAGGGCACATCCCGCCAGAGCCGTAGCTCCCACGACCCTCTTTGTCCACCAATTCTCGTCCGTGAGGGCTGTGACACCCTGGAACTTCTTCGCTGACTCAGTAGGCATGCTGGCAGGAACTGACGATGTGTCGTTGCGCGGAGTCTCTTCCGCAGCTTCCTTCTCCCGCAGTTGAGCAATCACCTTGCTCAATTCAACCAGTTCTTCCTCTAAAGCGGCATCCTTGGCGCGATCCACCTCGACGCTTTGAACATTTCCGAAGAAATCTGTGATGAGGCGGCTTCGGGCGGTGTCATCGCCACCAGGGAAGAGATCGTAACGCATGCCCGCATTCGAGTGAATCTTGTCATAGTCGTAGCTGTCAAAAAGGTCGCCAAGGGTCTTCCTACTGCTCATGTCTTTGACCTCTGTCTCCAAAAATTCTAGGTTGTAATAGGTATATCGATCGATGACGGCGACGCCAACGTCGCTGTCGGCATGGTGCGAATATGACGATTCGTCGAGCTTGGATGACCCTGTTGCAATAATATTTGGCGAATAGAGTCGACTGTACATGGTGTTGGCTTGGCAAGTGTCGATCATAAATAGTATCTCGTTGTATCTGAAGAGAAAAAAAAAAGAGTCAGTGCAAGGGTAAGGAGGAATGGGGACGAACAAGATGACATACCGTTTCTTTTCCCACATCTGCTCGAAGGCGTCGGCAAGATCAAAAGCGCCAATTTCCTCGGCATCCTGGAATTTCAGGAATTCATTGCCTCCATGACCTGTCATGTAGACCAGTATGTTGCTTCGATCATCGGTCAAGAGGCGTTTGCTTCGAGGCATCTCGGCGCCCACGCGGTCTGTGAGTAGTCGAATGAAGTTCTCCACGGTGACTTCGTAGCCGCGGTAGTCAACCTCGATGTTGTCGCCATAAAGATCAACGGCGCGATCCGAGTTGCTGTACACGGTGCCGGGGAAGGCGTTGCGCGGATTGCAAGCCATGTCATCGGGAAGCATGAGGATGATTTGAGAGTCGGGGATTCCCAAGCGCTTGACGGTGCGGTATATCGAGAGAACATTTGCGAGATGGCGGTAATTGAACCAGAATCGTGATGTGCACACGAGGACGGCCCAGTTGCTGGTGTGTTCGCCGAGGACAGTCGAGACGAAGGCGATGAGGGCCAGAAAGGCGTGGAGCTTTGTGCACCACATCCTCGTCATGATTAGGCGGCGAGAGTATCGCGATTATGGCGAGAGTGATGTCTTGCGGGTATGTCGTCTACATTGACCGGCGTGCGAGCGTATTACCGGGAAGACGTCAAACTCATGGCGAGTGTTACGGATCGTGGCTGTGGTCGAGGGCTATTGAAGGCGTGCAACCTGTTGGTTAATCATCATTTACAAGCAATGTGAACACTCCCTGGGCTGTACCCAGCTCCAAGGGTGGAGCTTACAAATCAGGGGCACTTCCATATATAAGGTACCGACCAGCGCTAGGCCAGGCTAGGCACTTGTCAGTTTCACGCACTTTGTGCTTCCGCTAGCTAGCTGGGGCATTCCCGCAGTAGGCCGACAGGTAATTAGCTGTCAGATGTCAGGGCTCTGAACCTTGGTGTCTTGAGAAAAACCCGATAGACGGATACAACTAGGCAGTTTACAAATATGTGTTTATCCTTGCGTATCGTACTGTGCCGCAAGAGCGATATCGCAGTGAGGTAGGTATCTAGCCAGAGCGCTTAGAAGGCCAGTAGGCTATTACTTAGTAGTGTAGAGCACTAACCAACATCAACTGGAGTGGCAGCCTCAGGTGACGAATAAGTGGGCTCATATACTGCGATGGTGGTCAAGATCGAGAGCAAATGAATTCCACCTAGCACATGTCATGAGTTTACATGTGGGTTAGAATTGATCTCTTGTTAGGTTTCCTAGCCAAGGACTGATAATAATTCTCAACCAGGAACCTACTTTGCCCGCACATAGTAGGCATATGCAATCACGGGCTGTGTGAGTTGAGAAATTGACATGGACCCTGATAATTCCCAACTCATGCATGCCCCCTCCCCCACCAACTAACTTCATGACGGAGGGGTTGGTGGGAGTCTTATTAACATTCGTGGCGATGATGGAATACTCTAGGTAGCAGTTAGTAGCACCTACGTGAGACATTTATACTTCCTAACCAGTAGACAGATTTCCAGGCTACAGACTCCATATATTGCGCCTTTCTGTTTCATGCTTGCTCTGATGGTAAGAGCCATGACTTGGGCTGCAGCCGAACATGGCGTGTCGAGAAATCCATGCGTGTCACATGAAGCTCTCCCCAGTGGCGGCGCTTGCGCAAGACAGGCTAAATAGGGTCGGCCGGACGCTAAAGAAAAGGTCGGTAGGCGGAAATGGAAGTCCGACCTCAGTGTTTGTAGGTACCTAGGGCAAGCTGCTGCCACTCCATGCCACTCATGCAGCCCCAGGGTACAAAGCCTGCCGAGCTGCATGTACTGTAGCAGTGGTGGGTTAGGTGGGTTTGATGTTTGATTGGGTGCCACGTCTCCGGCTAGGGGTTAGTGCGTAGCGATGAGTGTCACCACTTTATGGAGTGCTCCATGACATGGGCAGATCGAAGAAATAATAAAACCCATCACGATAGTGCCAGGCAGCTCCCATCACATGCACGCCCCGTATCCTCTGTGGCTTTGCCTGGCCTCTCCTCTCGTCTTTTTCTCTATTTCCCGCTTTCCCCTGCCCCTCTCCTCCCTCCCAGATATCTCTCCGCAACCATCTGTCATCGTTTATTCTCCTCTCACAGCCACGTTTCCCAGGGCTACCCTTTGTCGTCAACGTTGTCTTTGCGAAGGCCCGGCCGATTGTCAAACCCCCGTATGCGGAGCACATCACGAAGACCTGCATGCGACGCCCCTAGTTTCTCCAAACTCTGACGTGTTTCGGCACCTCGGCCAGTCAACCACTCCCTACCACCCAACTACATCTCAAAGCATTTGCTAGGCAGCTAAGCTCACACTGCCACCCAATAGTTCATAGCGAACCTACTGGACCTGCTTCAATTACTTCGCCTTATATATAGCTCGCTGCTTCAAGCTCCTACCTCACGACAGTAGCGCATAGCTCACCATATCTGTCTCATCGTCTGCAACGACTTTTTGCAGCTCCTGCGCTGCGTTTCGTCTGTCAGCCGGCGTTCCGCCCCAGCTGTTGTGCCACCGTAAGCCGCCCCCGACCAACCCGCCGGCTGAATTGGTTCGCAACTCGCGCCCACAGCTCCCCGGCTAGAGCGCGAACCCCTCGCTGGTCAAAGGCGAGGCTGCGGCTTCGTCGACATCGACGCAAGCGTACCTATCGTCCAGCAACTCAACTGTTGGAACTTAGCATACACTCTACCCTCGGCGCGCGGTGGACGATCCGGGCCTTCTTGGTATCGCCAATAGTCCTACTATTGGGGGCGCCAGTCTACACCGTCTACACCGTCCACTACAATGACAGCATCGACGACCAAGATGAGGAAGCCTCCGTCACATCTCTTTGTAGTAAGGTATGTAACTCTCGACTCGCCAATTTAACCGGAGGTCTGGTGACTAACCAAGTTGCTTCACCTAGACACGGGAACCGTCTAGACGCCGCAGACAAAAGATGGCACCTCACCTCTCCTACGCCCTACGATCCCCCTTTGACTTATAGTGGCTTCCTACAGACGAGACAAGTTGGCAATCAGATTGGCAAGATATTAGAGCAGGTCAAAATCGACGAGGAAATATCTACCAAAGCTCGAGGCCTGAAGGGCAAGCGTAGGCGTTTCAACGTCATTATCCACAGCTCTCCCTTCCTACGTTGTGTCCAAACGTCGGTGGGAATTAGCTCAGGGCTTGCGCAAAGCTCGCCTGATTCCAAATACAGCCCTGCCGATGTCATGGTCCTCAGGCCTACGGCTGTCACACAGCTACCCAACCAACCAAAGCCCGTAAAATCAGTGCTCCTCCGCTTGGACTCCTTCTTGGGAGAATGGCTGTCCCCGGAATACTTCGAGGCTATTACTCCACCGCCTGGGCCGGCACTCATGCTTGGTGGTGCGAAGGCTGACCTCTTGAGGCGGGAGGACTACAGTGCATACACAGACTTCGCCCCCCGCGAGCAGACACCAAGCTCAGTCAGCTCTTTGTGGAATGGCTCACCAACAATGCAGCCCCAGCGCCCGAAACAATCTGTATCGTCCGAGCTTGACGACTCACTAAATGTTTCGATCCTAGGCACTGCTTTGCCTGCCTATGACTCCAGTGAGAAAAGCTATCTTCCTCCGAGACCAATGTACGCCGTATCGGGAAGTGGCAAGATACCAGAAGGTTTTGTAGCCCACGCTAGGGACGCTTGCGTGGATGTGGATTATCAGTGGGATTCGATGCGACCACCACTCGATTTCGGCGATGGAGGAAAGCTACCAGAAGAATGGACCTCGATGCATAAGCGGTTTCGACGCGGTCTACGGAAGTTGGTCAGGTGGTATTCCACCAACGATTCTTCAACGGTTACGGCCACGCCAAACGACCATACAGTAAACGGAAAGGCCGAGGAGGGAGAACAACATGAAGAAGAGGACGACGTGGAGACAGTCATTATCATCGTGTCTCATGGTGCAGGGTGTAATGCTTTGATAGGAGCCATCACCCATCAACCAGTGCTAATGGACGTTGGAATAGCCTCCATTACCATGGCTGCCCGCAAGCCTGGTCTTGAATACCCACAAGCTCTTACGTCCCCTGATATGCATGACCCATCTTCCAAATCTACTCTTCGTGTAGATCAGATGTATGACATACGACTATCAGCCACCACGGAGCACTTGCAGCCGACCATGTCCACCCCCATTTCCGCCAGGACGTCCTCCATGGCAAGCGCTTTGAATGGCGTCGGACTTCGAGGCCGCACGTCTACTGTTAGTGACATGGGAGGCCCAGTCATGAGCCCCTTTACATTTACGGAGCCGTTTTCGTCATCAGGCAGCCGTAGCACCTCTGCCAGCGCGACGGCCGGGAATGGACATGCAGCCCGGCGAGCTTCCGAAGCTCAAAAACTGGTGCGACCGTCTGCTCTGTCACTTGTTGGATTCAGTGATTTCGAGGGCGGGAGCTCGCCCCAATCTGCTTCCTCTGGCGGTAATACACCAACCACGAGCTTGTGGTCCATTGCGCCCTCAACCTTACG
Source organism: Calcarisporium arbuscula (assembly GCA_009828645.1). Classification (NCBI taxonomy): domain Eukaryota; kingdom Fungi; phylum Ascomycota; class Sordariomycetes; order Hypocreales; family Calcarisporiaceae; genus Calcarisporium; species Calcarisporium arbuscula. Next base: position 3,124,471 of record WBSA01000002.1, read on the forward strand.
GCTCCTGGATGATGGTAGCGGGGAGGATGACGCGGTTGACTACAACGCCATGCTCCCCAACTTTGACCAAGGACGCTTTCGAGAAGCGGACAACAAGGCGGCAGGGAGCATTGAACCGTCCCCGCCAGCGGCGCCAGTCTTTCCAAATCTCAAGGCAACATCTACCGCACCAACCATGGAACCATATCCGGCTCACGGCATCCCTAAGACCCCTATTTTTGCCGGACCCATCAGGATACAGACCGACTTGGGCCCTGATATGCCTGTTGAAGAAGTGCCCATCAGACAACTCGGTGGTGGTGCTGGGGGGCTTTGGGGCTTGCCGCCTCCACCGGGGGAAGCGGAGCGGTTTCGCGATTTGCACCACACCAAGCGGCGGTGGACTGTTAATGAGCGTGCTTAAAGGGACTAGGAAGCCAATTGAATCCATCACCACTACCCTATTCTTGATTATTCTGTTTGATTTTGCATGAGCGAGGCATAGGAATTCTTTTTACTGGGCATATGAAGTGGGATGGAATTGCGTTTGAAGCTGGCGTTAGACCGGCGTACATCACATCAGGGTGGGCTATTTTTGCAGCCATGGCTTGAACGGTGGCAGATCAACATGTCTTTTTTCGGGATACGGCTCCCATTTTTAGCCAATAGGGGTATATTAGCACACAATTGTCTAGCTACTCTTCCAGCTGGTATTGACGAATCAATAACGCAGGTCAATTCGAACTTCTATGTACCGTCTATGGAAGCTCTGTATGTGGTATCTTCTACTGCTATGCGTGACAAAATATGCCCCAGCCCAGCCCATCGGCCATTTCCCCCTCCAGGAAACCGACTGCACGGAACGTATTCATGCGACCTCAACTACGTCCGTCAGACACCCCCCCTGAACCCCATACTTCCTACGTGCGTGTCTTGTTTTCACGCGAACCCATAACCGTCACCAATTTTATGTCTCCCTGATGCCCATGCCCATGCAATCCATCTACCCATGTAATCCGCCAAAACCGACACTCTAATCAAACAACTTCCTCATTGCCTGGTGCGCCAGCTCCAGACCCAGGAACGTGGCGGCATTAGCAGGCACAGCTCGCGCCAACGCCGGCCCGAAGCCGGGGAAGAAGGCCTTTACGCCTCCCTTTCCGTACAGCTCCCTCACGATACCGCCAACCGTGACATTGCCCTCGGATGTCTGCAGTCGAGACTTGACGGTGTCGATGGGGAAGACTGGGATCCACATGGCCACGCCCGCCGCACCGCCGGCGCAGATGATGGCCGTGAGACTCAGCTCGCCTGTAGGCTTACCCGTCACGGCGTCCTTGGGGCTCATGGTCCGCTTGATATATTCGTACGCAGCAAAGTACGCCGCAGAACCCGGCCCGTCGCGCGCAAGCGTGGCGGCACTGCCGCGGAAGACGCTGCGTAGTCCGCCCTCGCTGTACAGCTGGCGGACGACGTCGACGCCGCCGCTGTACTTTGGCTTCTCGCCTGGCGCGAGCTGCTTCTGGCCCTGGACTTGTAGGATGACCTTGATGCGCTCGAAGGGGGCGGCGATGCAGGTGGTGGGGATGGCGGAGAGGAAGCCGGCGGCAGAGGTCTGGCCGATTGTGAGGCCGTCGGGGGAGATGGTGGAGACGTTGCCGACGATTTGCTTGCCGACTTCGTAGCCCCAGAAGGAGACGGCGACTGTAGGGGTCTCAGGGTCAGCAAGAAAGGTCCACCGTCGTAGATGCTAATTGACAGAGTGCAGAGGAGTCAAGGGGAACAAGACAAGGACAAGGACAAAGGGGGCCTTACACATTGGCGTAACGCCGACCAACGGCGCGCTCACGCCCGCATACAAGCCGCGCCGCAGCCCATCCCGAGCAATACTCTGCCGCACCACATCGATAGCACCCTTGTACACGCCGCTCTCAGCAGTCTGCAGGCGGACCTTGACGAGATCAAAGGGGTGGCCGACGACGACAGCACAGATTCCGCCGAAGCCGCCGGCGGCTAGGGCGCGCAGCTGGGAGAGAAGGCCAGACTGGGCTTTGGCTTTGGCCTCTTGGATGTTGTCGGGGAGGCGCTCCGCGATTTGCTGCTCGACGGCGGCGGCGGGGGATGTTGTGGAGGTCGAGGTTGGCATCTTGGCGGGAGAGGAGGGAGGGAGAAGAGGGGAGGGGTCGGCGGTGGGATTGGGAGAGAATTGGTTGGTATGAGGGAGGAGGAGGAGATGGAGGCGGTGATATGTGTCGGACAAAATTATAAGGTCGGCGATGTCTGATGGACTTGACCGAGGTTGACTGGTGTGGGGGGTTCAGGGTGGCAGGTACCTTTGACGTAGGTACCCTGATAACCGTACTATGTATATAGATTGTGTGGGTGCTCGTCTGGCATCAAGCAACCAAAAGCTGGCCTGCGCCATGGAAAAATGAGGAGATTGCGTCTTTTTTCCCACTTCGCTGTATTTGTTTATTTGCAACACGCACGCCGGTAAATTTTCAACGTTGCAGTGCATGCAGACTTTGTCTTGAACGTTTCATGCGAGCCGGGAGGGCGGCCAGCCACTCGCGCGAATGCAGGCCCGCGCACACGCCTCCATGGGCTGTGATGTGACAGATATTGCTTCTTCGTGCAGCATCTAGCATGCCGCCATTCCCTGTGATGCTAGCGGGTGCTTGGCTGGCGCAGGGTTGGGGGAGGGTGATGGGTGTGCTGGGAAACCATACGTCACACAGTTGGGACGGATGACAGACGGGGCTGTCGGAATGGGGTTGGTGAAGGGTTTCGTTTCTCATACACGATTAGATGATCTACCATCTCTTCCTTGGGAGTTGATGCCCTGAGAGGAGCAACAATGGCTGGTGTGGTGGCCGCATATCATGGGCGTAGACTTCAGAATGGACACAAGCAGGCAAGATGCCAGCCCTCCCAAGCCATCTCCGCCAAAACAGTGCCCGCCTCTCATTACACCTTTCGTCCGACCAGAGAGAGAGGCTGCAAGCCGGCAATTAGCGTCACGACGCAGGCCAATCCAGACCTCGGCTGCCGCCTTGGGCCACCAGCCAACCACGAGAGCGCCGGCCGTCCGGTTGGCGAACCGCCCCCGCTGCCCCGGCCCTGACGAAGTAGTTCTCAACTGCGGGAGCGTCATTGGACCTGCAGACTGGAGAAGATGCCAGCTGGGACGACCGTTGAATCTACATTAGCACCAGTAGTTCTGTGACGCGTATTTCTACTAGAACGTACGTTCTCGTCACATTGGTGACTCGTGTCGGATGGAATTTGTCGTTCAGCCTTGTACGCCAACTCTATCTTACGTACTTCGTACACCAGGCCAAACGTCGTGCAGACCATGTCTATATTCGCAATGTATCTCTCCTTCCAAGCTTTTGTCATGTCAATTTTTGTGATTCATCTTTGCAAGATTAGCAAGTGCTCATTTCTATGCCTGTGTTTCCACGTCGTGGTCTACATACTGACGTGGAGTACCCCACACCAGAGTATGTCTCCTGCATTCACATGTGACAGCCCAGCTCCACCACTGTTTCGACTGTGAACACTGCAAGTACACGATGCTCATTACATATCAAGAGGACGTGCGTATCCAGCCTGGTGCCCATATGTTTCTTGTCAGAGTCGAAACGCCCATTCGCCATAAGGTCAAAATCATATACATAAGTACAATCTGGCATCTCCATAGTTTATATGCCGAGTCGGAACCATGATATCCTGTTAAAAATAGTACACCAACGTGCCATCAGCCAAACACAGTCCCACCACAAAGGTCTATCCCGATGCTGTTCGCATGTTGATTGCCTGCCTGATGGCTCGTGAACCCGGTGAGCGCTCTATCGTCAATACGGCTGCACCGTCGTCGTCGCCGCCGCTTGATTACGGCCCAGTGAGCACCAGCACGAATTGTCGCCTTCTCTCTCCACCTGCACCGCAGCGTCCACCCCTTCTCTAAGCAGGTATTCTCGCACCCGATCCCGAATCTCGTCCATCGGCGCGCCGCGGGCCACCACCACGTGTACCGCCCCTACCAGCGCAGTGCCCGTGTTGCGGTCGTCCATCCAAAACTTTGGTGCCGCGTAGCCAACCACGCCTTTCTGATCCATGATGCCGCCGAGGGTGTTTCGCAGGTTATATTCGGTCGCCTCGGGGACGTTCAGCAGGAGCCGCTTGGCGGATGAGACGACAAGCGGTTTCGAGGAGAGGAAGATGAGCACCGCGATGAGGCACGACGCCAACGGGTCCCACCCAGACCAGCCCCACAAGCTGGTTAGTATTGTCGAAACAATAACTGAGACGCTCCCAAGGGTGTCTGCTAAGACGTGCAGGTAGATGCCATGCATGTTGTCGTTTTCGTGACCGTGGTGGTGTCCGCTGTGGGAACCATGGCTATGGCTTTTATCGTCGTGTTTATGATCGTGGCCGTGGCCGTGGCCGTGGCTGTGAGAGTGCGAGTCCCCATGCGAATGTCCGTGGTCATGACCGTGGTGATGGTGATGGCCAAATGCCATCATGCCCACCAGATTTACAATCAGACCCAGGCTGCTCACGACGAACAGCTCCCCGAGTCGCTTCGTTTTCGTTCCCTCCCAGAGTCGCTCAAACGCTTCAGATCCAATTTCGACGCTAAGGAGCCTGCGAACCACAGTTAGTATCGCCGTTCACGTAATAAATGCACCGGTACTTACATCAGGAGAACACCATTAGCGAAGCCACTCAGTGTCTCAATCTTGCCGAATCCATACGGAAATCGCTGGCTAGGGGGCCATTTGCTCAGTACGGATGCACACAACCCCACCAGCAGGGCCACACAGTCAAAAAACATGTGGATGCTGTCACTCAACAGGCCTAGCGAGTCTGTCAAATATCCATAAAAGGCCTGCACAATCATGAAGCAAAAATTGAGACTGTAAAATAGCGCATTAGTCCATCTGAACAGCTGCAGGTATTGGGTTCATCCCACATACGTCATGAAGTAGAATATTCGCCTCGAATCCTTTTCCACCATGATAGCATGTAGAATTGGGAATCTGGTGGTGTACGGGAGCAGCATTGCTGTGAACCAAGATTTTTGCTTGTTGCTGTCGCGAGTGTGTGTATGGAGGTCGTGATGACTGTGGTCATGATGACCGTGGCCATGAGCATGGCTGTGCAGATCGTGGCTACCCTGGTGATGTCCATGGTGATCGTGGCCGTTGTGATCGTGGTGACCGTGGTCGTGATCGTGGTCGTGATGGCCGTGTCCCCCATGGTTGTGATCGAGTTTCTTCGGCGGCGAATATGATGCACTCCCCGGGTATGGTGTCGCGTGATGAATGGCAGTCTTGCCCCCTACAGTCTTCTCACGCCCCCATCCGTTCAACGAGTGTACCGAGAGGTGGTTGCGATCCTCTTCGACCTGGGGCTCGTGGTCATCGTCCTCGTGGTGCGAATGCAGTGATGAAGTCGACATGGATACTCTCCAGGCATTCAGTGAAGACTGCGACTGCGAGTGAGAGTGTGAGTTTGATTGAGACTGAGAGTGTACGTGCTGCTGGTGCGCATGTGGTAGCGCAGAGGACGGAAGAGCGTAGGGGGAGGTCATGATGGCCGTTGTCGCCGGAACGGGCTGTCGTCGTCGCGCAAAGGCGGTAGGCGGTAGGCGGTGGGCGGAAGGTGGCAGGTGGCGGGCAGTTGGCAGCGGGCAGTTGGCAGGTGGAGTTGGTTAGGATGGGAGAACCGTGGGCTCCCGGCGAATCCGTTGCAGTGTCATTCAGCTAAATTAGGGAGATGCGCAGTGTACAGGAAGTGTCAACGTTAATTGCCGCGCTTCAATTGTATCAGTTGGCGGTTGTCGAGAGGCACCGTGTTATTTTGCGGTGAGATGCTGTCTCTACAGTGAGAACCGATAGGCGGGAGACGTCGGGAGGGGCATAGAGAGTAGAGTCGAGTGCGTAGAGGTGCGAGGGGACACGTCTTGGATTGTTTCACGGGAACGAAACCTCGCACAAGTGTATCAACTCAATGCGATGTGCTGTAGGTCGCGAAAGGAGCAATAGTAGGAGACATGAACGAGCTTGGCCCAAAGGAAAGGAGATTTGGGTGACACCTGATCGAGCCTGTGGTGAGAGGTGGTTTGTCGATTGAGCCAGCGTAGCGTAGTAGACCAGCTAGAACGAGGCCCATGGGGGCACACTAAGTAGGTGTATCACCCACTAGACCTACTGCAGTCACAGCGAGGTGGCATTCCATGGATTCCCCTCGCTGCTAACCCCCACCACAAATGAGCTGCAGCCTGCAGGACCAATTGCATCCACTGGAAGCTGTCCCCCTGCAGCTGCCCCTGATCCCCCATATCGCCCCCCCCCCCCTACAAGCAACTCCCTGTCGCAAGTCGATTGCCCCAAGTCCCACCGAGCTACACTGCTAGGCTGCTCGGCAGCTAGCGTCTTGCGGGTGTTTAGTTGCTGGTGGACGCTATCAAGCTTCACTGAGAATCACTGAGGAATCGAATGGATGCTGTGATAGATGCTGTCGGCACATGCTGCTGCTGGAAATGTTGCTAAATATCCATGTAGGAGTACTTGGAAAGTTTTGCCTCTAATCCGTGACGCACCAAAAGCCGCATTGCAAGCATTTGGGCATGTGGGAATTCCAGACGGCGTGCTTCGTAGGTAGGAGGTACTGGCTGTGAAGCTCTGACCAGCCAAGAATAAGACATATTGTGTGTGCTCTGGTGATATCATTGAGCAGTCACTGGCCACCCTTGTGCCGTTAGTGCAGTTCTAGCCACCCCCGTCTGCTGTCCCCACTGAAGTACAACACTAGATGACGCTCCGGGTGCCTGCCTGAGATGCGAGGCAAGCATCCATCCTCTGCAAATCTTCTAGGTGTACTTATCGTGGGGTGCATTGTATTATGTGAAGATGGACTTCAAGGTTCACTCAGTTGCGCTCAACCTTATTCTTGTTCAAGCTGCATCGTCAAGTGGGCGGGCGTAGTGGAATCCCAAAGGACCATATTAGCATTCATCGTTTGGAGATGGATTGACAAGTTCGTGCCGTGTCCTCAAGTTCCCGTGCTTGCTCTTCGGCGTGCCGCTTCGTCTCTTCACTCGTTTCTATATCGGTAAGCGTCGAACATAGCAACACAACTGACACGCGTGAGGTCGCCAGTCATTGTAAGCTCCATATTGATTGTGGTATGCGAGCAGTGCCTTGTTCATCGTAGCTAATTCGTTTTTAGTCACACATAAACCGGCTCATTCATAACCCCTTCACTCTACCTGACTGCCCCTAATTCGAGGCACCCCCCAAAACACCCTATAATGATTGCGCCTTTCATTGTGTCGATGCTTGCGGGCATCATATCCGTTTTCATTCTTAGATACGGCGTCAGCTTCGTCGTCCGTCTAGCCACCAAATCTTTCGACGCGATTCCCAGTCGTTACCGGCCAGCTGAGAAACCTGAAGATGAACACATTCAGATTCTTGTTCTCGGTGACATCGGTAGGAGTCCACGCATGCAGTACCACGCCATTAGTGTTGCGAAGCATGGGAGAAAGGTTGACCTAGTGGGCTACAAAGGTTCGCGGGTTCTCGCGCTGAGCAATCATTCCCTGGGCATGCCCGATTTCTGACATTTGACGCAGAGACTGCCCGACATCCAGAACTCATCGGCAATCCCAACGTCGCTCTCTACGCTTTGGCGCCGCAGCCCGAATGGATCGCCTGGGGCACTTTGCCCTTCTTCCTCCTCATCCCAAGCAAAGTTATCCAGCAGTTCTGGACCTTGTTCTACACGCTCATGTATGCCACGCCCGCTCCTCGATGGATCATCATCCAGGTAAGTGTCATCTTGAAGAGACGACGCCCAAGAAACCTGCTAACGTGCGTCAGAACCCCCCATCTATTCCAACCTTTCACGTTGCCCTTCTCGTTTCCATGATCCGCGGGAGCAAGGTCGTCATTGACTGGCACAATTACGGCTACTCCATTTTGGCGCAGAAGAGCTGGCCCTTCACGTGGCTTGTGCCGATCTATAAGACCTACGAAATCTGGCTTGGTCGACTTCTCGGCAATGCTAACCTTGCCGTAACTGACGCCATGAATCGAGAACTTAAAGGCCCTCGTTTCAATATCAAGTCTCCCGTCTACACTCTGCATGACCGGCCCGCCGAAATATTCCAGCCGATTCTATCTTCTAAAGCTCGACAAGAGATCCTCTTAAGGATCCCAGAGACTAGGGCCCAAGCCAAGGAAATTGTCGATGGGACTGTTCGCCTCATCGTTAGCAGCACATCCTGGACACCGGACGAGGATTTTGGACTACTTCTCGATGCCCTGATTTCGTATGCCAACGAGAGTGGTACAGATGATTCCGAACCTACCCCCGCCAATTCTGGCCATCATCACCGGAAAGGGGCCAGGGAAAGAGCACTATCTAGGCAAGATCAAGGAGCTTGAGGAGAGTAGCCGTCTCCCGGGAGTCCGCATTCTCACGGCGTGGTTGTCGAACCGAGACTACGCCGCCCTTTTGGCAGCCGCCGACTTGGGTATTTCCCTACACAAATCCAGCTCTGGGGTGGATCTTCCCATGAAGATTGTGGATATGTTTGGCGCAGGCCTCCCAGTCGCCGCATACTCTCTGTTTGAGAGCTTCAGTGAGCTCGTCAAAGAGGGTGTGAACGGTTGCGGCTTTGAGACATCCTCTCAGTTGGCGGAGATCCTCAGGAGACTCCTGAGCCTACAGGGCGAAAAGGAGTTGGCAAGGTTGAAAGAAGGTGCCGTGAAAGAAGGTGCATTACGGTGGGATGAAGAGTGGGATCGGGTGGTTGCCAAGGTTGTGGAGGTGTAGATTCAACCCGAAATTTCAAAATCAAGGACTTTCACGCATCACATGGACGTACAAACCCATCATCTGCAAGTACCACAGCCATCCAATAACACACAGTCAGTGCCTGCATTGTAATTATACGCCACAAAACAAGGATTTCGTGCCAAAATACCAAATAAAGCTCCGATACGCCCCTTCAAGTAGAACGCAATTCCTCACGTAAACGCCTTTCGCGATGTAATGCTGATCACACCATACCATACCACCATCTCTTGTCCAAGCTTCCCCCAACGTCGCCTAGTCCTCGCCCAGGCTCTCCCTTACGCACTTGCGACACCGCCTGCGAAACTCCTTGTGCTTTCCGTCGCGTTCCTCTCGCAACAGCCTCGCCGCCTCAACATTGGCTGGGCTCTCGTCGTTGGGGCTGTGGAACAAGCTAATGGTGCTAATCAATATTGTCTCGGGCGACTGTACGGGGCTCCATCGCTCAGAGGCAGCTTCGTAGCCGTATTCGTCCTCTTCGGGCGGGTGCAGGATGGAAATACAGAGCTTGCCGTTTTCGTAGATGTTGGGGTGGAAGGGCACGGGGTCTTGGAAGATGAGAGTGGGTGGCATAAGGGGGTATTCGCGTGGGAACGTGAGGCGGGCGCAGAAGTTCCCGCCTGGAGAGGTTCAAGTTAGTTTGGGGCTGTAGGGTGAGGTAGACACAGCAGGGAGGCCGTACCGCCGTAGTATTTGCAGTCGTCGTTGATCATGAGCATGACTTCCCACTCGTAGAAGTTGCTGTCGCTGACAAGACCACAGGATATCCCCGGCAGATCTTTGCCTGTCTGAATATCCTTGAGCTGGCGCTTCAAGAGAGACGCAGATGGAGCTGGGGAAGCCATGGCGCGGGGGAGGGATTGAAAGAATATCGGCGAGAGGTCGAAGTCTCGTGTAGGGCTTGACACGGCCGAAAAGCTTGCGTCGCGCCGCTGCAGGCGAGTGTGTCAATCAGGGTTCAAGGAAACAATATTCCTGAGCTGGGATCGGCGTCAAGCTTTGGAGTGGACGGCCCTTGGTGGTGTAAAGTGGGAGGCGAAGTTGAAGATATAGGCGGAGGGATGGCGGGGTGGTTGAGCTAAAGCTTGAGCGTGTGGAAATGGCAGAGCCAACAAACCCCACCGCCATTCCGGTGGGCATTCCGCCGTGCAGTGCAGGGGCTACGGTATTGAAGTCAATTTGGTGATCGTCACATACAAGTGCTTGCCGCGAATGTAGTTCAGGGAAGTTTCTGCGAGAATAAACGCATGTTGTTGACATGCTTCCTCTCAAACTGTACACAGCATTCATCCAGCACACGCTCTGCTTGACTTGAATAGCCTAGCCACATACATCGTACATCATGGCATCGTGATATGACACCGGGTATCTCACAAAAGCTCATCCCAAACCACTTCTTTAGCCCCCTCCTCGTCTTTAGTCGCAGGTGTCCTTACTTCTTCGTCGTCCCAAAGCCGGTGAAGCCCATCTGCGCCATCATATCGTCCTCCTCATGCTCCCCCTCTATCCGCACATCGTCCCCATACTCCGTCTTCACCTTGGCAGCCTCTTCTTTTTGCAGCTTCTTCTTCTCTGCATCAGCCCTCCTCTTCAGGCGCTTCTTCTCTGTCTCCTGCTCGTCTTCTTCCTTCCTCAGCTGTAACCGCTCTTGTAGACTCGTCGCCTTCTCCTTCTCCAGATCTTCCGCTCGTCGAACAAAGTATGCGATGCGTGCGTGCACCTCATCGGCCGTCGCCCTCTTCACCTCAGTCGTCTGCCCCGTGCTAAGCAAATGTTGCGTCGTGTTCAGGTGCTCGACGTATTGCAGGTTGTCCTTGAACGTCAGGTCACAGGCCTCGCAGTAAAAGCCTGCGCTGCGTCCTCGCTTGCCGACTCCAGCTCCGGCGGGCACGAGCTGCGTCTTGCCGACCTGGGCGGAGAGGTCGAGCACATTGCGCCGCGCAGTGGTGTACGTCTCGTCGCCGGTCAAGGGCTTGTGGTACTTTTTGCCAGCTAGCTTTGCCTCGTAGCGGGCCTTTGCCTCTTCCTTCTCCTTGGCCTCTCGGTTCTTGGCTTTGGCGGCATATTCGTCGAGATCCCAGGTTTTGCGAAAGTCTGTGTCGCTGGCGGGGGCGCCGTACGCGCTGCCTTTCTTGGAGTCGGACATTGTGCCAGAGGAAATAGTTTTGTGGTGGTGTAGAAGAGCAAAATTGTGGAATCGATGGTCCACGAAAGATTGCCGTCATATGCCTAGCTGTAATCGGGGGTTGGTGTTTGGGCAGGACTGGGGTATCTAAGCGCTATAAAATGTGACATTGACTGGCGAGCGAAGAGAGTCACGGCACGCTTTGCGGAGAGTTCCGCCAGCTAATTTTCCTTAAAGCTTCAAAGCATCGGCCTATAAAGCTCGTCGATATACCTAAACTTTAGAATCTATAGTGATTGAAAGTATTCCCTTACGAATGATCGCATAAGACAGAGATGGACTCTACATTGAACCTGGCATAGTGTGCGGTGTGCCTTTTTAGGCGGCAGCTAAATCGTATTCGTAAAACACCACGAATAATATCTGCCCCGCGGCGGGGCATCCATTCTAGACTTCTTGAATTTTCCAAGCCGAACTAATCTTGCGACAATCTACCCAAAATGTTGTATTTAGTTGGCCTCGGTCTCTCAGATGAAACTGATATCACTGTCAAAGGCCTTGAGGTTGTCAAGAAAGCCTCAAGGGTGTATCTCGAGGCATACACCAGTATTCTCCTCGTCGACCAAGCAGTCCTCGTATGGCCTCATACATCCTGCTAGACGGCGTAAAGAAAAAGATGTTACTGACAAACCCTAGGAAGAGTTCTATGGAAGATCGATAACCGTCGCTGACCGCGAAATGGTCGAGTCAGACAGTGATGAGATTCTTCGAAATGCGCAGACTGAAGATGTGGCATTCCTCGTTGTAGGGGATCCCTTTGGGTAAGTAAAATGCCTGGATCTCGCATCCTTCATACCACAACAACTCACGCCGGTATAGTGCGACAACACATACCGACCTCGTCCTTCGAGCGCGCGAGCTGTCAATACCCGTTCGAACAGTACCAAATGCGTCTATTATGTCTGGCATCGGGGCTTGTGGTCTGCAACTCTACAACTTTGGACAGACCGTGTCCATGGTGTTCTTCACAGACACATGGAAGCCGTCCTCCTTCTACGACCGTATAAAGGAGAACCGAAATATCGGTCTTCATACTCTCGTTCTTGTTGACATTAAAGTCAAGGAACAGAGCATGGAAAACCTAGCCAGAGGAAGAAAGATATTTGAGCCTCCTCGATACATGACTGTCGGTCAATGCGCGCAGCAGATGATCGAGGTGGAGGATGAACGAAACGAGGGCGTCTATACCCGGGACAGCTTGGCCATTGGAGCTGCACGAGTGGGAGGCAAGACAGAGAGGTTTGTAGCTGGAACGCTGGAAGAACTATGTTCAGCCGATGAAAAACTCGGCCCACCACTACACAGCCTGGTGCTATTGGGGAGGAGAGCCCACGAGCTAGAGAATGATTACGTTAGGCAGTTCGCGGTAGATAAGGACAAGTGGGACAAGTTATTCAAGGCGGAATATGGGAAGCAATAAACATGCATTCTGACGAGCAGATGATACAATTGATTCACATTACGTAGGCTAGCGGGTCAATATTGTCTGTTACCCGCAGTAATCCTCCTGGGACGCCCGCCAAGCCTGGGCTTCCTCCTGTGAAATATCTCTCATGCAGTTGACCTGCGCGGGCGCTCCAGTCACGGTACCTTGTGCAATTTGACCGATCCTTCCTATGATACCCTTTGCCACCAACGTGTAGGTTGCTGTATACATCTTCACACGAATGACCCCAATGCGAGGATCATTTGCAGAACCATCATGAACGCCATCACCGAGATCGCCTAGCCACGCCTTCAAGGGCGGGCTATAGTATTTCTTGACGAACTCACGGTCGGTGACGACTGTTGCTGGCCCAGATATGGATGCCCACTGTCCCGAGGCGTTGATAAACGAGATGTTAACGTTGGGGTCGGCAGAGAGGTCGTTGGTCTTGCCGGATTCGGTGTTTGTGTGAAAGAGTAGATCGACACCGCCGGATTCCTGATGCTTCGTCAATTTGCGCCTCCACAGCTTAACATATATACCACCATTGAAATTAAACGGAAACATGGCATACCGTAGCGGCCAGTGCCATACATCGTGAGACCAAGTTGTCTGATGCGACTTCGTGGGTCGTCATCATGGCAAACTTGGTGCTAGTAATGAACTCGACAAGATCGTCGACTTTGGTTTTCAGCTCGACTTCCTCCTCATTTGCTTTCTTGTATGGGTCGGCGGGCTTATCGCCAACAGACGTGTTGGAGAACGACATGGTGATTAGTCTGTATTGGGTGGATAGGTCGACGATGTTGAAGTGAACCTTCAGGTTTCTCTGTGTAGAAGCATTGAATAGAAGATTTTGGGGGAATTTTCCCTTTTAGGAGCAATTATCTTGTCGTAGTATGTGCCATTACCTCATTACCTCGCCATCTGTGAAACTCTGATATCATCATCTCAAAGTCTCGATGACGGGCTCATCATGACGTCAAGAAGATGAACAATGTGTAACGACAATCGCATATTTAGCCTCCAAGGATGATATGGTAGATCAAAAACCTTCGTACTACTTGAAAGAAAAGAAACTCATGGATTTGTGTCGTTGTTGGTGGGATGACAGTTAGGAGCTCGGTTTGAAGAACTGGAATGTTTTCCCATTGGTTATACAAGATGGCGCGGGCACTGAAGCCATTTTGGGCTGTCCTCAACTAGACCAGTGTAATTGACGCCCAATAATGTCGCGTCTACCTACAAAGATAATTAGTCTATATTCCTAATCAGTAAAAGACAAGTTAATGTTCTTAGAACACAGCATGCAGTCAGTTCAGCTTGTGAGGCTAATACGAAAAGTTGCGTAGCTAATGAGCTACCTGAGACTCTATCTTCACGACCACATGGCAAGCTGAAGGGTTTGTACCATCCGTTGTTGTTTTGGATCTCTGGTACGCTCGATGCTAATTAATTAGCAACTCCTTCCAGGAACAGTCTGTCCCAGATGCAGGCATCAATAGGGCATTGCTGCCGATTACAGCTTCGACAAAACTCACCATGATCCCGTGTCGAGGAAAGCTTCCTTTTGCTTTTGGGGATAGATAACACTGCGATTGTCACATGACGGGGCAGTGTGTTCTACTCTGTACTCGACGGATGACTACATTTGGCTTTCCTATTTCATGCCACCTTCCCCCACATCTCATACACTAGAACCAAGTCGTGGCTGCCATCACTGAAAATGAGATCAGCATCTGTGCTTGCAACCGACAGTCTCGCGCTTGCCGTTTTCAACACCATCGTCCTAGCTGTATCGCTCCATCATCATCAGACCTTCCGGCCATCAAAAGGCGAAACATACCCTGCCTGATCACGCCCCTTGTACTGCAAGGCGTGCTAAACTAGCACCCCTCACTTTGCATCTGCTACACAGTTCATTCCTTTGGAGCAGCAGTCTTTGAGTACACACACCTTTGAGTAGCTGCGACGCGATACTACGAGTAAGCTGTCGTCTGTTACGTGAAGTTAGGGTGTCGCCTCAGGTTTTCTGTCACAACGCCATGTTGTTTGAGCTTGTCAGTCTCTGAATCATACTTCTGAGCGTCGAGTATCGAGGCGAGGAGCTGAACCCTGTGTAACACCAAGTCCCCCCACTTCTCTTGCGCTTCTTTTGCCCGACGTGATTCGATCAAGCTGAGGCTATTGCAGCGAAATAGCATTTCAGCGATTTGTACATCAACCCTTTTTTTTTGGGTCTCGCTCACCTCACGTTCACTATTGCCAGCTGTCCACAGTTCATACCTGTCTGCGGAGTGACACATACCTATTCTCTTTCTCTCTAGCGGGCACCATCCCAATCCATACCGACGATTTAGCAAGTGCCAGCTGGCCAACCCTGGGTTCAACTTGTCCACATCGTAAACAAATACAGTTGCAAAATCTCCCCGTGATTATCGAGCACAAGGAAAATGACGGCCTCTAGACTGGTGAGTCATCAAATCACTCCCCTCCTTAACTCGTGCAGCTGTGTTATCATTGAAGCTCTTAGGCTGATATTGGCGCAGACCGTTTTCCCATGGGAGTGCCGGGATAGGGAGGACCTGGCGAAAGCGTCATATAATCAACCTCTCCGCCGAACAAACCAGTCTCTCGCCGACGAGAATATGAGACTGAAGAAAATACTTCGTGAAAATGGCATTTCGTGGTCTCCAATTGCAAATGCTCATTTGAGACATCGGAAGCACCAAGACCCATCCAAACGAATAACACGCTCCTCCATCGGCGCAAATGAAGTAGGCCTGCCACGTCTCCCTACAGAAGTCATGTTACGAATCCTCAAGTTTGCCATGGAGAGCCCTTACCCCATTGTAGACCCCTTGTGGCAACTGACGCCACATAATCTATCCGACAAGGAACAGTCCCGTGGCAACCAGATTGCCATTCACTTTCTCGCGACCTGTAAAGCTCTACATACGGAGGGTACTCGTTACCTCTGGGAGTCAAATGAATTCGTGTTTACTTCTCCTCAGGCTCTGCGGAACTTCTGTGAACTAAATCCTCGATATCGCAACAAAATCACGCATATCAATCTCCGAATCATCGCTCAATACTACGACGACCAACGCCGGAAACACAAGCTTGAGCGCTATTATCATTCCGACCTAAAGAGGGATCAGCTGCTCAAGGTTCATCTGCGGCCCAAGGAAACGCCACTCATCAGAGGTGGGTTTCGGTGCTACACATGGAATCAAATTGTAGACTTTCTGGCTGCCCTTCGAGCGCCGTACGACCCTGCATACAAGGATAAAGGCAGCCCTCGACCTAGGCTGCTACCTTCGCTCGTTAGCATGCGGATCGACCTAGTCAACTTTTCAGACACCCTACTACCCTTCTCCGGATCCGATCTTCACGATATCACGTCTCATGAACTCGGTTGCACTCTCAACGAGCTCCAGATTACTGGCATGCCCTTTGATGACGCTGGTATGAAGGCATCTGCTGAGATCACCGGCATGCTGAAGGATGAAGGCCTCTATCTGGACGGACCCGCCGCCTTTATCGCCAATAGCAAATGTCTTCAACATCTGTCCGGGAATAAATGGTGCGCTCGGGTCGTTCGTGCATGGAAGGATACCGGCAGTGATGAAGATATGGAGGGGGTTGATGACGATGACGATGCAGATATCCACATACATACGTATGGAGGCAACAATCCTAGACTCGGGGCCCTTCCCCCAGCGCCCGCTGAAGAGGGGCATCCACCGTCGACTCGAGACGAGAATACTGTCATCTGGAAGCGCGTTCAGTCGTCGCGTGATGGAACGGAGCGTCGGTGGATGCAGTTCTCACGAATGAGTGGATATGAGCTTGCCCCTGATGAATCAAGCTGGGACACTGACGATGACGGGAATTGCCCATGCTGTGGTGATTCTCATCCAGGCTCATCGTTCTTGGACTTCTTGATGAACGAAGATAACCCCGAGTGAGACGAGTACCATTCGTCGTTTGAAAGATGTTTAATTTAAACTCGCTGATAGTTAGAGTAACACTTTTTTCGGAGCGGCCATGTGTACTTAGCATCTTTGTCTTAATACCCCATATGATGGCAAAAGGATGTCTGGTAGGACAATTCTAGTACTTTTCCTGTTTTGATTTCCTCAGGTGAGGCCGCCTGTAGTAAGCAACATGGGTGGACGTTGCTTGGGTTAGCTCTTACTACTCTGTACATCCAGGTATCTCAGTTAAGGCGGGGGCTAAGATAACTATATGCCAGCAGAACATCCGATTCGATGATACTCTCGAGTCGTTGGAATTCGGCAATTTAACTTCTCCATACTACTTCCTCTTGGGTCGAAAAGCTAGTGGCTGACACTTTGACGGAGACGTGGTGGATTTATTAGACAAGGGTGTGTGGATGAGCAGGGGCCAAGTCCTCCGAGACGTGGCTATGTCCACAGGGCTGAGCCGAAAAATGACGACGACCATCCAAAAGCAGAAACAGGAAGACACCGCCCAGGCTGCCAACATCCTCAGTTGGTCCTTTTGTCCATGGGCACTGTGTAGCCAGTCTGCCCATCGAAAAGACTTGAGCTAGCTCCATGCACTCACACTCGGTGGTCTCGCGAGCTCCTTGACAGGAAGGGCTACGTACATACAGGCTACAGCCATCAGCCAGGCATTACTAGTTATGTCGCAGCAAAGGTCAAATACCTAGTAGACTGGTGACTGGGGGAAGGCTCCCGCAGATACGAATGGCCAATGCTACGCTACCGCACGTTGGATTTGATCCGAGCCCTTTAACCAGCCTTAGCCTCTAAGTACCTGAGACTTCGAGGAGAAACGAGGCGCCTCTTCTAGGAAGGGAAAGAAGAGAAATTTCTCCCATGGCACCGTACTCCGTACATGAGTCCAAATCCACAGCACTAGGTAGCATTTAAATATTTTGTACAAAGAGAAACGGGGAGTATTACGTACCGAATATAATCATAAGCATCTGCTGCTACCTAGGCACTCGGCCAGTTGACGAGTAGAGTAAAACGGGGGCAGGTGTGATGTTGCGCTTGCAGGTTGTACAGCAAGCCCTGTCGCCAAATAATTACACCTCCGTTGAAGAATCAAGCCTCATCAGCTTCCCACCTCCCCGGATTGTAAAGTGCGCCTTGCTCGGTTAGAAAATAGGGCATGCTAATCTGATCACACTGATTTGCACTCTTCAGTGATAGATAGCCTTGCAAAAGCTGGTAAAAAATAATATGCTAATTACTACCATCACTGCCTACCCACTACCTACCACCACTGCTACTTCTGCAACTGCTGCTGCTGGCTGGAAATAACCATGTTCCAAGAAGGCCCCTACTTATGAGACATGTCGCATTACCTATCCCCAGAAACTTTCGCCCTGTCGCACTTGGAACTAGTTCGTACTGTTGATCATATCAAGACCCGACCTGAGGTGATCAATGGGGTGACATGACATGACATGCATGCAACTCCCGATAGCATTCGCACTGGTTATCTAGGCGTTGTTAGTGGTGTCGGTCTTGGACTGATCCTGGCGCCGCTCCCAGTTCCCCGCCCGCATCGACTCTCTCCGCTTATTGCCTCCGATGGATTCACCCCAGGCCACGACGACAGACAGTACGATTACCACAGCTCGGCGTAGGGCGACGATTGGCTACAGGGCGGATTATGCAGGTGCAGGGGCATGAGCTCGGATCCCATGGCCAGCCAGTGGCAGCTCAGAAGCGGCATAGTCCAAAGCTGAGCATGCTCCAACAGCCTGTCTGGACTCTGGCCTCAGCGTTCTTCAGTCACTGGGGCGGAGCCTTGTCGGACACTCGCGACCCCGGCCCTGCTCTGGTTTGGTCGAGTCCTAGACCAACATGAGTCCTACTGTTCCAGTTCCCTCTAGGACCTCAGGCACAAAAGTTGTCCACGAGTGTTCCACTCACTCGGCCTGTGTCTTCTCGGGGTCGCTGACGGAGGGTAATCAAAACCACCAACAATGTGCGAAGTACCTTGAATTTGGGAAGAAAAATATCCTGTTTGATCGCGGTTTATTGTCCAGAGGCTCAAATCAGAAACATTAGACGTCTTATCCATGTCTGGCATCGTCATATTTTCCCTTTTTTGACAAATTTGCAATGGATAGTAAGAAGCGGTCGCTTCTCGACGATACCGGCACGTCCGCCGCCTCAGCCTTACGGCGGCGTCTTACTCGCACACAGGCAGGCCACCGTTTGGGTATGCGTCGAGTGGCAGCGTCAATCAGCGATTCATCCTCCAGCTCCTCGGTTTCCGTTGCGTCGTTAGAAACAGACTTACAATCCACCACATGCGTGTAAGAAGGAACCCTCTCGTCCCTCTGCTCCGGGGCGCGACTCTACAAGAAACGCCAGCTACTATTCGTCCTTGCTAGCTCAGAGTACGGTTTACTGATAACAGAGTGTTGCAGCTCCCGCGAGACATCAGGCGACGAATGCGCACTTCACAGGTTCATCGTTTGGACAGCTGTCAAACGAAATGCCTGCCCCACGATGACTGACGGCGAGCGGAGGGAGTGCCCCCTTCTGCGCTGCCGCAAAAGATTCCCAACGCACGAGCTCATGCTTTGCCATCTGTACTCATGTTCCCACATTTCCTCGGGAGAATATTGGTGCTACGAGTGTGGCAAGTCGGAGAAGATTATGGATGATTCCAAGTGCAGGCGCTGTCTGGGACATCCATCTCGGAGAAAGAAGATCATGTCCATTGCGAAGAACCTATTCAGCTCTCTGGGTCACAAACCGAAAAGCGATAGTTTCACCGATTTAAACATCTCACCAATCGAGGAACCATCAGCCCCTGCGTACGACACAGATGCGGATCTTGAGCATCTGGGCTTTGAGCTCTATTCAACCGAGATACACGAAATCGACTCGAGTGAGATACCGCTGGAGACAACACTCGAAACGACAGACGACGCAGGACCGGCTGCGAACCGGCGACCCCCAGTGGACAGGAAACCGTTGCCACTTCTCCCACCCTCGCCTGCCACTGTCCATCTCCATCCTCAACCGTCGGGATGTGACATTCTTGTCGACGATCAACATTTAAACGGGTTTGCACCGCCGTCGACTGTTGCTCCCATAAATCTATTCAAAGATTTGTCAGCGAAAGCTACCGAGCGGCCATCACTCCAAGTGTATACCAATGGACTAGAGGACCATAGAGCCAATGCAAAGCGTCGCAGCAAGACGCTTGCTCCCAGCTCCTCCGTTCGATCTACCACCAGTACAGCGAGCACGAATAGCACCAACAGCACCGCAAGCTACTGCATATCTGCTGTATCTGGATGGTCTGGCGCATGGGCAGGAGCCTCCGATTTCGATTCTGCTCTAACGTCGCCGATCGACGACCCGATTAGCTCAGGAGATACACTTCCCAGTGACATTCTGGCTGATTTGTGCAAGTCTTCCAAAGACTCCAAGGCAGGCTTCGACAAGGATGCCTTAGAGTCGCTACTATCAGAGTTACCAGCCGATATGCCAATGCTTGACGTTCTGCCGGCATCAGATCCACTTCAAGGCACCTTAGGGGTAGGAGAAGCAGCATTCTCCTATAACAGCCCCCTCTCGCGAGATATGCCACCCGAATCTGATGTAATCTTACCAAACCAACCGAGTAAGATACCTATGGCACCCCGACTTGCTTTCGAATCTGCGAGAGACAGCCGTGTTAGCGCGACCTCCCTTATTGCGAATGTTCAAGGCGCCTTACAAATGCATATCGCCGAATCGATGATGAAGCTGGAAAATGACAACGGAAATCACTTGGTCAAGGAGTTGCAACACTTGCCTCCAACGTCGGTAGTGATATCTGGCTTGCAAACCTTGAAGGACATATTAGAGGGCCGCCGAGATGCATCACCGATCGAGCTGCTATGTTTCATACATGTGGTTTACTCATTGTCTCTAGTTATTCATGAGCAAGATGCTCCTAGCCATTGGTCAAAATTGTTCAAACAAGCTATTTCTTACAGTTCATGGCTACCATACCAAGACCGGCAGGCCTATATTTCTGTGGTTTATTCATTGTGGAAACCCAACGATGTGAGCAACGGCGAGATAATGCAATTCATCGATAATGGATGCTATGATTCAACCGTAGGATCGACGGCTTGGAAAGGCAAGGAATCAGAGCAGGAGAGCTACAAGTCGGAGCCACTGGTGTTTGTAGCTCAATATTTTTTGGATGGTAAGCACACGCGAGGAGCGAATTTGCATTTGTGGCCCACCGCTGACAGACCGTGCAGAGCTTGAGCTATCGGCGCTACGAGATGTCAATCGACCAGAAATACAAGCCTCTGATATTTGCATTCAGCACTTGAAAGATATAAATATGGGGTTCCACAACAATCCACCATTCGCCTATGCCGTTAAATACATTATTAATGCCATCTCTCGAGAGTATGCCAGTACACCTGGTTTTATTGCCGCCATGGAAACACTACTAAATCCAGTCAACTCGAGCTATGTTTCCACAGCTCGACGCCTCGAACTTGAGCTCCTAGAAGTGGGAAAGGTTCGTTTGCCATGCTCCTAGACGACATGAATCCGTGCTCATACATTCTCTTAGATGCGGCTGCCTTCCAGGACGTATTTTGATGAATATATAGTTCGCATAAGAATGCATGTCGACTCATTATATGCGCGGAATGCCTCTCACTTCAACCCGAGGTTGACGTACTATCAGCACGACGTCGAGCTGATGCGATCGGTTATTACAGGATCAGGGCGTGATACATTAGAAGCAGGGACAACAGCAGAGTCTGCGCTCGCTAGCATTGACGACTTCATGGGTTCAATGACAACAGATATGGGCGAATTCAATTTTAACACAATGAATCATATCGGCTCAAATCCAGGTGTTGGTATGATGGGCTCCATCTCCGATGTCATGGTCGATCCGACTCGATTAGACGAGAGCCAATGGCTGTCGGCTCCCACGGAGGATTCCATCTCATCAAGAGCGCCATCAACTCCTGCAGCGCCGGCTCCTACATCTATGGGAACCATTGCAGCATCTTCGTCGTCGTCGTCCCTAACTAAGATTGAATCTGACAGTTGCTGTGACATATGCGGTTACCGACCGAAAGGCGACCCCCAATGGTTTCGAGGCAGCATGGCAAAGCACAAAAAGTTGCAGCACGCCAGCAGCCCGCCCAAGATATACAAATGCCCGTATCCGAACTGTACGAGTCAGTACAAGAACAGACCAGACAATCTGAGGCAGCACCAAATTGAAAAGGGGCATTTCGTGGAAGGCGAGGAATTTGATAAGAAGCGGCCCGTCAAGAGGAAAAAGACGGATAAATGACTATCGCGCGGTTATTCGCTATTATATAGGCGATTTTGATTGGCATTAGGGGCAGGTGAATGGCGTTTAAAAATGGGAAATGGATACATGAGGCATGAAAGCCAGGGCAGTAGCTGCTGCGATATACCAAGACAATGCCATCAATGGCGATACGACGAGGCAGCGCGAAGCAGACAGGATAGATGGGCACGTGAATCCCGCGCTCAAAGGGAAAGGAATACAGCATATGATGTGGTGTAAAGGTCAGGAACCGTACATGGCAATAGGTGGGGGGCACCAAGTTTAGTGTCGAAGTTGGATATCAAATAAACATGCGATAACAAAATTTTTGACTTGATTTTTATAGCATATCGTGTATATATATATATATATTTAATGGATTGTGATGCGCCTGTCGTTGGTTGGTGGGCACTCCGCAGGAGTACAGAATTGGAGGGGACGCAAAGGACAGAGCAAGATCAAAGTTCACTTGCTCAAGATACACAGAGCTGGTGCATTTCCCTCCTATTATTTACCACCACAGCAAACACGATAATGATAATGACTTTAGTTTCGATGGACAGGTTTGCAGTCGTGTTTACTAGGTAGTTACCGTCGCAGGCGCCGGTACGTTAATGGCCGCCGGGTAGGGCCGTCAAGGTGCGACGAATACCTGGTACAGCTTTGGCTTGTCAATTCAAGGTGCGAGTCACGCCTCTCGGTTACAGAAGCCACACATGCAGATCTATTGTTAGATGGAATAATTACATGCTCTCTTTTATAGACCCAGCGTAAAACTCCTCCAAGACCCCTCGAGCTATTGACCAATGCAGCTTGAGTTCCAGGGAAGTCATTTCAATCAGGCCCATTCCTGAACACACTGCACACATACCCGGCAATAGATAGGTTTTTTTACCTTCCGCACAGAGCAGTACGAGGCAAAATTACTAGTACTGCACAGACACCTTCCAGGATGCCTCACGCGCCTCACAACAATAATAAAGCGGTGTCAAAGCCACGCCCCTCCCCGTCCCCAATAAAAGAAGGCTACGTGCCCAGCCCCCACTCCGTCCAGTGAGCACTACCGGGACATTTGGAGTCCTTTACGGAAGCCGACAGGAGGTCTCTGGTACCTCCTCCCCCTCCGGCGCCCCTCCCCTTGCCTCCTGCTCTTGGCACAATGGACCCGTACCGGGTACCTCGTGGTTATTAGGCTCCTGTAATTTTTTTTTCTTCGTTTCTCCCCCCTCTCGGGTCTCCTCCCCCCCCAACACACATCACACACCTGGCACCTGCCACACAAGCCCAAACACCACACCACACCCACTGTATTTTGCCCTGCTCTTCCGTCGCCCTCTCTTCCCACCCGCGTCTTTTCTGCCCACACCTCTGCCGAGCCTGCACCTTCACACCTCCTCCCAGTCCATCCACCATTAACGACACCCCCAGAAATCTCAGATCTCCCATTTTGCCCTTGTTATTTTATCACGACCAACCTCACGCCCACAGCTCTCCATCGAAAAGACGTTGACGGGCTGTCGGCAAATGTCCCCGTCGAGTCCGACTTGACGACTGTCGACGCGGGAGAAAAGACGTGGCCTCTAGTCTAGCCGTGGGCTTTGGCTTCGCTCGCCGTCATCGACCCGACCTGACACGCTGGACACAGCATAATTCTTCCTCGACTCGCCTCGAATCGACACGGCCC
Organism: Calcarisporium arbuscula; assembly: GCA_009828645.1. Classification (NCBI taxonomy): domain Eukaryota; kingdom Fungi; phylum Ascomycota; class Sordariomycetes; order Hypocreales; family Calcarisporiaceae; genus Calcarisporium; species Calcarisporium arbuscula. The sequence continues at coordinate 3,147,958 of WBSA01000002.1, forward strand.
TCGACAGGTTGCTGGTGGTCTGCCTCGATACTGCCACTCGCCCTGCTCATCGCCGGCTTCCTCCGTCCATCACGGCCCACCCTCAAACTCGTCGTACCACTTCCGACCAACAACACCGCTGCCGTGGCTCGCCGCGACAACATGTCGAGTCTGGGGCCGCCCGGGTCCAACGCCCATCCGAGCTTAAACTTCTCCCAGGCCAGCCTCAGGCGTAACACGGGATTCCCGCCTGCGCACGCGAACCAGGCTAATAAGCAGTCGCCTGCACCGCACTCTGCCTCTCCCTACCAGTCTCAGGGATACACGCCCCAGCAGCCTACCCAAGCAGCATATCCTCAGCATCTCTTTGCCGCGTCTGGCTCTGTGGGCGGCGGCCTTCCCAATGGCTCGCGGACGCCCAACTCACATATCCCCAATGCCCTCAATCTGCCACGCCAGAGGGCCGCGCCGCCCAGGCAACAGCTGCAGCCACAGACCAACTCGCCGTCGATGATCTTCCCTGGTTCCATGAGTCAATCTGTCCAGCATGAACCCATTCTCTCCCATCAGCAAACTCATCCGTCTCACCAGCCGCACCCTGGCCATCCGAATCATCAGCAACAGCATCAGCAACACCAACAGCACCCTCAACATCAGCAGCATCAGCAGCACCAGCAGCATACGCAGCAGCAGCAACACACACCGCACTCTCAACAACATACTCAACAGCATCAACAGCAGCATACTCAGCAACATACGCCGCATCAGACTCACGCATCCCACACCAGTCATCAAACCCACCCGACCCACCAGGCTCATCAGCAACATCTAGGGCATACAGGACATTCTGCTCATCAGTCCCATCAGGTTTTACCCCAACATCAGCAACACCAGCAGCAGCAGCAGCAACAGCAGCAGCAACAGCAACAGCAACAGGCACAGCAACAGGCACAACAACAAGCACAGCAACAGGCACAGCAACAGGCGCAGCAGCAGGCACAACAACAGGCGCAACAGCAAGCACAACAGCAGGCACAGCAACAAGCACAACAACAGGCACAACAACAGGCACAGCAACAGGCACAACAACAGGCACAGCAACAAGCACAGCAACAAGCACAGCAACAAGCCCAACAACAAGCACAGCAACAAGCACAACAACGGTCGCAGCAACAGGCGCAACAGGCACAGCAGGCGCAACAAGCTCAGCAAGCCCAGCAAGCCCAGCATCAGGCTCAAAAGCAGTCGCAGCAGCTACCGCTACCGCAGGTGTCCCAACCACAAGTTCAGACCTCGCCGCAAGCGCCAGCTCAAGTGCAGCAAGTGCCGCAACCTCAACGGCCTCCAAAATCAACGCCGCAAGAACCGGAAGATCATGGGGATGAAATGGAGATGGATGGCCCCAAACGATGGCGATGATGAGGCTAGTACCCTTGAGCCAAAGTTATTGAATGATCCATCATACATCCCAACTCAGCCCATGGGTGAAATGATGTCGGCACCACCAGAGGGAGGAAGCTTCCCCACCCTTGAAGCAGTGCAGAAGGAGGTCCTGCGGTACTGTACTTCTGTTGGCTACGCCATTGTCATTGGCAGATCGAAAAAGACTGTTCCTGGCCTGAAGAAAGTGCTATTTGTTTGTGATCGGGCAGGAAAGCCGCCTAGTCGAGTCAGCCCTGAATTTCGCAAACGCAAAACTTCATCACGGAAATGCGACTGTCCGTTTGGATTCTTCGCGATCGAGCAACGTACGCAATGGACGATTCGCTACCGACCCGACTTGACACATTTGCGACATAACCATGGACCTAGTGAAGGCCCATCGCACCACCCTGCTGCGAGGAAACTGGATAGTAAGATGGTTGCTGCTGTCAAGCAATTAAAGGATAATGGTACGCTAGTCGCGCTTTGTTTCAAATTGACTACACGCTTAGCACAATACACTGACATATCACGTTAGGAGCAGGCGTCTCTGAGACATTGCAGATTCTCCAAACTGAGAACCCAGATTGTCATCTGCTACCACGAGACATTTACAATGCGCGGGCGGCGATTAATCGGAACCCTCAGAAGGTTGCTACGGGTCTAGCTGAGAACCGACCAGCAATCTACACAAGCCACTCCAGTCCCCCGAAGACCGTATTCGGGCTGACTTACGAAGAGAGCTGGCCAAGGCTCGGGAGGATCTGAAAAAGATTGAGGACGAGAAGCAAAAAGAGATTGACACTCTGAAAAAACAACTGGAGCAAAAGGACGAGTTAATCAAGAAATTCGAAATGTTTATCGACATTTGTAATCAAAGGGTGATGGTGCAGAGAGAAAGGCTGGCTGGACCTGAAGGTAGTCCGGCAACGGGTGGGAATTCTTCGACCCAGTGATATTTTCTCTTGGCGCTTGAATGGCAATACATACCGGTCTTTTGGATAAAGCACAATGGAGTTGAAGGAAGGACGTTTTGCCGGCGTTTTTGTTGTACTGTTAGGTATATGCGAGGTCTCCATGTTCAAACAAGTGCATGAGATGGGAGGAATTCTGGACATGGGGAGAGTTCAAATCTTGAGTGTGTATTTACCCTATTATTTATTACATGAATTTAGGCACGCTCTGAATGACCCCCCCTGGCTGCTGGTAGCCGCCTGCAATGCCATTTCTCTGGTCTTACAGGGGTTGAATTGTGTGATGCGTGGATGGATGTGATGTTGCTGATTGGAGTTGCACAAAACCACCAGCAACATCCAAGTTGCGGTTGTACTTGGACCATCGAAGCTTCTTGGCTTGCATACAGCATTCCTCTTTCTGTATTTCCCCTCTTCCTCGGCTACATAGGATTATGGCTGTAAAATACTGTCATTCTCGCGTGCATACTAATACACCAGCGTCATGGGGCTGTACCTCAGAGGGGATGAAATACAGAGTACATTTAACTCTGATGGTTGGCTAGGCGGGTCGAGGGGAGCTCTCCGCTGTAGGAATGAAAACGTGAGAGAGTAAAGATACTTATCTCCTCATATAATCTGGTATGAGGCTTGGTGTACTCAATACATTTAAAACTGGTAGATGAGGCGCCAGATGCCCAATCAGGCACACGCAGTAATAGTGAGTGCCCCGCCCCCCAATGATGGCTATAGCGACGCCTCATTCCCTAATGATTTGCTGTACCTCGAAATCTCCCTCTCTCCTGAGGATACCCACATACCGTCGCGACAGGGGTCGCGTACTTTTTGGCAAGTGCACCGTGGGACAACCACTTTCTACATGGGTTCACCTCATTATTAACCACCTACTCCGTAATCTTCTACTAAACATTCCAGTGCTTCCTCTAGGGCCCTTACCTAGACGCATCAACTTGCTACAGCAACTCCGTATTTGCAGCGGACACGTCGGTCGAGCCTTTCACGAGCTGTGCTGGAAAGCTACTCTCCTTTCGCGGTCCTTCTCGCGCGTCCCTTTCGTCATCGTCATCGTCGGCATCTTCATTTGACGATTTTCATTCCCCTGAATCTCGCTCGTTCGTCGACAAACCTTCCCTCGACGCCAACCTTTCGATCTCCATCTTCTCCTTCCCCGAGCCGAATTCTCTGGAGATGACCGGCCGTTAATACCCTTCCTTACGTTTTCACCGTCTTTGTGTGTCGCATCTTCCATCGCCGACATGGAGGTGTCGTCACCGGCTTTGCAGAGCCCAGCCAACGGCGTACCACCCACGACTTTCCCGACCATCGAGCCCGAGCGTATCGTCGACCATCTTGCTGCCGTCTGCCAGGTTGCTCTCGGAGCCTCGCGAGATGACCTTGAGCAGCCGGGAAACCTTCTCCACAAGAGCCGCTATAGCGAGACTGTCTCGCGTTGTTCTCGTTTTGCAAGTGATACCCAGAATGTTCTTTATATACAAAAGGATGTTGCACCTTCATCCACCGTTGAGAATGGCTCCGACACTGCTGGTAAGCTTCAAACACCCCGGGATTCCCCCGGCCTCGGAGCCTGTTGCGTCCCATCTAGCTCGCCTACTCACTGATAGGAAAATAGTACCGTCATATTTTCACTACACCCTGACCATCGAGATTGCCTCATCCCCAACAACAGTCGCTTCTCTTGTGCTGCTCAAGGCACCACATCCTATCGACCCGATCCGCCCACTCACTTCACAAATATTTATTACTAATTTACCTGGCCCGGCATCCCTTAATGCTGCTGTGGGAGAGCAAGGCACTTCTCTTTCTCCCTGGGAGGTTCTGCATTCCCAAGTTCACCATGCCCTAGTGCCCTATTTCGATGCCAATACGAAGAGTCAGCAACTTGCCAACGGATCGAGGGGCCGACCGGATGTGGACGCCAAAACGGGAATTCCGGTGACCAAGAAGCGGCTCAACGACCTCGAACTGAGTCTTCTTCACTTGCAGCAGAATGTCGATATCCCCGAAATCTCACTTGCGTTCCACTCTATTGTACAAAATGTTCTCGATGACGCCGAAGCTCGCCATGGCAGACCTTCCATGGAGGCGATCCCTTCGAATCTTCTCCAAGACAGCACGTTTCTGAATAGACTACAAGCGAATGTAAATACATGGATCAAGTCTATTCAAGGTATCACGAAGATGACAAAAGATCCGTCCTCTAATGCGAACCAAGAATTTAGCACAGCAAGCCAGGAAGTGAATTTTTGGTTGTCTATGGAGTCTGCGCTGGAAGGTATCGAAGCTCAGCTGAGAAGCGATGGTGTCTTGCTGACGCTCGAGATCCTTAAACATGCGAAGCGTTTCCAAGCTACCGTGAGTTTTACCGCTGACACAGGACTCAAGGAGGCAATGGACAAGGTGCAGAAATATACCAACTGATGCGAGATTTCCCTCTGGACGAGCTGCTATCCGCTGCTTCCCTCCCCAAAGTGCAGGAAGCAATCTCACAAATTTTTGGCCATCTGAACAAGAAGCTGAGGATTTGCCCCTACCCAATCCGGAGAGCCCTACCACTTGTTGAGGCCATCTCGGCAGACTTGGACGACGTGCTTCACCGACTGCTACCGGGTGCCGAACTGGTCAACCTTGATTACCAGCAGTTCCAGGCCTTGATGCGAACTTGTGACGGCATCTTTAGGACGTGGGAGGAAAATGTCAAGGAGTTCACTAATGTGGCCCGCGAGGTGACTCGGCGTCGCAACGAAAAGTTCATCCCTATCAAGATCAACAAGAAACACCTTGAGCTCGAATCCAGAATCAAGTATGTGGGGACTTTTCGTGACAATCATGAACAGCTTCAGCGCACCATCGTCAACGTGCTCGGGCCCAAAGCAACGATTCCGGGTTCCACCGAGACCACAGATGCTAATGGCGTTGTGATGGAGGAAATGGGCGATGTTGATGCCGTCGAAGAGGTCAGACAGGCTTGGGAGGCGCTTCAGAACGTTGACCTCCTTGATGTCACCGAGCAAGGCAAAGAGCGCTGGGTACGCGCTGAAAACCTGTACAACGAAAGAACAACCAGAGTTGAGAACTCGATTATAGCTCGTCTGCGAGACCGCCTGGCCACGGCAAAAACCGCTAATGAGATGTTCCGTGTCTTCTCAAAGTTCAATGCCTTATTCGTGCGACCCAAAATTCGGGGCGCTATTCAGGAGTACCAAAATCAATTGATGGATCATGTCAAGCAAGCTATCAACGGTCTGCACGAACGATTCAAACAACAGTACGGACACTCAGAAGCTCATGCTATGGCGCAGCTCCGCGATCTCCCGCCCGTCTCTGGAGCCATTATTTGGGCTCGCCAGATTGAGTTCCAGCTGGAAGGGTATATGAAAAAGGTGGAGGCTGTCCTTGGCCCTGACTGGACTCTACATGCGGAGGGCCACAAACTGCAGGAGGAGAGTGAGCTCTTCAAGAACAAACTCGATACAGGCCGTATTTATGATGCCTGGCTTGCGGATGTCAGCAGGAGGAAGATATCCATCTCGGGACAGCTCTTCGATATTGCCCGAGTTCGGTCTGCCGGTGGCATTCTGGAGCTTGCCGTCAACTTCGATCCGCAAATCATCACTCTTTTCAAGGAAACCAGGAACCTTACGTGGCAGTCATATTCAGTCCCACATGCTGTAACAACTGTGTCAAAAGATGCCAAGAGAGTCTACCCGTATGCTGTCAGCTTGATGGAAAGCGTCAGGACCCTGTCTCAGACATTACGTCAAATCTCATCCATGGGCGAGGAAGCAATTCTGCTAAACGGATATCGCAATGAAGTATACAGGCTCATCTCGGAGGGTGTACCCCTACGATGGGAGTCCTTCATCAACTCTCATGAGCTGTTTTATGCTGACCAGAGGCAAAATCGACCGCTCCTTGCTGGTGGCAACGAATTCGGGCTTTCTAAAAATACAGAGAGTAAGCATGGAATGTTTATTCGAGGATTTGCCACTGCTGTCTCAGTCCTTCAAAGCAAGGCAGTCTCATTGAATTACATCCATGCCACCGTAGAACAGGCACTGAAAGAGCTTAATACCTGCCCTTATGACGCCGCTGCTTTCCAATCTCGCCTAGACACTATGCAGTCTGCCGTGGATCAACTGAACTTGGAACAATACAGGAACCTTGACTTTTGGGTTCGTGGACTGAACCGTGAGGTACAGTCCATCCTCCTAGAACGGCTTCACGCTGCGGTTCAAGCTTGGATTGCTGCATTTGAAGATGAAGCACTAGATGAAGGTCGACGAAAGCACAACCAGGAGGCAGAGAGCAATAAAGATAGTCCCACCATGAAACGCCTGGTTCTTGAACTAGCAATGCGTAACCAGGTCATCTACCTAGACCCTCCTCTAGAGTACGCCAGGGCTAGCTGGTTCCTTCATCTTCACGATTGGCTGGGCATTGTTTGCAATCTACGAAAGCTCAAGGCTACGCGGTATCAGATGAGCCTAAACACCAGTGCCAACGACGAGGCCCGATTCACTGACTTGCCTTCGGAGTGCGCTGATGTGCTACATGGTGTTTATGTTGCAGTGGAGAAGAAGCTTCAAGAAGTCAGCGCTTATGTCGATAAGTGGCTGCAGTTTCAATCTCTATGGGATCTTCAATCAGAGCAAGTCTACGACATGCTTGGTGATCACCTCCCGAGATGGTTGGAATGCCTGCAAGATATTCGCAAAGTTCGGACAACTTTTGACACGCAAGAAGTCAGCCGCATTTTCGGCCATATTACTATTGATTACGACCAAGTCCAGACGAAAGTCAACGCCAAGTACGATCAATGGCAGCATGAGATTTTGATGAAGTTCGCAAGTCGCCTAGGCAACCGCATGCGAGATGTTAATGCGGATATTGAAAAGGCAAGAAAGCATCTGGAAAATCAAAAGTCGGACGCATCATCCACCGCACAGGCTGTCCAGTTCATCACAGCCGTGCAAAGCTGCAAGCGCAATGTCAAGCTGTGGGCACCTGAGATTGACATGTTCCGGCAAGGGCAGTCTACCTTGGTGAGGCAGCGATATCATTTCCCAAACGACTGGCTACACATCGAACAGATTGATAGTCAATGGGAATCTCTCAAGGAGCTTCTTGACAAGAAGTCGAGAATCATGGAAGATCAATCTGACGCTATGCGGGCCAACATTACAGCTCAAGACAAACTGGTCACTGAACGGATTACAGAGATTGCTGCCCAGTGGAACGAAGAGAAACCCGTATCTGGCACGATCCAGCCGGATATTGCCTCTGCCATGTTGAGTTCGTTCGAAAGTCGAATCTCCAGCCTTCAAGAAGATTTCGAGCAGGTTGTCAGGGCTAAAGAAGCATTGGATATCCCTGTCAGCGCAGACAACACCCTCGAAGCCACGCTAGAGGAAGTTCGGGACTTCCAGTCCGTATGGTCCAACTTGTCCACCATCTGGTCCAGCTTGAATGAGACTAGGGACACTTTGTGGACGGCGGTCCAGCCTCGAAAGATTCGGTCCAAGGTAGATGACCTGATAAAAAGCACGAAAGATATGCCTAGCCGCATGAGACAGTACGCTGCTTTTGAGCATGTACAAGGGATACTTCGCGGATTCCTCAAGGTCAATCCTATCCTGTCCGATCTAAAGTCCGACGCCATTCGGGAGCGACATTGGCACAAGATATACAAGCAGATCAAGCCCCAGAAGCGATTTTCTCCTAGCTCTATGACTCTCGGCGATGTATGGGATCTCAACCTCGTTGCCACCGAAGCCATAGTTAAAGATATCATTGCGCAAGCGCAGGGTGAAATGGCTTTGGAAGAGTTTCTCAAGCAAGTGCGAGAGACTTGGCAGAACTACGCGCTTGAACTCGTGCATTACCAAAATAAATGCCGACTTATTCGGGGCTGGGATGACCTCTTCGCTAAGTGTAGCGAGAATCTCAACTCACTGCAGGCTATGAAACACTCGCCATATTACAAAGAGTTTGAGGAGGAAGCCGTGTCTTGGGAAGACAAACTCAACCGTGTCCATGTTCTGTTTGACGTTTGGATCGATGTCCAGCGCCAGTGGGTCTATCTCGAAGGAGTATTCACCGGCAATGCCGATATCAAGCATCTTTTGCCCATTGAATCGGGTCGATTTCAAAACATCAACAGCGAGTTCTTGGCAGTCATGAAAAAAGCCAACAAAACCCCCTACGTGCTCGAGGTGCTGAATATCCCAAATGTACAGAAATCATTGGAGCGTTTGGCAGAAATGTTGAACAAAATCCAAAAGGCGCTTGGCGAGTATTTGGAGAAGGAACGAGTCTCATTCCCCAGATTCTACTTCGTTGGTGATGAAGATCTCCTGGAGATGATTGGCAACAGCAACGATACTCTTCGTATCGCGAAGCACTTCAAGAAGATGTTTGCCGGTCTCTCTGGTCTTATAATGGACGACGAAACGGTCATCTCTGGCTTTACTTCAAAGGAAGGGGAAGAGGTTCAGTTGAAGAAGGCAATTTCCCTAGTAAAGACACCAAGGATCAACGATTGGCTGGCACTACTAGAGAGTGGTATGAAATCTACTCTGGCTGAGCTCCTTGCTGAAGCCGTCGATCAGTATGCACCAATATTCGAATCGGAAAAAGATCGACGCGGATGCGCTTGCCCAGTTCATGGATGTATTCCCCAGTCAAATCGTTGTATTGGCCAGTCAAGCTGTGTGGACGACAGCAGTTGATAAGTCTCTCGCTGGGGATGGTATGGCCTTATCAACCCTGTTTGAACGGGAAGTTGAAGTCCTCCGCGTCCTAGCTGCTACCGTCTTGGGTAACCTCCAAGCTATCCAACGCAAGAAATGCGAGCAGATGATTACCGAATGTGTTCATCAACGAGACGTAATCGAGAAACTAATTGGCGCCAATGCGGACACCCCCGGCTATTATCTCTGGCAATTGCAGATGCGCTACGTCTATACTCCTGAAGGCGAATTTCTCGACCGTCTTCATGTCAAGATGGCCAATGCCAAGCTCAATTATGGTTTTGAATACTTGGGTGTCCCCGACCGCCTCGTGCGAACCCCCCTTACCGACAGATGTTTCCTTACACTTACACAGGCATTATGTCAACGACTTGGTGGCTCACCGTACGGTCCTGCCGGAACAGGTAAGACGGAATCAGTCAAGGCACTGGGTCTTCAGCTTGGAAGGTTTACGCTTGTATTTTGCTGTGACGACACTTTTGACTTCCAGGCTATGGGTCGTATTTTCCTCGGTATCTGCCAAGTTGGCGCTTGGGGCTGCTTCGACGAGTTCAATCGTCTTGAAGAGAGAATCCTGTCTGCCGTGTCGCAGCAAATTCAAAATATCCAGCTTGGCCTGAAGCAGAGCGCTGAAACTGAGTCATCGCAAATTGATCTGGTGGGCCGTCAGCTTAATGTCGATCAAAACACCGGGATTTTTATCACCATGAATCCTGGTTATGCTGGGCGTTCTAATCTGCCAGACAATTTGAAGAAGCTGTTCCGGAGCGTCGCTATGTCCAAGCCAGACAAGGAGCTCATTGCTGAGGTCATGTTATACTCTCAAGGCTTTAGCCAGGCAAAGCATCTCTCAAAACAAGCAGTCCCATTCTTCGACAAATGCGCTCGTCAGCTATCAAAGCAAGCGCATTACGACTTTGGTCTGCGTGCCCTGAAAAGCGTTTTGGTCAGCTCAGGTGGCCTGAAGCGCGCTCGATTAAGCGATGGAAATCTCGGCGACGAACGGGTGGTTGAACCTGAAATCATCGTGCAGAGCATTCGGGAAACTATTGCTCCAAAATTGATCAAGTCTGATGTTGAGATTATGACGACTATCGAAGAATCATGCTTCCCGGGCATCAAATATGTGCCAGCGAATTTGCAAGACCTCGAAGACGCAATACGTGGCTTGGCTGCAGAGAGACAACTAGTTGTTACCGACACTTGGATGACCAAAATTCTCCAGCTTTATCAGATTCAAAATATTCATCATGGTGTGATGATGGTTGGAAACTCAGGCACTGGCAAGTCGGCGGCATGGAGATTGCTGCTTGATGCGCTTCAGAAGGTTGAAAACATTGACGGTGTGTCTCATGTGATTGACTCAAAAGTCATGTCCAAGGAGGCGCTCTACGGAAACCTCGATTCGACGACACGTGAGTGGACTGATGGTCTGTTCACCAGCATTCTCCGCAAAATTGTCGATAATCTTCGTGGAGAGGATTCGAAAAGGCACTGGATTGTTTTCGATGGTGATGTTGATCCTGAATGGGTTGAAAATCTGAACAGTGTACTTGACGACAATAAGCTGCTCACTTTGCCTAATGGTGAACGCCTCAACCTACCCGCCAACGTTCGCATTATGTTCGAAGTTGAAACACTCAAATATGCGACCCTCGCCACTGTTAGTCGGTGTGGTATGGTTTGGTTCAGCGAGGATACCGTCACCTCAAGTATGATGGTGACGAACTACCTCGAGACACTGCGCAGCGTTCCCTTCGAAGACTTGGATGAGGACAGTGTTGCCACCGGACAGACCCCCGCAAAGGCTCTTGCCGTTCAAGTCCAGGTGGCAGAGCTGCTCAAGATCTATCTGACATCGGAGGACTTCATCCTCCAGACCCTCGACCGCGCAAATGGCTACAATCACATCATGGAATTCACCGTCTCTCGTGTACTAAACACTCTCTTCTCCTTACTAAACAAGGCTGTCAGAGATATTATTGAATACAATGGCCAACACTCTGACTTCCCCCTGGATCCTGAACAAGTGGAGGCGTTTGTTTCGAAGAAGGTGTTACTTGCTCTTGTGTGGGCGCTGACAGGAGATTGTCCCCTTGGCGATCGCAAGGCCTTTGGTGACGACATTTGCGCACTCGCAAACTTTGGATCACCTCCTCTGGACGGCACGAGCTCTCTGATTGACTTTGACGTGAGTCTTCCCAAGGCTGAATGGACATCGTGGCAAAACCAGGTGCCCACCATTGAGGTCAACACCCATTCCATCATACAAACTGATGTTGTCATTCCAACCCTGGACACGGTTCGTCATGAAGATGTCTTATACTCGTGGCTCGCTGAGCATAAGCCCTTACTCCTCTGTGGCCCCCCTGGATCTGGCAAAACCATGACTCTGTTCAGTGCACTTCGAAAACTTCCAAACATGGAGGTTGTTGGTCTTAACTTCTCCAGCGCAACCACACCAGATCTTCTTATCAAGACCTTTGAGCAGTATTGTGAGTATAAGAAAACACTCAGTGGAGTCATGCTGTCGCCAAACCAAATTGGTCGCTGGCTGGTCATCTTCTGTGATGAGATCAATTTGCCGGCTCCTGATAAGTACGGTACTCAGCGGGCGATCTCATTTCTCCGCCAACTTGTGGAGCATAATGGTTTCTGGCGAACATCAGATAAAGCCTGGGTCACCCTCGATCGCATTCAGTTTGTAGGTGCTTGTAACCCACCGACAGATGCTGGACGAACTCCTCTTGGTGCCAGATTCCTTCGTCATGCCCCACTCATCATGGTTGATTATCCTGGCGAGTTATCTCTGAACCAGATTTACGGCACTTTCAATACCGCGGTTCTAAAGATCATTCCTGCTCTTCGTGGATATGCGGAACCGCTTACACATGCTATGGTTCGGTTTTATCTCGAGTCCCAGCAAAGATTCACGCCCAAGATTCAACCGCACTATGTCTATAGTCCTCGAGAGCTTACACGCTGGGTACGCGGCGTGTACGAGGCAATTAAGCCTCTGGAGGCGTTGACAATTGAAGGATTGATTCGCATCTGGGCCCATGAGGCCCTTCGCCTTTTCCAGGACCGTCTCGTCGCTGAAGATGAGCGAAAATGGACAGACGATGCTGTGCGGCGTATTGCTCTTGAATATTTCCCCAATATTGAAGAAGAGAAAGCACTTGGTGGGCCGATACTATTCTCCAACTGGCTGTCCAAGAACTACATCCCTGTGGACCGAGATCAGCTGAGAGATTTTGTCAAGGCAAGACTCAAGACCTTCTGCGAGGAAGAGGTTGATGTGCCTTTGATTCTCTTCAACGATGTTCTGGAACACGTCTTGCGTATTGATCGTGTTTTCAGGCAGCCGCAGGGCCACCTTATCCTCATTGGTGTCAGCGGCAGTGGCAAGACGACTCTTTCCCGCTTTGTTGCGTGGATGAATGGTCTTAAAGTTTTCCAGATCAAGGTTCACGGCAAATACTCTGGCGAAGACTTTGATGATGATCTACGTGATGTTCTCCGGCGCTGCGGCTGCAAGGGCGAAAAGATATGCTTCATCATGGATGAAGCGAACGTCCTGGACTCGGGTTTCTTGGAACGCATGAACACGCTGCTTGCCAATGCCGAAGTCCCCGGACTCTTCGAGGGTGACGACTACGCCGCTCTAATGACTGCTTGCAAGGAAGGTGCCCAGCGACAAAACTTGCACCTTGACTCGCCAGAAGAGCTGTACAAGTGGTTCACGCAGCAGATTGTCAATAACTTGCACGTTGTATTCACCATGAACCCACCTGAAGATGGGTTATCCTCGAAGGCTGCCACCAGTCCTGCCTTGTTCAACAGATGCGTGCTGAATTGGTTCGGAGACTGGTCAGACCAAGCCTTTTTCCAAGTTGGTCACGAGCTCACACAATCCATTGACTTGGAAAAGAATAACTTCACGGCTCCAGACACCATCCCTGTTGCTTATCGCGGCCTCACCTTGCCACCATCACATCGCGAGACAATAGTCAATTCCATGGTCTACATACATTACTCACTTCAGAGGTACAACGAGAAGTTACTCAAACAACAGGGCAAGGTAACATTCTTGACGCCGCGTCACTTCCTAGATTTTGTTGGCCAGTATGTGAAGCTTTACAACGAAAAACGGGAAGATCTCGAAGAACAGCAGCGTCACTTGAATGTTGGTCTCGAGAAATTGAGAGATACCGTAGACAAGGTGCGCGACCTCCGCGTGAGTCTTGCAGAAAAGAAGACACAACTCGAACAGAAAGATACAGAGGCAAACGAGAAGCTGCAGCGAATGGTTGCAGACCAACGAGAGGCAGAGCAAAGAAAAAGTACATCACTTGAAATCCAAGCTGCTCTAGAGAAACAAGAATCTGAAGTTGCCAAGCGGAAGAAGGTTGTGCTGGAAGACCTTGCAAAGGCCGAGCCAGCCGTGGAAGAGGCTAAGGCTAGTGTCAGCAACATCAAGCGACAGCATTTGACAGAGGTGCGATCCATGGGCAACCCTCCGTCTGGTGTTAGGCTTGCGCTTGATGCTGTTTGCACCTTACTGGGACACAAAATCAACGACTGGAAGGCCGTGCAAGCTGTTGTTCGCAGGGACGACTTCATTGCGAGTATCATCATGTTTGACAATGCCAAGATGATGACAAGGCCACTTCGAAACAAGATGCGCAACGAATTTTTGTCCAATCCAGAGTTCACATTTGAGAAGGTCAACCGTGCCTCCAAGGCGTGTGGGCCTCTTGTCCAGTGGGCAACTGCCCAGGTGAACTACTCAGACATCTTGGACCGTGTCGGGCCCCTAAAGGAAGAGGTCACGCAGCTTGAGGAAGAGGCACTACAGACGAAAGCAAACGCCAAGGCAGTGGAGAACAACATCGCCGAGCTTGAGTCAAGCATCAATACCTACAAGACCGAATATGCAGCGCTGATTAGCGAAACACAAGCCATCAAATCTGAGATGTCGAAGGTACAATTCAAGGTTGATCGAAGCGTTAGACTTCTCGACAGTCTCTCCTCCGAAAGAACGCGATGGGAAGAGGGAAGCAAATCCTTCGAGACGCAAATCAGCACTCTAGTAGGTGATGTCTTGGTTGCAGCCGCATTTTTGGCATACAGTGGCTTGTATGACCAGACTTTCCGAAAGTCAATGATGGACGATTGGGCCCATCAGCTCCACCTTTCGGGAGTGCAATACAAGTCGCCGAACCCTGTGACAGAGTATCTATCCAGCGCGGACGAGCGACTCGGTTGGCAAGAAAACACTCTTCCAGTCGATGACTTATGCACAGAGAATGCAATCATTCTCAAGCGGTTCAATCGCTATCCACTAATCATCGATCCCTCTGGAAGGGTTACGGAATTCCTTCAGAAGGAGTGCAAGGACCGCCGCCTAACAGTTACCAGCTTCTTGGATGACAACTTCACTAAACAACTTGAAAGTTCGTTGCGTTTCGGAAATCCCATACTCATTCAGGATGCGGAGCATCTTGACCCTATCCTCAACCATGTCCTGAATAAGGAATACCAACGAACTGGTGGCCGTGTTCTTATCCAGCTTGGCAAGCAAGAGATAGACTTTTCCCCGGCATTTAAGCTATATCTATCGACTCGGGATCCATCGGCAACTTTCGCTCCAGATATCTGCAGCCGAACCACCTTCGTCAATTTCACGGTTACCCAGAGCAGTCTGCAGACCCAGTCCCTCAACGACGTGCTAAAGTCAGAACGACCAGATGTTGATGAGCGACGATCTAACCTGATCAAGCTGCAAGGAGAGTTCAAGATCCACCTACGACAGCTGGAGAAGCAGCTGTTGCAAGCGCTGAATGAGTCTCGAGGAAACATTCTCGACGACGATAACGTCATTGAGACTCTAGAGACCCTCAAGACGGAAGCTGCCGAGATCTCATCCAAGATGACAAACACAGAAGGAGTTATGGCTGAAGTGGAAGAGATTACGCAGCAGTACAGTATAATTGCCAGGGCGTGCAGTGCTGTCTTTGCGGTGCTTGAGCAACTACACTATCTCAACCATTTCTATCAATTTTCGCTTCAATACTTTTTGGATATCTTCCAGTCTGTTCTACATGACAACAAAAACCTTGCTAGCGAAACGAATCACAACGTACGCCGAGACGTGATCGTAAAGGATTTGTTTGTCAACACATTTAAGAGAACTGCCCTGGGGCTTCTGCAGAAAGATCGCATAACCCTCGGGATGTTGCTGGCGCAGGCTGCTCCATACAAGATGGATAAATCTTTAATTGACATCATTCTTGACAATCGTGTGGACGGCAAGGATCTCTCATCTTTCCCTGATGCCAAGGACGAAGCTTTCGCTGAGGCAAGGAAACTGGGTGTCCTCAAGGAAAGGCTTGATTCAATCTCGTCTGAGGATTGGAACAACTTCTTCACCGAAGAACTTGCCGAGACTGCGGTTCCAGTAGTCTGGGACGAGAAAACGGAACCAAACGATCAGGCTCTGTTGTCACTTCTTCTTATCAAACTTTTCCGCATGGATCGCTTCGTGCCTGCGGCCGAGAGATTTGTGGGACAAGCATTTGGAAGCCAAATCTTCGACGTAGTGGAGGATCTGAAGGAGACTGTAACTCAGGTCTCTGCAACTTTGCCCATTTCCCTGGTGTCGAGTCCTGGATTCGATGCCAGCTACAAAGTGGATAGTCTAGTGGAAAGGATGCGGGTGAAGTGCACAAACATTGCCATGGGTTCCAATGAGGGCCTGGCCAGTGCCGACAAGGCTGTCAGTAATGCCGCACAAACTGGCTCCTGGGTCCTCATCAAGAATGTTCACCTTGCTCCTACCTGGCTTCAAAGCCTTGAGAAGCGCATGGAATCGCTCAATCCCCACAAGGATTTCCGCATATTCCTGTCGATGGAGTCTAGCCCCAAGATTCCCGTCAACCTACTGCGCGCCTCGAGAGTTCTCATGTACGAGCAACCGGCCGGTGTCAGGGCTAACATGAAGGACTCAATGTCATCTTTGTCGACCCGGGCTACCAAGAGTCCTGTTGAGAGGACAAGGCTTTATTTGTTGATATCTTTCCTGCATGCTGTGGTCCAGGAGAGACTGAGATATGCTCCCAACCTTGGCTGGAAGGGCTTCTGGGAGTTCAACGACAGTGACGTGAGTGTAGTCCCCAAAGGCCGGGGCTTTTTCCCACCCCTGCCTACATGGACATAATCTCGAGTGCTAACCAAATTCCTCTTAGTACGAATGCTCTGCCTTCATTATTGATACGTGGCTTGACGGTGTCGCTGGCAACAGAACAAACATTGCCCCACAGAATATTCCTTGGGACATGGTGCGGTACCTAATCACGGAGACGTACGGCGGCAAAATTGATGATGAAGGCGACTTCCAGCTGTTGAGCCAGCTGGTGTCATCTTCCCTCACTCCGGATGCGTATGACGTCGACCACAAGCTGGCAGATGGCCCAGAGGGAGGGCTTTTGGTCCCTGCCGGCACGAGCCTCGAGGACTTTATGGGATGGGTCCACAAGTTGCCGGAGCGAGAGCCACCAACCTATCTTGGTCTTCCAGCAAACGCGGAGAAGTTGCTCCTGGTTGGCCTCGGTCGCAGCCTCATTGGTAATCTGCGCAAGGTGACAGAGCTGCTAGATGAAGGGGAGCAGCTCTTGACTGAGCCATAAGTTTGGAGGAACACACAGGGGGTGTTGATATGGGGTAGAGGTGTTGTATTATGATGCTACGGCTTCACTGGTGTTGTTTCCTTTGTTTACAGATGAGTGAGGTTTCTGGGTTTGACAATTAGAAACGGCACATGAGGGAGGGGTGTTACTTTTCGCATGAAGGCGGGCGTTTTCATGAGAGTATATTACAGCCTTGCGATGAGTACAGATACCCTGCGACTAGACTGTGCTTTTGTTGATTATTGTATTGGTTTTTGTTACAGGCGGACTTGGGTTGATTGATGGTTTAGCAATATTAGTCTACCGATAAACACCGTTTGTCTGAGGAAAGCAGTGGATGACGAGCAGTTGTGACATCTTTGCTTAGTGTGTGGCTGCAGTAATGCATTATCTACAGATTCAATGACAGTAGTTTCTGCGCGGCGGCTTCAACGAGGCTGGTCTTTTGTGAGCGAGTCTTCGTTTGAACCAGTCTTAGATTCTGCCCACCTACGCAGAGTAACCTACCTTGATGAGTCAGGTACGGCGGTACCTTGATCACGGGGATGATGAGAATGGAGTTTATGACTAATGTTGTATGGAATCTCGATGCTCTCGGGACTTGCTTCCCGTGCCCAAGAGTCTCCTTCCTACCTGAGAACCCTGAGGCTTTGTTTCATGTGTTGGCAGAACGCAAAACCGGTTGGTTGGATAGGAGAGCTGAACATGTGGGAGGGTACGGTACCCATGAGAACGTTGGTCGTCATACTGCATGCAGTTGTAGTGCAGCTGCACATTTCAGAGTTGATCAGGTCCGCAAAAAGTGGCTAGAGATTCGATCTATAGTATTGTAAACCCGCAGTGATGGATGGACGCTATTGGCGATGCTGTGAACGGCGTGACTCGAGGAGGCTCTGAACTTGTTTAAAGCCGGGACTATACGTAGGTACTTGTGCTTCGTACGGGGTTGTAAGACGTCTCCCAGGACGTGACGATGGTGTTTCTGATATTGATGGAGGCTTTGACTGAGACATGGGAATTGGGCGGTAGCGAATCATGGCGAGGATGGTTGGGCGATTGGGTGAGAGGGGCGAACGGAGTGAGGGGGGGCGAGGGACGTCGTCAGCTATGCATTTTTCCCACCCGCTGATTGATATTCTTCCCGTGCAGCGGCATTCCCAACACCTACTACGTACCTATCAGGACAATTCTACAATCAATCGCCGTCGAGGAATCGGCAGAGAGGGTTTATGGGAGCAGTGAGAATGCTCCGTGACCCGTCAAACTAAGACAATATCGATGCTAGTCAGTGGGTACGTGCGGCTGCCAGGGAAGCAGAGCTGGAGGCTGTTAAGCCGGTGCCACGGATGTGTGTAGGTACAGCGGAGGGAGGTATGCTTAGGCACTAGGTAGTATGGACTATGGAGGGAGGTATCGGCGGTCTCCATCGGCTCGATCGTTGTTGTGGCGGCGGCAGCGGTGGCGACGGTGTGGTACGTGCTTGTTACGTCCCCTTGCTAGGTACCTCGACCTAGCCAGAGCTCGAGCTCGAGCTGCAACTTCTAAAACCTTGTTGTGTTTTCAGCGTGCCAATGTGCATCCATCCCAGACGGCTCATCTCTAATTTTTCTATGGTTCATCAAGGTTCATGGTTTTATCGATGGCGAGCGATCGCATGACTCACTGGTAAGGACGTGTGGCTGTTGATGGCACTGACAACCTGTTTGGCAATGAGCCTAGACAGAAAGTCGTGGCTGGGTTTTAATTTTTCAAGTTTATTTCTTCCTGACGCGTTGGTATGTACGAAGTACACCTCGACACCCATGTACCCAGAGCCACAGCTCTGTACAGCTACGGCTACAACTTCCGCCCAGTAAACCTTCAGTGCGGCAGCCAACCAGGCCGATAGGTTGCCCATTCCGATCCGGAGCAGCACTGTGTTTTTCCTGCAATATTCATCTTCCCCGCACCCAATTATTGTTACTTGTACGAAAGCAGCGGGGGGAGGGCGGGAAGCTACCTCCGTCTACTCGGTGTGCTGCCTTGGCCACCTCTTTTTTCCCTCCCTGCCTATCTACTTACCTGACGCTTCGGGTGTAGGCGAACTTCGTAGGCTCCTCGTGAACAATAGTGACGTCTTCGCTTAGAAGGGGGCGACACTACAACAATTGCCTCCTTGTCGCACCTTCCTTGTTTCCCGCCCGCTTCCCCTCTTGCTACCTCCTCACTTCTGTGAATCTCTCCAGAGTTGATGTTTCTTCTTCCCTTGATACCTTTCTCTCCTAGTCGTCATATATTCATCCACAGAAACCTGGACCGTCGAGAGTAAGTTCCAGCAGTGCGTGACCGTTGTGAATCGAAAAGACACCGCCAAGAAGAAATACTTGAGTCGTCATCATGTCGTGGCAGACGTGTATGTTCAATCCCCAGCACCCTAACCAGTGCAATGCCAATTCTCGACGGGCTGTCCAAGTTCGTATCTAACAGCGTCGCTTCCTCATAGACAATCCCTTCGGCAAGAGGGAGAGCCATAACCCCAAGGCTATACTGACCTACAAGATCCTCACACTCGTCACCTGGCTCCTCTCCGTTGTCGTATCGGTTTACTTACACTGTTCAAGAGCCCCACGATGGCTTCACCATTCGCCGCCGCATCTGGGATCAGAACTATCTGTACCCCAGTGCCTTTACCATGAACTCTGTTCTGGGCTCCATCTACTGGTTCGTCGGCGTTGTTTTGCCTTGAGCAGCTTACAAGCCTACTCCAAATGCAATCTCCGGCTGACTCTGAGAAACAGGATCGTTCTCTTCATTCTTCAATTTGGGTACATCACCTACCTCTTCTCTAGCAACGCCGACCATGTTCATGCCGCAGCTAGTGTTGTAGCCATTTCATCATGAACAACCTCTTCCACTTTGCTTTCGTCATGCTCTTTGTCCGCTCTCACTTCCACTGGTCTGAGGTCATTCTTGTTCTCAACTTCATCAACTTATCTTCTCTCTACTTTCGCCACAATACTTACGCACGCTTTATCCATGCGCCGGTTGTCTCGGGACCCCTGGCATGGACATTTGTCGCTATCTACTGGAATGGAGCCCTCATGGTTCCTCACCCAGCTACTCTAGTAGCCCGTATCTTTGGCAACATCTTCATCTGGTCCATCCTAGTCTATGGAGTGTTTTTCATTGTCGCCTACAAGGTATGCACCAGCTCGGCTTCTATGATACACCCCTACCTTGGCTTTTGTGCAATGCTCACCTCAAATTCCAGGATTACACGATGGGCTTCTTTCTCAGTGTTCTCGCCGCTGCCATTGGCGTGGCACAGTTCAGCCGCCAGGTCGTTGCTTTCCAATGGATTTTTGCGTTCATCATCATGTCTATCCTGTTCATCTTGACGGTAGTCGTTGCTGTACCAGCTTGGAGTGGCCGAGAATTCAACTGGAGACGAGGCACGACCGCCGATGCCGAACGCGCTCCTCTTCTCAATGATGAGTAAGATACTCGCTATGTGAGGCTTCTAGGTGCACCACAATGCCAAATGTTCACCTAAAATTGGCCCGCGCTGTATCAAAGGATGTGGCGACCACAACAAGACATGGTACTAGTTTGTGATTCGCTACTTTGTCGCACAATAGGATGACTTTTTTTTTTTTCCTTTATTGGGGCCCATGAAGTAGGACGCGCGATACGAAGCACACGACTCAAGAAACGGGGCGTTTTGATTTCCGCGTTAGTCTACAATCAATTAATGGCCTGGCGGCCTCCTGAAATATATCGTGTTTATGGAAGTGTTCTCATGTACAAATTACAACCCAAAGCATAACAGTAGAGCAGAGTCAATGGTCACACGAGCTTCCTCACCGTAGCAAATGCTCCGCTGATTTTCATCATGACGTAGCGATGCTGTGGGGCATAATTCTTTATCGATAACCTAACCACAGTCAAACCGTAAGCTGTGAGCTGTCATAGATCCCTGTCTTTAGGGACCCGAGCACGGACGCCAAACTTTGATGCGAGCTGGCACCTGTCGCGACGCCTTCCAACCCGGTACATGAGCCTTCAAGTATATCCAAGATCCTGAAGCGGGCAAGCCTCTCTTCTCAATTGATGTTCTAAAGGTGCCGATGAAGCCGCTGCGGCCTTTTCCTTTCCCACTAAACATCGGGACGGACATTTGCCACATCTCGCGCATATACGCTATTCTCAATGGACCGCGTGCATCGCGTTTCGTGAGTCGGGTTCTCGCCCCAGAGGAGCTTCTTTGGAACGACAAGCGTCTACGACGGTGCCTGAACAATGGCTCGGGTTTGAGGAGCGACTGCGAGTCCTTTGGCGTGAAGAGCGGTTCAGAGGTGCTGGCTGGGGGTGCGGTGAGGGATGCAGAGCTTTGGAAGACGGCGACGTTTGTTGCGGGAAGGTGGGTGATTCCTTGGCTCTGTCCATTGCAGGCTTCCTTTGGATCTTCTACTCTTCCTCTTTCGCAACTCTCTATTAGAAAATGTCATTTCTAACTATACCATGTATGTGGTAGATTCGCAGCCAAAGAAGCAGCCATCAAAGCGCACTCCCACCGCCGACTGACATTTCACGACGTTGTGATTGAGCGGAGGGGCAGGACGGAGGACCGGCTGGGGAGTGGGCCGCCGGTGGCGAGAATTAAGGGATTGGAGGGGGCGGGCGTAGATGAGAGTGCGGTGGTGAGTATTAGCCACGATGGGGAGTATGCCACTGCGGTTTGTTTGGCGTATGATTTGAGTGTTTTGGGAGGAGGAGGTGAGGGTGAGAGTGGGGGAGATGGGAAGGCTGGTGAGGAGAATGATCGTAGTAATCGATACGTTGAATACTGAAGAAATGGTAGGTGGGGAATACAAATGTATTTAATTCAATACCAAAAAAGTGCTTAAAGGGAAGGTCGAATATAAAGAGTGATGTGCTTCAGTTGTAGAAGACGGCAAAAAAAGCAAGTCATACAACCGCACGATGCACCTGGGACTCGAACCCAGAACCTTACCTTCGCTACTGGAGTAGGAGAGGTATGCGCTAAACCATTGCGCCAGCGCACCTTAGTCATTCGTCGGATTTAGAGCATTTTATACCATGCAGAGTGCAAGGAGTGGGTGTCCGTGGGGGCTTGATGGATTACTGGATCTTTAAATGCAATGGCAGTTGAATGTTGTTTAAGTAAAAGGGTGGCAATGTATTGGGGGGCCTATTAGGGGTCAGGTTGGTGACATTGGAGTGGTTCTGGGTTGCTGGTAATTGGTCGTGGTGCACTGAAACAGGCTGTGAGATGGTCCCGCTGCAGTTTTAGCGTAAATGAGGTCGGAAAGGTAAACGCATGGAATACAATGTGCAGTAGAGGAACAACATGCGTTTGTCATGATATCACTGGATTTAAAGGTAAAAATAAAACGTTTGGTAAGTTGGTTGTAGCTTGCGGGCTTGTAGGGCAGCTGTTTACGATGAGCTATGATGTATGTATAGATGGGCTATGTTAAGCGGCTTGTGGCAGAATTGTCACGCGTGAGTCCTGCGATGAGATCCGATGCGGCTTAGATATGTCGTGCAATCTCCTTTCTGCCATGACCTAGCAGGGAACATGGAAAGATTTATCAATTACTTGTTACGCGTGATGGAGTATCTTGGTGGCACTTTGTCCTCTGGGCTTGGGCTGTCGCCTTTGATTGATGTATTCTCTGTATTACGAGGGATCACATGTTGAACATGAGAAGGTGGGAAGCATATGTGTACTAGGGTGAGTATCTCCATTTTGCAATGCTTAGCCCAGTAACAGCACAATGTTGAGGCAGTCATCAATGGTCCTACAGAAGAGGCGGGATAGATATACAGAGAATCTGAGCACGTCAATACGCTATGGCTTGAAGGCCGAGTGACTCGGCCGGCGAGAATACCCACCACCCCAAATAAAATCGCCACCCCTTTGACAACAACAAATTTGCACCCTCTGTTGGCGATGACGGCATCATGAAACTCCAGAGGGGATGTCTATCTGTTGCGTATTTAATGCGGTTTGTTACTGGAGACGCTCTATTTGCGGGAGACTCTCTGCACCAGCAAGTCGGCGAGCTACACTGTAGGCCGGATATCCGTTGCTTTCTCAGTGACAAGCTGGCGATCACTAGACATATTCGTGATTGGGCCGGTGGCTACAAGTGTATAATTGCTATCGGACTGTCTTTTATTGTTGGCGGTCCTCTAATTATGTTGGAGGTAAGGGAACGCTGATGAGCCACAGCTGTGACCTACCCGGTACTGTGGCTACCATGGGAGACGGATAAGACGTGCTTGCTCCTGATACATGGTCCTTTATATTCTTGATTTGTTAATTAAATCTCTCTAATCTGTCCGTTTGAATATGTATCGCTTATGTGGTACTTGGGTATTAACCTGGAATTCTTACTTTTTTGATAGCTAAATAGTTGGTAACACCGGATGCTACTTTCCACTTAAACTGTCTAGCAGGTACGATAGGGTATTCACTTCAATCAGCCTAACTGTCATAATTCTAAGCTATCCTATATGTGTTTCAATTCCTGGGGGCGTTGACATGCATATCATGCTAATTTGACAAACTCACTAATTAGTCTAGTGGCCCCTTCGCTGTCCTCGAACAAATGCCAGTGGCCTACGTCCTTCAACACGTGCAGAATACTCCCTTCAATCTGCGCCGCATACTTCTCGCACAGCGCGGGTGGGGACACCTTATCCTCGTTTCCAGTCAATATGAGCGTAGGGCACTTGATCTGCGAGAAGTCCAAGCCTGGTGCAGATGCCAGCGCGGAGCAAGCCTTTGCGTATCCCTCAGGGTCCTGGCCGAGGTGCGAGAGACGGATAGCAGCCACAGCTACGGGGTTGGACGCCCTAGTCTTCTCAGAAGTCGCCGTCTGGGCAACCGCGTTTGCGACTTCGAGCATGCCCTTTTCTCGCACCAGCTTGGCTCTTGCGTGGGTGGCGGTGATGTCGGCTTCGGGAAGAGGGGATGGAGGGGGTCCCATCAGGATGAGCTTCTTCACTAGATCAGGGTGCTCGATGGCTAGCTTGACTGCCACGAGAGATCCAAGGGAGTGGGCGACGACTGTGGCCTGCTTCGCACCCGCGGCCTCGAGAAGATCTGCGGTATCCTGAGCGAAGGCCGCAACGGATAGCGTGCTCGTGGCTGAGGTGGGGGACAAGCCGTGGCCTTCCAGATCCATCAAATGCAAGTTGGCGTGCCGCTGCAAAGGGGCTAGCAAAGGGGAAAAGTAGTACCCGCTGCCTCCAAGTCCGTGGATAAAGACCATTTCCTGGTCTGATTTGTTGTCCGCCTCCAGACGCTGATAGGAGACATGCTTCGATCCAACCTTCTCCAGTGTTGACGTTGGAGCCTTGGAATTGGATAGAGGGACATGAGATTCGCATGCCACTCGCTCGACGGTCGTGTTTGTAGACGAGTACGCCGCAATCCTGTTGGTCAGTGTGCCCAACCCGGTGACGGACACGCTGATTTCGTCGCCAGGACTCAAGAATCTCATGGGGCGGAACCCAAACCCAACTCCCGCTGGCGTTCCGGTGGCCAAGACATCGCCGGACTGCAACGTCTGCGCCGCGGACAAAGTCTCGACCAAAAACGGTATGCTAAAGATGAGCTGCTCTGTATTCGCCGTCTGACGCTCCTCCCCGTTGACGACCGTCTCAATGCAGAGAACCTTGGGCAGATGCTCCTTGGCAACGGCAACGGGGCCCATAGGGCAGAAAGTGTCGGGGCTCTTGCCAAGGTAGAACTGCTTGTGGTCCCTTTGGCGTTCTCGCGCCGTCATGTCGTTGATGATGGTGTAGCCCCAGACGTGGTCCATGGCGTTGGCCTCTGAGATGCGGAAGCCGGACTTGCCGACAATGACGCCAATCTCGCCTTCATAGTCTGCGGACTCTGTGAAGCCCTCGTGCGGGAGGATGTCATCGCCGTGGGCGATGATGGAGGTTGCGCGCTTGGTGAAGATGACGGGATGGGTGGGCTGATCTGCCTTGTCGGAAGCATCATACCTACCCAAAATTTTGTTAGCAGTTTCTCCTCCCTTAGTGTCTATCCTTTACTTGTCTGGTGTTACGCACCCTGATGCATTGAACTCCTTTGCGTGCTCGGCGTAGTTTTTGCCCACGGCGAGCACGTCTCTGCCAGATAATGGCGCAAGGAGCTTCACGCTCGACAGTGGCAGCACTTCATCCGTGGGCGTGATTCCCGCCTCCCCCACCTCGATCACTTCGTACAGGCTGGAGATGGGCGTTCCAGACGCATACGACAGCGGCGTGACCTCCTGCTTCTCAAAGTCGAGATGGCCGATTCTCGGCTTCGCCCCGCCTCTGGTTGAGAAGGCAACGTAGTTCACCTTGGGGCTAGATCCATCGGGATATGCCATATTTGCGGCTGCAAATGCAAGAGCATCAGCCTAGCCGAGTCTAGTTGTATGTTTTGGCCGGAGGAAATCGTGCGTCTCGTGGACGAGGCTGAGTGATATACTTACTTGAATGATGGAAATGGTACGGGTCCCGCCTGGAGAAGGCTCGGCAAGTCAGCGAATATGACACGCGAGGTTCACGGGCATACTTGCCGTGCTCCCCGACGTTCTATCCGATGAATCGATAATGTCGTGTGAGGCATGAAGTTGGGTGGCTGGCTGGTGATGCCATTGGCGCTCGCCCCGCTCTCGGCATCTCCGCCACGGCAATATCATGGCTTCATCAACGACGCAAGAAAAGGAGTGTTTTCAGATCCACACTGTGAATTTCTCGGTAGGCTTGTTGATCTAGTTGATATTAACGTATTGCCACTTGTTTCTCGGGCGGCGGTGGTTGACGTTGGATATCCTCAGGAGTGTACGCTGGGTATAAACGGCCATTACATCTGTAGTGGAGAGACGCGTGACGGGAGTCTAGAATAGCTCATAGTTTGGTGTAAACAACCCAGATACCCTGACCTAGGTGGGAAGGATTCACATGTACCAGCTTACACAATGCCAAACTGCCTACTCTCTAGTATCACCACTTGCCTCATTCTCCCATTTCGTCATCCTTCCGTGGACTACCTCTCCCTCTCTCCGTCTCTCGCATGCGTGTACATCAACAATCACGTCCTATGTAGGAATGGCTCCAGCCCAATCGACTATGCCAAAGCGGCCCTAGATAGAGACCTCAACCTCGCTAGGGAACTGCTGCAGAATGCCAACTCACCGATCGCTCCCTGCCCATCGTCCGCAGAATCATCGCCAACCCAGCGCCCGTAGCCTCCCTCCCCTGCGGCAGATATCTCCTGATCTCCATGCCGGCGAGCATGTTCGGGACCTGGCGTCAAACATTGAGTCTGTTGCTGGAAGCACTGTAAGACGCGGACGACTTTTGCCCTATGACGGGGCCGTTAAGGAGGAACACTGGCATCTTGTATCATTTGCGCTACCGTCTTACCTCCCAAGTGCCTTCTGCCTCTCCTACGCCGTCATCTTCATCTGGGTTGCGCTAGGCCCTGGGGTGGCTGTTTACTCCAATCAACTTGCCCACTTTTGCAATGCGCAAGGAGGAATACTAATCGTCGCCTCAAGTTGAGAGAGCGTTTATTGAAGCGTGTTTGGTGGCTGCAGGCTTGGCGATGGTCATTGTACGCCCATCTTCTCCAGGTCTGGTGTTGCTCCGAATTTCTGCTTTATTTTCATACGTCATCATTCTTATACGAAACATCATCTCTTGGCGATTGGAAGTTGAAGGATGTGCTCTTCTCACTTCGCTAAGTGTGACTTGTTACATTGACTCGGAATAATACCAGTCAATGTGTTCATCTCTTGTTTGTCACTCGTGCTAAAGCCTCAACTAAGAACAGGATTTATGTGGTCATTCATGAAGCTATTGACACTGGTGATATCTCCGTGCCGTGCTCAATGGCGAACGGGAAGAGACTCATCGAGATAGTTAGCTTGCTGCTGGCATCACGGAGTACGCGATGGACAGGGAGATGTACGCAAAGTTATCAATCACCACATCGGTCCTGATGCCGATCAAAACAAGACATCTATGTATGTTAAAGAGGCAGCACTTTACAAATTCCTGCTCTGTCGAACTTGATCTGATGCCTCTTGGTACGGATTATAGAGGCTCGGTTCGCGCAATATTGCGATTTCAGATGAAGGGACGGCAGCCTCACTGACGCAGATCACAAGCCAGGCAAATATCTCTGCGCCACGCTTGTATATATGTAAGACATACTATCAATGTAATTTACCATGCATCTACCTAGACGCCTGTAGGGAGATACTAGAGAATGCCCCAATTTGAAGGACCATGGACTCACACCGGATTGGCGTGGACATGCTCGATGCTAAACAAGC
Organism: Calcarisporium arbuscula; assembly: GCA_009828645.1. Lineage (NCBI taxonomy): Eukaryota > Fungi > Ascomycota > Sordariomycetes > Hypocreales > Calcarisporiaceae > Calcarisporium > Calcarisporium arbuscula. Next base: position 3,175,143 of record WBSA01000002.1, read on the forward strand.
ACAAGCACATTGTGGCACCAGGCATCAACTGGTTTTTATGAACATTCCATGATGCGAAAACCTCTGGCTACGCCAACGAAAAAGCCGAGGAGGTCGAGAAGCAGAAGGAGCTGTAGCATGCTAGTCGCAACCTTTGATAGACACAAAGGGGTGATATGAAGAGAGCAGTCTGAGCAGTATGCTATCGTTGGAGATGCTAGTTCTCTGCAGATATAAAAGGATACGCAGACGACGTACTAGCACAATATATCGAAGCGGGCAGAACACCCTCGGATGGGTCAATATGCGGCTTGAAGTCCGTCTGGGACAGGTTGGTAGAGGTTGATCCTTGGGCAGAAGACGTGATGCATCGCACCTGCTTGAGCGGGGCAGTCCCACTAATCAGGTTGCTGCTTGCAGTTGGTGCCTGCCCCGATTCGACCTACCTAATTAGGAAGGAAACCCTGCTGCTTGCGGGCTGTGCTAGTGCCCTGCGCCTGGATACTGCAAGTTGCTCTCCGTAACGCTTGAATGCTTTCCTCGAGTATTAGATCCCTGGTGCCCACTCCTGCTACACGTATATACCTTGATCAAGGCCATGTTCTCGTGCAGATTGACGCCGGCGTATACCCATACGTGATGCCAACATGCTGCTGTGTAATTAATAGCATTGCGAATTGAAATATGAAGCAAGGAAACGTTCAATCGCTCAAGAAGCCTGCACAGGTGAGTCACTTGTATGTACACACGTGAGTCACTCAGTTGCGTCTTGGTCTGGCAGAACTGACACTAAATAATAGATGCTGACGAATCGAGCGTTCGCGGATCAAACGGCGTCCTGGGGCTTAGGGGGAACTTTTACCACCTGGCGGGTGGCTGTTCTCTGGCCAATGAACGCCGCTAGCGCTGTGCAGGGTGCAAGGCGCAGGGCGCAGAGAACAGACTACCAGAGCAGATCTGTACAGAATACTGCAGCTAGGGAGTTGTTAGCTATCCAGGTTCTGGGTGAGTCACATGGCAGTTTGGCGGGAATTCCTCATTAAACCCGTAGGATGCGGCGAGAAAGCCCCATTCCGTCTCCCGCCCACCCCAGCTCGGATCAGTCCTGAGGCTGGCGGTTGCACAGGCATCCATCCAGGCCCTGGTTAATAATACTGGCTAGCCTAATCAAGACGCTCCCCCAAGTCGCGCCATAAGTCCCCAATCAGCAGCCCAGCGTGTCGGCTGTAAATTGGTGATAACTTGTCAATCCCCGTCGGCGAAAGTGGCCAACCAGCAAACACAAAGTTTGTCGCTAGGCTCTCGTCAAAGGATGTAGTCCCTCCCTAGCGCCATGGTTCCTAGTAATTATCAGCATCTTTGCAGGACTACTTCCATACTTACGGAGTACGGTCGCTGAGTTTGACCGGAATACCAACGTCGTTGCTTGTACTCGGTAGTCACTGCAATTTTCTCTACTCTCGTGCTCGTTTAATATAAGGCCGATGAAGGCATCTGCCAACCTCCCCGCCTTCCTTCCTTCCCTCTCTGCCTTTCCCATGACACGCACACTCACTGTCCGTACCTGAGCTTCGCCATGGACATCATCATCAGGCGATGGGGCAGCCTCGAGTTCTCGCCCTACACCAAGGAACAATCTTCACACATCGCCCAGACGTCATTTGCTCAGTAGGTCACACAGTTCCGGGACGCGGCTGATGAATCGCCCGCTCCAGTTCCCTTTTCGCCTCAATTGGAGAAGCCCACCAGCCTGGGGCTCCCCTAAAGAGAAACAGAGCGCCAAGGATAGAAGCCAAGCCGCCTGTGCACCGCTAATCTTTTACTCTGCAGCGCCTCAATTGAACCCGAGCCAATACCATGGATCCGCGTCGCCTCCGAATTCGCCCAATCCGGCATTGCCCAGGCCGCCATCCTCTTCATCTCGATTGCCTGGCTGGCTGTTCGTCTGCTATGGCGACGTGACGCATCGCCTGGTTTCAAAGCCAAGGCCTCCTCCGTTCGCTGGGCCTATGAGTCGCTCTCGCAAGTCGCTCGCTTCACCTCGGCCGCCTTTTTTGCGGTCGCGTATGTTCGAGGCCACACTCACTTGCTGAATGTGGTCCTGCTTGCCTATATTTCTATCCTCGGTCTCTTTCGCCTCGTCAATGACATTCAGTGGCGTCATGTCGCCCTGCACCATATCAATTCTGTCATCGCCGCCCTGCTGCTTGTCCTTACCTCAGCCCAATTCCTCCCCTGCGTCCAAGACGGCATCCAGTGCACTAGGGACACAAGCATTATCGGCGGGTTCGCTGCCCTGGCTGCTGCGGCCGTCTTCGCCCTGATAACCCCGCGAGAGTGGGTTCCTCCGACATTCGAGTACGAAATACCTGGCTACAACGTTGATGATGAGCCGGCACCAGAAGAAACATGCAGCTGGCTTAACTACTATGTTACCTACGAATGGCTGACGCCCCTGGTCGTCAAGGGCTCAAGGGGTCTCCTGGATGTATTCGGTATCCCCAAACTGGCCTGGTACGACGAGCCTTTGTATCTGCTGCGAAAGGTTCAGGATGCACGTGCCAAGGCCACGTCGACAATGTGGACAGCCTTGAGGTATCAGTCGCGGGAGCTGACCCTCATGTCTGTATGGATTGCTCTTAGCTTTGTGGCGGAGAATATTGCACCTTTTGCTCTGTTCAAGCTGCTGGAGTATCTGGCCAACCCCGATGATGCGACGTATCGGCCGTGGGTGTGGTTGGTTCTGATGTTTGCTGGCCCCATGACGTACGCCGTTCTGTTCCAGCAGTACGTTTTTACCTCTACTAGGTTGATTGTTCGTGTCAAGTCCGGCTTTACTCAAGAGCTGTATCACAGAGCTCTGGGGTCCATGGAGCTCGACGATGACCCCTTTGAACAGAATCGAGGAGGGCCGGAACCCAAATCGACCGAGCCAGATGCAAAGAGCAGGACCACCTCAGCAGGCCGCTTGGCCAATCTCATGGCAGCCGACGTCGACGCCATCTACAGGGCCCGTGACATTATCCAGGTTTGCGTGGGAGTGCCTGTTGGAACCGCCGTCTCTCTCATTGGTCTCTACCGGATTCTTGCCTGGCCAGCTTTGGTGGGTTTCGGTATTCTGGTCATCTCAGCACCCATCTCGATCTGGTTTTCCAGGCTCATGTATCACACGCAAAGAAATGTCAGACGTTCGCAAGACGCCCGTATCTCGCTTGTGACCGAGTATCTCTCTTCCATTCGGGCCATCAAGTACTTTGGCTGGGAGCGATCGATCACAAACAAGATTGTGAATGCTCGCGCCAAAGAACAGAAGGGCCTGTGGCGAGTCAGCGTACTCCAGATCATGATCAACGAGGTCAATTCGACGTTTCCCTGCATCGCCCTCGTCGTCATGTTTCTCCTACATGTCGGACTTCAGGGCGAGCGCCTGCAGGCGGCGACAGCATTTACAACTGTGCTTCTTGTGGAAAACCTGCGAGGCAACATCATGCGGGTTAGCTATCTAGCTCGAAGCACTGCAGGAGCCTTGGTTGCTTTCGGTAGATTGGACAAGTACTTTGAGAGTACAGTGCCTATTGTTAAGCATCCCATTGGACCTCTGCGTATAGATAAGGCCTGCTTCAGGCGCACGCGGAAGGCCGTCTTTCATCTAGAGGACATCAGCCTTGATTTCGTACAAGGAGGCCTAAACGTTGTCGGGGGACAAAGTGGTAGCGGCAAGTCCACGCTCTTGCTCGCCATTCTTGGAGAGACTTACCTCGAGAGCGGCCAGGTGACTGCTCCAGATGACATTGCCTTTGCCTCACAATCCGCATGGCTTCAGAACACCACTATTCAGGATAACATATTATTCGGAAGTCCAATGGAAGTCGCTCGTTATAAACGCGTCCTCAAGGCTTGCTGTCTTTCCATTGACCTACAAGAGCTGTCAGAGCGAGATCAGACCGTTGTTGGTGAGAATGGCACGTCTCTGTCAGGTGGCCAGCGAGCAAGAGTGGCCTTGGCGAGAGCCCTGTACTCCAAAGCCCCGCTCTTGCTCCTAGACGATATCTTCTCTGCCTTGGATGCCAAGACCGCTGCTGGCGTCTGGAAATATTGCTTCTGCGGTGATCTATTGAAGGGCCGAACCACCGTCTTGGTGACGCAAGTCCCATGGATCCCTTTACAGGCAGACCTCTCCATCATTTTAGACAAAGGCCGTGTTGTCAGTGCTGAGCAGAATCTCGGTGTGGTTCGCAAGCCGATTGCTATTGCTGAGGTTCTTGGGGGCGACGCAGACGATGCTGTGGGCGACGTCGCAGAGCCAGAAACACCACCAGAGCTAGAAATGCAGACCGAGGCAAATGGTCGGGACGGCAATGGAAAATCGGCAAAAGCTGACGCTTCGAAGAACATTGTCAACCAGGAGATGAAATCCTCCGGAAAAGTCGGCCACTTTTCATGTGAGTTACTTCGGCCTTTGTTAAGTCTGCTTGTCACTGACTAGGTTGCCAGTTTTACAATACATGCGATATTTTGGACACCCATTGTTCGCCATCACCTGTGTTGTTGCCTTGGCCGTCGCAAACGGGCTAACACTCAGCATTGATTATTGGTTGGCAATGTGGGTTGAGGCGTACAACAACAAAGCCCACGTCGATATTGCCTTTTACGTCGGCATATTCATCCTCCTCAACGCCAGCAAAGTTATAGGGTACGGCGCCGTTCTGGTAATTTCTGAATGGGGTGCATGGAAGGCTGCCAGAAAACTGCACAACGACTTCATTCATTCCATCATGGCTGTCCCACTTTCCTGGTTCAAGACGACCCCTATTGGTCGTGTCACCAACAGGTTCTCTGGGGACATGGCATCGATCGATGGTAACCTTTGCATAATACTTCTGCACACCCTCGACAGCTCCTTGGCCCTTTGTTTCAAGATCGGCGCCGTTGGCAGCATCATGCCCGTGTTTATCCTTCCAGCACTCTTCACGTGCGTCATGGGCATTGTCATCGGCGACATGTACACCAAGACCGTGGTCGTGGTTAGGCGACTGACATCGTCAGCACAGTCGCCCGTTTTCTCCCTATTTGGTGACACACTGGCCGGGTTGCCTGTGATTCGGGCTCGAGCTGGCAAGAAACAGGCGTTTGCTGAGGATTTGGCAGAAAAGCTGCGAGTGTGGTCCGCGTCCTCACAAACGAATTACAACTGCAATAGGTGGGTTGGTGTGCGAGTTGCGCTTGTAACCGCGCTTGTCAGTCTCTGTGCCGGCATAATTGCCGTTAGCAAAGTCGGCGTCGTCACTGCTGGCTTGGTAGGATTCTCTCTGACCAATGCCAACTCTTTGAGCGAAACCATTATCAACCTGGTGCGATCTACCAATGAGCTCGAGGTGGAGATGCAAAGCGTGAGTGTTGTATTCTTTTGTTTTCTTTAGTTCTGGTGATGCCGAATTTGAGCTAACTCCACCAAAAGTTTCAACGAGTCAAGGAATACGTCAAGCTGGAGAGAGAAGATGCAAATGACGAACCTTACCCCGAGGAAGGAGATTATGCGGATGATGATGCGAAGGTCATCCCCAAGAACTGGCCGCAGTCTGGTGATGTCGAATTCCGCAATGTTACGGTCCGATATGAAGAAGACGGACCAGATATCCTTATAGACGTGAACCTGAAGTTCAAGGCCGGAGAGCGTGTTGCCGTCGTGGGCAGGACGGGATCTGGAAAAAGCACGGTAAGTAGTCTGGCTTCAATGACAGAAATCAATGGGCTAATCGTATTCCTAGCTCATCCTCTCCCTGTTGCGATTTACGCACGTTGTTTCTGGACAAATCCTGTACGATGGGATCGACATTACCAATCTCCCTCGCCACAAGCTTCGCGAAGCTCTCACGATTATTCCACAAGAGCCGGTCTTGTTCAACGGCACAGTTGAATCGAACCTTGACCCAGGCGAGGATGTTCCTAAAGAAACGCTCGAAAAGGCCCTCGACAACTGCAGGGGTATTGCATCCTTTTCGGCAGAGGCTTCCAGCGAAGAGGCGGATAGTGACGAAACACGGAATCACGAACAGGGGCTGTCCCTCTCCACGGAGGTTACCGCGCGTGGCGAGAACTTCTCGCATGGTCAACGTCAGGTACTATCTTTGTGCCGAGCTTTGATCCGTAAGAACAAAATCATGCTCCTGGATGAGGCCACGGCGAGCATGGACTATGAAACAGACCGAGGTATCCAGCAGACTCTTCGTGCGGAACTGGAGTCTGAGGGTGGAAACCGCACTCTAGTGACGGTCGCGCATCGCCTGCGCACTATTATCGATTATAATACCGTCGTCGTCATGGCTGCGGGCAAGGTCGTCGAGTAAGTTTACGCACATATTTCCCCGTCCCTCGTTTGTGCAGGAAAGTCTTCAAGCTAACGTCTCCTTGTAGATGTGACTCGCCGAGAAACCTATACAATGCCAAGGGTCAGTTCTACGACATGGTTGTTCACAGTGGAGAAGTAGACGAGTTGCAGGACTTGTTGGAAAAGGAGGCATAGGATATCGGTTCAAAAATAGAGAATGGGAACATGTATTTGGATACTGCCGAAACTGCTGAAAACTGAAGCAAGGCACTGAAAATGGAAATCAAGGAGTAAACAAGCAATCAAGGGACTGAATAAAATAAACCATTAGAATAAGCATGCGTCTCCAAATGTACCCGAAACAAACTCCAATGCTTGCCCATATTTATCATGAATCATGTGTTACAAGACGCGCGCGCTACGCCAGCTGCGACATCCCATTCCCGCCCGCCCGCAGCCCCGGAACATCCACCTACCCATCTATGTCGCCCATGTCCCCGACTCCAAGGCCTTGACCTGGCCGACTCACACATATATGGTCTCTATAATAGCATCCAAAGTCTCCGCCAGGGCCGGTATCGCCCTGCCCGACAGGATGCGATCGACACTGGCATTGCCCTTGCGCGTCGCCACGCCAGTCTCTAGAAACGCCTTTTCCACCCCGGACAGATCTCTATTCTCAGCCGCCTTCCACTTGCGCTCCGCCTCCTCGCGCGCCTCCCGGAGGACCAGGTCCGTATCCTCCGTCTCCCACAGGTTACAGCGATCGCACTCCTTGCACGCCCTGGGGTCCCCGTCTGGCCGGAAGTGGTCGCAGAAGTGGCGGTAGCCCTCGTCCCCGAGGTCGGCGCGGCAGACGTAGCACATTTTGTAGCCGCAGGGGCAGGTGAGCTTGTTGCAGCCGGCGTTCTTGACGAAGGAGGTGCTGCAGCGGGGGCAGACGCGCTTGACGGCCATGCTCATGGCCTGCTCGACCTGGGTGCGGAGAGCCACCAGGGAGGACTCGTTGCAGATGTGGATGTCTGTCCAGGGCTTGTGGCAGGAGAGGCAGGAGAGGCGGCGACAGGTGGGAGACTGGCAGGAGAAGCGCAGGCCCCGACGGCGCCGGCGGTGCCTGTTCATGGCGAGGTCCCACTCTGAGGTGAGGCGTCGCCAGTAGAGGATGCACAGGGCGAGGGAGAGGCAGATGACTGAGGAGACGAGGACGGCGGGGATGACGGCGGCGAAGAGGATGGTGCAGAACAGGAGGAGGAAGAGGTTATAGATGCTCTCGGGCTTGATGCGCGGCCTGGACTCGTGGGAGGGCATGTATATGTCGTCCACTTCAGCGTAGCTGCAGAATGAGCAGTGGAGCAGGGGCAGTTTGGATGCCGCGAGGCTGAATTCGGCGAGGCGCTGGTCGAGCTTGGCGAGGATATCGGCGCCCTGCTTCTCGACCTGCAGGGCACGGCGGATATGGTCGGACGAGACGCTCCCCGGGCAGCCGTCTCCCTCGACAGCTAGGCAGCGCAGGGTCCCCGTCTCGGGGATGATGGTGCTGATCCAGCCTTGGCCGAAGAGTGCCTCCTTGATGGAGTGCTGCACGCAACGGAAGCAAATGGTGTGGCCATCCGAGTTGCACTGGGTGAATTCCTCAAACGGGCTCGCCGTGAAGCAGCACACGCACTCGTGCGTCGCGCCGGCGGCCTCGGCCTCGTCGTTGTTCATCTCAACAGCCAGCTGGCGGTCCTTTTCTTCCCTCGCCTCCTTCTCCTTTGCCTTCAATGGCGATATAAGCGCGTCGTATAGCTCCCGGTCCAGCTCCGCATTGCCGGTCGTTCGCACGGTGGGGATGATGGTCCCTTGGCCGCCGGAACGCCACGCTATCAGGGGGTGGTTCTCGGCATCGCCCTTTGCGACAGCCTTTCGGCGCATGAACAGGGACGAGATGGCGAACCTCCACGACTTGGAGGACAGGGTGACGAGGGTCTGCCGGGCCTCGAGGTAGGAGTGGTTCGACTCGGCGAGCACGGCGTTTATGGTGGACTTGGAGAGGCCCCGGAATTCCTGCCAGGCGAGGGACCGTACGGCGGCGATGTATTCCTTGCTCCGGAAGAGGTCCCTCCGCGGTATGGCCGGCGCATCCTGCAGCTCGCGCCTGCGGTCGGCGTCGACCCTCCACCTGCCCTTGACCCAGACGACGCGGTTCTTGAGCAGCGCATCGGCCACGAGCGCCAGCCTGGACTCGCCGTCAAAGTGGCAGAGGAGCTCGCGGAACACCTCGATCTGGATGTCCGGGAAGACGGCGGCCAGCGCCTCGAGGCTGCTGTTCAGGTCGCGCAGGTCCGGCCGCTCGGGGGGGAGGCAGGGGAGCTGGGATTCATCGTGGATGCACTCGGCGGGGAGCTGGGGGTCCGAGTCGGAGAGGAGGCTGGACCTGGAGCGGTTGGAGTGGGCTCTATCGCTGGATGTCAGCAGCCCTGGCAAGACCATTGTGGAGGATCATGCTGGGTGACGAGAGGTCGGGGTGAGGTTTCTGGCGCCGGCGTCGTTGGGCGTTGTGGTGATTGTGGGATTCGCATGTGCAGGAGGAAGATCTGAGAAGCGTTGGTGACGGTGTCTGCCTAGTGGGAGGCTGCCTGCCACCGAGGCGCTTACAGGGGCGGGGAAGGGTGGAATCAGCTGGCTGACACTGGAGGAGTCAGGCAAGTGACATGTTGAGATGAAGGTCGAAGGCTAGACAGGCGAGTAGAGCATCTTCCTAACCAGCCTAATTTATTATTATTACTACTCCGCATTGTAGTGAGGCAGCGTGAGTGTCTTTGACTTGTTAGATAATTATTCTAGGAGGGGCCGCTGTGGTCTTCAAAGGGCTAACAGGCCGCAGTACATGTACCTCGAGCACAGCTCAAAATAAGGGACAAGAGCCAATTCTTCTACTCATCTTGGCACACTCATATTCACTTTGTCATCCAACGCGGTGTTTTCTAGGCCCATTAGCGCCCTATGCGCTGCCTGACGTGGCTTGGCCAAGGCTTATTCAAATAGCAGTACGGAGTACTCCGTAATGGAATCGTAACCAAGAAATAGTGGTACGGCGAGATTTAGGTTCAGTGTCTGCGCATAACTGCTCTGCTGCCCGGTAGTGTAAGCATAATTCATCGCACTCAAGGCATCGATCTAACGTGTTATTTTTATGCAACATCCAAGTTCACCACATTAGGACAGTATAAATACATAGATTACTTCAGTAGTCCTTGTAGTCGATCCTCACAAACCTATCGCCTATGGCTGACTGAGAATTTTGGACACCCTAGAACGCAATTCCGGCTATGGGCAACGGTCAAACCTCCACCAAGGCATGGAGTTTTGCAATTCGGACCATGGTGATTTGGTCGTGCTTTATATGTAGTCTAATAAATATCAAACTGTGCGAAGCGGAAGATACCAAGTAGATACTACTTATCATGTGAAGTTATGATGGTACGAACAAAGAAGAGTTGTGATATCTGGAGAAGAAGTCGCTAATTCTAGTTGATGATGAAGAATCTTTTATAACTATGAATCCCTCGAGAGAGGGCATCATATCCCCGGTTTGGAATTGCATCCCGCCCGCAGACTGGGCAACCGCATAGAGAATGGTCAAAGCGGGCTGGACCACCCAACGTGCCTGAAAGAATCGAGCCACTAGCTATAAGCTGGCATTCCATTAAATTGCAAAATACATAGAGTCTCGATATAGTGTCTTTTCCATCGCTCATTTATCCCAGCACCATGCGGAAACAACCACTAGACAGCCGGGTTAGATCAGCCCGTCATGGTGTCTGTAGATGCGATGGAGAATGGGAGATTGAAAGTCAGTTGGACAACAAATTAATGAGCATAGACGACATGACTAATTAGAATACCTTAACCGCTGGGGGAGTTTTGACGCGTGACAGGAGAAATGGAGAGAGCGGAACGAGCGAGTTAGTTAGCCCCTGAAGCTTTACAGCATATGAAACGAACCACAGTATTGCAGCTGTGGAAGTGAGGATACGCTTGAATGGGAGCTGGTTGATGAGGTACCAGTGACTGACATTCAAATCAGATCACTGTCGCGAAAATGAGCAAACGGATACCCATTCACCGGCCAACAACCACGTACTTCGATCCCCTTCGTGGGCAGAATGGGGAATCCAGAACCTCGGAAGGAGTTTTTGGAGGCAGAAGCGCTTAAACATCAGCAACAGCAACCAGACGAACAACAAGGCCCGGAATTATACGTCTTTCCAGCGCCACTCCTTATTCTGATGGCCACTGCCAAATGGCTGCTCATGTTGCATGGTGGTGTGACCGATCGAGCCTCCCTATAACTTGTTCCGACTAAACAGTTTGAACTAGCGCATCATGCTATTAGCTGCTTCTCCGACAAGTATAGCAACGCAACTTGTGCGAATCTCGGAGGGTCCAGCCAGCCTACAACCAAGCCCAACTGTCCTCTACTTCAGTTGGATATACACGAGAGAAGCACGGTGGTTGTCAATCTAGAGGTTCAGAAGGTGCAAGTCGACCCTAAAGTCAATCCATATAATGGAATCACCCTCGTGGCCTCCCAGGGTAGTCTGATATATAACTTTCTACTACTATATATAACGTTTATATTCACTATTCCAACTATGCCTCTCGCATTATATAAAAGACCTTTAGTTTAACATTACCTATAGGAGATCCCTGTGAAATCTGCTTATTTTCACGCGTCTTCCTGGTCCTGCTGGTCCTGCTGGCCCTGCGCTGCGCCCATACTACTGAGCTCCATAATTGCGAGTCCCTGTAATCTGGCTGCCGCGATGACCGGGGCGTTTCCCACTATCATATCCCATTCAATCCGGAGGAGCTGACCCTGTGCCGATGCCTGTTCCGATGGGAATGAGGTGGTTAGGGTAGTTACCACATGAGGGCTCATGTTGACGGGAGTGCCATCAGGTAAGGGTGGCATAGCATGTTGCTCGCTGAACTGATATTCGGCGAGGTGTTCGATAGACTGGCGGATGATAGTTCGGAGTCTTCCCGGTTGCACCCCCGGGGCGGTCATGTTAGCGTCCATATCAACGAGCTGGAGACATCGGTCGAACGTGGCCACAATGCTGGGGCTAAATCCTAATAGAACAGCGAGGTCATGAAGAGTCGCATTTGGTCTCTGTTCCTAGAACTTGCCATAAAGGTGGTACATTGCTCCGGCAATGGGGCCAGAGAGGAACATGCAGACGTGATTTCCCGCCACGATCGTCCTAACTGTAGATTGACTTCCTTATAGAGGCGTTTATTTTTCCACTCGATAACCTAGTCTGTGGTCAAATGGTCTAGCGGTATGATTCCTGCTTCGGGTAAACTTGGAGTAAACAATGCCACAGTTCTCAGAACTGCCATTGCAGGAGGCCCCGGGTTCAATCCCCGGTTTGACCCCAATCTTTTTTGCTGTTCTATAAGCTCGTATTAATTTTAAATAATTATTATATTATAATTTAAATAATAGCTAGTAAAGATAGGTTAGTATATATTTGCCTTATGACTTTCATTATATTATATAGGTAATTAGCTCGCGAGTTAAGAATAGTAATTGTTAGATTTAGAAAATAAGTTATTTCCGAGGAGTGAAAGTTAGTAAGCTAGGTAGTAGAGAACTTGCGGCGGGCTCGCTAGGTATGTGTAATGACCTCCTTGCTATCTCGCTACCTCTTGATTATAATATAAGTTAGTCCTTATCCTTCTATAACTACTATGCGGCCCCCGCGTTTTCAAGGCTGCCCACCTAGGAATCCCTGCCTCAGGCACCTACAACCTGATTAGTTAGTTCGGCCCCTGATAGGAAGCCTTAAAATGAGGGGGTATATAATTATAATAGAAGGACAAGTACTAACTTATATAATAATCGCGTAGTAGTAAGATAGCAAGGAGGTTATTGTGTATATACTGCGAGTCTACCGCGAGTTCCTAACTACCTAGCTTACTAACTTTTACTCCTTGGTAATAATATATTTTCTAAATCTAATAAGAACTAAAGACTATTATCTCTAAGAGAAAGTCTTATTCTCTATCTTAATACTAAAGTATAGCTAGATTACTACTTAAGAATAATAACTGTTATAGACTCGAGCTTTAGCTTGGGTTATCCTCGGAATAGGGAGCTTAAGCACAGACCACGCTTAGCTATAGTAAAGGGGGAACTTATTTTCCATTTATCTTAAAGAATCTTCTTCTTTAAGTATATTAATATAAGAATTAACACCTATCTGCAATGTGCCCTAGGGCTAGTCCATTATAATAACTTAAATTTACTAGTTAATTATTATAGACTCGAGCTTTAGCTCGGGTTATCCTTAGAATAAGGAGCTTAAGTATAGACTATACTTAGCTATAGTAAAAGGAGAACTTACTCTCCTTATTTTAAAGAATCTTCTTCTTTAAGTATATTAATATAAGAATTAATACCTATCTACAGTATGCCCTAGGGCTAGTCTATTACTATTTCTCTACTTACTAATAATATTTATCCTCATCTTCTTTCTCTTCTTTATCTTTACTATTATTACTATAAATTCTCCTTAAACTACTTCTCTAATAACCTCCTTAATAACCTTATTACTATCTCTATTTAAGTAATTTAAATTATTATATTAACTACTTAACTTATAAACTATAATAAAAAGGGAAGTTTTAATAAATTACTAGAAAAATATATTTATTATATAAAATCTATTAACTAAATTCTTATCTAAATACTAGATTATATTTAAAATAAAGAATTAAAGTAAATAGAAGATCTTACCTAAGAGGATAATTATCTATATATAAAGTAACTAGCTAAATAATACTTAAATTCCTATAAGGCTACTATATATATCCTCCTATCCTTTTTAATAAATTATATAAAACTAACCTAAATATTATAGAGCACCACCTCTCGTGTCTTCGGTCTCTCGAAGTCAAGAGAATCTTTAAGGCAATGTTCAGGTTGATGGCCTCGGTGGCTTGATCCCATCGGGCTTGGCCTCTTCGTACTGCATCATCCTCCAGAGGTGCTTGGCGGTTGCAACTCCTCCGCCGAAGTCGAGTACGGTCCTGTCCCCGCCACGCTGAGCTGGTAGAATTAAATCTGAAACCTCTAGTATCGTTGCTGTCCATGGCTTGAATAGAACGGCGTGAAAGACATGGAAACACACCGCTTCCAGAAAGCTATAGTTAGAAGATTTCTTACCCGAGGCGATTCCTAATTCTCATATCATGGCCTATAGCTACGACTTGAGCCTTGCCTTTAGTAAAATAAAGGCTATTATTGATAACTTTGCGATGGATTTACTAAATTAGTTGAGGATGATGAGGGTTAGAGAAAATGTACCTCTTACTACTTCCTTCTCTCTATTACTAGTAAAGAGGAGCTATAGGGGCTATGGGATAGAACCGCTAACGAGAGATATAGGAGCGAAGTCGACTACTGATATTCATTGCCTATAGCCTTAGGGGAATAGTAGTTAAGAAGGTCGTTGAAGAACCCCGTTGTCTTTAATGAAGTCGAAGACCTATACTAAAACTGCTTTTCTAGGCCCTGATACTTGCCAACGAGGCCGAGGTATTCTACGGAACCGTCCTGAAGCACTCGGTCGGCATCCTCTTCATTGGCACGCCACACCAAGGGTCGGGCGTTGCGCAGTGGGGAATTTGACGCGGACGATGTTTTATCCCTTTCCACGATAAAATCAGACTGCTCCTGCTTTGTTCAGGCCGTCAACACTTACGAGGCTATTGAGGTGGCTGTTTGGAGCAGTGGACTCGCGAGCGGCGTCGATATGATGATGGACAGCATCGCCAAGTCCGATAATGACAACATTTGACCACAGACTAGGTTATCGGCAGGAAAAATAAATCCCCTTATAAGGGAGTCAGGAAGAATCACCAAAAGAATAGGTCTCCAAAGCCCACCCAACTCTCGTTAAAAACCATGCTGCAAGACGAACAATGGCAATTTAAACTAATGTCGGATATTACCAAATGATTGGCCGATGTCCTGGATGGTATATTTCTGACTGTGCAAGTATATGAATAGTTCATTGTACATCATCGGATGGTATTCGGCCATGCATCTGGCGGCTGGTGTTAATGCCTGGCCTGGACAGCGCCTAGTCAGTTGTTATTGATCGGCCATTGTAGGGATATGGGCAACAAGTGTGGAAGGGTCTTGCTAATAAGATGAAGAATTGAGGGAATATTCTACAAGTAGGAGGATGAAGAGTTGAAGGAATATTTCTAAAAGTACATAGGAGGGAGAATAAATTCTTAAATAAAATAGCAGGACTTACGATACTTCTGTGGATATACACTATTATAGCCTTCTAGGTACCATTGAATAAATCGATTAGAGGCCGCGATGGCTGAAATGAAAATATAATGAATTCAATAGCTCGCATGTTGCACGATTTAATAAAGCCAGTGCGGCCACATCATCCACACCAAGCATCTAGTCCAGCCAATCCTGCCATGTTGTATCCATTTCGATCGAGGGTCGCTGTTGGAAGGATATCTCATGATATCCACGAGCACTACTTAGCCGGCCCACTGACGCAAGTAAAACAGGGGCATGTGACCGTTATCAGTGGTGCCCCTTTTCGCTCGATGTCTTCAACGCCCTACTTTACATAGTAATTCAATCAGGAACAACATGACCCAGAAGACCAGAGGAAGCTACGTAGCTACTGTGATCTAGGCCTGTATTCCGACAGTTGCTAGAAATCCGTACTTTTTGTTCCTCGTTTGCTGAATCCTGATTCTGAATGCCTGTAATTGTTATTATTCTCTGTCTTCGCTCTTTCCGCTGTCAACGAGTTTTAGGACATGCTGTCATTGTTGTGCTTATTCACCAGAGGGATATGTAGGAAGGAACAGACATGCAGTAAATGTTTTCATAATGCAAATAAAAGTAGAAGAAGCGAGGCATATTATGAGGTTCCCGACGAATTCGTCTTCTCCTGCTATCCCGTCCTGTAGCACGAAATTAAAGCTTTTCATCCGCATACGGGTCGTCTCCGTAGATCTCGTTGTCATTGCCCGCGCTCGCTGCCATTCGCCCCTTGCTGCTCTTCAGTAGCCCTTTCCTCGCATCAACCAAGGGATTGGCCCAGCTTCCCTGGCCATCCACATCTACCTTGTGTATGGTTGCGCCAAGTCCAGTGGGATGATAGTTCACGTAGACATTCTCCCAATGCCCGGCGGGGATCTCGTAGGCCTCGTGCTGGATGCTGAACATGCGACCCTCCTTTGACTTTCCCTTGCCCATGACTTCATTGTTCCAAAAGCTCCAAGCCTCGCGGTGTACACCGCCCGGCGCGTGAGAAAATGTGCTCAAGCCCTCGTACGTGCGGAAGTACACCATGATCATGGCCTCATTGTTCGTCGCGCGCTCGGCGCCTATGTAGGTGTTGGCGCCTAGATAGTCGTACCGATCGCTGTGGTCGTCAAGTTCCTTGATCATGAGCCTAAAGTATCTGCTGATGGCTCGCATGTGTGGATGGAAGATACCGAGAGGGTGGTTGCTGCGGGCGGCCAGCTTGATCACGACGATGGGCTTCTGCGAAGGCGCCGTGCTGCCAGGAAACTGCGCGCTGGTCTTCCCCTGAATGACGCCGGCCATGTGTGGGTTTGTGCGGATGCCCCCCCAGATAAGAAGGCTGTCGATGAGGACGGTGACGAGATAGCAGATGGCGGGCAGAATAGCGAGGTGCATGGGGAGGAGGAGAAACAGCATCGATTGCAGGAGAGCGCCGAGCGCAATCCAGACTGGTAGTGAGAGAGCATCACGAATGAACTGTGGCACGGATTGTTAGCGAGGCATGTGGCAGGGAAGCAAAGATGCTTGAGGTGGGGCGTGCATTGACTGGACTGCTTCTGAAGAACTGCGACCGAGGTCTAGTTTTGACGGGCGTGAAGATTGGTGAAAAGGCCTGCATGGCTGATGTCGAGTCGTGGAGAGTATCGAGTAGGCTTGGTGGTTGTTGATCCAACATTCATCTGCTGTTGACTAGTGTTGCTCCCGATGCGCTTTGGTTGGAAGTTTGGAGCAGCGGAGAAGAAGTTGAATGCATTGGCGACGCAGAAGCAGTCCACCGCTTGAAAAATTCCCCGTCCCTTTATACATTTTTCTATAGGTGGCATCCAAATTCGAAACTTCAAACTTGAGGAATTTTCGCAGCAGACCACCTTCGGCGCCCCTGGGATGGCCGAGCCGAGGTGATGTGATTAGTTGACGCTGGTTCTACGCGCGAGTCTCACCAGCATGCTTAGCTCGCGCGCGCCTCCTACCCTAGTACTAGATGCGGAACTTGCATACCAAAGTCCATGCCAAGTGTGGGTTTGGTGCTTCCGCGATGTGGTAGACCAGGAACAATCTGCAGTGTGTTCTTTATACCTCTTTGGGTTGATCGCTATACATAGTTACGTGGCTTTTTTAGCCAATCATTTACGAAATATTGATGTACATGTTCTATTAAATTTTTCAGAAGCACCTTGGCCTTCGCTTTCTCCTCAACTTGACGCCATAATTAGCCCTCATATTAATAAGGGTTCCTTGATTTCCTACGTAGATCAATGACCGGTAGACGTACCATCACTCATCATGCACGATAAATCATACGTGCCATATATACATACTAGTCGTAAGATGCATAATCACCATCGTCTAGGCAGCCATTGATAACTGCATTCCAATCCGGTAATAATGGGATATCTGGCATTGACAGATCCGGAAATGAAATACTTTGACTAGAAGCACCCATGAACTCTTGACCCAATTCGGGAAGGGTGGCTGTTCCGTGTGCTGTTGCTGTCGAGCCGGTAAGTGGAGTGATTCCGGCATCCGGAAGAGGCTGTGAAATATAA
The DNA here is from genome assembly GCA_009828645.1 of Calcarisporium arbuscula. NCBI lineage: Eukaryota > Fungi > Ascomycota > Sordariomycetes > Hypocreales > Calcarisporiaceae > Calcarisporium > Calcarisporium arbuscula. Next base: position 3,192,337 of record WBSA01000002.1, read on the forward strand.
TGACTACCGCTGCTGAACGACTGCGCCCCGTTATCTGCCGTGTTCACAGGAAAGCCGGCGTGTTGTCTGATCGACAGGGCTTGATGTCGGAGCACATCAAGATAGCTCCAGATGCTGCCGTGGTCATATTCGTCGTGGGCCCCAGCCGGGTGACCATGGACACTCAATTCGCGAGGGAAGAGCTCGAGGACCAAAAACCAGGCACGTTCTGTGTCGGGTCCGCTGGGGCCACTGCAGAGACATCGCAGAACGTAGGCGAGAGCGTACCATTGTGTGTACATGTTGAAGAACCAGTTGAATCTGGGAGCAAGACCGCCTTTTAATAACACATAGCTGCTCTCCAGCGCGTCGCAGGCTAACTTGAAAGACTGCTTGAGGGCGTTGGGAGTCGCATCATCCTGTGTCTCTTTTTCCTTCCGCATAATGATCTCCTCTCGTAGTTGCAGCACAAACAGCATCTTCCTACACGCCGTGCTAACGTGTTGCAGCGCGATGCGCGGTAGATCGGTGAGTCCTTCAGACATAGGTGAAACACCAAATCTTCGTTGAAAGTATGTCTCAGGATCTTTGATATTCTTTCGCTTTTCTCGGATTGCAAGCAGAGAATCTGCGGACTGTCTCTCTTGAGCGTCAGCAATCGGACGTACCAGCTGGCACGACTCGGCCTCAAGTAGAAAGAAGGACATTTCTGTCCAGCATTCTGATGCTGTCGGCAAGCGTGTCATGTCTGGACAGATTTGATCGTCATTCAAATTCAACGGTAGTCTTAATTCACTGTTTCTGACATCAACCGCAGGTTGGAACCCCTGATCCTCTGGGGCACGTGAGTCAAGCACGCACAGATGCCACCAGAGACGAAGACGCATTTCCGTCTCAAAAAGACTCAGTTGGAGGCCAGCGCCATCTCGGTGTAGACCAATCGATTGGGCGAGCCGGATTGCCAGCCCACTGAGCACCCATACAGTCCGACCAACTTCATTGGCCCGTAGACTGGTCTAATCAGACCTGGTTAGTGGTGAGATGGACCAAGCGAGTGACGATGCACGCAATCGATACAAAGGACCAGTATCGTTACTCACCACATAAATTGCAAGAGCCTGTAATGTCACTATTTCAGGTCGACTCATGAGATCAGTCACCGTGACAAGTCGGTCCAAGCACATCCTAAAGCGTTTCAAAAGCATTGGCTTCTCCAAAGGTAGGTCAATGGGCTCATGATTATCATCGTGGCAAAGGGCCGTAACGGCGGCGTAATAGATGGCAAACGTCAACGCCACTGCTGAGGATGATGCAGCTCTAGGGTCTAGAATGGTTCCAAGAACAGTAGATTGGACAGTTGGTATGTGTAAAATTTTGAGGACGGGATCGACCGACGTGACGTACACGTTCCATAACCGAAGGGCCAGTTGGGCATCAGGATAGAATTCCAGCACATCGGCATTTCTACCCAGGGGAGTACCGGCATCTAGCTGCGCAGCAGGTCCGTGATGAGCTCCTGCTCTTCCTCGAAGATATGGCGGTGTTGGTTCCGAGCCAGCACGATGAGCGATTTTGATTCCTTCTTCCTGGCGGACGCGTTGTATTAATTTGGCCAGTTTATGTTTGTGTGCGGTTGCTGCACAGAGGGGCTGAAGAATGGAGTAAGCTCGAACAAGAAACCTAGACTTACATGTTGACGCGAGGGTTCGGCACTCGCACTATTCGCACGAACAACTCGCTCATTGTTCCATAATAACTCCCAAGTTGATTTATAGGGGCTATGATGGGGACGATTCAGATTAGAAGTTCCAGCTTCGTTGCTCTTTGCACCAGAATGGGCCTGAACTCGAGTCTGGGACTCGTCGCCACCACCACCACCGCCGCCGCCGCCGCCCCCGACTGCAGGTCTCAAAGTGACTTCACCACTCTCGACGAAACGCGATAGCAAGAGCTCCAGTCGTTCCAAGGAGTTGGCGATGTCTTGGATTGTGGGAGTCTTGCGTGCCACGCAGGTGTCCTTTGCGGGATACACGCAGGGAATACCGTGTCTTGAGCAGTTGACGCAGGGCTCTCCACGGTCGCAGCGAACCTTTCGGCGATGGCAGCTTCGGCAGGACCGCGCTGCTAGCTTGGAATCTTGCGAGGACGATTCCAGGGGCAGGTGTGCCATGTCATTATTCTCGGAAGCTCTGGCAGGCCTCTTCTGTGCTCCGTCCATCATGGTCGATGGCGGTACAGAGTACTGTCCAGTGCCCAGAATTTGGGAAAGGACAGGGCCTGCCTGGTGCCTGCCCGGTCTGCAGCATACTCGGCCTTGGCGGACCGAGGAGTCCGCGCCACCAAGCCCCAGTAAATGCATGTCTTTGGTGCCGCCGCATCTAAAATCTGCTTGTCGTCAACCAATCGTTTTTCAGTGGGTCGTAGTGCTGGGGCTCGTCCACAGCGAGGCGCATGAGCATCTCCAGAGTCTCTCGGCGCCGAGACGTCCGCGACTATATGGGACCCTGTTATTATCGACATTTTATCGACATTTCTGGTGCTCGGGGCTCCACTCCTCAGCCGCCGCTTTGGACATTCGTCGAGCTCGTCCGATTTCAAGGGCTCCGGGCTGCCTGGCCGAGCTGCCATCCTAGCATACGCTCCGTAGGGGAAGTTGAAATATATATCACCATCATTCCGGTCAGCCAGTTCAAGTCGTGAGAACTTGCCCTCCGTAGACTAAATCTATTCTTGTTCAAATCGCGCCTCCGGTCCAATTCTATCCCTATTTTATTTATTTTTATTTTTATTTTATTTTATTTATTTATTTTTAAAGAAAAAGAAAAAAAACTCCAAGTTAGCCGTACTCAATCCCTGGCTTGCTCATTATGTCAAATGTTGAAATCGAGAGAGGTGCCGACGAAAGTAGCGTCGGCACTCTACCAGCTTCGAGCCCAGTCAACCAACACCATAAACCCCACGATGTCATAAATGCCCTCGACTGGAGCCTGGGCATGAAAATCTACCATACTGCCATCCCTTGCTTGTTAGCATTCTTGATGTCGGTCTTACACAAGCCCAATAGACATGTTGCGTACTCCTGCTGACTGAATGATAATCAACTGCAGCACGTTTTCCGCACCTGTCACAGCTCCTGCGACCAAGGCACTCATGGCCGAGTTCAACATTGGCACCACCGCAGCCATCCTCTCAGAAACCATGTACATGTTGGGGTTGGCCTTTGGCCCTCTGATCCTGGCACCCCTGTCAGAGTTTATCGGTCGTCGTTGGCTGTACCTGGTAACCTCATCAAGCATAATCGCCTTTGCAGGAGGTGCTGGAGCTGCACACGATTTTGCCACTTTCTTAGTCTGCCGTTTTCTCTGTGGATTTATAGGATCAGCTGGCGTTGCTATCGGTGCGGGAACGATACTCGATGTTTGGGGAATGGCAAAAACCGGAGCATTGGCCAGGCTTCTCTTCATCTGCGGTCCATTTCTAGGCCCTTCCCTAGGTCCATTGACGGGGGCGTATGTTATGCACGACCACGGAGGCGATTGGAGATGGACTCAGTGGGTAATCGCCTTGATCGGAGCACCCACCTTGATCTTGGTCCTTTTCATGAAGGAGACGTCCAGCTTTCGGATCCCACTCGCCGCTAAACACTCGGGGCGATTTCCTATTTTGCGATTGGCCTTATCAACACTGAGAGCTGCAGTGGGGCGTTCCGTGACCATGCTTACCACTGAGGCCATTGCCTTCTGGCTCACCTTATACACCGGATATGCATACGCAGTCGTCTTCAGCTTTTTTGCAAGCGCCACTTATGTCTATTCCACAGACTATCATTTCGATTCTCGCCAAACAGGACTTTCTTTCGTCAGCGTTCTCATCGGCTATTGCCTGGCTGCTGTCATGCACGTGGTCATTGAGAGCACACTTTATGCCCGAGCTGTGCGGCGAGCAGCCGACGGCCATCCAGCCCCAGAGCATCGACTGTACACTGCCATGGTTGGAAGCATCTTTTTGCCCGTTGGGTTATTCTGGTGGGTTTGATATCTTGGTACAAAATGCCAAGCTATGTGTTTGACATCATGCTGACCATCTCTGGCCATTACAGGTACGCATGGGCGGCCCAGCCAGGCAGTCACTGGGCCGTAGTCGTGGGTAGTGGCATCCCATTTGGTCTTGGATCTTTTGCTCTATTTGTAAGTACCCTATCAGCCCGTGTTAGAATCAAAGGTTTCTCACCAGGCTCATTGTAGCTATCCTCAATAATATACCTCGTTGAATCATACGGGGCTAGCGCGGCGCCGCGTCTGGTAAGTTAATATTTTGTTGTCTCAAAGCTTCTAGTTTGGGGCTCACATTGCCATAGCTCTCGCTGCAAATGGAGCTTTTCGATATCTTCTAGGAGCGGTATTCCCCTTGTTCACTATCCAGATGTACGAGAAATTGGGCGTCCATTGGGCTGGAAGTGTGTTCGCCTTCCTCTCGCTAGCGCTCCTCCCTATCCCTTGGGTCCTCTTTAAATATGGCCATGTGCTCCGGGAAAACAGCTCCTTTGCACGAACAACATGAATAGAGTAGCAGGCTTTAATTATTTATCAAGAGTTTGCACAAGACAGGTAACTAGCAGGTCTATTGGCTAGATCGGGAGAGCAAACCTGCAAGCGGGGCACGGGTTGCGCCCGCGGGTCATCCAAAATTGGGATATTTCGTCGACGCCAGACAGTCCTCGCTTCAGCTGCTGAAAATAGGACACTGAACACTTGGAGAAAGCAGGCTCCAACCTCATCTATCGTCTACTCGGCAAAAATGGGACAAGGAAAGGCTACAGCAGGTTCGTATGTATCATAGCAACAGTAGCTGGCTTTCAGAGTATATATAAATAATCTAGCATTCAGGCCGCCAGGGGCAGAAACCCTCCAGACGAAGTAAAATCCCAATTCAATCCAGCTTCCCACTCTGCTCTCAATCTCCATCTACCCGTGGCTGCCAACTCTGTGGAAACCATTAGTCTCATGGGCATGCCTACAGTCCCCCAATGCTAAGCTTTAACCAGAGTAGGACTCGACCCCGAAGTACCCAAGGATCTCTACGAGTTCCATGAAATTGATGGCTTTTGCGGCTGCTTTGCCCTCGTTCAATGCTTCTCAGAGGTTGTCTCTTGGAATATTGCCTAAATGCAAGCACGCACCAAGCCAGTGTTACTTACTGCAAACATGATTATCCAGTTAGCAGTTATTCCCATCTAGATCACACAAGTCCAAATTACCCATCCCATTATACAGAAACTCAACTATCTTATCAAAACAATTCTTAGCTTGAAGCTTATTCAAGAAAGAATGTCGTTTTATATGGATTTACTCTTTCTAGAGGTTCTAGTTACTCAGATGGACACAGACTCTATAGAATATACTCCAGGTACCACCCTCAAAACTTACCTAGCTTACCTAGCAGATTTCTATCAACTCTAAATAGCACACCCTAAATTTAGGATAAATGAGCGAGCTAATTCTTTATATAGTTAATAGTATCGCGGCACGAGGGCAAAGTGTGCTAGTAAATATCACTTAGCTAAATATTACTAATACTAAGCTTAAGTAACCTAAGATAATACTAAGAATATAACTTAACTAGCCTTTATCTTAATATTCTTTTACTAATATTAAAATTACTAAAAATAAATAATAATAATAAAGGTCTAATAAGGTAAGATAGGTCTAAGATAGAACTATAAAGACTAGAGAATAGAGTACTATAGTTATTAAATTTACTATAGTAGTTAGATATATAGAAGCTTTAGAGATCTATAGAAACCTATAGTTAATTAAATAGTAGAGAAAATATTATAGCTAAAGTTAAAGGAATATTATTAATTTAGCTATATAATATAATACTAATTAAGGTTTATCTTATTAATAATATAAAATTCCTTATACTTCTCTAATTCCTGGGGATATCTCTAATTCCTGAGGATATCTCTAATTTCTCTGGATATCTCTCATTTCTCTGGATATCTCTAATTTCTCTGGATATCTCTAATTCCTGAGGATACCTCTAATTCCTGAGGATACTTCTAATTTCTCTAGATATCTCTAATTTCTCTGGACATCTCTAATTCTGTTGGATTAATGGTACCGGCTGGCCATAGTCCGTTTACCTTTAATTTCTGCTGCTGTCATCTTGCAGACCCCTTCACATCGCATTTGTCGGACAACATACTGGTTTGTTCGAATAAAAAATAGTGGATGATCATCAGTCCGAACTGAAGCATAGGCCGCTGTCATTGCCCTGCTCGCTGATAATAGGTATTGATGTAGATAGACGAATAAAATAAGCAACTGTTATATCTGTCTTCTAGACTTGATATAGAAGCGGGATTGTCTTATTCTCCAATTTCAAATTGTACTCTCGCGTTGATATATGCCGCCGTAGACGGTGGCATAGTCCCTTTGCTGTTTGACCAACATATACTCGCAGTGTCTTATTGCCTTGGGTATCCTTTAAAATAATGGCATAATGCCCGGGGAGGTGGTCGTGATCATCAATAGGTTTGGCCAATGGTATAAGACTGCTAATTATATCATCTTGTTTTAAAATAACATTCATTACACAAGATTCTTGAATAATCGATTGATTATCCGTTCTGGTGGACCATGAGTTGAGAAGAATTGGACGGATGTATTGCTGGTGCTCCCATTTGCAATAGACTTCTCAAAGATATTTTCCAGATTTTGATATAAATGCAGAGGCGCTTTCTCCGGAAGTTCAAATGACGGTTAGGTTTGGGGATTGTCGTAGAGTTATTGTATGACAAATCAGGTCAAGGAGTGCCAGTTCGTAGGTCGGGATTAAATTAACATAAAGACTAGTCCTGTGGTATATTGCCATCGACTTGAGAATCTCCCTGACATGCATCTGTGTAGTACCATTGCATTCATCAAATGATTGGCCGATATCCTGGATAGTATATATCTGACTGTGCAAGTATGTAAATAGTTCATTATACATCGCCGGGTGGTATTCCGCCATGCATCTAGCGGCTGGTGTTGCTGGCTGAGCTGTGGCCTGGATAGCGCCTGTAGTTAGTTGTGGTTGATTGGCCATTGTAGGGATGTAGGCAATAAGAGTAGAAAGTATTGCTAAAAGATGAAGAGTTGAGGAATGTTCTATAAGTAAGTAGGACGATGAAGCGTTGAACAAATATTTCTAAAAGCAAGTAGGAGGGAGACTAAATTTTCAAATAAAACAGCAGGACAGCAGGACAGCAGGACTTACTGGTTCTGTGGATAGATTGGGAAAGACCAGATCAGTCACGCAAGTCTAGATGTCCTATTTAGGAAAGAGCAGTCCATTTAGATGCTGTTGGCCCAACTTGGCGATAGCGACGAATTGCCAGACTTCCCTTTTTTTCCGACGGAGTAACCTTCTTTACTACAAAGATTACAACTGGAGACACCGGATTTCTTGCCACAAACTTGTGCCAAGGAAGGAGTCGAAGATGCACATCACTCCCGAATGAATGCACAAAGGGCAAAACCACCTCTAGGAGTACGTCAGATCCAGCTACTTCGTCCCAAACTTAAACAAGACATTCGACAAAGTAGTCAGCGTGCGTAACATCTATAATTATAACTAAATCAACCGCCAAAAACCTCCAGGGTTCATAATTCCAGTGCAAACCCCTAGCTATACCTTTCCACACCATAGCCGTAGAATTCATAGTCATTCTACCCCTCGTCTCATCTAAAAGATTACCCTTCGTCGACCCTAAGAACAGCTACTTTAATAGCATAATAACGGTAACGGATAAATTCTCCAAGTCAGCCCAGCTAGTTCCCGGAAATAATACCTGTAAAGCAGAAGGACGGGGAAAGAGACTGCACACAGAACTCATGAGCTGCAACTAGGGAATTCTCCGCGGGAAATCATTTCAGACTGAGACGCCAAAGTTCACCTCGGACTTATGGCAGGGCCTTTGGAAAGCCTTCCAAACAAAGGCACTCATGTCTACAGTATGGCACCCTCAAAACCGACGGGGCATCCGAACAACGCAACCAGTGGGTAGGAAATCGCCTTGCGCATGTCCGTTCAAGAGTTTCCCATAGAAAAACTAGATATAAGCCATAGTACCACTCCAGTTCATTATTAACAACGTGTATGTAAACGCTATAACTGGGGGAGCGGCTAGGGCTAGTCGCACTGAGGATAATTCGCGGGGAGGAATAGAGAGACCCATATAATACTGGGAAGTCAAGTATATCCTGGATAGGTGGACTCGAAAAGGCAGGGAAGAGCGCGGCAAGAACTAAGTATCTTATTAGTTGGAAAGGTTACTCAAGATTATACACCATGTCTGGATGCGGGAGAAGGCCATCGCAGCCCCTATCCTGGTAAGGAATTCGAGACAAGCCGGCAGGGAACGAGAGAACCTCGATCAAGACGCTAATAAGAAAGAAGGGAGGGTGGTAATACTTTACCAAATAGAACAGCTAGGAGAAGTTCCCGCTGCTAATATAACCCACAGAGGAGGTCACCTCGCAATATACTTGGGGAATGGAAGGAGCTGGGGAAAGGAAAGCCTGGCAGGCCTGGGAGGAATGACCCTGAAATATAATTAGTAAGGAACAAGCAGGAAGATGAACTAGAGCTTTCGCCCACGGCGAAATCTTGGCGAAATCCATTGTAAAAAAAACCCCGTAAATTCTCAACCTCACCTCTCCCGAAAAACACCACAAATCCCAACATCCCTACCATAACCCAGATATTGTTATCCTTTCTTTTCTAAAAACTTCCTTGAAATCTCACCTAAAACCTCGTCAATATGCGGCAAGGGAAATCTCGGCGAAAGCAGCCGTCCCAATCACCAGGGCAACAAATCGTTATCAACCGACCGACGATGATTCACCAACCCGCCATAGACAGTTGGCAAAACTACCAGGCCATCTGCCCGTGACAATACAACCGCCAGCGTTTATTTACATCTAGCGGTTGCTGGCGGAACCACACTACTCCTCTTTCTTTTCCCCTCTCATCGACCAAGAAATCGCCCATTTCTATTTACCCAATTACCAAGTGCTCCCATGCCTTCCCTGAGCTTCCCCCATCATCACACCATCACCCTTCTAAAGACGCCGAGTTCGCAAGACTATTCAGCAGGCAATTAAGTTGCCCTACCCCACAGTTACCATACGAGGGATATAAATAGGGTATCTAGTTGTACGGTTCGGAATCCCATCTACTCGAGGGACTGAAGACAGCTACTATTAGGTTCGCGGATTAGGATAACAGAAACCCTGGTGATAAGGAACAATATTGGCAACGAGTTAACGCAGAAGGATATAACTAGGAAAACAGTATAAATAATCTCAACACCTGCGAATATACATCATTTCTAAACTGCGCCACTATTCCCATCCATTTCACTACAGAAGTTAACATTTCTCTTAGCCAAGTCACCCCTATCTGACCTTCTTAGTATTAACGACTACTAAGCATCCCCTACGTCGGACACTCAGCATCTCAACGAGCTGAATCATCGTTATCACCGACGATTCACGGACAACGAAATACCTACAACTCGGGCAACCCAGCGTAACGATTGAGGACAGTTTGCTAGTACTCCTAGGAGAAGCTATGCTCCCACATCTCCTCTTGAGAGAGGAATAGTTCCAGCATAGCTCCAAAACATCTCGGGCAACCTGAGGCCAACCCAGGGGCAGGGCAATGTAAACGCCCAAGGAGCATGGGACCTTCTGCGCATTGCAACCTAGATTCTCCACCATCTTGCCGAGCCAGCGGACGAAGCCGGATCTATTAACAATCCATGGGAAGATATCAACAAATTCCTAAAGTTCATTGGGGGCCGGCCGGGGCAGCCCGATAATACCAAAGCCTCGTTCATTCTCCCGCACCACGTCGCAGCCTGCTGCAGTTAGCATGCAATGATGAGCTGAGTATGACCCCGGGCCGCCAACCCCGTCGAGGAGATATGCTCTGAACTGAACGCGTTCTATTCTCCCTGCAAACACCTACCCCAGTGGGCCGGTCCATCTCTCAATCGGCAGCGGCGTTCGCAAACAACTTCCTCGCATCGATGCGGGATACCGCGAACTCGGGTATGCATACCTCGTCCGTGATGATGGGGAGGGTCGACCTACAATTTAGACGATGGTGGCGGGAAATCAGGTCTGGATGTTCCTCTCTAGCCCCATTGCCAGAGCAATGTACCGCCTTCATAGCAAGTATCAGGAACAGAGACCTAATACAATACTTCATAATCTCACTATTTTATTAGGATTTAGCCCCAGCATTATAGCCACATTCAACTAATATCTCCAGCTCATCTATATAGACACTAGCATAACTGCCTAGGCAATCAGAGAAGTTGAGAATACCCCAGGGATACAACCAGGAAGACTCTAAACTATCATCCGCCAGTCTATCAAGTACCTCGCCAAATATTAGTTCAGCGAGTAACACACTATACCACCCTTACCTAATGGCACCCCCGTTAACATGAGCACTCATGTAGTAACTACCCTAACTCATTCACGTCGGCATAGGGTCAGCCCCTCCGGATCGAAGGGGATATAATAGAGGGAAACGCCCCGGTCATCGCGGCGGCCAGATTACGGGGACTCACAATTATAGAGCTCAGTGGCATAGACGCAGCGCAGGACCAGGTAGGCGTGTGAAACTAAGCAGATTTCATAGCGATCTCCTATAGGTAATGGCGCCTGCGCAGTTACTTTCTTTATTTACTTTCTTTATTTTACTTTAATATACTCTACATGCTTACTATAGAACAGATATCTAAGAGATAGCAGTACTTCAAGACATCCCTGCTTAATCCCTTCATCTACCTGTGATAATATTGGGGATACTATTTTTTTCTCTATGCGTATTAGATATAGAATACCCGCGATGTAGAGAAATCTCAGAGAAAGTCCTAGTAAATCTCTCCTAGATTTCTCCTAGATTTCTCTAGGTTTCCTACTAGTAAAATTATTAGGATTTCCCTATAGGAAATTTAGGTAATTTTACTATAAAAACTCTATTAATATAAATAATATTAGAAGGTATAGGTCTGAGGCATAGACTAGGGAGTCTAGGGTAAACACCTTCCGCAAGGCAGGGAATATGCGCTGTAACTAGCTCGCAGGCTGGGTAAGGGAAATCTCTCTTATAAAGGAATAAATAACCTTATATAGGTAAAAATCCTTATAAAGAGAGATAAAATACAAGATATAAAGATATCAGGGAACCACAGGGGACTAATCTTATTCTAATAAAGGGATATAGGATAGAAAAGTGAGTATATTGAAGTTGTTATATAAAACTATCCTAAGGGAATAGGGCTCTATTTATACCTATCTGACCCTTATTACAGCGGGTTACACCCACTGGAAGCTTCGGGTTATAGTGGATATCTTGTGCTGACATATTTGCCACAGTGGGTTATATAGGTCATATGACCACTATAGGGTTCTTGCCACAGTGGAGCTTACAGGGGTCAGTGCCCGCTGGAAGCTTCTAATCACAGCAGTCAAACCACTATGCTGGGTGCCTAAGGTTTAACAAATAACTTAGCTTTTCTTTTAGAAAAGAGTATCTTTAATATATATATTTATTTTTCTTATTAAAATTAATTAATATAGAATAACTCTTTAGTAGTAAAATCTTATAGAAAGTAGCTAGTGAAACTCTAGAGAAAGCTACTGAGATAGAGGATGAGACTCGCTCTTAGAGATAGCGGTCTCAGTCACGTGGATTCCCGAGCGTTGATATAAGTGGTGATACCACAATAGCTAGAACAGCATACTCTTCTTTATTATTATTATTATTTCTTAAAATTAACTATTTAATACCTCTTTATTGAGCGTGTTATTATGATGACCTATTTGATCAAATGAAAACACACATCATCACATCAATTGGAACTATCAATAGTCCCCTTATCGCGACTTACAAGTCAGCGACTCTTGAGTTCTTACGAGTACGTTATTCCGTTGGGCCTGCCTGGTGGTTGGGTTGTGTGTGTGTTCCCTCTATCTCACTAATTATATAATACAAGAGATATTTATATAATATACAAATAGAATAGTATATATAAGCCTTATATATAGTAGAGGAAAGTTATATATTAAACTACCCTAGTTAAGTCTAGTATATATAAATAATAATAAATCTTCAAGTATTAGATTTAAGAAATAGGTTATCACCAAGGAGTGAAAGTTAGCAAGCTAGGTAGCTGGGGACTCGCGGCGGGCTTGCAGTGTGTATGCAACGACCTCCTTACTATCTCACTACCTCTCGATTATTACACAAGTTGGTCCTTGTGCTTCTATCATTACCGGCGCTCCTGCGTTTTTGAGGCTGCCTGACCTAGAAATCCCTGCCTCAGGCACCCACAGCCAAATCACTCAGTTTGGCCCCTGACATTAAGCAAGAAGCAGGGAAAGAACAGTCGGGACAATCAATAAGGTCAATAACATTTTAGCAGTTCAATAGCTATTGTTATTTCTCTACTTACTAATAATATTTCCTCGTCTTCTTCCTCTCTTTTATCTTCACTATCATCACCATAAATCCTCCCCAAACAACTTCTCCAACAACCTCCTCAACAACCTCGCCGCCATCTCCATTTAGGTAGTCTAAATCGTCAAGTCAACTGCCTAACTCACAGGCTATAATAAGGAAGTTTTAGTAAAATACTAGAAAGGTATATTTATTATATAAAATCTATTAACTAAATTCTTACCCAAATACTAGATTATATCTAAGATAAAGAATTAGAGTAGATAGAAGGTCTTGCCTAAGAGGATAGTTACCTATATATAAAGCAACTAGCTGAATAGTACTTATAAGGCTACTGCGTATATCCTCCTATCCTTTTTAATAATATATGAAAACTAACCTAAATATTATAGAGCACCACCTCTCGTGTCTTTAGTCTCTCGTGTCTTCGGTCTCTCGAAGTCAGGAGAATCTTGAAGGCAATATTCCGGTTGGTAGCCTCGGTGGCTTGATTGATAGTCTAATTTGGAAACTGTAAAGCTAAAGCTTTAGTTCGGACTAGGTAAACGGACCATTGCCAGCCGGAACCATTATCTAACGGAAATTGAGATACCTAGAGAAATTAGAGATGTCTAGAGAAATTAGAGATATCCCCAGGAATTGAAGCATGGGGAATTTCGCATTATTAATAAGATAAACCTCAGTTAGCGTCATATCATACAGCTGAATCGGCAGTGTTCCTTTAACTATAGCCATGATGTTCTCTCCTATAGTTAGTTAAGTATGGGTCCTCACAGCCCTCTGAAGCTTCCGCGTATCTAACTACTATAGCAGATTCAGTGACTAGAGTGCTCAATCCTCTAGGCTTCATGGTTCCATCTTGGACCCATCTTGCCCCATTAGACCTTCATCACCATCATTCATCTTCAGTAATTTCGGTGTTAGTGAACGAATATTGGGACGGAGCCTAGTCAGGTCACGTTCTCAGTATCGTCTCAGGTTGCTCGAGCTTGGCGTCGGTGATCTTTAGCTAAGTGATATTTACTAGCACGTTTTGCCCTCGTGCCGCGACGCCATCGACTGTACAAAGAATCAGCTCGCTCATTTTGTCCTAAATTTAGGGTGCATGCCATTTAGAGTTGATAGAAATCTGCTGGGTATGTTTTGAGGGCGGTACCTGGAGTATATTCTGTAGAGTCTGTCCATCTGAGTAGCTAGAACCTCTAGAAAGACTAAATCTATATGAAATAACATTCTTGCCTTGAACAAGCTTCAAGCCAAGAAGAAGCAAGTAGTAAGACGCAAATACAAGGCCAATATGCTTGAGATAAATGCCGTCTCCCGGAACTCTCGTCCGAATTTAAACGCAGGAATAACTAGAAATTTCATCGAATTGATCTACATTACAAGCATTCATACATGATACAAAATCCCAAATACGCTCTCAGAAAACAAAGTCATCCCATCAATGCAAAGTGCCTTAGATCTTCGTCTTCTCACCAGCCACCAGCTCTGCCGCCGCACCAGCAATAGCCAGCTTGCCTGTCTCCTTAACCTTGCACTGGAAGAGGACCTTGTTGCCCTCACGCCACATCTCCGTTACGAGCGTCTGGCCTGGGATGACGACGCCGGCGAAGCGGACCTTGATGTTCTTGAAGGCACCGAATCTGGGGAGTGTTAGTTTCACAGCTTAATGAGGGGTGAGGTGTAGCCCGGACACGACATACCTATCGTAGATGGCCTTGCCAGCAATGCCAAAGGTGCAGAGGCCGTGGAGGATGGGGGCCTTGAAGCCGCCCATCTTGGCGAAACCGGGGTCAATGTGAAGGGGGCTAGGCATGCATCGTCAGCTCTGGATCCACCCGCGACATCATGGTTTATGGGAAGGGCACTCACTTGTAATCGCCGCTCAGACGGTAGATGGCGGCCTGGTCGTCCTTGGTCACATCCTCGGCAACCACGTCAGGCGCCCTCTTCGGAGGGGCATTCGCCGCCGTGGAGGCACCACGATCCTGGCCCTTTTTGGGCCCATCGAAGCCGCCGCTGCCACGCACAAAGACGGTCATCTCGTTGTAGAACACGTCCTCGCCAGTCTCGGCATTCACAGTCGTGATGCCCGTCTTGATGATGGCGGCGGCGCCCTTGTCCACCACCTCGAGCAGGCGGCTGCGGGAGACGAGGCGCGCGGCGGTGGGCAAGGGGAACTGGCGGACCTCGAGGTACTGCTCGCCGTGGAGGAGCATCATGGGCGAGAAGTTGGGCACGATGGCGTCGTAGTCGAAGGAGGAGTCGGCGGTGAAGGGGGGGATGACGCCGTAGGTTGGGAGGACTTGGAAGTCCTCGGCGCCCTCACTGGGCAGGGTCAGTATCGGGGCTCTCCGTCAGGTCTCTCTCTCTCTCCCTCTCTATCTATCTACACGGGGCTCTTACAAGACGTATTTCAGCTCGGTGCGCTTGGCTCCCAGGCCGAGGTTGTATAGAATGGCGTCGCGCTCATCGTACTTGAACTCGCTGGCGGGACCCTCGGCCTTGACGGCCTTGCTGATGGCGTCGAGGTACTCATTACTAGCGGGGGAGGCACCACCCTTTAGAGAAAGAAGACAAGTTAGCGGAGCTGACGTGATTTTACATTATCTCATTCTAGTCCTAACAGATATATACAACGCAGGCTTGGCCCTCGCTCTCTCGCTCTCTTTTCTCTCCTTTTACGTCTTGGGCTTTTGAGGGAGAAGAGGCTCATACCTTGCTCTTGTTCTCCGAGTTGGCAATGATCTTCTGCAGCGCCTCCTGGGCCTTCTCGGGGTTATCCACGCGGTCGTCGTCAAAGTTGCTGATGTCCTTCCAGTGCTTGATGACCTCCTCTGGCACGAGCTTCACGTCGACGGGGAAGCCGTGGCCGCCGGTGCGCTGCCATCGGGTGCGTCCGGCCCAGCCGCTACCGACTTCGTAGAGGCCGCCGGTGGGGTCGGGGCACTTGTCGCTGCTGAGAGCGAGGACGAGGGGTGCGATGTAGTCGGGCTTGAAGGCCTGGACCATTTCCTCGGGCATGATGGTGGCAGTCATGGCAGTGCCGGCGTTGGGGGCGATGGTGTTGACGTAGATGTTGTACTTGAACCCCTCGAGGGCCAGGGCCCTGGACAGTCCGAGGATACCGCATTTCTATTGCTCGCATGTTAGTGATACCGTCTGATATTGCTGGGTGGACGGGGCAGGACAAACCGCGGCAGCGTAGTTGGCCTGGCCAAAGTTACCGTAGATGCCGCTCGTGGAAGTGGTGTTGATAACACGGCCGTACTTCTGCTTGAGGAAGTAGGGCCAGGCGGCCTTGGTGACCTTGTAGGTTCCGCGCAAGTGCACGTTCATGACGGGGTGCCACAGGTTGTCGTCCATGTTGTTGAAGGCCTTGTCGCGGAGGATGCCGGCGTTGTTGACAATGATGTCGATGCGGCCAAATGCGTCGATGGCGGCCTTGACGACGGCCTCACCATCCTCGGCGGAGGCCTTGACTCCGACGGCCTTACCACCGAGCTTCTTGATCTCGCCAACGACAGTGTCGGGGTCCACGAGATCGTTGACGACAACTGTGGCTCCGTACTTGGCAAATGCCAGGGCGTAGGCGCGGCCGATGCCAGCACCGCCGCCAGTGATGAGGGCAACACGACCGGTGAAGTCGAGCTTCTCGCCCTGAGGGCTAGGGCCGAGCTTCAGGGACCTCTCGAGCAGGCCCATGAAGTCGTTGGGGCCAGTGGGGAACTGGGAGTCGGAAGAGAAGTCGCCGACCTTGCTCCACTGCTTCAGTATAGCATCCGGGGTATAAGAGCTGTCGGCCTTGAGAAGGAGACCGTTTGCGCGCTGCCAGCGGAGCTTGGCCACATGGCCACCGCCGGCCTCGAAGATGCCACCGGACTCGGTCGTGTTGCTCTTGTGCACCAGCACGGCGACGAGGGGAACAACCCAGTCGGGCTTGAGGTTCTCGAGCATATCGGGGGGCATGACAGTCTCGGTCATTCGGCTGGCAGCTGCAGAGGAATCAGTCAGCGGAGGTAGGGTTGCAAGACTAGTGGCAAAGTCGTACCGATGGGTGCAATGACGTTGCAGAGAATGTTGTACTTGGCGCCCTCCTTAGCGAGCGTCTCGGTGAAGCCAACCATGGCCAGCTTGGCAGCAGAGTAGTTGGTCTGGCCAAAGCTGCCGAACAGACCGGCAGCAGAGGCAGTGTTGATGACTCGGCCAAACTTTTGCTTGCGGAAATGGGGCCAGGCGGCCCGGGCGCACTTGTAGGCACCAGTGACGTGGACCTTGATGATGAGATCCCAGTCCTCGTCCTTGAGGTTCTTGAAGCTGACATCGCGGAGGATGCCGGCGTTGTTGAGGAGGATGTCGATACGGCCAAACTCCTTGATGGCCGTCTCGATGATGCGCTCGCCGTTCTCGACGCTGTCGTAGTTGGCAACGGCCTTGCCGCCCGCGGCTTTGATTTCATCGACGACGACGTCAGCGGCCTAAGCAGAAAGTCAGCTGAGTGTCCAGATCTGGGGGCCTCTGATAACCAGGCGGCGCGCGGTTGGTCAGTCGGCTGGCCGGCTTTCACTCTTACCTTTGTTGAGTTACCCTCGCCCTTGAACGAGCCACCGAGATCGTTGACAACAACGCTGGCGCCTCGTGAGCCAAAGAAGGTGGCATAAGCCTTGCCAAGGCCACCACCAGCACCGGTGACGACGACGACTTGGCCGTCGTATCTCAATTGATCAGCCATGATGTGTGTGTGTGTGTTTCTTGTGAATGTGTAGCCGTCGAGCTTGAAAACAATCACGCTGTGACGGGGGGGGAGGAGGGGAGGAGAGAGTCGATGGAGAGAAATGGTATTGGGGGGAAGACACAGAAGATGGGGAGAAGATCGAGGCGGCCCAGAGAGATTTTAACCAGATTGTCGTCGGCTTCCGGACAGCTTGGCCTGGGTTTGGGAACGGAGAAACTGTCTGGGCCCATGGAATGGAAGCCTCGGCTGAAGCTGGAGGTACCGAGGGGTGTCGAGGCCGGTGCGCTAGTCCGCTCTGGGAACAGTCTCCCGACTTCACATGCTAAGATGAGGTCATGCGGAGGGGAGACGAGGCGATACTTGGGCTGCCCGGTGAAATGGCTGGGCTGACATGTCACTCGAGGTACAGCGGTCTTGACTTTCCAGGCCAACCTATATTATCATTTACCCAGTACGGAGTAGATGTGAATGTGAATTTTGTACGTATTAGCAGTATGTAACTATTCCAATAATGCTCCATGCTTTTGATCAGACCGAATGGGCTCATTTGGCCAGGCATTTCCGCTGGTTGACGAGCAACTAACATATTCACGACTCCGGACTTGGAGTCCATGCTCCCAGGCGTGGATCCCGCCGCGGATGATGACAAAATATGGGGTATCTCTTCCTACGGGCTTTAAACATGAACGAGACTGGCAATCAGCAGCATTTCAGCGACTCTCGTGAGCATTCACAGTCGCATTTCACATGCTGTGCACACGCTACACCTAACCTACACCAGAAAGTGGCATCGCATTGTCAGTCGTGCCAACAGTGCGCTGACATACAGATTTCAGTGTCAGGTGAAAGTCTCACCGGAGCAAGCATGCTCGTCTCAACCAACCTTCACTCGAGAGAGCCAGACACACCTCTTGCCCCAACCAAAGAGTCAATTCCATCCGCAACACCGCAGGCGTGCATTCATTCAATTACATTTATTGCCCGCACTGGCATAAAGAGCAGGGCCAGTTCCAACTCCCGTCTCTCCGCCTCCGTCCTCCCGCCCTCCCCCGCCACATGCCAAATGGTTAATAGTACAGCCGTCCCACCCCACCATCCTCACCACTGCACCACCCGCTGCGCCGCTGTATCTCACCCCCACACACTCATTACAGCGAGTGACGATGGAGACGATGCGCGCCGTAGCAGCAAGACTCAATTGACGTCGATGAATTAAATTACCCGTACTGCTTCAATTGACAACTCCGTTGCTCGCCATGAAGCTATATATGCCACTCATCTCCCCAAACCAGCAACTGTGACAATGGCCTCCTCCTTAACCATGGCCAGACGCTTTGAAGACGACAAGGGGCCCATCTGCCTCCCCTTCATCATCGGCTGCCTCGAGAGCCATCAAGACGCCAACCCCCGGTGGCCCTCTCATCGTCGGCCTCAATGGCGTCCAGGGCGTGGGCAAGACCTCGCTGGTCAGCGCATTAGCTGACGGCCTCGACAGTCGAAATATTGCCAACGTTGTGTGCAGTCTGGATGACTTCTATCTGACGCACGAGCAGCAGACGGACTTTGCTCGTCGACACGCCGATAACCCGCTCGTCCAGCATCGCGGGGAGCCTGGTAAGACACCAGGATCTTGGAAACCCAAGCTCTCTATACGTGGAAGTAATTAACGGCATATTGTCAGGAACTCACGATGTCCCTCTGATGACGGAGTTTCTCGCCGATCTGCTCCAGGGTAAGCCCACCAAAGTGCCTCAATACGACAAGGCCGCCTTCAATGGCCAAGGCGACCGCCTCCCCCAGTCCCAATGGCGACCCATCAACCAACCAGCCCAGCCGCCCATACAGGTCCTCATTTTCGAGGGCTGGTCAATGGGCTTCCGCAAGCTGCCACCCGCTGACGTCGAGGCCAAGTGGAATGGCCCCAGTCGCACGCTACGGAAGCACAAGCTGGAGCACCTCCTCTTCATCAATGACCAGCTGGGTGCATATGGTGACATCCTGGACAAGCTGGGCGCATTCGTCCATATTGATTCTGAGAAACTCGAGTATGCGTACGCCTGGCGGCTGGAACAGGAGGAACACCTCCGTGAGGACAGGGGCGATCCAGACGCTGGCATGACCCCTGAGCAAGTCGCGAAATTCGTTGATGGCTACTTTCCTGCCTACGAGCTTTACACCGAGACCCTGCGCGAAAATGGGCCCTTTGAAAATGGTATGGGGAGTCGGCTGAGACTGGTAGTTGGTCGTGATAGGAAGGTAAAGGACGTGATCCAGAAATGAGACACATGCACGTCTAATGTATAGACTTTTTTTCTTTTCTTTTCTTCTTTTCTTCTTTTCCCATTCACCAACAGTGTGATGAGGCCGAACAGTTCCCCACCAGCCCACAGCCAAACTAGATTCATAACTCGTCATGTTCGTTATTATGTTACAGTATTACGTGGGTATCACCGCCCAAAGCTCCGTTGTTTGCGAGTAAAAGTGTGATGAGCAATACGCCCGGCATTGCCGACCTAGTCCGTCATGTGAAGCCGTTCATTTTAGCGGTGGCAAGTTCGTGGTGGTAGGAAGGCTACGTTCATGAAACCTTGTCGTCTACCACGCGCTGGCCATCCTGCCGCATTTTCCCGAGCTTTCGGTCAATAGCCTCGAGCCGCAGTCTAACGGCCTCCTCATGATCCGCGGCTTCTTGCTCAAATTTCTGGACAAGGCGTCGCTTATTCCGCCGGACATCCCTCAGCTTATGCATGATATCGGCAAACTGATCCACGAACCAATCACCCGCAGCCTCCCAGTCGTCCATGGACATGGCGGCAAATGCCTGCCGTCGCTCCGCCACCCCTTGCTCTCGACACTGTTCCAGCCTCTGCGAAATGTCACCTGGGCCAGCACCGTGGGCACTTTGCGCAGCTGCCGTAGTGGGATCAAAGTCGAATGGCTCTTTTTGTAGCTCCGTAAAGGTCATCGAGCTCAAGACTCTATCGTCGTAGTCCGGGTTCCCACGTGCTCGCTTTCTTCCTCTAAAAGATTGCGCAGCGGATTCTATACTTGGAATCGGATTTTCTAGCACTATCTTGCGCGTTGCCGGCCGGGTCCTCTGAGGCTTTGGGGTAACTTGAACTTCCTCCTCGGGCTCCTCATATTCTCCGCCGTCAAGGGATTCCTCGTATACGGGTAGTTGCCTTTCCTCAACGCCGTAATGTTTTTGCCGTCTCGGCTTATCAAAAGTTGGAGATATCGGCCTTGACTCGTGTTTGACCCCATTCACAGCTAGTCTACCACTATGGGGAGGTTTCCGAATCTTCACTTCTCTCATCCCCCGCACGGGCAGCTTCGCTTGATGCTCAAATGGCGACGAGGGGCCGGCCGTGGCTCAAGGGATACTGATCAGGGTATTTGGCGAGTTGGCCATCGGCCGCTCCAGGATAGAACCTATCATTCATGTGAGACGGCTGATGGCGTGACCCAGAGACTACCGTCATAAATCCATTTTTCTGTATTTGAAAGGAGGATTTGTTCTTAACAAAGCCTCGATCATAAGCATTGATATTGGGCGCCTCGCTCTTGATGACCGCTTGTTTATCGCCTGGCATTGGCTTCTCTTGGATATCCTCGTGCTCTGTTATTACCGTCTGAGGTGTGGTTCTTCCGGAGTTCATAAAGTTTTCTCCAAGCTCCGAGCCTGCAAACAGGTCTAGCATGCGGTTTTCGTCTGGATTCGCTCGAGGCTGTTGAATTAACTGGGCGGACTCGATGCGTTTTGACGGTGAGGGAGGTATGACATTTGGTGGTCTTCCACGAGGTGGTTGTGGAAGCGGCTGAGACGATCGCTGGTCGGGGACGTCGGTTTCGCGTTGTTGAATAGGCCGTCGGAGGTTCCTTGGCAGGGGAATTCGCGCGAGTTCGGCGACTTCTTCGCGGGACGGCAGAACTGGAGCTTCTGAAGTTTGCGCTGGCGGGTTTTCGGGATGACTTGGCATCGGTTCCGCCCCATCGTAGTTGATGCGGGCGTCGGAGTCGCTGCGCGCAAAAGCCGCCATGCGGTTCACCTTCCACCTGTCCTTCAATCTCTGTGGCATATTGGCGGAGGACATCAGATAAACTGGTTCCTGCGATGGAGACTGTCCGTCCGCTTCAATCTTTCTTGGTCTGTAAACCGGCCACTTATCGACGCCCTTTCAAGGTAGGCATATGTGTAAGGAAGTGGATGAAACTGGCACTTCAGAGCTGCAGGCCGGAGACCGATATATGGGGAGGTGAGAGAATTGCCAGCAATACAGTCGACCTCTTTGTAGGAGGCATCGCCAGCTCCTCCAACAGCCAGGTCCTAGCGCGTCGTGATGGAGGGCCAAAAGTTGGGCTGGTCCCTGTCGCGACATCAGGTGACGTTAGCTCATCATGCAGCACCTGAGTGGACCTGCGCCGTGCCTGTCTGTACCTTGCACACTGCCTGGAATGGAGGAAGGAACAGCGTGATGCGCTTGCTACAGCGTTTGTACTCCATGCTTTCTGTGTACCTTGTACTTCGTACCCGCAGTGGGCTCCAGCGCCGGTAGTTCGTCACAAGACAGCTTTACTGCTCTGATGCTTTGTTGACTTTGCAAGCTTCAAGCCCACCATTGATACAGTTTTACCATGCATGACACCCATCTCAGCTGAGCAGACCTTTCTCCGAGTTAGTAGAGTTTCTGGCTTGAGATCCAACTTTCCTCCTATTTATTTCTCAAGACTCGTCCAAGTCAAAATGTCCAAGTTCAGCTCCTAACGTTATGCCCCATCGTCTACTGGCTCAGGACGCTTCGATACAAGGGCTGCCATCCTTTGCTCCCTTCACTTCGCCTCTTCGCCTCTTCGCCTCTTCGCCTCTTCGCCTCTCGAGCCGATAAGTGCATTTCTACATGGCACCCTCGTCGCAACCTCGAGACGCTGTATCGTCCATCTTACCTAGTGCGCCTCACGTCAAGATTCTGAATGGCGCAGTCGACCGGAACGCGCCAAGACTGCGTCCTCCGAGATCGATCCCTCGTATGTCATTTCGTCTGATCTTGCGACTAGCTATAGTATGAATTAACAACGTATTAGCCTGGATATCCCCGTACGAAGAAGGCGATGGCCCAGTGGACTCTTCGCAGTCCCGTCTCCTGAACCCCCCAGAACGCTCCGTCCAAGCTCAAACACAACTCAACCCCTCAAGAAGTCCAGCGTCGGATCTCGAGGGATGGCTATGAGGAAATTGGCGACCCCCGCCTAGGTCCTCCGCAAGATACGCGATCAAGAATACCTCACTTTCTCCGATATGGTCGAGCCTCAATGCGTGGTCGGAAATGGGACCATCTTCGATCGGCCGAACCCGTCATCGTGGCAGGTTACCAGTCAACAGGTAATCGATCCGCCCTGGCGTGGCGTGATTTCATCAGGTCCTCGGCTTGGGGAAGGATGCCGAATGAAGAATCCGAGATTGTTGACTACGACGCCTTCCACCAGATACATTCCAATTTCGACGGTCCCGTGAAGATGTCGCAGCATCCTATCGAGTCTGGATTATCTAGGCGACGGAGAACCTTGGCCTTGTATAAGCGCGTGTGGAATCTAGTTTTACGACATTCACTGACACCTTTGATCTCGCGACTGGCTGTCATGGTTACATCTATTCTTGCGCTCGCATTTCCAGCCCGAATTACAGGCTGGAGCGTGCTGCCAATGACGGCCCTGCAGAGCGAACGCAATCAGCGGTGGCGGTGGCGGTGGACACGGTCGCGATTCCCTATATAGGATATATGATTTGGGACGAGTTCACGGGGAAGCCGCTCGGCTTGCGTTCTGGAGCCTCAAAGATGTCGCTCATTCTACTCGATCTCTTCTTCATCATATTCAAGTCAGCCAGCACAGCTCTCGTATTTGAGAGCTTGGTATATCACCAAGTGAAGCGCAAGGGAGCAAGAGAACTCTCAGCTGCGCTGGCAGTCATCATACTGTTGGGACTCGTCGCGTGGACCGTAAATTTGACAGTCAATATATTTCGGACAGTGAAGCGGCTCGGTGGTGTCGACAATGATGACGACGATCATGACGTGCGCGTTTAAAGCGAGACGTGAGGTTCTTGATTCCGGTGGTATTTTCTTTTGGAGTGGGAAAGCCGGCGCAACAAACGGAGTTGATGTGATGGGAAATGTTTATCGATATCCGGTGTTGCTGCTCTAGAGCATGAAAAGGCATGAGCGATGTTTTCGGGGCTCTATTTGTGCGTTGAGTTTTTTGTTGGATGATACCTTGGTTGCTTAGATATGACGAAACATGATTTGTCAGTTGTACATAATTCAAAGGGCGTATATTGACGAGGGCTGCGAGCAATCAAGAGCCAGTACATATGAATAGGCGCATGAGCCAAACTCAACCTTGAGATGGAATACATGAAGCAGGGTTTTGAAGACTGCCACACACGGGGAGGTGGTTAAACATACCTTTGCTTCGGTAGATAGAGAGAGGTGCTCCACGGGTGGAGAGGTACGAGAGCATAGTGTTAATATGAGGAAGAGGAATCGCCCCTAGGATATAGGAAGACCCCCCGAAATTATGCAAAGTGCGGCGCAGTGGCATATAATAAGCTTCAGACTACAAAGTATAGTGACACAATAAACTAATGCTTATCCATTGTGCTGTGGTCATACTTGATAGGGGCCAAACTGGTGCTTATGTTGACTTTGGTTAGACAGGTAGTCTGGTACCCCCCAGCCAGACGGCTGTCTGGGCGGTGGAGTCGGGCAAAAGAAGGCGCTAAACCCCTTCTGTCCCTGCCGCCCCCAGTGGGTGCTGCCTTGCTTGCCTTGCCGCCGTAACAGCCACCGCCAACCACTATTGTCTAACCTGTCGTTTCGATGAGTCCATCCCAGACCTGACTGACTACTTGATCCTCCCTACCAGTCCGGCGTGTTCTTCTCTTCCCTTTCTCTCCCTGGAGGCGTCACATCTCTTCCTTTTATGTTGCATCCCCTCGTGACAGCCAACGTACCGGCCTGGTTCGACAAAAGACAGCACACTCCCTCTCTTTGCGTCATCACGACCGCATACGCCTCGTGCCCTTTGACGCAGCCACGACTCGGTCTGGGGTGGTTCGTCCCGAACAACAAAGCTTTCTCCCTGCCCGCAACGCGCAAGGTTGTGCGGTAATACGGCGTCAAGTCTCTTTTGAGGTTCCGAAGCAACGCTCGGGCGAGGGATCGACCAGTGCTTTGATTTACCCACCTTGTTCACCTCTGGGCGTGTTCCGATTTCCTGGTCTTGAACAAGCTTCGACTCTGCCGTCATCCGAATCCTCGACGTATATAAGCAATAAAACCATCGGCCTTTTGCATCGCACTCTTTCAGTACTTTTCGAAATTGCCCATCATCCTCAAAAATGGCAACACGAACAGCTTCCCCCAGTCAGATGCCTGCGGTGCCAAACCATGAAGATGTGACTGCGACGTAAGTTCGGACGAGCTGGAGCACCTAAACATCCCCGAGGCTGATCTTTTTTTGTTTCTCGTTTGACAGGTGGAAGTATCTTGAAAATGGCATTACACTCATCATGACAGACCTCGAGCGGGGCATCGACATGCAAATGTACATGGGTGTTTACACGTAGGTTTGACCATCATTCACCTCATGACACTGTATCGAAAACCTGCTGACCTTGTTCAAAGTGTGGTACATAACTTCTGCACATCCCAAAAGGCCGTCGGTCTTAGCGGGCCGGCTATGCATTCGAATAATCGTGGAGGTATGTCGGCAACGATCGCTTCCCTACGTTTCGTGACGTCTACTGACTCCGACTTTGCAAAACAGCACATCTGCTCGGTGAAGAACTCTACAACCGACTCATTAATTACCTCACGGATCACTTGGAACATCTCGTCGTGCAGTCCAAGCTACACACCGATGAAGCGTTGCTATCATTTTACATCAAGGAGTGGGGCCGATACACCATTGCTGCGAAATACATTCATCACCTTTTCCGCTACCTCAATCGACACTGGGTGAAAAGGGAGATTGACGAGGGCAAGAAGAATATCTACGACGTCTATACCCTGCATCTGGTGCAGTGGCGCAAAGTGTTATTTGAGCAAGTCTCGAGCAAGGTTATGGACGCCGTGCTGAAACTCGTTGAGAAGCAGAGAAATGGTGAGACCATCGAGCATGGCCAAATCAAGCAAGCCGTCGACTCATTCGTCTCTTTGGGACTGGACGAGGCCGACCCGTCCAAGTCGACTCTTGATGTCTACCGCACACACTTCGAAAAACCGTTCCTGGCCGCAACAAAGGAGTTTTACCAGGCCGAATCGAAGCAGTTTGTGGCCGAGAACAGTGTCGTCGAGTACATGAAGAAAGCCGAACTTCGATTGGTTGAAGAGGAAGAAAGGGTAAAAATGTACCTCCACCAAGATATTGCCCTCCCCCTGAAGAGATGCTGCAACCAAGCCCTTATTGCCGACCACTCAGCCCTATTGCGTGAGGAGTTTCAAGTTTTGTTGGATAACGACCGTGAGGAAGATATGGCTAGAATGTATAACCTTCTCTCGCGCATTCCCGAGGGGCTGGAGCCTTTACGAACGAGGTTTGAGACGCATGTTCGAAAGGCAGGTCTCGCCGCCGTTCAGAAAGTTCAGTCATCTGAAGGAGACAAGCTGGAGCCCAAGATATATGTCGATGCCCTCCTAGAGATTCACACACAGTACCAAGGATTGGTCAAGCGAGCATTTAACGACGAGCCGGAATTCACACGCTCTCTAGATAATGCCTGCAGAGAGTTTGTCAATCGAAATGAGGTTTGCAAATCAAGCTCAAACAAATCGCCCGAGCTACTGGCCAAGTATACCGATGTTCTTCTGAGGAAGAGCAGCACTAGCATTGAGGAAGCTGAACTTGAGCGTACTCTGACGCAGATTATGACTGTATTTAAGTATATTGAGGACAAGGACGTATTCCAGAAATTCTACTCTCGCATGCTAGCTAGGCGGCTTGTGCACAGCAACTCATCCTCAGATGATGCAGAGACGAGTATGATCAGCAAGTTGAAGGAGGCCTGTGGTTTTGAATACACCAACAAGCTCCAACGCATGTTCCAGGATATGCAAATTTCCAAGGATCTCAACAAAGACTTCCGTGAGCACCTGGAAGGTGTTGGGTCGGCCAAGACGGTCGATTCGACATTCTCGATTCTGGGTACCGGCTTCTGGCCACTTACACCCCCCACCACAAACTTCCATCCTCCCGGAGAGATCGCTACCGAGATCGAACGATTCGTCCGCTTTTACAAGCACAAGCACGATGGCAGGAAGCTCACGTGGTTGTGGCACTTGTGTAAGGGGGAGATCAAAGCAAGCTATTGCAAGAATAGCAAGACGCCATACACCTTTCAGGTATCCATTTACCAGATGGCTATTCTTCTTCTTTTCAATGAGAAGGATACCTACATATACGAAGACATGGTCAGTGCTACTCAGCTTAGTAGTGAAGTTCTAGACCAGGCGTTGGCGGTTATTCTCAAGGCCAAAGTCCTCTCCATGTCCGGGAGCTCTGGGGAGAAACCTGGAGCAGGCAAATCCTTCAGCTTAAACTATGACTTTAAGAGTAAGAAGATCCGTGTCAACCTGAATCTCGGAGGTATCAAAGAAGCCAAACAAGAGGAGGTTGAGACAAACAAGACGATCGAGGAGGATCGTAAGCTGGTACTACAGGTATGTTGTAGTCATAATGTCATTCTAGCGTGGTTTATTTGTCGCGAGATGCTAACATGGTTACAGTCTGCCATTGTGCGAATCATGAAGGCAAGAAAGAAGATGAAGCACACTCAGTTGGTCAGCGAGACCATCAACCAGATCCGGTCGCGGTTCGTGCCCAAGGTTGGCGATATCAAAAAGTGCATAGAAATCCTCCTCGATAAGGAGTATCTTGAGCGTCTCGACGATGATGAGTTAGGCTACTTGGCGTAAATGAGTGGCACATAAACTCTCAAGAGTAACCCTTTGAGCTTGATGTTCCTCGTATGTTTCCTGCAACGGTAAGTTGCACAGAAACGGCATCCTGGAGTGACGATGAGAAATTAGGGAGTGAGAATAGTAATTGGCCGCCTGCATGAGAGGCACATGTTTGGTCGTGTCCGACTACAGAATGCATGCTCATTCAGTACGGTGTGTAGCTGAGTTGGTGCTTTGGGGTCGGAGACTTGGGTTGGCTGATTTTGATGATGGCATGAAAGAAAATGGATGGAACGGGGAAACATGATACACACTTAGGCACTTAGAAAGAGAAGGCGTTTGTACTAGGAGGTTTCCCTGCCTTAATGATAACAAGCGGTTGGCAAAAGACGACTTGGACCGTTGCCGCCTGTGGATCGAGCCTTGTCTGATGGGGCGCAGCATGACCACGTTACGACGCGTCTGGTCCTGGTGATAAGTTTGGACCACATCTCTTAAACGTGATTTATTATGAAGACTTTTGATTCTTCCATTTGCTATGAGCAACATGTATTTACTGTTGTTGCGTGTCCAGGCTCACACAGCATGTGCCTCTTCCAGCCCCTTTGTCTCGCTTCGGCTCTCGGTAGTCCTGAGAGTCTTGACACCAGTGACGCCCTCCGTTTTGAAACCATCGTCCTTTGGCTTCGGCGTCCTTTCTCCAGTGTCTGCCCCATTGTTCCTGATGATACCATTCCCGTTCCCGTTCCCATTCCCATTGCCATTAGGTGGGAAAATATCCGCATCAACGAAAGACGAACCCGTGCCTGGCCTACCCACCGAGTCACTCGCCGCCCCGGACAGGATGCTCTCGCCGAAACTCTCCTGCGTCGACGGCCTGGACTTGCCATGTTCCTTTTGCGGCGTGGTTCTCGACTCTGGCGTGTTGATTATTTGATAGTCTTTCTCGATGGGGCTTGACGGCGCCGACGGCGACTGCTCGGATTTGCCGCCGCCACCGTTGTTGCTCTTCTTGCCCCAGCCGGCGCCCCAGCCGCTCGTCTTGCGTTTCTCGCCTGCCCACGCGGCCCAGCTGGACATGTAGGCGCCGGCCTTGAGGCCGACGGACTGGACCGTCTGCTGTGCCTTGGCGACATCGACGGGGTATTGGTATGTCGCGGTGACTGGGGGCTTCTCTGAATTCGAGAACTTGTTCGTCTGTGTCTTTGCGTCCTCTGCACGGCGGCGCTGCGACTCTCGGAGATACTCAACGTCGGAGTAGAGCTTGTTGAACATTGTCGAAGCCTTCTCGCGGCCGGCGGCGAAGTTGCGGCCAATCACCTCTCGCCCCTGGGCGAAGCGTTCGTCGAGGTGCAGCTCCTTGACCTGGTCTGCTATCCGGCGCTGGACGTCATCGATTGTCAGGCCGCCTGCACAGGGGTGCTTCGGCTCTGAGACGGCAAAGAGGTTTGCATCCGTGTGGGCATCCCACATGCGATAGTTTTCGGTGCGCGCCCAAGCGTCGACCCAGTCCAGTCCGAAGTCCGCGGCGGGATCCTCCTCGCCGGGGGGGAAGGCGCCCTTGTTCCCACCGTGCTGAGCGGTGAGGAAATTATGGTACTTGACTGACGAGATGAGCCCTAGCACGTACGCTTCGAATTGCGACCTGATGAACTCCTCGCTCCCCACGTACTGCAGCGTCTTGGGCCGGCTGGGATTGGCGTCGTCCCAGGTCTCGTTGACTTCTTGTGTCAAGTAATCGATCCACCGGCGGTCAGCCGCAGTGAGATTGAGCGCCGCCCGTAGAGAAGGAGACGTGATGTTGACGGTGTTGTCGTCGAGGTTAATGAGTATATCGCTGTATCGGTCTCTCTGTTGGAGGAGCAGGGAGTTTGTGCTGCCCACGAGGTACGACTTCGTGCCAAAGTCGGCGAGCATGTCAAGTTGTTGTAGTGGCGTGTAGGGACCAAAGATGCTGCCCTATGCGCCGTGTCAGTAAATATTGCTTGGTTAGAAGGCAAAAAGGGGGTGTGGGTGCATTGCGCACCTTGCCGAATATCTGCAGAGGAAGCCCCATAAACGACAAAAGCGAGCTGCGGTTACTACTCTGCAAACTCGCTGGCTGCGATAGCTTCTTCTCATGTGTGTTCAGCTCAGGGTCTGCACAATCCTGAAGGCTGTGGATGAGGCCGGGTATCAACGATATAAGAGAAAATTGGACCATACATAACCGGTCGCAGCGAGATCCGAAAAACAGCATCTTTGAAAAGAAACAAGTATTAGCTAGCTCCCCTGTCTTGAATCGCTGAACGGTAAATCTCCACATACTTTTGGCTGGAGCAAGCAGCTTTTCAACAGCACCAGCGTCTGCCACTTGAACTCGTGGATAAGTTCTCGCAGGCTCATGCCGAGATATTGATCACGCTCAGAGCCTTCCTTCAGAAGACCCCTCGACTTCTCATCCGCTAGGCTGTCCTGGAACTTGCGTAGAATTTCCGTATCCGTAAACTCCCGCTGGGTGAACCACGCCTGTGTAACTATGCTAAGCCGCTGTCGTAGCATGCCGAAAAACTGAGGGGTGTCGGCTATCACGACGACAGCCTTTTGCACGGTCGAGCGGGGTGACGTCTGCTGGACGGTTAATGAGAAGGGTCGAGTCGAGCTGTCGAGTACATGATATGCCGAACAAGGACGTCGCTGGTTCTGTTTTGGTTGCCGGTCGTAACAATGTGAAATAGGAAAAATCTTCTTCAGCACTACCGCCACCGTTAGCAGTCACTTCCTCTCTCTAGCATTGTCGACTATACCAAAGGAAACAGTCATAGGATACTCACGCGTGCGCTCCGTCGCTCAGGGCCATGAACGGTAGTAGAGACCAGCCAAATTCGACGGCTGGGTCGATGCCTTCGTCAGCGCCAAACCAGCTCTCAACCTCTGGGCCACGGGCATGGTGAAAGCCGACCACGGTGACAAGCGGCGTGAAGCCTGCTTGCGATGGCATTGCGGGCGACTGGGGCGTGATTGGGGATAGTACCGCCTGAATCTCGTCCTCATTGGGACTACCCTTTGCCTCGACGCTCATGTTGCAATGTCGTCGTGTCCCTTCGACCTAGTCGGACTGAAGAATGCCCACTGACAAGTTGCCAGAGCTCAACAGCACCGCTGAAACGTGGCCATGCGCATCCAAGAGGTCTTGATGTGGTGTGTTGTCAGAATTCGTATCGACTTGGCTCGATTTGATTCGACGCAACCGTTGTGGGGGGCGGGCAGGTGTTACGATGACGGAGAACCGTAGAGGAAGAAGTGCCAATCTTGGTATCGGTCTTCTGGTTAGATCGGAGGAGGAAGTTGTCGTGCCAAGTTAGCGTCGCAGCCAGTTCGGCTAAAGCTTGTCGAAGATGTATGTATGCGGGGTGGAATATTATTGAATGATGACGCTTGTCTCCTGGCGTGCCGTATGTATCCCGTAGAGCTGTCGTTCCCATAGACAGGGCGTTACGGAGTAATATCGTCAATCTAGCGGGCCTCCTCGCGTCGATTGATAGGCGGTCAAGGTCGAGAGTGGGCGAGTGGGTGGCCTGCCACTCTGCACACGGCGAATTGTCGGTGTCCTAGGCAAGTTTGGATAGTCTGTTATATCACTACTGTGTAGTAGTCGTGAAATAGAAATTATTACATGTAATTAGTAGTAGGGCGGTGATGGCGGTGATGTTGGTGGGGTTTCCGCCTGGCTGACTTGGCGATTGAGCACGGGTAGTCAGAGGATGGACAACAGGACAAGAAAAATGGCAATGGCGAAAACGCTTGCTTCGTACCATGAAGCCAGTACTGGACGGATACTGGGCCACGTATCAAACAATATTGTTGCAGCTTTGGGTGACGCCAGACTGCTCCATAGACACGCTAGACTATTAAATAAAGCACCATCAATGGCCTTTCTGGCTGCTATTAGCACAGGCTGGCCACCTCACAACACACGAGCCGAGACTGTCCATCCATGATGCCGCGATAAGTCACATCGGCTGTGTTTTAGATTTACGTTGCAGCGAGTTTTCTTTGGGGGTTGCCGGGCTGGTCTTCCCAGCGGATCATCTTAAGCAATTGCGCAGCTACCTGGAAAGCAGTCCGATTCTTGCACTCTCAAGTCTTGCCCCAATTTTGCAGACGCAACGTCGGCCACAACCAGCTGGTGAATTCATTTTCGACGACTTGATGTGCCCACAAAACAGACTTGACTGTTCGGCGCATTGCAAGCTACCTCAAACATAATCATCAGCAATGGCAAATGTCTTTCAACCATTCTCTGTCCCAACGGAAAAGTCTGTCGGAAGCGTGATCAGTTGGCGGAGAGCCCCGTGCATGGAATGACAGCAAACCCAGCGTCATGCAATGCAAGACACGCTGGCAGGTTGGCAAGATGGTGGCCGCCAGAACGACTCACCTATCATTTGGTCTAGGGGCGCCACACGGCAGCACACAGCCCGTGTTCTTCTACAAAGGGCGGGAGTGGGATGGTGCTTGGTGTATGGCCTTACCACGTAGCTGGTTAGCCTGAGGAATGGAACCGAGTGGCATCAATTGCGGTGTCTTGTGCAACCTGAGATCCTTATGTCTAGATGGCCTACCTAGAGGTAGACTATCCCTATGTAAGGTGTTGGTTGAGATGGCTGCAAGGCTGAGGCGAAAGTAGTTGCCATCAGACGAGCTAGTACAGATGAATGTCGAGCCTCATTGTTGCTTCCATTCGCTGTTATGCCGAATCATGTGCTAAGCCTCGCTGCATCCTGCTTGCCTGGCCTTGCCCTGTTTTGAGCTTCATCAGCGCTGGTTGACCAGTTGGAAAAGAGTTGCCTTTCGATCTGCCGCTCAGACTGTTTCGCATCTACCCGTTGATAAGCATTCCTAAAGAATAGCCAACAATATGTGCGACATTAGATAATGGTGTTGTCATTACAATTATGTAGAGCCATCTCATCATGATGCTACTATTGCGCAAGGCATTTCCTTCGTCCCTGTCAATAGACACCCGCACTAGAATACGACCCCAACGCAGGTTCTGAAATCCCCATGGCTGTGAGCTCACGCAAATAGCTTAGACCCCAATTGGATGGCGGCCTGTCTGGTTACTGTTCTGTGAAACAAAGCCTGGATCATGCACGTTCATGGCTTAAACGGCAGGGGCAAGCCTCTTCATGCCACATGGAAGATGAGGTGCCAGAATCCCATGCACTCCCAACTGAAACATGGGATGGGAGAAAAGTCTCAAGTCGTGGCTGAGCGCGGAGTGAAACTGACCGACCAGCCACCAAATGCCGACCTGTGATGAGACTAGCATGCAGCAGGTCTGGCATTGACATTACAGATTGCCGCCCTGCCAGCAGAAATAGACAATAAGTCTCTTCAAGCGCTTCGTTTCTGGAGGTATGTGATTTCTAGGGGTGTTGAAACAGGGTCAATACCATGCATGCTGGTCGTGTCAAATACCTATCTAAAGCTCTGATCGCCGCGCGATACACACGGAGGCGCCAGACAACGGCAGAATGGATCAGACGAATTTTGATGATAAAGCGTCCTATCGACGCAATCTTTTTAGAAGATGGATCCATCTTGAACGTCATCACAATTTGCTGGCTGGGGTCGGTAAGATAGATCGACAAGGTGAGCCGGAATCTTCAACGGCTGCTCCTGGTCAAACTAGTACGCTATCTGTGGTAGGGTGAATAGAACAACCGTGAGGGCCAACGCTCACCGAAAAGAAGACGACATTAACTGGCATATGGCCTCTCCAACACAACCCTCTTGTCACATCGCTCCGAACTGTACAACGGGGCTGCCAGGTCTGTGTGGTGGAGAGTGATTGAACAGACTGTTCGGCAGGATGTGATGCGCGAGGCACCCAGCTCTTGTCAACGAACAGTTGATGGATGATAAGCGATGGATGGAATAGTCAACCCCCCACCCTCCAATCCGCCACGTGTTCTCCCTGTCACATCACCAGCTCGTGGCCGGGGTGTCCCTGAGCTGTCGCTTCAGCTGGGGTTAAAGCCCACGGTGTGTCTGTCGGTGGCGGCTGACGACCCAGAGGATGATTCGTGCGCGCTCTTGGCGACTGTTATGCCAGGAGTACAGGTAAGACGAAGTACCTCGATGTGGACGGGGGATATTTTGTAGATAATGGTTGTAAGAAGAGCGGAGAACAACTGAAAGTCTGAAATCATTGGTGATGTCATCCCCCATTGACTAGGCGGACGTTTTGGGGAGACGCTTCCTCTCTTCTAGTCAACGATGATAAAACTATGGTCCTAGGATGGTGCGATGTACCACATTCTCTCCTCGGACAGGGTTGGGGACAAAAGGGTTACAATCAAAAGGCGACTGCATGACCAAGGGTCCTTCGTGGCGGCAAATCCTGCAAAAGTTGATCATCCTACTGATGTGATGTCCAAACATTACCAGGTCTATATACCTGGCAAAGCATGGATGGGTCTTTGGGTTGTCAAATATAGCTAGCTCTGCAACTGCTGAAGGAACGGATGCTACTGCAGCACACGTCAAGGTGACGGTGGTGATTGAGGTGATGGCAACACTTGGTACAGAGTTGGGAATAGATAGGCGTGGCTTGCATGAGTGCGCAGCCATCTGAAGCACGCGTCGGTTTGCTCGCAAGAGCAGGCAGGTTGGCAGGCAAAGCAGACGAAAGACCGCTAAAACAGAGTACCTCGGTTGGAGCTAAAGATAACATTAACATAGCATTGCTGAAACGACTCTGTCGTCTTTTTGCATTGACAATTCGGGTCAGGGCCTCACCTGTAAGGCATTTAGAGTGGTCGCTGAAATCAAGTTTTATCGTCGTGGAATGTCGCAGCTGCGAGTTTCCCTGCCTGCGAGTACAGAGCTGTACTCGTACCTGCAAGCAGAAAGCCGTCACAAACGCTGGAAGAGAAGATGAGTATGGGTGACTTTTCAGCCTCATGGGTGGAGAAAAATGAGGTGAATTTCACCCGAAAGACAAATTGCCTGACAACGTATCATAAAAAATCTAGAATGAGAATATGTTCTAGTGGCGTGTTTTGCCTGTTTTTGATTCACTGAGTTCTCCTTCTGGGGGGTCGGATGAAGCTGCCGGCCGGTACATATCGGTACTGGAACAAGTGTATCGGAAGACAGGTGTGACTCTAGGGCCACTGAAGTTGTTCGGGTTGTGGCACTTTTTCAGTAAGCCCCAAGCCCCCTCAGGCTTCCCCTCACACACTGCATCTCGACAATTCAGGGGGCAAGTCCACTACGGATACAGGTATCTACTTGTACCGTAGGGCGCTGTGGAGGATTCGTGTTGGTACAAAGGTACCTCTGTACCATTCGTTGCCTTATCACATCATTTTCTGGGCACGGTGCCTGGCGTGCCTCGAAACCACGTGTGATCTGAACTCCAGCAGCCTCAATTGAGTTCTACTAAACCACGAGTTGTAGACTCGGCAGGTCGGGGTAACAGAGATGTAGCAGCACGTAGCATCCCGTTGGTAAGCGCACAGAGAGTACTGTGATCTTCCCCATCCGTCACCGGTGCGCGTCGATCACGAGCAAGCAAGCAGACGGGAGCGATCAGAGGTGTATTGGAGCCCTATCCACCAAGCGACCTGCCCGTCTCGCGGCCGTAGCTCAGCGCCCCAGCTCAGCGCCGCCCTAACTCTAGGGCCCAATTGCCAGCCAGCTCATTATGCAGTTCGGCGCAAGTCAGAGTCTGGAGTCCGGGGTGAGGCCCGAGAAGAAGTCATTACGTACTAATCGGTGTGTGATGGGGTTCCATCGTAGCTGTTGGGTCATTGGCACTCGGACAACGCGGAATGCGGAATGGCAAATCACTCTGCCGATGCTGGAGCCGATCCGGCGAGGTGGTATCTTCACCCCGAGTTGCATATGCGAACCACGTCGCAGCCGAGATTCAGGCAATTATGAGTAATGAAGCGGTAGACAGTACGATGTAGGGATTATTCGGTACCTTGGCCTGGATACCTACCACCTGCAGCGGGCAAGAGCAATTAGTGAAACGACGAATAGCCACAGCACGTGGACGAGTGCTTGCAGGCGTTGCAGCCGCATCATCTCTTTTTACCTCGGAGGCTTGCAGTGCTCCGTGATCTAGAACTTCATTTTGTTAGTCTTTAATGAGGTACTGGCAAACCAGCAAATTTTCAGGAATGCCCCATAACTTGGTGCTTGTCTCGTGTACTTGGGGAGAAGGAGGTCTCCGTGGGTAAGAAGCACAGGGCGTAATAAAAAGGCATGTAGGCAACTCCTGCGATGAGTTATTCGTGGGGGACGTTTCAGACACCTAACCGTGGGCTGGTTTCGTTTCCTTAGGTGCTGGGCGCTGCTGCTGGCGTCGGGGTACCTGTAAGTACCTCCTCCAACGTGCCTCGAGGCGGGACTGGCCAGCGGCCACTCATTTACAGAAGCAAGTCTCCGCTTCCTGTCAGCCATCCATCTGGCCAGCCAATCTTCATCTCTGGTACCTCGCCTCGCCTGAGACTGTCCGCCACTCCTCTCCTCTCTCGCTGTTCCTTTTCGGCCAGAGTGCTTTGGCATATTCTCCATCCGTCGATTTCGCATCTCCTGTGCCGTGGTCCCCGACATTTTCGGAGCGAGCTGCGTCTTTGATTAAGTCAACAACCAAATCACAGCAAGGAGCGCTTTGAGAAGCTACTCGTCATCGTCTACGCTGAGCCACAAGCGCTACTGCTACGTCCCTCCACTTCTGGAGACCTGCGAGAGTGACGACACGCACGGCTGGGGTTCTGGCCTCGCCTCCACACCAACATCACCATCACCTCTCGTTCTCCACGCCTTCTGCCGCCTCCTCCCACCGGGGCCATCAAACCGGCTCGTTACCACAGCTCGTACGTTTGCCCTCAAGCTGCAAGTCCAGGGCGTGTTTTTGTCCTCAGCTCCCAACGTCCAACCTCGCACTCCCTGCATCAACACAACCGACGACGCTGCTCTGCCCAATGCCACCCGCACTAATAGCCACAAAATCCGGACCTTGATTCAACACCTTCTTCGTTCATCCTGGGCCGGTTGCGAACGACTGACTGCCTCCATTTAATCTCATCACTCGGCTGTTTTACTTTGTTGACGCTGCCAAACCACTAACCCGAGCTCAGCTTCCCAGTTCCTCCCGAGCCAGCCGCAGATTAGTCTTAACCGAGCTGACGCGACTCTATCAACCTGCCCTGCCCGTCTCGTCGATTGCAACTGCTATGCGCCAGTAATTGGCGCCATCGCAAACCTGTTGGGGAGCCGGCGGATAGTAGCACGAACCGCAAACATCGACCCATACCGCCCCGAACCCAACGTCGTTCCTGCTCTCGCGGGTCCTAGCCGCGATAACCCAGAACAACTTGATACATCATGGGCGCCTGCATGAGCTCGAACAATGAGGAGGTGGAGCAAAAGAAGAAGAGCCAAGCAATTGATAAAGTGTTGGAAGAGGATTCGAAGAGGCTACGGAAAGAATGCAAAATTCTCCTTCTAGGTATGTATTCCATCACCTGAAATCGTCCTGCGCCAGTAAGCTAATGCGCTCTTTAGGGTCTGGCGAGAGCGGCAAGTCGACCATTGTGAAGCAGATGAAAATAATACACCTGAAGGGATACTCGGAAGATGAACTATATAATTACCGCCCGACCGTGTTCAAGAACTTGGTGGAGTGTGCAAAGGCTGTCATCACAGCAATGCAACAGTTCGACATTGAGCCGCATCTGGAGGAAAACAAGGCACATCTTGACTTCCTAATGGATTACCAAGCTGAGTCGGGACCACAGGCGCACGTAGACCCTCAGGTTGGCCTGGCTGTCCAGGCATTATGGGCAGATCCCGCCAAGGATCAATTGATGCAACACCAGACCGAGTTCTACCTGATGGACTCTGCAGAGTAGTGAGTCATGGCCGTCAACGTTCTCGGAGGGCAAGTTGAAGCCACTAACATTCGTGTGCAACAGTTTTTTCGAAGAGGTGATGCGCCTTGTCGCACCAGATTACCTACCAAACGAAATGGATGTCCTTCGAGCGCGGACAAAGACAACTGGTATCTACGAAACGCGCTTTCAGATGGGCCAGCTTAGTATCCAGTAAGGCGACCACTGCCCATTCTGCGGGTGTCATCTATGTAGTTACTGACCTCGGCTGCAGCATGTTCGACGTGGGCGGGCAACGAAGCGAAAGGAAGAAGTGGATTCATTGTTTCGAAAATGTAACATCGATTATTTTCTGCGTTGCACTCAGTGAATACGACCAGGTTCTCCTTGAAGAAAGCAGTCAGGTACGTGTTCTAGCTGAGCGGGCTTGCGACCGAGAACTGGCCTCTGACGTGAGAATATAGAACCGAATGATGGAGAGCTTATTGCTCTTTGACTCTGTTGTCAATTCCCGATGGTTCATGCGAACCAGCATCATCCTCTTCCTCAACAAAGTCGACATTTTTAAGCAGAAATTAAGTCGGTCACCTCTCGGAAACTACTTTCCGGACTACTCGGGCGGCAACGACGTAAATAAGGCCGCCAAATATCTACTCTGGCGCTTCAATCAAGTCAACAGGGCACATTTGAACCTCTACCCTCAGTAAGCTGACTCCTTGGCCGCCCATATACAGGACTCTAACCCCCGCATTAGCCTGACCCAAGCAACGGATACGTCAAATATTCGACTCGTCTTTGCTGCCGTGAAGGAGACTATTCTAAACAACGCACTCAAGGACTCTGGCATTCTCTGATGTTTGATCAGTGTCTAACAGCCACAGCCTTTTGGGGCAATATGCCTAGCATTATACGCAACTAGCGTCTAGAACCATCACACGGAGTTCGGGGAGTTTGTTTCTGCCTCGCCGGCTATTTTCGATTTGGCTTTATAACATGTCTCACGCAAGACGCCCAGCATACGGAGCAATCACCTAGATTACATCAGCAAAGGCGACCTTGTCGAGACACCTGGGAAACGAGTCGTGTAGAAGGTATTTTCACAGAGGCCATTGCGTTTAGCTGGAAACAGCGACTTGTATTCACATGTCTACTGCATTTAACGCGTCATGAACGGACGGGAAGCGAATGAAGACAGTATAATTTCTTCTGGCAGAAGGGGGGGGGGGGGGGGGGGGGGGGGGCAGGGGGGGGGCCGACTTGAATTGGGACGATGCCTGATTGAATTGCAACGGCCACGGTCGGTCCTGTATTTCGTGAATGGAATGGCGAACAGACGACGAGGGGAAGGTACTGAAGGGTTGGATATGGAGATGGATCGCCACGTGCTGGCTTCGGAAGGGCCATGATTACGGCGGCAGGTCAGGACTATCGGAATGTCCGTCTTAGGAAGCGATTTGATTTGAGGCCCAACAGTATGGTGTTTTAGGGAGTTAATACTGAAAATACTTATAGTTTGGACGGTTTTGGAGCTCAGCAAGGTGGATGGTTTTGCAAGAGGCAAGGAATGACAAATACCCCTGCGCTTAGATCGATCTAAACATTGTAGTTTGTCTTTCGCTCGCGCAATATACATACTCAGGGCCTTTCTCTTCACGCTAGATTTAATGCCCAGTAGTAGCTTTGCTTACTTCGGGTGCAGCCTTGGAACACATCTGCCGGGCCCATTTCTTCACTTGACCAATCCAACACCGGGATGGGATTTAAATGTACTTCTTACTACCTCGTCGATGATGGGGGAGCTAGAGAGACTACAGTGACTACAGACTACAGACTACAGAGACTGCTGAGACTAGTCTCTCCTAGTACGAGTTCAAAGCTTAATGTTTGCGATGGTTCGGAAACAGAGAACTGTCAAAGGTGGAAAAAAAGAGAGGCCCGGAGAGGAGCGGGAAACCCATTCGGGCCTGTTGATTTTGCTCACCGGTGAGGAACATGCATGCCCCGCTTGGCTGGTTTTCGCATCCCCCCACTACGAAGACTCAGCTGCCAGCTGCCGGCTGCCATGCGACGATTCTTCCTCCTTGGTCATGCTGGTTTTGCAAAGGTCGCGGATCAAAAAGTCGGCTACAAATCGAAACATGTAGAAGGTAGCTTTGCCAACTCGATGCCAAGCCAAATGCGAAGTAGCCAGGTACCCTATTGGGTAGCTCCTCTATCAGGCCATCTTGTGTTGAAGCGTGGTTGATGGTTGGTGGTTGATGGTTGATGGTGGGGTTGCATTTAGTGGCAGTTCGTCAGCTAACGGATGGGTTAGGACTGGAAAGGGGACAAACCTTTATTGAGGAACCAATACAGAGTACCACTAGCAGCAAAGTGGCTCTTTGCAGTTTTACTAACGAAGGATTTGTTGGGCGCTTGAGAGAAAAAGGACTCGACCATAGAGAACTCAAAGAGCCTTGCTTGCAAAGACGGACCGCAGAATGGACAGGCATTGCGAGACATTGAAGATCGAGATCCAGCGCAGGACGAGCTGCAAGCAGATGGTACACAGGCGGGCCCAGCAGGGTTCACATGCTATGGTGCACGCACCCATTGGCTGCTTCCAGCCTCTGGGGCGTCGGGCCACGCTGCCGTCGAGCTCACCGGCAGCGCCGAGAGAGCTCTTCAACGGAATCGATGGGGCCATGGCAATGCTAGCTTAGCCGTGGGAGGTGGCCCGGTGCCAAATAAACCGCGCGACAGATGCCGCTTAGTAGGGGGGTAGGCTGTACGCATTTAGATTAGGTAGGGAGGCTAAGATACGAATAATGGCGAGGCCGAGATGCAAGATTTCCTGTTTATATTGCTTCACATCCCCGCCGACGGCTGCCCCTCTCCCCTCCGTCTC
Source organism: Calcarisporium arbuscula (assembly GCA_009828645.1). Classification (NCBI taxonomy): domain Eukaryota; kingdom Fungi; phylum Ascomycota; class Sordariomycetes; order Hypocreales; family Calcarisporiaceae; genus Calcarisporium; species Calcarisporium arbuscula. The sequence goes on from WBSA01000002.1 coordinate 3,232,315, forward strand.
CCTCTCTCCCCACCTGTAGCTCGCTCTGCCTATTACTTGGTTGATTCTTGGGGAGTGCTTCAAGACTCATCCATCATAGGAATCGGGTTTCGTTTCGGACGCTTGAGCTTCCTATCCCAGCACTCATCGTCCCTGGACTCTGCCCCCAGCTGTCACTTGCAACTTCTCCACCCCCAGCTGTCGAGCTCACAGAAAACCCCCGCCTTCCCCCCACCACATCTTGCATCATCGCTCTCGCTGTGCCCAAGCATCTCGAGGGACGCATCGTCAGGCATCCATCCATAGCTGTTATCGAAGGTATGTACAGCCACGATTCTGAAATTGGGAATCTTGGACCGTTGAATGCATCCTCCATGTAGACATGGCAGTATGCTAAAATTATTGTTGGCATGTAGCAGAGAGAGAGAGTCGACCACGTCTCACCATGGCGACCACCGACCGCAAACAGCTGCCTACCCGGCAGCGCCGACCATCCACGGGAGCTCCAATTGTGGACATTCAAGGAGGCGTGGGCCCGGCTGGCATCTCCCGTCCAAAGCACAAGAGAACACTTACTGGCTTTGGCGCGAGTGAAATCAAGACTGTTGAAGGTGGGTTGGGTCGTCGTGGCTACCGTCATGGCTGAGAGACGCGCCTTGCGCTGCCTCGAAGCTATGGTCAGCTATGGGAAGTTGGATACAATACGAATTAGCAAGCTGACATCAAGGGCAACACAGCTTCCATCCCCGAGCCCCAGCGTGACGCCTGGAAACGAAACCAGCCCCCGGGCTTTCAGGACAAGGATGGCTTCGAGAGGGAGTTTGTCCGCCATGTTGAGACCACTCTCGCCCGTAGCATGTTCAACTGCGACGAAGTGGCTGCATACTCGGCCACCAGCCTTGCTTTCCGTGACCGCCTCATCACCGATTGGAACAAGACACAGCAGCGTCAGACCTTCCGGGATACAAAGCGCGTCTATTATCTCAGTCTCGAGTTCTTGATGGGCAGAGCTTTGGACAATGCCATGCTGAACGTGGGGCAGAAGGACACCACCAAGGGTGAGTGCGCAGCCTACGTGGCGAGCGCCTTTCCTCTCCACCATCCCGCTCTGTTCTGATGCTAATGCACATCACAGCTGGTCTTGCCGAGCTCGGGTTTCGAATCGAGGATATCATCACCAAGGAGCATGATGCTGCTCTTGGAAACGGTGGCCTGGGTCGACTTGCTGCTTGTTTTCTCGACAGCTTGGCTTCCCTCAACTACCCGGCTTGGGGCTACGGTCTTCGCTACCGATATGGCATCTTCAAGCAGGAAATCATTGATGGGTACCAGGTCGAAGTCCCCGACTACTGGCTGGACTTCAACCCCTGGGAGTTTCCTCGCCATGACGTGACTGTCAATGTGAGATCCTTCGTCCGCCCATGGTTATATGTCGACGCTGGAGGCTAATCTTGCTCTGCAGATTCAATTTTTCGGCAGTGTCAGCAAGAAAACAGATGCGAATGGCAAGACGCTGTCAGTTTGGGAAGGTGGAGAGATTGTAGAAGCCGTCGCCTACGACGTGCCCATTCCTGGATATGACACTCCCACCACGAACAACCTTCGCTTGTGGTCTAGCAAGGCCTCAGGTGGAGAGTTTGACTTCCAGAAATTCAACAATGGCGACTACGAAAGCTCGGTTGCGGACCAGCAGCGCGCGGAGACCATAAGCGCTGTGCTCTACCCGAACGACAATCTTGACCGAGGCAAGGAGCTTCGGTTGAAGCAGCAGTACTTCTGGGTCGCTGCCTCGCTGTACGACATTGTGCGCCGGTTCAAGAAGACGAAGCGCGCGTGGAGGGAGTTCCCCGACCAGGTCGCTATTCAGCTCAACGACACGCACCCGACTCTTGCTATCGTGGAACTGCAGCGAATCCTTCTTGACATTGAGGGCCTGGAATGGGACCTTGCCTGGGACATTGTCACCAACACAGTAGGTCGAAAGCATTGCCGTTCACCTCTCAACTGTTGCAGCACTGACGCCTCTTGATTAGTTTGGATACACTAATCACACTGTCCTTCCGGAGGCGCTCGAGAAGTGGCCCGTTGGACTCTTCCAGCACCTTCTCCCCAGGCATCTTCAGATCATCTATGACATCAACCTATTTTTCCTGCAGAAGGTTGAGAAGCTCTTCCCCAACGACCGGGACATGCTCACAAGAGTGTCCATTATCGAGGAGTCGCAGTCCAAGATGGTCAGGATGGCGTATCTGGCCATTGTTGGATCGCACAAGGTCAACGGCGTCGCCGAGTTGCACTCGGACCTGATCAAGACCACAATCTTCAAAGACTTTGTTGCGATTTATGGGCCCGATAAGTTCACCAACGTTACCAACGGCATCACCCCCAGGAGATGGCTACACCAGGCCAACCCCCGATTGTCCGAGCTGATTGGGGCAAAGTGTGGTGGCAACGGCTTCTTGAAGGACCTGACCAGCTTGAACAAGCTGGAGCAGTTTGCCAACGACAAGGAATTCCAGAAGGAATGGGCCGAGATCAAGTATGCCAACAAGGTTCGCCTGGCCAAGCTGATCAAGTCATCTACTGGAGTTGACGTCAACCCATCTGCCCTGTTCGACGTGCAGGTTAAGCGAATCCATGAATACAAGCGCCAGCAGCTCAACATCTTTGGCGTGATTCACCGATACTTGACTCTGAAGGCCTTGAGTCCGGAGGAGAGGAAGAAGCAGCTGCCCCGTGTCTCTGTCTTCGGTGGAAAGGCCGCACCTGGATACTGGATGGCAAAGCAGATTATCCACCTCATCAACTCTGTTGGAGCCGTTGTCAACAACGACCCCGAGATTGGCGACCTCCTCAAGGTCATCTTTCTGGAGGACTACAATGTCAGCAAGGCAGAGATCATCTGCCCTGCATCCGACATTAGCGAGCATATTTCCACTGCAGGCACCGAGTGAGTTTGGCGATTGGGCACCCCGTGTCTCATCACAACGATCAAGTGGCTAACCACGTCTACAGGGCTTCTGGTACCAGCAACATGAAGTTTGTCTTGAACGGAGGTCTCATCATCGGCACATGTGACGGCGCAAACGTGAGTCGACCCCGACACGGCAAGGCGCCAGACGTCCCGGCATTTTTGACTAACCAAGCCCGCGTAGATTGAAATCACCCGCGAAATCGGTGACAACAACATCTTCCTATTCGGCAACCTCGCCGAGGACGTCGAAGACCTCCGCCACTCCCACACCTACGGCTCCCACTCGGTCGACTCGGAGCTGGACAAGGTCTTCAACGAGATCGAGAGCGGCGCCTTTGGCACGCCCAACGACTTCGCCGCCATGATCGCCGCAGTTCGACACCACGGCGACTACTACCTCGTGTCCGATGACTTCCACAGCTACATTGAGACTCACCACCTAGTGGACGAGGCCTACCGCAACCAGGAGGACTGGATCTCCAAGTGCATCACTGCGGTGTCGCGCATGGGCTTCTTCACCAGTGACCGTTGCATCAACGAGTATGCCGAGAGCATCTGGAACATTGAGCCGCTGGTCATTGAGGACTAAACTTTGCGTCGACGTATTTCTATGTAGTTTATGCTATTTGACTGTTGGGTAGGAATGATTCGAACATTCGAAACACTGAAACGTAGGGTAGGAAACTCATGGGGCGTGGGTATTATACGCATGGATACTATATGACGCGATCAGTAGTCGATATGTTAGGATCTTGAATAATAGGCCTATGACGTCTATATATGTACATGCACGTATTCTATTGAAATGGGTCAGCAACAGCTTCGATGACGTAGTTCGCTGCTTGGTGGAATTGGACACCACGCGTTGCAGCAACGCACAAGCAGACGCCACGCGACTGTGAGGCTTTTTGAATATCACACAAGTTCTGACTTGACACGTCTAAAGAAATTGCTCACGTCCAATGGGAGCAAACTGTTGTACGTCATCGATGCTATCCCGTAGGAATAGTAGTATGCTGTACATCGCACACAACGCCTGTCAGTTGAGGCTGCAGGCAAAGTGGGACTTATTGTGCTTATACCATCAGTGTGTGCAAAAAGTAACGTGAATGTATGGCGAATGATTTGCTGTCACTTTTTTGGACGATGCGTATCTACGACGGAGCCATTAATTTAACTGGTACTCGTGGAGTTTAGCACCAACTGCTGCCACTAAAAACTAGTGGTGGTGGTGATAGTCAAACGTCTGGCCGATCAGGGACAGAAGCATGGCATTTCAAAATCAGGTTCGTCAGTTCAGTCCCGGACGGCGAGAAGTGGGAGGGAGGGGGGGGAAACCCGCAAGATGGGGGAAATGAATTTGGCCATGAAAGCAACATGGAGCTGTTGGGACAAAATTTTCTCTTCTCCCATGATCCAGGCATTCCACCCCGATCCATGGGCCTGCTGTTCGATGATGCAGAGTACATCAAATGTTGGTCCGAACCGATTCGCCACCACAGTGTCGATGGGCGCCAAGTTCAGCATGCTCAATGCGTGCATCGACAGCGGTGCGAGAAAGGCCATGTTTGTCTATTGGCGGGCAAGCGGGGCGGCTTTAGTTAGTGGTAGGAAGCTAATAGGCAGGTGATATGGATTTGTTGCGACTGACGACTCAGCTCTCGATCGGCGCGAGTCCCGAACAGGGTGGTCTTTCTTTCTAGTGTAGATACATTAGCTCGCGTCACAAGAGCAGGTGGCAGGCTAGGAGGGAGCAACTCCTCTGACCGGTAATTGGAAGGGATGGTAGGAGAGAGAAGGAGAACGATGCAACCAGAATCAGAACCATGCTGGTTATTGGAAGAAGTATTGCGGAAGGAGGAAGAAAATCAAGACAGGATGAGAACATAGGAGATGGATGCTGTTGACTGCACCTTTTAACTGGCAACAAAGACGATAGGAAGGTACATTCGCAGCGCTACTCCTTAAAAATGCCACTTCTGATGGAAGGTGCTTGTTGGCTGAGAATATCCCCGGGATGGACCCATGCTGGCTAGCTTGCAGACAGGCTTGAGTGCAAGCGGTATGGACCTTTTCCTCCTGTATATGGATGGGGTCGAATGGACTTGGAAGCTGGGCGTAGTTGACAGAAGCAATCAAACATGTGCATGATTCAACGCTCCATCCCGAAGCCCGATACCCTTGCTGATTCGTCCGACGGGCTCTCCCACTCTCGTTTTCTCTCGTCTGGAGTTATCTATTCGTGGCTCTGGGCGGGAATCTCGATCCAGGATGCAGACCAGTCACTGGGCCCAGAAGACCCATTTATCGCCGTGTACTTCGTAGGCCACGAAGGCACGCAACGGGGATTCCCATTAATATTATGCTGCCTAGGGGGTAAGCCTGGTTGAATCAAGTTGGTAATGTAATTAGTAGATGAGCTTGGTACTTTCAAAACATTGCCATGATTACCTACACCGACCCGTGCCCAGCATTTCATCATCATTCCCTCACCTGTCGCTTCTTGGACCTCCCTCCCTCCTAGCTCTCCTTCTACCACCAATTAATTGTGTGTTGCAATCATCTGCCTGTCACATCAGCTTCATTGACTCGCAGCTGGATGCACTGCCTGCTCTTTTGGTAAGTCATGTCAGTCGTTTTATATTCTCTCCGTGACGATCATGCGTTTGGCTTGCATTCCCATTTCAAGCCGTCTCGCGCGTGGTGCAGAGCTGGTCTCCCTGCTGCCCCTCCCCCTCACCCACGAAATGACGTCTGTCGCTACCCCCCAGCGAGCTCAACCTCCTGGTACTATCCTTACTTCACGATGCCATTATCATACGTGCACGCGACTTGGAAGACGAGAAAAGCTGCTGTTATAGTCGGACAGTAACATAATCGGCGCGTCTGAAATGGACACTTAGAGAAGTGACAAAGCGGGATTGGCGCATGGACAGCAATTCCTAGTAGCGACGAAGCGACACCGGCATGAAGTACCCGAAGCGCTTTGCCGATGCGATGACCACCCGAAAATGCGAATTGGCCAAGCGACTCCTAAGAATTGTGCTACATTTCTACAGCTCCTCGTGCATCAATGATGAGGCTTCTTCGAATTGACCGTGTTCCACGCGCAGAGTCACAAAACCACACTTGCCACTATAACGGCGGTCCCCGAAGGTTGCTTGACGAAAATAATAAGACGCCTGCACCGATTGAAGCGCCCGTTAAGGCATTTTCCTATCTACATACCGCTGAATCTGTCATTCTGCTTGCTACGTGGTTATTCGTGTCCAACTTCAATTCATCGTCCGATCGACCTGCCCTGCCTCACACAGTACATTTTTCTTTCTTTCTTTTTTTCTCTTGACTGATCGTGCCCAAGCTATTAATGGCCCAAAGCTAACATTGCTATTGCTGCAAAGACCATCAGACTATTGCTCGACAGACTCCGTCCTTCGTTCTTCATAAAAAGACACCAGCCAATCAACCATCCCATCCAGCAGGCAAAGTTGTCGTGCTGCGGGAGCTACAAACTCAGGACCCCAGCCGCCCCGCCCTGACGAGTCCGCTGCAACCTGCTTCGAGCGCGCAACCCAGAACCCGGAACCCATCGCCCACCCGCTATTATTACTTATTACAGTGGTACATCCATTCGCACCACAGCAGTCTGCTCCCTCATCGCCTCTTCGTCTGCCCCGCCTTCTGCTCCACCGCGGTCTGAGCGACCTCTTCCCCCCTTTGAAGCTGCGATTCCGACAAAGCTCGTTTCGTCGCAACACCACTAGAAAACCCTCATCCGACAAAGCACTTTGGCGAAAAAAAATCGTGTACTGAATCTCGACAGTAGCCCGACCCATCAACAATAATATACTCTATTTTGTCTATCACTGCCCCCAGACGCCTCGGGCCTTCTAAACAAGCAACTCTGCTGCAGCCCCCCCCACTATCGAGCAGTTGCTTCTTTACGTCGCCACCCGCCGCTGGCGCATCCTCTCAGGCTACTTTCATTGACGCAGTAGCCGAATCCATCCTCCTCCGTCCCCTTACTACAACTACTATCCGTATCTTATTGCCGCGGCCGGGTCAATACCTTCACCATGGCCGAGTTTGTGCGTGCCCAGATCTTTGGCACAACATTCGAGATCACCTCGAGGTAAGCCGGCTTCGGCGGCGCCTATTTCAGCAAACCCAGCGGAGGAAGCGCCATTCTTGCCTTGTCAATCCCACAACTAATAAGAATCCAGGTACTCAGATCTCCAGCCTGTGGGTATGGGGGCGTTTGGTCTCGTCTGGTGAGTTCCCCGGCACGCAATCCCTACACATAGTACCAAAAAAAGCCATCGATGCGGCGTCAATGCTGACTTGACATCTACTTGATAGCTCTGCCCGAGACCAGCTCACGAACCAAAATGTGGCCGTCAAGAAAATCATGAAACCTTTCAGTACCCCCGTCCTAGCCAAGCGAACCTACCGAGAACTTAAACTTCTTAAGCATCTCAAGCACGAAAATGTATGTCGAAAACGAGGCTTTGACCACGACACCAGCATATCTCACATACATGTCGATGCTAAGAAACATGTCTGACTCTTCTCCTAGGTCATCTCCCTTAGCGACATCTTTATTTCACCCCTCGAAGATATGTATGCTAGAGCCTATCACTAGTCCCTAGTTCTAGACGAGGACTTTGCAAGCTAATCGCCGTCACTCTCTCCAGTTACTTCGTCACAGAGCTCCTTGGTACCGATCTGCATCGATTACTCACCTCAAGACCTCTCGAGAAACAGTTTATTCAATATTTCCTGTACCAAATAATGGTATGCACTGCCCTCTTACTCCGAAGCCGACTCCACGGTTGCTGTCCTGTCATTGCACATATGCATCGATATTAACGTATACCGTAGCGGGGACTCAAATACGTTCACTCGGCAGGCGTCGTTCATCGGGATCTCAAGCCAAGCAACATTCTCGTCAACGAAAACTGTGATTTGAAGATTTGCGATTTCGGCCTCGCCCGCATCCAGGACCCGCAGATGACCGGATACGTCTCGACACGATACTACAGAGCCCCCGAGATCATGCTTACATGGCAGAAGTACGATGTCGAAGTCGATATCTGGAGTGCAGGGTGTATTTTTGCCGAGATGCTCGAGGGCAAACCTCTGTTCCCTGGCAAGGACCACGTGAACCAGTTTTCCATTATCACTGAACTTCTGGGAACGCCGCCAGACGACGTTATCAATACCATTGCAAGCGAGAACGTAAGTATATCTAGCTCGGAGCGAAAGACGGCGAACCCGTATATCAAGACCTATAGCTGACCTTTGACATTAGACTCTGCGCTTTGTGAAGTCACTCCCCAAACGAGAGCGTCAACCTCTCATCCAAAAGTTCAAGAACGCTGACGCGTCTGGTGCGTTGATATCATTCGTAGGCACTCGGAGGCGAGAAGATGCTAACTTGCCCGGTAGCCATTGACCTCCTTGAAAACATGCTCGTTTTCGACCCGAAGAAGCGCGTAACGGCAACGACGGCGCTCAGCCACGACTACCTTGCGCCATATCACGACCCCACTGACGAGCCTGTGTCTGAAGAAAAGTTCGACTGGAGCTTCAATGATGCTGACCTGCCTGTGGACACGTGGAAGATAATGATGTGAGTAGAACGTTGCAGCACTCATATCATGAATCATGTCGGCCTATACTAACAACAAATTAGGTACTCGGAGATTCTTGATTACCACAACGTCGAATCCAACGTCGCCAATATGGAAGATCAGTTTCAATGGACAATAGAGATTAGAGTGAGCCATAGTGTGGACTGGTAGCCTGTGCACTCAAACATGGAGTTGGTGTGTACTACTGATCCTTGGATATGTGGTGATGAGACATACCCCGCGGCATGGTATGATGACACTGCAATGGAAGGTGCCGCCTGAAGCATATAAATAGGCGTGGAAAGAAGAGAGGTCGGGCAGGAAACGGTGCTTGACGTGCAGTTTTGGCGTTGGGACATTGGGGAGGAGGACAATTTTCCTGTAAAGTTCATGACGGCCGTGAAGACGAATATACGAGGAGAGGAATGGCTATGCTTGCTTCCTTATCATTGGGTTTTTTTTTATATGGATTATCATTTATATCTCAAGTGCTATGCTAATCTTTGCTGAGTTGGCGAGGAAAGCCAGCCCATGTTATGTCAAATCGGACTATTGTAAAACTTCTTCGTACGCAACTCCACGAAGTCCATACGCCGAACTCGGGTGGAAACAAACGTTAGATTTGAGACACTAATAAATACTACATACTACGTAGCCGTTGGCAGTTAATTAGTCGGCGACACAGCGCAGAGGGGCCGGGGTGCGAGGGTGCGAGGGTGCGAGGCGCGAGATGCGCTGTAGCATCTGAGTGCCCCACCTCAGCTGGATGCAGAGAAGGGATTCGACTTAAGTTAGAGCCTTGCCTCGCCCCAAGAACCCCCTGCTAACCGAAACAGGTGACCCCGTAACTTATTTCCTGCAACACCTCGTACGGATACGGTGTACGTATATGTTATACGCAACCCCGACAACCCCTTGAAATAATGGGTTGACATGTTGCCTGAGAGTTACCTCGTTTGTGTCAAAAACCTGGAGCGTTTCTACTCAGAGACATACCGTTAGTTCGTTTCGTGGAAGGTTTTGCCAAGGCAGGCAATTGTCGAACTGGGTTGCTAAGTCTCTTACTTCCATGGCGTTGCGGCGACGTCACAACTTTGGTTAAGTGGCTATCCGGCCAAGCTAGCAACCAGTTTGTTGGCATCTTCAGTCACAGCGAAGCCAAGCAGACGGACACAGCCGTTCCACAACGCAAGGCCACCCCGTCGTTTTACTCCGTTTCGACATCTCGTTTCCCTTCCTCTATCGCACCCTCGTCGAATGCGAACTACATTACCACCGTGCCGATCGAATACCTAGGTAGAGCTCCTAAACGTCGACGGGTCCGGCGACAGTTTTGTCGCTATGGATACACAGCACAGCAATATTAGCCGCAGTGGCAGCGGCAACAGCAGCAATGGCCTCGGGAAACTTCTGCCGAGATCTCTAACAGCCAAGCGCCGGATGAAAAAGAGGAGGCAGGCTCAGGATAAAGACGGAGAAGGGCTGGGAGCAGATGAGCCACGGGGCCGGTACCTGTCGAGTCGTGGAGAGAGCGACGAGGACGAGAACGACGACCGCAGCTTCGGCTCGTATGACTCTAGCGCAGATACGGCAGATGTGGACTCTCAACCACCTCAATCTACGGATAGCCTGTAAGTCGTTATAAGATTCTTCACCGTCATTTGGTCAATGGAGGCAGATGCCATATGCAGGTCAGTGGCTGCATTAAGCGGCTTCGCCAGCGGGGTCCGTCCAGTCGTTCGCGCATCAAGTCCTGCATGGACTTGGAAGAGCTATCACACCCTGCGCTGCTTGAGGCTACGAGACTGCCCCTCCCCGAATCTGCTTCCATTCGACCAATACGCAATATCAATTGTATCTTCCTGGCACTCTGGAAGAGAATGTGCTATTGAGGCTCCCTTTTGCTGATCACCCCACTACCACCAGGTCAAAATCATCCACTCCGCAACCAACTCGACCGAACACCCTCTCTACTCACCCGTCTTTAATCGGCTACCTCACAACCTCTTCTCCCCAGGTCCAGGCCACTCATCTATCGCCCCAGTCTCGCTCCACGCCGCCGACGCTGCCGCAGTCGACAAGCAGTCATAAATTAGGTACTAGGGGCGTGTCACCCGTTCGCCTCAGCGAATCTAGCGATGTCAACCTGGGATCCCCCATTATAGCACCTGCTGCGGTCAAAATGTCCGGCCCTGACAGGAGGTCTAGAGCGCCGCCATCTCGCATTGAGCCGGTCGCTCCTCGAACACCTCCCAAGGCAGAGAAACCTGCTCCCACGATTCTCAACACCCCACCGACGCCAACCGCTGAGGATAGCCTTTCTTCCGCCTCTCCAGACAGGAAGACAAAATGGAATGCTAGCCCGGTTTCTAGTGCAGATGACGGTGCTCTCTCGCGGAACATGAATATCCATCGCAGGTCTAAATCCGGCTCTGCCACTATCGGCCCTAGCAAGCTTTCCAACATCACTACGGCTCCCCTCACACCAACTGCTGAGGCTGGCGATCCTCCTTTGAGCGCCACGGGCTTCTTCTCCTCGATGATATCAGCTGCGCAAAATGCAGCCAACACTTTTAGCAATGGGATACCTGGCGGTGCTGGTATGGGTATGGGAGCCAACAAGAAACAACCCGCCCAGAACAAAGTCCAGGACACGGCTGTACCAAGTCAACCGGAAGCCCCGCCCCCCCCCCCGCCGGTGCCCGAGATTCGCACCGACAACAGCCTGGACCGTAAAGAATCAGCTGTTCGTACACTGGGAACTGGTGAACTGAGTTTGAGCCAGCTTGGCCTCTCGGAGCCTTCTAGCACTTTTGTGTCACCAGCTAACATGAAATTCCCCGACGTCATGGATACTCGAGCACGATCAGAGTCGGCCCCCGTTGACGGCCAGACAAGAAGCACAGAATTCATCCCAGAGGAGGGATCTAGCAGACCTCGATCTCTGATTGAGTCTCAAAGCGGAGACCAAACCCCTCCTCGCGCCGAAGCATCAGAGCACATATCCGACATACAACGCAGTTCTAGCCTGAGGAGCGCAATGAAGCCGCACAGAAAACGAGGGAAGCTCAGTAACCACTGGGGCAACGATTGGGGCAGCTATCACGGCTACCAACAACTCCCTGGGACAGCCTAGCACCAGTGCAACAGGCCCTAAGCTCACAGGGTTTGCCGTTGCGAGTAAAAAGAGAAATCGAGACTTTCACAACTTCTTTAAGAGCGTCCCAGATGACGATTTCTTATCGAGGATTATAGCTGCGCGCTTCAAAGAGAGATTCTGGCTCATGGGCGGCTCTACGTGTCGGAGGGGTACCTTTGCTTCAGTAGTAACATTCTCGGCTGGACAACTACACTTGTCATGAGTTTTGACGAGATCGTCTCTGTGGAGAAGAGGAGCACTGCCCTTGTGTTCAAAAACGGGCTGATGATTTCCACTTTACACGCCAAGCATGTATTCGCTAGCTTTACGAGCAGAGATGCCACTTACGATCTCATTGTGAACATCTGGAAGCTAGGACACCCAACCTTGACGAGTACACTGAATGGCGTACGGCTCGAGGGGACTGGCGGTGACAAGACTGAGAAAACAGACGCTGAGCCTCTGGGCGGTGAAGCCGAAGCACAGGCAGAGTCCGAGTCGGAGGATGAAAGTGATGATGAAGGGGACGAAGAGGACGACTTCTCAGACGAAGAATATGACGATGGCGTGCCAGAGACTCAGTTGACTGAGACAAGCGGCGCGGCTGTTGGTGGCAGCGAGAAACCGGCAGCTAGGAAAGTGTCGAACATGACGAACTCCCCTACGGAGGCGGCAAAGGATGCGCCATCGCCACCTGCCGGCGCTACCGACTTTCCTGGCCCTGCGTCTCATGCTCCCACAGACTGTGGCGATGTCGCTAGTCACTACGACAAGGTGGTGGGTGACGACGTCATCCAAGCCCCGTTGGGCAAAGTTTTCGATCTCGTTTTCGGCACCTCCTCCGTGGCGTGGATGTCAAAATGGTTAAGCGAAGACCAGAAGTGTATGGATATACAGATGGAGGAGAAATCGGGACTGGGCACCGAGAACCGCAACCGCACCTTTACCTACATCAAACCACTCTACCAGTCGCTCGGCCCGAAGCAGACGAAATGCATCACTTCAGAGACGGTGGAGGCTATTGACCTTGAGAAGTCTGTAACAATAAATGTCTCCACGCAGACTCCGGACGTTCCAAATGGCGGCATCTTTTGCGTCAAAACAAGGTACTGCTTGACTTGGGCAGAAAACAATTCCACTCGCGTGCAGGCCAACTGTACGACTGAGTGGAGTGGGAAAAGCTGGATCAAAGGTATGGCATAGTCAATCGAGGTATACAGGACCAAGTATAGCAGCATGCTAACGATGACTTCAACTCCAGGTCAAATCGAGAAACACGTTGTAGACGGTCAAGTACAGTACTGCCGAGAGCTTTTTGCGTCGTTGAGAACGGCGGTATCATCTCGGCCCCGAGCTCCCACGGCCACCAACAACGGTACCATGAAGTCGAGGAAGAAGGGCAGAAAGAGCAAGGCCCTACAATCATCCAACGACAGCGCGAACGCAAATAGTAGATCCAATCAAGCCACCAAGCAAGACTGGGGTATACTAGAGCCGATACATGGCATTATCGAGCCATGTTTTGATATCATCAAGCCGATATTGACGGGCAACGTCATGTACGGACTTCTGGTAGGCCTGCTGGTTGCGTCGTGGTTTGGATTCGGGCTCTCCCCCAACAAACACCCGTCGCCTTTTGGTGGCAGCTTGGGCATTTCCAGCCCTGAGCGACTCGCAGCGTACGAGGAGATGTGGCGGCGGGAAGACACAGAGCTCTGGGATTGGCTTGAGGAGAGGGTAGGACTAGACCGACTGAATGCGGATAGTGGAAATGTCCGCAAGAAGCCCGCAGAGTCGAGGACAGTGGAGGAGAGGGTTAGAGAGGAACGCATGGATGAGCGCGAGGTGGAGGAGGCGATCCGAGTGACTGAGGAGAGACTTAAAGTTCTCAAGGAAGTTGTTAACAAGGCGAGCCATGGCCGAGAGCAATAACAACCACTAGTAGTAGATGGAGGAGGAGCACAGATACCCTATCCAGGGAGGCAACCATGACGGCATTTTTTTTTACATATTTCTATATTCTGTACATCTACACGGCAAAGCGACCATAGCATTCAATTTATTCTTAACTTAATCACGTATGAATCAACGTTCCATTGCAGGGCCGGGCAATCTACGGACGGCCGTTTATGATGCATTGAAATTAGATAGAAACGATCTGCATCCACAACAGGGAGGGAGAAACCTCTACTCCTGAGAGACTCATTCTGGTGACTGGTGCTGATGCTGACGAGTTCATTCTGAACTGAGGTCTGCATTTAACTCCACCCGATTGGCACCAGGAGTAGTGGGCGGGAGGAATTGCGGGGGGAGCATGAGGCACGATTTAGCGGCTAGGTGGCGTTGATAGTGGTGGAGAGGGAGTGAGACTTGGCCTCTCTCACTCTCACTCTCACTCTCACACAGTCACACTTTAGTGCACCGCTTTTAACCTGGTGACCAGCAGCCAACGCACTGGCATGAACGTGAACCACCCGCTTGAGAAATAGGTTTCTGCTTCAGGCATCAGACTGTAGCCTAGACCAGTGCTTCCTGTCTTTCATTCGCACGCAGAACCCTCGCTGACGATATTTGGGGGTACTGAGCAAACGAAGGACGGACGGAAGGGAAGGGAAGGGAAGGGATTATATTCCGGTGATTTTTTCGAGACAGGCCACCCATCAGTCAGTCACGCACGTCTACCGCCACATAGATTCAAAAGACTCTGTCAGCGCAGACAGGCCGCTGGCACACCTGGCACACCTACATCCATCACCGCCCAGGCCACACGCGAAAATGGAGGCCTCACCTCTCACCAGGGCTCACGACCACGCCCACGCCGCCGCGGCAGCCACCCGCCAGGCGTCCGACACCACCGTCGCCATAAACGAACACACGCAGGCGGCGGGGGAGTTCGCCAACGCGGCGGGCCAGACGTCCAGCATCGAGGCGCTGAGGACGCTGAAGCTGCTGGAGGAGCACCACCGGAGGCTGGCCGAGATCCTGAAGCTGCCGCAGGAGCAGACATCGCAGACGGGCGAGGAGGAGGAGGAGGACCTCAGCGGGGAGAAGCCGCTTTCCGAGAAGGGTGGCGCGGGCGCTGAATCTGAGAATGCTAGGAGGGACGCCGCTGGCGCGGAGCACGAGAATGCGAAGACGGCGCAGATGCCCGGCATGGGATCGGGGTCGCAGCGGCGCTTTGCGTCCCGCGAGATGTCGTCGTCCATCGCCAGTAATCTGGCGTCGGCGAGGGGCATACGCTCCAAGTACCGTGGTCAGCAGCTCAGCCCCAGCGTCTCCAACGACCAGGCACCTGGCAACGTTGACGCCCACCCGCGGCGGGATGGCAAGAGCAAGATGCAGAACATGATTGACCATCAGAGCGGGAAGCCCGGCTGGGTGCCGCCAATGCCGGCGACCCAGGCCTCGGACGGCAGGGTCAAGAGCGCGAGGTCGCCCAGGGCTGACGCCAGCCCGCCCCCTACCGAGGACGCCGGGTACGCGCGCTTTTACAACACGTTTGGCAGCCTCATCAATAAGATTTCCGCGCCGCTCGCGTTTGCGGGACTGCCCCTTATATCGGAGGAACCGTCGCCGGCGACGCAGCCGGCGGAGTCTCCGGCGGTATCGTCGCCCAGGCGAAGCCAGAACCCGCCTCGGCCGTCGGCGTTCCGTGACTCTCGATCCGGATCTGTCAAAGATCTACTCCAGGCGACTCTGCGGGCCCTTGCCCGGGAGGGTCAAACGGCTGCTGATTCAGTCTACGTCGTGCCCACGAGCGGGCACACCATGTCGTACGCCAACATCCTTAGCTACGCCGAAAAGGAGAAGAGGCGGCTGGGCGCGTCGGCTCACGGCGAGCCGTTCCATGCCCCTGCTCCCGCGGACGATGACGACGACGATTTCGTGGATGCCCGGGAGACCGGCCGACCGCCGCACTCCCCCGGGGCTGAAGCGCCGTACGGGAAAGGCGAAGACGGAGCGCGAGCTGAACAACACGATTGAGGAGCTCGCCCTGCAGAACAAGTCCCTCAAGGACATGCTCGACAAACTCACGAAGCGGCTCCACGCCTTCGAGGCCAGCGCGCAGAGCTCGGCCATGGCGCTGGCGGAGAGCTACCGCATGATGCGGCCCGGTTCGCCTACGTCGAGCGGCAAACTCGGGGATGCCGTCGCGGCTGCCTCGTCGACGTCGTCTGGCGGGGGTAGAGCGAAGACGCATGAGCTGGAGGAGCAGCTGGCTGCCGCGACGAAGCAGATGGAGAGGCTGGAGAAGGATAACCGCAAGATGCAGAAGACGCTGGAGAAGTACAGGGAGAAGTGGGATGTCCTCAAGGCGGGGGCGAAGGCTAGGAGGGAGGCGCAGGGGACGGGGGGAGAGCGTGGAGGATGCGCGGCAGGGCTAGGGGGATTGGGGGTTCGAGGGTTTGTGTTGAAGATGGCTGTTTGTTGGTCCTGGTCTTGGTCTTGGTGTGCTTTGGTAGGTCACGGAGGGCGACTATGAGGTTTCTGACCCTGATGGCCTGTGCTATGCCAAATCGTGCATGCCCTGTCTGCAGCCGGCTCGTCCCATGAATATATCACACAGCATCATCGTCTATGCAGTCAGTTCCACCAGAAGCTCACACTAAAGCTGACACTCAAGCTCCTCACATAATGCCACCACCCAATCGGTATGACCAACGTATCCCCCTCCCCCAACACGCCCTCCCATACTCGACGTGCCGCGTCGCTCTCCTCATCTGCTCCACGTCGTCCTCCATGCCCTCCGGCACGCTCCCAGCCCTCCAGCAACGCCCACGTCCAACTCGCTCGTGTTGCTCATGTCGACTCCGTGCTCCGGCGCGCGGGGTCTCATACACGGGGTCGCCCGCGGCGGGTACAGCCGCACGTACTTGGTGCCGACGACCTGGCAGAGGAGGTTGTGGTAGCCGTCTGTGTGGAGGGGGGTGATTGTGCGGGCGGGGCCGAACCAGGCGTTTAGATGGGGATGTCGACGGGCGGGTTGGTTCTTGGATGGGTCGGTTGGGTGCGGGGGCACGGCCGCCCAGCAGAAGTCTGGGATGCGGATGTCGTTGCGGAGGGAGGGAATCTGGGTGAGGAGGCTGTGCTGGGCGAGGTAGCCTGTCTGGCTGTCGTCTTGGGGATCATCCGCATCATCCTCATGAGGGTCAGGAGGGTCTTGGCCGTCCCCTTGCCCTTGCCCTCCGCTTCGTATGCTTGAATCGACGTATTTCCCTAGGAACGTCTTGAACGGAATCAACTCCTGCCCCCACCCCTCGTCGACATAGCTCCGTCCCACCTCCACGGGGACAAGCCTCCTGCCGCCAAACGTCTTGGAGAGGAGGTAGTCGGGGCTGTTCCAGGGGCTGGTGTCCAGCGCGGGCCACCCGCCCATGAGGTCCGTGAACACGACGGGGAGGGGCTCGCCCTTTCCACGGTCTGCCATGTAGGTCTCGAACTGGTGCAGCGTCCAGCCTGAGTGGCGGGGGAGCTGTCTTTCCGGGCGGATTTGCGGTCTGACGTGGGGTTCGTCGGTGCGGAATGTGCGTTGAGGGGCGGTGCTGGTTGTCTTTAGACGTTTGGACGGCCTCTCTCCGTCGTTTTGGCCGGGTTTCTCGACGGAGCATTCCTCCAGTAGCTGCAGGGTGCCTTCGATCCAGGGAGCCCCGAGGACCTTGCCTGCTCCGCCGGCCACGATGATGGCTCTGTCGAGGAGCTCAACCACCGAATCCAGCGTCTCATCTGAGAGGCATCCTGACCGTATTGACGTTTCCAGTATGCGGTGGTGCGCCATAAGGATCAGCGTGTCGGTGTAGATTCGCCGCCAGTAGTAGGGCAGCTGGTCGAAGCGGTACGAGTAGAACTTGGACATGGAGATGGACGCCAGGTCGTCGAGCCGCGTTTTGAGAAGCCGCCCATGGTCGCTGTTCTGCGGCGACTCTCCGAGGACCGTCGCCTCGTGCGTCTTTATGAGAGGGCGGGCTTGACGCCTTAGTAGATCGTCCATGGCAAGGCCCTCTGGGCATAAGATTTCCGGTCCATTGGAGGTGGGTGATGCCGGTGGTGCCTCGTTCTCATGGTTTGGTGGTGGTTCTGCCAGACTCTGCGCTGCAGCGAGCAGACGCTCTAGGAGCTGGTCGAAGAGCAGTGCCATCTACACCAGAGGTCGGCGCGCCATGGAGAACACTATCTGTCTTGCAAATAGTGGGCGGTTGTAGAAATGCAGTGTGTGTTGATGAAATATATAAGAGCGAAGTAGCCGTTGGGTGAACAAACTGTGTTTCTGGATTTGATGTCCACGTCCAGGGTAGTCCACCTACTGACGTATGGCAGAGGTATCCTTCGTGGACTGCTAAAGCCTGGCGGCGGCCTGTACACGCGCTGAAGCCTTCTGTAACTCACCACAGAGCGATGCTAGCAGTTAGTTTAACGCTATTAAATGATTTGGCTCCCTGGGGACAAAACGATGATGGGATACACCGATATAAATACCATCATCCCGTCATGCGCAGCACATGTAGGCCAGACGACGTTATGCAGCTGCTCCTTCATTGATTGCTTGTTGAGATTGTAAACCCAGGTGAGCGGTTGATCCACGAATGTCGACGTGCCCATGCCGTTCATGTGAACGATGCTCGACGACCACAACACCAGTATCAATCAAGCCAACACTGCTTGGATGTGGGTTGCGATTTCGTTTACAGCGACATGTGTTTTGTTCGTTTGTTCTCAACGAAACCTCTTTCGAGCCAAGCTGCAGCGTCCAACTGATGATGAGGCTGTATTACTTCGCATTTAAATTAGCCAAAGCAAGCGCCCGTAAAACGCGCAACAATGCTTGAGGTGTAGTGTAGTATGTTCTACTCTTATCATTCGTCTCTTTTCTTTACTTATACATCAGCACGTCCAGACGCCAACAATGCCGTCTCGCCTGCCCTCGACGAGGTATCCCTCTTTTACACGTACGCGCTCCACGACAGCTGGGGTCTTTGCCTCGTCCGCCTCCGCGATACCGGCGCCGCAGTCCCATTGTCGTCCCTCGACCTTGTCGTACACCTTCACCACGTCCTCGCCGGCAGCGCTCACAATCCTGCGTGTGTCAAACATCATGCTGGTGACCGGATTGTCGTATGCGTAGGCATCATATATGGATCCAGTTCGGAGATCCCATATCTGCCAGCGGTTGTTAGCATATTGCCTTTACTCCCAAGACTCAGGATGACCTACCCTTATGCTTCGGTCTAGACTGCCCGTTACCAAATGGACATCGTCAAACTGCAAGCACGTCACGGCTCCGGTGTGGCCCACTAGGCTTCGATGAACTTGGCCGCTTCGCAGGTCCCATAGTCGCACCATGCCATCGGCAGTGCCGCATGCCAGAGCAGACTGGAATACCTGGAGGGCACCCACAAAGTCCGCAGGGCTCGGCTGTGAACGGCCGGTGGGTTTCCACCCGCCATCGCCCACGCTCGCGGACGCTGAGGCTTGGGCAGCCGCCCACATTACATCCAGAGTCTGCACGCAGCGGCCCTTTTCCAGATCCCAGTGGCGAATCGTCTTGTCGGCGGACCCGGACACCAGCACATCTCCCCTGAAGTGAAGCGCTGTGATCTCACCTACGTGAGCCTGAAGGGTGAAGAGTGCACAGTCGTCCATGCTGCCTTCCGGAGGGTCGATGGGTTGATCGTCGGGATTCTCCCAGGCAATGGCATCCTCATCCTCGTCATCCTCCTTGAAGTTGCTTCCCTGAGGGTCATACTGCGACCTGCTCAGGTCCCACAGTTTGACGGTGGCGTCGACGGAGCCGGTGGCGAGAATGTTATCTTCGACCTGAACAGCTCGAACGGATGCAGTGTGCCCTTCCAAGAAACCCATGCATCTCCCTGCATTCAAATCCCACACACGAACCGTGTCGTCCAGCGCTGCCGTCACCATGGTGCCAAATGGGGCATCAAAGTCGAGGGCAGTGATGCTATCCTTGTAGGCTCGGATCTCTCGTATGTTGGAGCCCGGGTCGAAGTGTTCGTGTAGTATCGGCATGGATTTTCGCCGATGAACCCTTTTGGGTTTACGGGTTGGTGTCCCATCCGCCGAGCCCGGCAGCTTCTCGTAAACAGACTGTGACATGAACTCTGCGCTGTGGTCGTCGGCATCACCCACAAGATCCTGTTCATCCTTGGTGGCGGTATTCCGGGCTATTGCCTCGGCTTCGTCGGCTAGTATCTGGGCGTCTTCTAGGCGTCCTTCAACATCAACAACTGTGTCTGGTTAGCAGGGACCAGGGTTAGGTGTGGGAAAATCCAGGCCGTACTGTCATGCTCAAGCAGGGCCTCTTCCTGCTCAAAACCAGCAAGCCTCTCTAGAATGATCTTCCTCATGCCGTGTAGGTTGGCAATCTTGTTGTCTATTTCTCGAATCTCGCTGCTCGCCATGCCCTTTCGGACGTCCAACAGCTTAAACTCGTGCATCATAGCCGCCTTTTCCTTCTTCAGCTGCGCAAGCCTCTTTGGAGGCTCTGGCGGCGTTGACGCTCCATCGTCTATTAATTTCCTGCCTCGCGAGACGCGCCGCCTGTGTTTTGTGCCTTCGTCTGTCAGCTCGGGAAAGCTGGCTTGGAAGCCCTGGAACAGTGAGTATGAATTGTCGTCTTCGGGTATGTTGGATAAGAGCTCGTCGGGGAGATGGGTAAGGGCGCGGTGCTGGATCTCGATTGTGGAGAGCTTGGAGCGCACGAGATCGGTGGGAGTGGTCTTGGCCATGGAGAACATGCTGCGTTGAATGGTTGGCCGCTTCATCTGTCTCTGCATCTCGACGAGAGCGCTCTGATAGTGATTTGACGTCGACTCGGAGACATTAGGTCCCATGAGGTGACTTGCTGTGGTGGTGACTTTGCGACCAAATGCTTCGAGGCCTCTCGCCTGTAATGGATCGAAGCAGAGTTAGCTCTGTCTCTGCCACAGCCGCAGCGATTGCAGCTCCCGTATTCAATAAATGCCATGGATGCCGGCTACATAAACGTACAGAGATGATTGATTGGTCTTCGTCCCCGGCTATGTCGTCGGGGAAGCCATAGTGATTGTCTGATTCGGCCATTGCTCGGCGGCCGGCCGCAGCTGAAGGCCGTCAAACGAGGGCAGAGGAGGAAAACTGACGGTCCTCCGTATGGTGCTCTACGCTGAAGAACAATTCCAAGAAATGCAAAAGGCGAACCGATGAAGCATGTGTGGGGTGTACACTGTCGTTTGCAGGTTAATGCTGCACGTGTCGATGGCACGAGGGCGTCAAATTGGTCCTGCACCTGAGTCCAGGTAAATAAACCTGAACGGGTAAATGGGCAACTACGTATTTACTTCGCAGGTCACTACGTACTTGCGCTTAGCCTTGCGGAGGTAGCCTAGGCTTTTCAGTTTATATTACTGGCTGCAAGCCACCCCTGGAGGCATCCCCTTCCAGCTAGCAGTTCACTGAACTTCATCCCTGTGTTCACCCTTGTATTCGCCTCCTTGGTCTGTTGTGGCTGTGCTGATTAGGTAAACTACTTTTCTCGGGTTTAGCCCAGAGGCTTGAACGGTCTGGTGCGATCTGGCCTTGTAACATCAATTCATACCGAGGCAGGTACCTAGTTAGGTACCTATTTAGGTACCCACCAACCAATTTCAGATGTACTAGGTAATACCCCCCACCCAAGTACCCTCGTACAGAGAGAGTGCTTTGTTGCCCCTCTGCCTCAACGTTTCCGGGATTGAATGCAACACATTGTGAGGAATAAAAGCAGTTGGATCTTGTGAGCTATATGCAGCTTCATCCATTGTTAGTTGGCTCCGTTAGTACTAGCTTAGAAAGCATTCTCTTCTCATTTTAGTATTCGTTTTGTAAATCACATGCTGTCTGTCTGTCGATGAAGTAAAAGTAATGACCAGTATCGCGGGTATCACGTCTCTCCGGCTTTCGGAGGCTGACGTGATAATAAGCAAACATTCCTCGCTCTCAATTTGTGCAACTCATTCAACACCTCGACCTTTCCATCACTGATATCACCAACTCAATCAACTATCACGCCGAATCATCTCATCTGAGAATCAACACTAGTTGGCCACTATGGACAGAGCTGTAGACATGGCAGATGGTTCCAAGGCATTGGATCTTGATAGCATCCGATTCCAACTCATGTAAGCCGTGCAATTTCTCCGGCTCTCACCCAACCCCTCCCGTTCTCTCATGCTGACCGCTCCTACACAGCCGACTCGAAGATACAATCACCTTCCATCTCATCGAGAGGGTTCAATTCGCCCTGAACAAGGTAGGAAAACCACCTGCGGCCCACCACTCAGCGTCGCTGACCGTGGCCGACAGACCATCTACACTCCAGGTGCCATCGACATCCCCAACAGTGACCTCAGTTTCTTTGACTGGTACTTTTATCAACAAGAACAGCTGCAATCCCTCATTCGCAGATTCGAGTCCCCTGACGAGTACCCCTTCTTCCCAGAGGCTGTCCAAAAGCCCATCCTGAAACCCCTCCACTACCCCAAAGTCCTACACCCCAACACCGTCAACATCAATGACAAGATTAAGAGCTTCTACATCAATGAATTCCTCCCCCGCGTGACTCCGGACTTTGGCCGCGAGGACCGCGGAGTGTCGCAGGAGAACTACGGCTCCACTTCAACATGCGATATTGCCTGCTTGCAGGCGCTGTCCAGGAGAATTCACTTTGGCAAATTCGTCGCAGAGTCCAAGTTTCGCTCTGAGACGGAAAGATTTACAAAACTGATCAAGGCAGGGGACACGCAAGGAATCATTGATGCCATCACCGTTGTGGCCGTTGAGGAAAAAACTCCTCCAGCGTCTACGCATAAAGGCTGCGACGTACGGAAAGGATCCGTCCGCGCCGGATGGTTCCGGGGACCAGCCCAAGATCAATGTCGACGCCGTAGTGGCATTGTACAAGGACTACGTCATTCCCCTGACCAAGGAGGTTGAGGTTGACTATCTGATGCAGAGACTCGAGCCAGGCGCAGAGTCATAATTGAGGGAGGATAGTCCATGTCTAGGATTTCTTGTTATTATTATTGAGGGGGACTTAGATACTCATTCACTGCCTTGACAGCAGCATTCATTTTGCCTGCCTCAATCAGAATCATGTGACCAAATGTCTTGATGCCCATTTCCTGGAATGCGCGCTTGCTGTCCGCTACTGAATCTTCCTCCTTGGTGTATGGGAAGCTGCCGTAGGCAACCGCGTGCTTCTGTAGCACCTCGTCCTCTACATGGAAGGGATAGATCAAAGCATCTGGTTTCGCCTTTTTGCGCTTTGGATCTTCCACATCTAGTGTAGACTCTACCTCCTGATATGTCTTGGACAGGATGAGATAGTGGGAGAATTCGTAGGGCTCCTTGTCTTCCACCGCGGCTTCCACCTCTTCCAGCAACATTGAGTACAGCGGCGGCCCAATCTCAGCGGGGACGTTGATGAGGCGCTCGGAGAAGACAAGCCCGATGTGATTGCCTCCGCTGAGAAGGTCTGGGATGATTGACAAATCTTTGTTCGTGCGCGCCTTTTGTATAAGGTATTTGAGAATGTCCGCCATTGGTTCCTTTTCGCGGTGTTCGTACGTATTAAGGGCCGTAAGCATGGCGTAGGCGTCGGTGGCCTTTCCGTCCACCTTTACGGTAGAGCCAATTGTGGGCTGTGAGAGGACGAGATCTGACAGGGCAGACATGTTGAAGAGGTTGGCGTCGACGTCGAAGAGCTGTCTGAGGAGAGATTTGGTGCCGTGAAAGTCGACTTCGGGGTCGAAGTTGAACCACTCGAATTCAACGTCAACCATGTCGAAATCCTGTACCCGTGAGCATTTTGTTGATATGTGACTGAAGTCGCACATCCGGGTTACTTACCCCTTCGTCATCGCTGCTATCCTGATCCATCTTGTCGACGCCAGGCTCTGCTGGACGCTCGGCCTTGCCATCCACCTCTCTTGACCTTTTCTTGCCCATTGTGAATGTACAATGTGCCTAAGGTTGGGCTGGTGTATATGTAATATTTGTTAAAACTGTCACAATTTGCAAAATGTGGCACAAATTGGACAGGGAAGAAAAAGCTCCAGGCGTCTCAAGTGTCGGTATAGTGGCAGTCTCGTCACTCAGTACGAAGTACGTAGAAGTAAATTTTGCTGAGCATGTAGCCCCGCACTAGTACTGATGAAGCCTGATAAGAGCTCTTGTACGATAAGGCTCGCTGACTAAGCCACATCTTCTGGGCAGGAGCAGTTGAGTGTCATGCGGTACGTACTCTGAAGTACGGAGTACGTAGGCCGCCTACTTCGCAGTCACTCGGTACCCTCTTTCGTGTTACCACCCCATTCGCTCATCAACACTTGCTGCTGGCTTACGTCTATCATCGGCGGCACACAGCTCGCCAGACAGCAGGGACTTGTCACGACATTGGCCGCGTTTGACCCGAGCAATCCCATCGAAGCATGATTTGATTGCCGACTCAATTCGTTCTTGTAGTCTCCGATCCCATCACTTCGTCGTTGTCGATTCCGAAGCCAACGTCATTCGTGCGCTGTCCGCCTACGTCGTCTTCCGCTCGCCACGATGGACTACAGCGCCTCTATTCACGAGGCTGAAGACCCAGCTGGAGCCTCTCCATGGGGAAGCAATACGCCGGGATCTTCGCCTCAGCATCCTCGAACCGGTGAGTTTGGAGGCGTAACGTCTGAGCCACCGCCGACGTCTCCGTTTTCCTACGCTCCACAGTCACCAAATCCCCTCGGCCAATCTGGTGATGCGACAGAGGGCTTTCAGCGACCAAGCACGGCAACTAGTGCATCGGGAACCGAGGGCGAAACCGATGACTCGACGACCTACGACGCCGCTGCGTCGGATGCTGTAACTGAGTCGCAGGCTGGATACTCTAGCCAGACACCAGCCGAACGACCTGCCGGTCCGGATGCGCGACCGCAGCAGGAACAAGCACGCCAGCCCGCCCAACCCCAATACAAGCTGCAGGCCAAGATAACGGGGTTGGAGCGTACCGGAAAGAAGGACCCGGTTCTACGATTTGACATACATGTAAATTATGGCCCCCAATTTGCCTACAACCGTTATTCCATGCTGACTAGTTCAGACTAACCTTCCACGGTTTCGCACTACCCAATACCGGGATGTTCGTCGACTGCACTCCGAGTTCACCAAACTGGCCGACCATTTGATATCGGCAAACCCCGAGGCATTCGTCCCCGTGGTGCCTCCCGCGCTCACGTCGGCCGGTGCTGGGACAGATGAAGACGAGGCTCGGGTCAAGAATCTGATGCAGAGATGGTTCAACTATGTGTGCAGCAGTGAAGTCCTCATGAGGGATGATGAGATGGTACTTTTCGTTGAGAGCGATTTCGGGTACAGCCCCTTGTTGAAGATGAAGCAGCCTGCGACAGGCGTGCGAAGGAAGATTCTGAAGCAGTTTGCACCGCCTCCTGATGATACACCTGAGCTTGCAGAAGCCCGGCCCGCTGTGAAGCTGTTTTATCTGGGAGCTATGGATGCTGGCCACAAAGTTGACAAAATGGTCAAGGCTCGTCGAGGTGAGTAGCTTCCCCACTTCCAGCAGGCATTATCAAGCCAATTTGCTCAACCATCCTAACCGAATATTCAGGTCTTGGTATTGCCGAATCGGACTACGGAGTCAAGTTAGGAAGTATGAATGTCCAAGAGCCACATCCAGGGTTGGCAAACGCGTACAGGAAGCTCGGGAGGGTTGTACAAACTGTGGGCGACTACCATGCTGCGCAAGCCACAGCAGAGGCCACCACTATCGGCGACCCATTCCAGTACCACTCCCAGGATGCATTCATCGTCAAAGAGACTCTCACCAACCGTCAGATTCTCATTCGTGAGTTTTTGCAGGCACAAGAGGTAACCAGGAGCAAGTTGAACAGCGCCGACCGGCTCCGGGCTAGTAGCAGCGTTCGGCGTGAGAAGGTCGACGAGGCCATCGCCGCGTTAGATGAAGCTCGTGAAAACGAGACAAATCTTTACCATAAGACCAACCGTGTCACACAGAACCTTGTGTTGGAGCGTCGCAAGTGGTTCGACCGAACTGCAGCCGATCTCCGCAGCAGCATTAGGGAGTTTGTCCTTCGTGAAATCGAGGCTGAAAGGAGGACACTTGGACTCTTGGAAACCGTCAGGGCTGACATACGTTCAATTGATGCTTCAGGCGGTCTTAGCCGTCTCGGGCGTGAAGCCCACCCTACTGTGCGGCGATCAAGCCTTGCAGCCAGCCAGGGCCCGAAAGGGGATGCCTGGAGTGGTGTCCCGCGAAGGTCCGACGCCACCAGCCGGAGTGCCTCGAGCAGTTTCATGGGTAAAGTTCCCGAGGATGCAGATGCAGAGGAAGGCCCGGAGTCCAGTCCCGGCAAAGGTGGCCCGGCCGGCCGTGCGAACTTGACTGGTGTCAAGGAGGAGGAAGATGATGACCGGGTAGATGCCAGGAACGCTGCTAGCAGGTTGGCGACGAGCACGTTCTGATGGGGCCGAAGCTAGGCTGCGGTTGTGTGGACGAGCCTCAGCTGGTTTTGAGGTCATCTCGGCGACGGGGACTAGGTAAACTATGCTGTCATCGTTGTGTTAGTGTATAAAAATTATTGAATTTGGCAACTTTACTGCTTTTTTTTTTGTCTTCATTGTTTTCCCGGAGCAGGTCGCTTGTGTGAAGCCTACAGTCAAGTCCCACTCTTTGAATGCATTTTTGTCGTCTGGGGTTGAGCGTGTGCGTGCAGATTGACGAGAAGATTTGGGATGGAGACAGTATGCTGTGTCACCTTGCTTCTAATGTTTTGCGCTGTTAGATTAGCTACTGGCATCGCTTCTGACCCTCATCATTCTTCCACTATTTGTCTTTGTCAACATGTCTGTTGATTTTACGAGCATATATGGTGATTGACTTTGTCTCCATGAGACCTACAGTCAAAGGCAACATAACATAAAAATACAAATGATACAAGTAGATATTGGGTCATCTTGCTGTATAATACATACTGCTCTAAAGTGTGTATGGAGTGAATTATAGTTCTAAGCGTCATAAGTCATACAAAAATCCCTTGATTCATGCGTCAACATCAACGGTACCCTCGCTTAACTCCGAATCCCCGTTGTCAATGGTGTCCACCGACATGGATTCAACGGCTGCCTGCTGCCCACTTTCCTATATCAAGATGTCCCCGGCACTCGGTAGGTTGAACGAGGGAGCTCTAGCGTGGTGGTTTAGGGGCATTCGCTGGTTGTACGACTTACCCGCTTCGACGATGCTGAATTTCTTGCCTGCATCTCGTGCCTGGTTTAGACTCTGCATGACGTCGTTGAGGAGACCGACGAGCATGACGTCGTTGGTCTCATGGAGGACTTCTTTTTCGAAGGCCGCTTGGTCTGATGGGATGACGAGGTCAAACCGACTTACTAGGGCCTGGATCCGCCGGAGCACAGTGAGTGAGGGCACTGTGTTATCTGTGTCCATGCTTTCAATCCCTAGCTGTTCACCAGTGATTTCCGAGGGAGGGAGTCGTTCGAGATAGGTGGTGATGAGCCGAATGCGGGAGTGGAGCATCTTGATAGCGTTGGATTTTGCTGTTAGAGCGGCAATCATCTCTTCTTCTTCGCGGGTGAGGACAGCGTCGTCGTCCTGTCCCTTACCCTCCTTCTCCTCGACTTCGCTTTCAATGAGCCTTCGCTTTCCCTTTCCATTGGATTCTACCGAGCGGGAAGGGCGTTCATCCTTTGCAGCAACGGCGGCGGCGCTCCCGCCCCCGCCCGCCACGTAATTCATGCTGATCATTTCTGTCTCGTCTGTCTCGACCGAATAAGGGACCTCTCGAAAACTTGAGGTTCAACGTTACTTCGCCGTCATCCATCCTTTTATCCTCGCCGTCTAGATCCTGTTTGGGGTCGTCCACCTCGTAATTACTCTCGTATATCGTTAGCGGTAGTTTCCCACCCACAGAGTGATTTAGCACCGCTTCCGGGTGGAAGCCCAAAAGAACGGCTGACTCGTTCCATCCTTGTAGTATTTGGTTATGGATGGGCAGAATGGTTGGTGTAGGACCAGAGAGGGGGAAGAGTGTATACCACCCTACAAAGTC
This sequence comes from Calcarisporium arbuscula, assembly GCA_009828645.1. Taxonomy (NCBI): domain Eukaryota; kingdom Fungi; phylum Ascomycota; class Sordariomycetes; order Hypocreales; family Calcarisporiaceae; genus Calcarisporium; species Calcarisporium arbuscula. The sequence goes on from WBSA01000002.1 coordinate 3,260,161, forward strand.
TAGCTGTCGGTCTTTGTGGACAGTTACCACTGCATTGCTATTAGATTATCACCATAAAACCAATGCAACATGGCCAACATACTTTGCTCTAGCCTTTGGCTAAATTTGTCCGCATCCAGTAGGTAACCGCCGGCCACGTCTGCCGCCTCACGAACGTGACACTCGAAAGCATGCTCAATGGCGAGCTCGCGGGCCGTTTGCTGACCTAGTAACGCCCCAATAACCGGCCCTGTTTGTGATCTGAGAGTATGACGTGTGATATAGTCTGATATAGTGAGGAGAACAAGTGGATGAAGGACCGCTTGAAGTTGAGAGCTCTGTTGGCTGGAAATGAGCGAGTTGAGAGAAGTGGAGGAGGCCATTGTCCCAAACGGACACGGATGTGAGCCTTCCCCTCGTTTGAAAGTGTTCTTAATCCCGAGAATAGAAGCTTGAGAGATGTTCGTCGTAGATACCGAAAAGATGGAGATCGATTACGCTGGTCGTTAGGGGAAAGCTGGGAATCGGCCACAGTGGTATGAAGTTGAAAGGACGAGGCGGGCAAGTTATCGATGCCCCACCGTCGGTAGGCAGGCGGCAGTACGTGGGGTTGAAGCTCCAGCTGCGATGACTAAGCTGCATTTTCGCCTTCATTGCAAGCCACAGCAGCGACCACGACTCAACTCCGCCTTCAGCTTTCACATATTTGCTACCAAACTTCACTTTTATAGCCCGAGACCTGAGACGGGAATACCCGCTCTCTCTGCGGTATCTATCCGGCACTGACTTCATCGAAACCACTGGCTTTCATCGAAACATTCACGCATCTGCTTGTTCGTTACATTCCAATGACGCCTGTCTGTGGAAGTCCATTTATTGAATACTATGGAGTAGGAAGCTGCTATGTGAGCTGCGAGCAAAGCTATGCAACAAGGTCACCTAGGTATTAAAAACTATGCACTGAAAATTCGCCTTGAAAATGCTGGAAAAACACAAACCCTTGCGCCATTGCTATGCTGGAGAATCAAGTGGTGATTTGGGTTTCTCATTCCCTGACCTCGTCGTTGGTTGCCACTACCTGAGCAGGTGGGCTTCCCTTCACTTTCTTGATGTTCTTCCATTCCATAAAGAACGCACAAACCAGTTGTGTTAGGGACAGTGCCAATGCTGCGAAAAAGATTCTGGTGCAGGCGTAGTTGTATGCTTCTATCACCGTCTCTATGTACTGTGGTGGGACGATTCGATTGAGCTGCGTCGCTCCAGAATTGACGATGGTCTGGGGATCAACACCAGGAATATGAGACAGACGTTTTGCAAGAAGCGTGCTTAGGAGCGTCTGGCCGACTGATACGAATATCGCACCACCCAGTTGCTGAGCGAAAAAAGTGATGGCAATGCCCGTCGGAATATCTTTCTGAGGCAGGGTAGCTTGGACGGCCAAACCAGCCGTTTGCATGCCGCAGCCGATGCCGAATCCGACGAGAAACTGATATGCTATCCAATGGGAAGAACCAGTAGTCGGCGTGAAGGTGGTCAAGAGGCCCTGACCAACGGCTGTGATACAAGGCGAGACGATCATTGATGGCACATAGTAACCAACACGCTGTGTGAAAGCACCAGAACACACAGACGCTATGACGAGACTGAGCACAATCGGAATAGTGTAAATGCCTGATTTGACAGGGTTGACACCATGTGCCGTTTGGACTATAGGTGAGGCGAGTTAGCTGACTGATCTGGCCAAAGGTATATGGGGATGAGAAACTGACGTACACCAGAGTGTGATGTAGAATATGCAAAGCATCATGCCTCCAGCGAGGAAAAACATGTACCACATGCCGGCGAGCATTGATCGCTGTTTAATTACCCTCACTGGCAGAGTGGCTGATTCAGGCATCTTCACTTGTACTATGGCAAAGGCAATCCCTGTCACTGCAAACATGACGAACAACACAATGATGCGCCAGTTGCCCCATGCGTACGTCGAGCCGCCCCACTGCAAAGCAAGCAGGAGACATATCATGGAGGGCACAAAGAAGAAGGTGCCAAGAGGATCGAGTCTCAAGGCGTGTTCTTTTACCGTCGCAGACTCTTGCGTATTTCCTGGTGGGTCCAGGAAGAAGAACAACAAGACCATGGCGGACACCGCCCACTGGGAGGTTCAGGTAGAAACACCATCTCCAAGTGACCTTTTCGGTAAAGACACCACCAAGCAAAGGGCCTATGACGGATGCAATACCGAAGACGGCTCCGAACATAGCTAGTATTGTGCGTTAGCAAAATATGGAAGCGACAGGAGAGACTGGGGGGCCACATACATTGAAACATTGGACGCTTATGCAGCGGTACCATGGGAATCATGGTCATCATAACCGCCGGTGGTGATGCCCGCCGCGCCAATGCCCGCGATGGCTCGACCGACGATGAAGACTGTCGAGCTAGGTGCGGCGCCGCAAATTGCAGAGCCCACTTCAAATACGGTAATGCAGGAGAGAAGGGTCCACCGGAGATTGTAGAAGCGATATATTCGACCAAAAAGGAGCTGAAAGGCTGCCGTCGTCAGCATGTAAGCCGAGCCATACCAGCCAATATCCCCCAGGCTCTTGAAATCGTCGGTGATGCGCGGGATTGCTGTCGACAAGATGGTTCGGTCCAAAGCGATGAGGAACATGGAAATGAAGACGGATAGGATGATGAGCCAGAACTTGAGAGTCTTGGGCTTGTAGTTCTTCTGCGCCTCTGAATCAAAGGCCGGGCCTGGTGGGTTCGCATCCTCAACACCGGGCTCGGCGGGCACATCGCCTTGTTGGTCAGCGTGTGGTGTTTGCGAAGTTGATCGCTTTTCGTAGCTGGCATCTCGTTGAATCGACCCCGGCAGAGACCCTGGCTGATGACTGGGTTCCAGCCGCGTATCACTCGAGGAGCATGACGCTACGGAGTCGGTATCCTTGGCCAGGTTGTTGAGGTGGCCATCAGCGTCGTGATTGCTGACACCCATCACTGGGAGTGCAGCTTCGAAAGATTGAAGCTCAAGCCGAGTGGCTAGATTTGCGTAACGTGTGGTGGAACCGCTGCGGCGAGGCCGATTTCAATGTGACTGGGTTCCAAGCTACAGGGTTTGTCGTGGCGATGCGCAGGTTAATCGACGATACGAATCTCAGGTACGAGCAACGCTGTGTGCAGGTTCAATTACAAGTGGGCGCATCACTGTCATCAATATGCAAGTCTTGCAGAGAAGTGTTTCAAGGAAGAGGCACGACGTATCCAATATATACATATATAACGACATGTTGTCAACCCTTTCAAGTCTATTGACTGTCAATACAACACTAGGGGCCCGGCCCGTGTGGCAAGCCCATCGCCTTCTAGCACCACCGGGTTCGGGTAACCAGCTCATGAAACAATGCGAGACCACCGAGGCCATAACGAGGCAAAAGACTGCAGGCGAGGCAAGGAAGAATAGACTACTACCGTTCCCTTTCGCCGTTGTCCCTGCTTCGGAGTTGTGGGATGCCCGAGGCTTTATGGCTTACAGCAGGTGAGTGGAGAGCAACCACCCAATGCAAGTCTACTGTCGGGTATCCACGACATTCCGACGCAGGCCACACGAATTGCCTGCCTGGCGATAGCTGGACCGGATACTGTCCGGGTTTGTCGGTTTGGTAAGTAAAAAAACAAGAAGTGACTGGGCTGGTGACGGTGCAGCTGGTGATGCAGCTCAATAGCCACTGATATTGCGGCGACGCGCTATACCGCTTACGGACAAATCGACTGCATCTTCCCCGCTTTCGGGACCGACGGCGATGGAGAAGTCTCCGACATCACCACCCAGGCTCTCAACCACGTCCTTCGTCAGTGACTGGATCTGTCGTTTGACGAATTGCCAGAAACAGAGACACGCAGAGACAGAGGCCGACACCTGACAACGAACCACAAGCTCCGCTCCCTGCAAGCAAGCGCGCGCTTGAACGCAGAGCCAGGCACGCTAGAGGCCTCGCATCTCACTGTCAAGGCAGCCAGCGCTTGGCACCGCGAATCACTGGCCTCGCAGAGGCTCAGACACGCCAGCCGTCACGGGCTGGTCCAGATCAGCGTGTCAAACACGCTCATCTGCTCGTCCGGGCCGGAGTCCAGACACCACCTTCCGGGCCCGAAGGCTTCAGCCGTCTGCGTCCCGTTTCAGCCCTACGGCCTCAACCGCGCGGCTGGTCAAGCCGTCAAGGCCTGTTCTGACGCCGGAGCCAAGCAGTTGACATCGCGACCGAGCTCTACCGCGGAGTCGCAGGTGGGCTTGTGTGCCCAGGCTTGGCCCATCGTGTAATCGGCTACGTACATCTGCGCCGCCACCGACCTATAAAAGGCCATGTCAACCGAGTCGTCTGTGCCCCCCTCGGGTTCGGGCACGGGGCTGCCATCGCAGCAGTCCCAGGCCGACTACGCCGCCATGAAGTTGACTCGCGGCACCAGCTGCGTGCTCTGCCAGCAGCGCAAGGTTCGCTGTGACAAGAACAAGCCGTGTGCCAACTGTGTCAAGGCTGGGGTCGAGTGCCGCGTGGTACCGCCCCAGCCACCGAGGAGGCGCAAGAAGCGTCTCCAGGAGAGGGACCTCATTGAACGCCTGAAGAAGTACGAAACCCTGCTCAGCGAGAATGGGGTCCAGTTTGACTCCATAAGCCAGGACCTGAAAAACGATGGACAGCATGGTGATGATGTTGATGAGCTTGAGAACGACTTTGAAGCGCTGAAGACTACCCCAGAGGCCAGTGCCTCTCCTTCCGGCAATCCCAACAAGGGAGAGAAGTATGACATGATATGTCTCACCACTTTTTGGCGCGTCGCACATGGCTGACCCGGTGTATAAATCTTTAGGTCTGGTTGGTTCTCTCTTCACAAAGAGGTTTGTTCTCTCTTGCTACAGAAAATCCCCCACCATCAACGTACTGATGTGTCCATATAGTTCCGAGCAAGCGAGCAGTTGCTGCAAGACTCCTCAGATGATGAGGAAGTCGATGGCTCGACGATTCACCGCGCCTTCGACAGGATGTTTGGCAACCAAGATGGCTTCCCCTTCGTCATTGGGGCCCGACCTACCTCTGTAACAGAGTACCACCCTTCAACGATCCACATCTTCCAGCTCTGGCAGATCTACATTGACAACATCAACCCGTTACTGAAGATAACACATATCCCCACCGTCCAAAGCCAAATTGTGGAGGCAACATCGCAGCTGGAAAAAGCCCCAAAGAACATCGAGGCACTCATGTTTGGGATATATCTAATGGCCATCACCTCGATGGCGGAACCAGAAGTCCGCAGGGTTTTCCACGAGTCAAAACAAGACCTCCTCGCCAGGTACTTTACAGCAGTGCAGCATGCGTTGATCAATGCTGGCTTCATGCGCAACAACGACGCCATTTGCCTCCAGGCCTTCCTGCTCTATCTGGTATGCTGTCCCATCCTCAATGTTCGCGTCACAGAGGGCTAAAAAGAATGACAAAGTATGCTGTCCGCTGGTTCGTGGACCCGCGCCAGGTGTTCTGTCTGATAGGCATAGCTGTACGGATCGGTCAGCGAATGGGCCTCCACAGAGATCCTGCCGGGTATGGTCTCCCTCCCTTTGAAGTCGAACAGCGACGACGTCTCTGGTGGAACATTGTGGGATACGACCGTCGGCTAGGGGAAATGACGGGCTCAACGGTTACTGCTCTGTCCAGTGGCGGTGACTGCAAAATACCGCTTAACGTCAACGACAACGACCTCCATATTGACGGCAAGGAGTTACCCACGCCCCACACAGGACCGACGGAAATGCTCTTTGCTCTCACCCGGATCGAGATCGCCATGGCTGTGGCAAGCAACAGCAACCGCGACAGTTTCAAGATCCACAACAACCCAGACAAGGCCAGCCCCCCTGGACAGAGCCCCAGCGCAAGATCCGCCGCCACGATCCGGATTGCCGGGCAAGACTCCCCTTCCTACACTCTCGACGGCTTCTGCGCCCACATCGAAGGCACATATCTCACGCAATGTGACCCCAAGATTCCCTTTCATTTCTACACTCTTACAATGACGCGGCAGAATCTCTGCAAGATGCGTATCATTGGGTTCCTTGTCCGCATGCATAACTCGGAGAGTATGCCTCTCAAGGAGATTGAGCGCGACAACCTCTTCCTACAGGCTGTGCAGATGATCGAGTACGACAACATCGTTCAATCATCAGAGAGCCTCCAGCCATTCAAGTGGTACTCCATGCACCACTTCCCCTTCCCCGCCTACATGTTTCTGGTTCAAGAGCTTCGCAACCGCATCACCGGACCAATGGTAGAGCGTGCCTGGGAAGCCATCGAGGCCAACCACGACCTTCGCGGTCTTCTAAACAACCTCCACAGCCCCATGCACACTGCATTTGGCAATCTCTTCCTCAAGGCATGGGGCGCCCACGAGGCAGCATTGACCCAAGTTGGCAAACAAGTAGTCAGACCACGCTTCATCGTCACGCTGACAGATCGCGTTGAGAAACGGCGAAAAGCCCGCGCGGAGAACCGACAAGACCCGAGCATGCAGCAAGCGCCCGTATCTCTGCCTCGGTCTAGACAGCAATCCGATAACTCGTCGATGATGACGCCAGCCAACGGCGCCATGTCAACCACTGGCCCGCCGTCTGAGGAAGACCCCGCCGATATGGACTGGTCATACATGGTCACTGGGTACCAGGACGTGGCGCCAATCCAAGGGATCAACACTTTTGCGGGCTTTGGTCCTCCGATGGGGGGCATGGGAGGAGGCATGGGAGGCATGGGAGGCGGCGGGATGAGCGGGATGGGAGGCATGGGCGGGATGGGGGGAGGTATGGGAGGTGCTGGAATGGGCAGGATGGGCGGTGGTCCCGCTGGGGGTAACATGTTTGGAAACTAGCGCGACCGGGGTATACATTCAACACGGCGGCTAATGTGTTGTTGGACAAGGTTTAGGGTTAATAGCATGGTGTTTTGGTCAACAGGCAAGGTAAGGCAAGGCAACTCCACTATGAGGTAGGAGATGATGGATGGATATAGTTCAATATACGCCCCTCAGGATGAATATCTCGCCTTGTACGTCCAGTTGTCGCCGTGACTGGCAAGAAGCTAACAACCGCCTTGACTGATGTCACATTTCTCGACAGTGCAGATGCAAAGACTTGAAAGCAGCGCTCATTACTCAAGCCCCAGCCTGTCAAATCACCCAGGACAGTTGATGCTCGAGCGAGACGATGAGCTAAGAAAATGCTATCAAGCCGAATGAAATACAACGTAGAGCGAAGAAAAATGTTCAATACGAGCAGCTACGTCGTAATTATCTCTCTTTGTGCTAGAGCATGTCGGGGGTTGAGACAGCAATGCGGTGTATGAGCCCTCAGACCTTCCATCCGAGGCGTCATTTACTCGTTTCCACAACATATCCAGCATGGCACGCGCTCATTCAAGACTATTTTGCACCAACACATTAACCACCGTCTTCGCACGTCGAGACTCGCTTCGCAGTTCGCCCCTCATGGCACGTTTGCAAAAGCCAGAAAACCACCAGGGAAAACAACACATCGCGACCTGCATCCAATTTCTCACCAGCTGGCTGGGATAACCCTTCGCGGGCTTGGCTCACCCTACGCACTGCGCGAGGTCGGCCGTCGAAATGAGAACCAAGCCAAGTATCTTCTTGAAAACTTACCTGTAGCCAGCCATTCCGACACCTGCAAAACTTGGCTAATATACGAGACGTGGTGGCCTGAATCTTCATCACCATACGAGGTACGTTTTATCAGACCCACCGCTAATCCAGCTTGACAAGTGTGACGAAGAGACGGGCGATAGTCTCACGATGGCCCTCGACTCTTACATTGCAGAATCTACCCAAGTGACGTCCTGGTCGTGGCGCAGGGGGTAACGCCGTACGATGCCAACTTCAAAGAAGGCATAACCGACTACAACACTTGAAGGTAACGATTTAATTTCATGTTAAGCGGTTTGACTGGTGATGTTGCGTAATACACAGCAAAAGTGCAGGCTCTACTTCAACTTGCTTTATCGTGTGTATTAGTAGCTTATATAAATGACGAGTGAAGCTGCTATGAACAGTGCCAGATTATTTCGATGGAGCATCACTCCCTAGTTAGATAAGAAAGCTGGAACATAGTTTATTGAGAAAATCGTACCAATGGGGCAGAAAAGATGTCCCGCGGTGCCCAACTTCGTGCTGGAAACTAGACTTCCGGCTGGAGCCATACTAGTCGCCATGAGGCAGGCATGCTATGATGGAGCCCGTGCAATGCATGCCTGGCATACTCATGGGAACAACCAACATACTTGTGGCGGCAACGCTCATACCTATAGCGCTACCTACCTGTCCGGTTTGTCCAAGCTGTTTGTCTGCCTCATCGCTGGCCCTATACACCCCTGGAAACTAAAGTGCCACATGACGTCAATCAATGGAATTGACTTGAACAGTTGCTATGACACGTTGGCTCGAGGGGTCGTCGCGTTTGGAAATGTCAGTGACTTGGTAAAATCACACCGTGGCCGTCTCATTCAAGGAGCAAATATCAAAGCCTCTGGTGCCTGGCCGCGAAGCTGGACCATATCTTCCCCCATTGATGATTCTGCTGAGCAAGAGTATATAGCAGCTTTGAAGGGCACACATAAGAGCCAGGGGTAATGAATCAAACATGTAAATGGCGGCACGACTAGTGAGAAGTCTGCTCCTTCATAGAATGTAAGCAAGCTAGGCGTCGCATAGAGTCTGAGCTAAAAATCATAACTTGAGAGTCTGACAGCCTGTCAAAGTCTCTCTTACAGACCTTTCCCTCAAGCTCTAGCACTGAAACGTGCCGTCACAAAGTGCTAGGTAATCAATTCGCTCTTCGGCTTGCACTGCTAGAAACTAAGAGTCGATGGCTCCCCCAACCCATTTTTGCTTGTTGAAGACTTGTACGGAGAAGTCATCGAAGGGCTGGCCGCAACTAGGTCAAGGGAATCACAAAGTGTTGAAGAGATGGGATAGAAAGTGAGAGGGTGTTTTGTGTAAGAAGACGTTTGCAGAGAGCGTATAGGCCAGAGGACAGTCAGGAATATGGGAAAGAGAATAGAGATACGGGGAGCCCCATGTTTATTTTGGTTGACAAGAGATGTAAAAAAGTATGGCGTTCTAGATGGCCTATATTCATAAAATAGAGGCTTGACCCTTTCTGTGAGTAAGATGATACTGCCCAGAAAGGGATGCTATTTCTTCAAACAGCCGTGGCTACCCTGGTATAGACTTGAACTTGATGCACAACATCTAGAATTCAGGGCCATATTGGTGGTGGCCACCTGGCAAAACAGAGGCCACATTGTTTACCAGGGCTATATTCACCTTGCATGATGTCCAATCTCGTTTGGTGCAGACGGCGGCCCCTGTAGCTTCGAGAATGAGAAGCAGCGGGTATACATTCTTTATTCTTCTAGATTTTTAGCAAGACGTCACGGTCGAATGAACCTGTTTGAGTAGGATACTAGTTTTGCCGTCGACAAAGTGGATGATTCGAGGCTGTCTCCTCTAGTATTCAGGTTTTTGGGCCCAGCAGTCTAACCAGTCGAGCTGGGCGTGAATTCGAGAGTTGTCAAAGGCATCAACGATCGACAGACCGAGATCTTCAGCTTCCTCCTGGCTAAGGCCTAATAGGTCATGCTTCGAGAGAAGTGGCTCCAGAAGATCCGTGATGACAGTCTGGGAGAATATACCCATCTCTCGCATTTTCTCATCGCGGTGCCATCGCCCGATAGGGATGTGGTTATGTCGCTCAGACACATTGACGAATCCCACGTCATGCAAAACATTGGGTATGCGTTTGGGGAAATCAACTTGCCAGCCATAAGCCCGCCTAAATGAGGAGGTGACGAGGCTGTATAGTCGATTTAGGGGGTACTCGTCCCCTACCGCCGTATCGTCGAGGGAGAAGGCACGTGGGACTATTTCGTGACATTCAATCCACCCCCCTGGTCGTAAGTTCCTGAAATAGTTAGCCTACTAGGGTAAGAAATTGGCACATGCGGTGAGACGAGACACGCACTCAAACGCCTGTTCGATAATTCTCCGAGGATTGCGAAGAGTCGCCAGCAATGCCCTGATGTGTATTAGATCGGCGTCGACATATATATTACTCCAAGGGCGATTTTCGTCATCCATGTCTTCTACTCGGAACTCTAGGTTCGGGCTAGACCAAATAGGTTGAGTGACGGAAATATCAGTTCCAATAACACGGGCACTGGGAAAGTTTTCAGCCACTAGACACAGCTGTTAGTTCGGCTGGTGTTCGTGGTTGGTGGCTGATGTCACGAACCGTCTTGAGCCCAGTAACCGAATCCCGCGCCTAGATCGACAATTTTCTGAGGGTAATTTCCTACAGGAGCAAGGAAGAGCTTGCCGTCGAGAATGTAATCGAGATATAGCTTGTGCTTGAGCCCTTCGCGAAAGTGCTCTTGGTCATCATTGGGAAGACCATATCGATCCTGGAGATAGCCCTGATATCGCCTAGGCTCACCGTCAGTCAGATTTCTCGTTGCTAAGCATGACTTGCTACTGAACTGCCTTGTCTAGAACTGTTTCCAGTCCTAGGACCAAGTTATATTGAATAGTAATAGCTGTTGTAGCAAGACCGGCTCTTGGAGAGAAAGGAGTTGTACAGTGGATAGTGGGTAGAGGAAAGAGGACGAACCTGCCAAACTCGTATGAATGGACTACGCGAGCGGACTTGATGGATGTAAACTCGGTAGCGGTCTCGGATCCCTCAAAGTCGGAAGTGACCTCTTCATCGTGGCCGTCTTCACGGTCGGAATCCATGACCTATGTTTGAAGCAATCTACTAGCCAACAATGCCAGAGTCAGCATGGGTAAACGAAAATTTTTTACTGAACAAGTGATATAATCCCCCATGTATAAGGGAAGCTGGCAAATAACAAGGCGACCAATAAAAGAGCACAGAAAGATGAGAAGGGAGAGTGTGTCACCCACTGCCACCAGAAGTAGCAGCGGTACTAGTAGTACTATTACTAGCAGCAGTAGTAGGAATAGCAGTAGCAGTGATGGTAGAGAGAACAATGATGACAGGGCATCGAGGAGTTTTGAAGGGATCAAGAAGGGGCGGAGGAAACGGTTCATATAACTTACTTTGCTCGGAATTCTGCTACGACTGCCTGTGGAAGTAAGCAGTGTCTATCTCTCTGCTTCAAGGTAGCTACAGGGCGAGAAGTAGAAGCAGAAGCAGAAGCAGAAGTAGCAGTCTGCAATACCACCACTAGTCGTGCTTCTAGCATCAGTAGTAGTAGGAGTGCCTGGTACGGGTGGTATGAATGAGGCGGTTGTGTAAGGCAGAGGAAAGTAAACGGATACTCCTACCGGCAGTATCGTCGTATCGCAGTATCGAAGGGTATTCGGTAGTATGGTATATGGTAATTGGGAGTCATACCAGGTAAGGAGGTGAGTTGGAGCAGTTGGGTGGTGATATGCGAGTGGTGCAGAGTGAGATGGGAATCGAAATTACCCGGATATAGGTAGGTGGTTCCTCTTCCGTGTTGCGGACTCGGTAGGTTGGGAAAGAGCTCCACTGGAGCAAGACCCAAGGAGTAAGAACCAAGAAGCACGTCGGGGAAAGAAGAACCAGTGCGCGCCGCAGACACTAGAGTAAGTAGATATCAGTAGCACTCCTACTAGTGCTGGGAGCGATAGCGGTGCTGGTAGCACTGCTAGAAGTAGTAAATAAACAACAGTACGACCAGCAGTGGTACAGTAGCCAGGAGAGGTCAAAGAAGTTTTTACCGTCTGTCACGCTTATCAGCAAGCCGTAGGAAAGGCGGCCGGCGGCACTCGACATTTAGGGGCTTTGTGCAGATACGTAGTTCATGCACCTCCTCCTGTACAGTGTAATAACGAAGTGCTTGACGGAGCACCCATTAGGCAGGCACCCGATTGCCGATGCCGCTACTGGAGCTGATTCCACGCCATAAAAAGCAAGGGGGCGGAGCCCTTCTCCTCAGAGTTCGTCTTGGCTTCGTCGAGCTGGTCTGAAACATGGCACGAGGCGCCGGTGCCACGTACGCGTAGCGGCAGAGGGGTCGGAACAAATGAGTAGAAGACATTCAATAAAAAACAATCCAAAGCGACAAGGGCTGCTGACAGGAGAGGAGGGCGAGCGAGGGCAGACCAGCGACCCACGGACCAGGCGGGAGAAGCAAAAGAAACAATGGCAAGAAACCCTGAGACCCAGAAAGCCAGATGAGCTCCACGAGCTGCACGAGAGACCCCCCCCAGGAGCGCCCCCATGAGCGCCCCCAAGAAACCCAGCCAGACGGTGCCACGACCCAGCAGACTGGATCATGGGAGAGCTGGTCTGCTGTGGTCAGCCAATGACGCGAGGCCAGCGGTCCAGCGCCCTGGGTCGCATGGGCACGGGCGTTATTAAAAACAAAGAGTGCGAGGCAGTGCGAAGTACGTACAGTGCCTTGACCAACTGTCTGGACACTCGCAGGTGGGGGTGGACGGGATGGATTTTGCCCAAGGCATGGAGGAGGCGAAGGAGACAATGAATTCTACGGAGCAACCGTGCATAACCGTGAAGGCTGGTGCATCGGCGACTCTTGACTGATGAGGGCCTTTTTTATCCGTAGCCATTGAGCAATCCATCCAACATTGTAGTGCCAAGAACCAGGGCCAAGAACCAGGGCCACACACTTGTACGATCGCTGTTGGTACCAAAGGCAGGCTAGCGCACCAAGCTCTCCAAGTGCTCCTTCTCATCCGGCTAGCGTTGCCCCATTATGTACGGAGTACGGAGTACAGAGTAATTATGTCAACTGTCATCCGTGGTCTCTCCATCGAAGCGGTGGCTTGCAGCATGTCAAGTGTCACGGGGAATTGCGAGGAGTATCTGTTGTCTGCTCGGCCTCGAATCCGTAGCACACAATGACTGTTCCTATTCTCCCTGTTTTATGCTGTGCAGCTTTGTATGCATGCAATGCGAACCACTGATCTGGCCCAGGAGAAAATCCCCCACACACCAGTTGCCCCTCGGCCTAATTTCCATCCACCACGAACGACGAGGACGCTGCAATGACGACCCACGCCGAATTATCACGGCTCATGTGTGCGGTTTATTTCTGCCCACCGCATGCAATGCTTCAGCCCCGGGAAGCAAGGTCTTGTCTGGGTCTACTGGCACACATCATGATCCCACTTCTTGGTCAACACTTCCTGGACCCCCAACCTTGGTAGTTGATATCTATGCCTTTCAAGTGGAGACGAGCGGAGACGAGCGGAGATTCCCCCTCTCCCGAAGCCTTTTCACTTCCACCACAGGGCGCCAACCCTCGCAGCATCTAGTTTATGGAGGAAGCATGTGCAAATAACCTGCAGTGAGCCACTTGATGAAGGGTGTCTGCCTCCTGCTTGAAGTACGGATAAACGCGTAGCTAGGCATGAATAATGTTCCCTTGTGGTCAGATCCCCCATCCGTCATCAGTAGCTTCTTAGCTTTTAGACAACGGTGTCACAACTTCCATTCCAGCAGGATAGGCCACTTCGCGTTTGTACGAAAGCCAGGCTTTGTGGACAACCAAGGCTGAGGCCATTTTCAATACCAGCGTGAGTAGGTTGGCCAGCCTATCCACTCACCTCGTGTAAAAAGAGAACATGGCCGAATTCTTACCTGACTCTGGAGGCCCGGCCCCAAGTTCACGCAGCGGTTCAAGCATACAGTCAACAGACTAGCTTGACTCCTGGGACACGGAGGAAATGAGCTTCGTCCTCTGTGCAACTGGCGGAGCGGGTGAAGGCTATTGAGGGTGTTATTGATTAGATCTACAAATGCGCTTATAAACGTAGTCAAACGGTGCGAAATGAGACCTTGATGAATCGTTACCTGCACTTAAACATCGGGGACTGAGCGCTCTACCACTGAAGACAAAACACACAGACGTCTGTCTGTAGACGGTCGACGGACGGCCCAGATCTGGCTCGCGTGAGACTTTTTAGGCAAAGTACTTGCATCACAGGCGCGTTGTTGCAGAGTCTGCATGTACTAGGTCTGTCGGCCCCACTTTCCGCTCGATTGGTCAAGCACAAAGCTCCGACTCGGCAGGAGCGTTGGGCACTGCTTTCAGTTTACGCGTGTCTACAGGACGTTCCGGCGCGTCATTAGCCATTTTTTACACCCACCGCGTCTTGGTCCGCTCATAAACACCATCACCAACGCTACCTCGTACCTTGCTCCTCGCATTGGTCTTCGACAAAGAGAGCTACCCACTTCAGCATTTGACATACTCGCTGCATCCTTTACAGATACCTTTTTGTGCTGGCTTTTTTCTTTTTTTGTTCTCCATTGTTTTGCATATTTCATTCGCAGCATATCCTCCCACTCGACGCGAGTATTCACATAAAACCAGCAGCATCTCCAGCGCGTCCGTCGCTACGCTTGGCATCCAAGTTGACTTGCCCATTACGCACTCCATGAATTCACTGGCGTCACGCTCTCGGCACGCCTGTCAATATCCACAGCCATGTACCTGCCGCGCTCTCTGATATCGAAGCTCTACACGCACCTGCAAACCACGCGACATCCTCTATCGCCGCCGGTCCTCATCCTCGTCGCGCTCGAACCTGACGCTCTTTGCGCCTGCCGAATCCTCACTCGACTTCTCAAACATGACTATATCCCCCACAAAATCCACCCCGTTGCTGGGTATTCCGATTTGGAAAAGGCAGGCAAAGAACTCGTTGTGCCCATGATGGAGTCGCAGGGTGGCAGCGGGGGTCTGGTCGTGTGCCTCGGCGTTGGCGGCATGGTAGATCTTAGTCCACTCCTGGGCCTGGAGCCTGAGGACGAATCCGCCCCCTATGGCGGTGTTGATGTCTGGGTCATGGACGCGCACCGGCCGTGGAACCTGGGGAATGTCTTCGGCGGATTCCCGCTGGAAACCGCGACGGAAGAAGGTGCTTCATATCAAGCGAGGAGTCCTGTCGGCATATCAGAAGGCAGGATTGGGCCTGCGTATAAGCCAGGGGTAGGAGGCATGGTTGTGTTTGATGACGGTGACATTGAGGAAGAATTACATGCCCAACGAGACGCGTATCATGCTCTAGTAGACATGCCAGATATGGACGATGACGACGAAGACCTTGGAGATAGCGAAGACGACGAAGATGAAGACGATCATAACTTGCAATCCGAATCTGCAAGGGCAGGGCAGAAGCGGAAGAGTTGGTCGGATACACATGACGATGACCTGAGCGACGATGAGGATAGGCCCCGACAACGGCGCCGGAGTAACTCAGTACGTCAAAGCCCTTGCTTCTGTCTGGTTGCTCTACCTGGCTAACATGACCTATTAGTCTAGTTCCATACCCGAATCTCCACAACGCCCACAACACAGAGGCCTTGTCAGCCTTCAAGAGATGGATCCAGATGTTGGCTTGTCCAGCGACCCGATCGAACCGCCGTCTGGGGCCCAAGCACCACCGGCAGCCTCTGCACGAACACTACGTCGAAGACTTCTCCGCATGCGACGACAGAATGAGTCGGTCCTGCAGCAATACTATAAAACGGGGTCCTCATTCTCTGAGCCCATCTCATCGATGATGTACTCGCTGGCATCAGAGTTGGGTCGGGATGATAATGATCTCCTCTGGCTGGCTATCGTCGGTGTCACCTCCATGGAACTCTATGGACGGTCCTCGGCCGGTTTAGCGGCACCTGTACGTTCAAACGACAGGAGCAGGCCAGCTGGCTGGATGGGGATTCGAGGAGCCCGACTGAGACAGCTGTTACGAGATGAGGTCCGGCGTCTCAATCCGCCAGAGATTACCAATGGGCGGGTTGCTGTCGAAAATACAGGCATCATCCCCACAACGGCTCGTAATCCCGAGGACACGGGGATACGCCTGTCACCGGAGCCGAGGTTTCTTCTCATCCGACACTGGAGCCTCTACGACAGTATGCTTCATTCGCCTTATCTCTTTTCGAGGCTCAAGACATGGAGCGAAACAGGCATCAAGCGGCTCCACAAACTCCTGGCAAAAATGGGCGTGAGCCTAGCTCAATGCAAACAGAGCTATACGCACATGGATATGATGCTAAAGCGGGAACTGCGAGCGAAGCTGCTAAAATACGGTTCTTTGTACAATCTTGACGAGATGGTCCCCGCTGTCGACACTGATGGCAAGGACCGAGCCGGCGCCAAGGACGGTTGGGGGTTTGTCCGGAGTTGGGGCTGGCGCGCAACTCTCAGTGCCCAAGATGTGGGTGTTGTCATTGGTGCTCTCTTGGAGGTTGGCAAGCACGTGTCAGCTGTTGATGACTCTTATACGGCAAGCCAGGCGACTCGCGAGGTGGAAGAGGATGTCGAGTACGCTGCTCAGGGCGAAGAGTTCGTTGGCCGGTTCTGGGAAGCCTACGATGCGTTGGAGAAGTAAGTTTACCCCGTCGCTTCGGGCTCGGCGCTTCGTGCTGACAAGTGTGCTTGCTAACTTGCGTGTCTGCAGCATTGATGCTCTCAAAGCCGGGTTGCCGACAGCACAATTCTTGCATCGTGCCATCTATCGCACCGGGACATCACTCATCAACAAGCAACACATCAAACATCTGCGAGCATTCCGAATGTGCGTGGTCAAGGACGGGCCCGACGTGCAGCTTTTTACACATCCAGCAGCTTTGACGAAGCTTGCTCTCTGGGTTGGAGAGGCCCTCGCAGAGCAAGAAAGAGACCTGCAAGGAAAACTGTCGCACAGCGGACGCGGCACTCCCCTCGTTGTGGCAAGCTTGAATGAGAAGAGAGGGGTGTACATCATTGTCGGTACAGGCGGCGGTGGCGGCCCGGATACGACACTGGTTGATCGCGAACGAGCAAAGAAGAGGCAAGGCGAGAAGGAGGCGAAAGCCAAGCGGAAAGAAGAGTCGCGACTGGCAAAGGAGAAGGTCAGAAATGACAGGAGGGCGTCTCGAATAGATGCGGGGGAAGACGATGACGAGTTGGAAACTGAGTCAGAGGGCTCGGAAGCTTCAGATTCAGATGACGACTCAGATGACGACGTTGAGCATGAAAAGGGCTACGGGCTAAACAAGTTTGGGAGCGCTTTTCAAGAGGTCATCTCAGAGACCAACGCGCGAGTACGCATTGACAGCTTCGAGCATTGCGTGGTGGAGGTGAAGAAGGAAGACTTGGGGGGCTTCCTGGAGAGCCTAAGCATGAAGGCAGTGGTGGGATAGGTCAACTATGTTGACTCTTTTTAATGATACTTGGATGGATAGAAGCGACGCTTTGGTCTGGAGCGAACATGCTTGGAAGATTTCACGACTTACATACGGGAGGATCAAGGGGGGCGATACAGGTGTATGTTTTCTTTGCATAGGTCATGTTGAATGAGTCGAACGCCTGGCAACTGCCTTTTGTCTTGCTCGTATTGTGATGCAATAAGTGTGATGTGCGGTACGTGGCATCCCACCACGGCATAAACTATGCAGCATCTATGCTGTATGAAGTCCATTTACGTAGTGTTGGAGGCCTTTTAATCTCAGCATCCTCTGCGGACTTGGTAAAACTGCGTGTAGATGGGAGGCAGGAATAAATCCACCGATTTGCCCGCAAAACTGGCTAATACCTGGATGGATAACGCTACTAAGCCAGACCTTGTAATAACCATAACAAGATCAAGAAAGAGAAAATAGTAAGATAGTCTGTCTAGTACGAGTTGCCTCCATCAGTAGCTAGACAACACTAAAGTTTTTCTCTTAGGGTAATTTAGATGCCTCGTCCACTCAGGCCAGTCAATAAGAAAGGCAGCCAAAAGCGCCATTCCAGCTATAACAACACTTTAAATGGTAAAGACGAAGTGCCAGCTAGCAATGCCATAGCATCCACCAGCCATATAGTAATGAGGCAGGCTATAAGTCCACGAAACACGCCAACAGCAACACGACTACAGATAAAGGAGATGACCTCATAGTACAGGACAGCAACATTAATGACACTGGGGAGAGTGCTAGCTTCAGAAAGCCAGCTTTGATATACAGAGCAAGAATCACAGGCTAGGAGCGTAAGAGTAGACAAGCCTATACCAATATCTATAATGCTCTGGATAAATCATAGCGAGAGAGATATAGTAAGGGGCGAACTTTTAATAATCGTAGTAGAGGGTATTTAGAGCATAATATATAAGGAATAGAAGACGCAGAAGCTATTTAATGTCACATTATAAGTTTGTATACTACTGGATATGTCGACCCAAAGAGTGGCCAACGTTGACGCAGCTCCTGCAGAAATCAAGACTGGACAATACACCCAATCAACGAGGGAGGAAGCAGATATGATGAGGCATGTTGCAGGTAGAGGAATACCCGGCCCTAATACTCCTTTCCCAGAATAGACTTGATATTTAAAAGGAAAGGCAGAAACATATTAGCTCAAGAAAGAATAGAGTATTGCTTTACAACATACGCCCATCGTAGACCTAGTGCTACAATATGGAACTCAAGACTGCAGCTTGGGCACTTGTTCCGCAGACCCGGCAGATACATTGCCTCCTTCCCTGGATCTAAATCAATGGAATGAAGCATTTCTGCATGGTATATATGTATGTATGTGCGATATCTGGGATGTAGTTTGCAAAGCTCCAACAAGGTTATCTGAGGGTTACATTGACAACCCTTACTCCTCCCCTGTCCTTACTTTCACGCCCCTGCTCCACCTTGGAATTGATAGAACGTTCTGGAAGCACATCCCGGACTAAAAGCTGCATGCTCAAGTGCAAGGTTGGGACCATTACATTGTGATGGTAGTATGTCGTGACAGGGTGCTGCTTTGCATGCAGTGATGCCTCTAGAAGGTCAGTTTGGCAAGTACTTGTACCCGTGGTTCTTACTTGCACTGTAGTGGCTCAGATCTGATATTCTGGAGTCAGTATTTCGCTTCACTATACTGCCACCGGATTGTGTAAAAGTGGCAGGGAAGCTGAACAAGCACATTGTCATGGGTGGGTGGTAGACGAGGGACATCTCTTCTCAATGTGAGGACAGCAACGAACCACGGTGTCGAGTTTGATGTTGAGTTTACGAGTGGATGACAGCGTCTGAGCATCATCATCTTCTCTATCCTGACGGTTGCTCATCTTCATGTAACTAATAACAGGAGTCATTCTGATGGGTGGCGTAAACATCGATGCGTTTGAAAGCAACAAAATTCGTGAAACCATGTGCAGGCTACTTAATCTATGGGTCAAGGCAAAGATACTTTGATTTCTAGGATCGTACTGGTGGTGCGCAATTCTCATGCTCACCACCCACTTACACACATACTTAAAGGGGCATAACCCTCTGCTGCCTTCTTTTCATCTTCATTCACTCAGTATTGAATCCTCCGTAGTAGACGGCAGTTTACGAATCAAGACCCAGAAGAGGGCACACCACCATCAATTCGAAGAACCATTCTTACTTGCTTGCTTCTGTTGTTTACATTCATTGGATCATGGCCTCTCCAGCTGCCGACAGAGACGGCTATGTGTTCAAGCGGAATGCAGATGCCACATCTCGGTACGTTTCTTGTCTGCTATAGTCGACATGAATCATCTGATGTGCCACTATGCTGACAACAACCTTGACCAGACTCAACTATCAGTATTATCTCTGGCAAGACACGCTTCGATTTCACTTGCACCCCGGTATTCCGCCTCTGCAGCCCAACGCACGCATTGCCGATGTCGCAACCGGTAGCGGGTGAGTGGTGGTATGATCTGCCTTCACGATAGGCTCCCGAGCTGACGGCCAATCACAGCATCTGGCTCTACGATCTATCAAGACAAGTCCCTCCAACTACAAGTCTCACTGGACTGGACATCAGTATGGCTCAGATCCCAAACCCAACTCTACTGCCGTGTGCGACGTTCAATGAATGGAGCTTTTTCACTCCACCCCCTCCGGAGCTGTACAACTCGTTTGACGTCGTCCACATGAGACTCATAGCCGTCGCTATCAAGGACGGAGACGCTGGGAGAGTCCTAGAGAATGTCAAACTGATATTGAGTATGTGAATCACCACCCAAAACCATCAACGTCCTCTCCCGCCAAGAGAACCCTATGTGTGAGGCAGTGTCTTTGCAGGAGTGTCCGCACTAACAGATCCATGACGCAACAGAACCAGGCGGGTACCTCCAGTGGGAGGAACATTACACTCCTGAAGCACATGTGCTGACGGCGGATGGTCAAAAGACACATGAGTTTGAGGGCTTGAACGGGATGAGGGATCTTCTCTCCTCACCACTCGAATCTACCGACGGACAGTAAGTTACAACGGAGATGCTATTGTCTTGTATTGCAAAAAATACTACGAGATGACATGCGCAAACTTTCAGGCTCATCGTTCTGATATACACATATATATAGGCTTCTGCTTGGGCCACGCGACTGGCTCAAGACCCTCGAGTCGACTTTGCAAGCTCACGGCTTCGACAAAGTACGCAAGCTCGTCTACCTTGATGCAGCACACATGGGTCGATTCTGGAACGAGATGTGTGTCTCATCCTTCTTTTCACTCCCGTGATTCAAAAACTATGGATTTGTTGACAGAGGGGCAGATATACCTCATCGGCAGAGGAGTTCTCGGCGCAAATGCTGGAGCGGGACCCCGTACTCGCCCACGCTTTACGAGACATTATTGACAAGATGAACAAAGAGAAACCGTCGGGTGCCTGGGTCTCGAACCCCAAGGCAGTGTTTTTGGGGCAGTGGAGAGGCGGCAGCGGAATCAAAGGGCAGTGACAACTGGCTCTTGATAGTGTGTGAAATGAAGAACGCTGGTTCAAAAGAAGAAAGTCTTCTGTATATTCTGTCTAACTATACAAGCACACCAGATCTATTTGATACAAATTGTTTAGAGCGAATCGAAAATTGTTCCCGCGCTGTTTGCCCACACGTGCGGCCGCGCCACTCTGCCCACCCCCTTTTGACCTATACAACAATCTCCACGACGGGACCATTGTACCGCTTCTTGCCCCAGGCGAAGTAATACACGACACTATAGATGAATGTGGCGCCAAACACCAAGCTGCTGTAGTTCATAGTGCTTGCGGTCACAGGTATGGCAGGCGGGAAGAAGCCAAAGAACCAAATGACGATGAGATACGCACATGCGACAATGTTGTTGGCAACGCCCAGCCAGCCCGGGACGTGCCAGGGACCCCAGGCGAGGTCATAATCGCCCGTCTCCTCGTTGAGGGCTGCTGGTGCGGGCTGAGTCCCCGGGCTTGACTTGGCAATGGTCGAGCCCAGGCGACGGTAGAGGAGCAACACGACACAGATGAAGTAGGTGCTGTAGAAACCGTTGAGGGCAAGGGATGTAGCATCAGTGAAGACGACGGTTGAGCCAATGTTGATGAGAGCGAGAAGACAGGGGATGACACTTGCCACGATGATGGCGTAAGTGGGAATCGTGGTGCGCGGGTTGATCTATGGCAGGTAATCGTCAGAATGCTTCTGTTTGAACAACGGAATGGAGCAGTGGGTAATTCGGAAATAGAGCTACGGAAAGCTTTCCAGGAAGTACTCATACGTACCTGGCTAAGGGTATCGGAGAAAGGCAGGCCCTTATCACGAGCGAAGGACCAAATCATACGAGAAGCCGTGGCGAGGAACCCGACGGTGGAGCTGAGAGCGAGGGTGATGATAATGGCAGTCATGCCGGTACTACCACCAAGCGAGCCCGTTGCCTGCATAAAGATTTCGACGAATGGGAATCCAATGGTTGCCTGTGCCTTCAGGGCAGCTTCTGGATCGCCGGTGCAGAAGATGACGGCGAAGAGCATGCCGAAGCCAAGTGAGCCGTTTACGATGACGCTGGTGACGATGGATCGCGGGACGTTGACGGCTGCATTGGAGATTTCTTCTGACATCTAATACGATGGGTTAGAACGGCTAGTTAGACGGGAGAGGAGAGAAGACGGGGGGAAGGGGGGATGAAAGGAAAGGACAAGTAGGTGATGGGCAGTTTACTTGACGTACGTGTACCGCGGCATCAGCACCGACAAAGGAAAAGGCGGCGCCTAGTGTCCCAACCATGAATGACAGGCCATACGTCGGCCACCCACCTTCGTTGAGGTAGGTGGAAAACAACTCCGAGGCGCTTCCCTTGGGAGCATAGTAGACGAGCGGGATGAGGATGGCGAAGAAGCCGAGGATATGGAGGATCAAGAAGAAGCCCTCGACCTTGGGCAGCAGTCCGCCGATGACGGTATTGAAGAAGACGCAGACGATGACGATGGCCCAGGCAATCAGGGTGACCTGGTAGGGCTGAGCGTTGCTGGCATACTCTGGGTAGTTGATGAGGCAGAGGGCTTGGATCATCGAGGCGGAGAGAAAGGCGCCGGTGGCGATGGTACCTATCCAGGCAAGGATGGTCATCCACCCTGGATGTGAAGTGTTAGACGTGCCGAGCATGTATCAGGGGGAACAGAGAGCGCGTGCCTGTGATGTAGCTGACGAAATTCCGGATCGATTTCGGGGCAAGCATGCAGACCCAATGATACTGCCCACCAGCCGTCGGCGCCCTATTCAACCGTGTCAGCAGAGTCTGTGGTGACTGAGTGAAGGGGGCCCGAATGATTCAGCTGCATACATGGACGCCAATTCACCGATGGAGACAAAGGTGCAGAACGTGCCGCCCCAGACGAGGAGGTACTGGTAAACCAGGCCTGCAGGACCGCCACTGTGGAGGAGAAGAGGACCCAGTTAGTTGCGATTGGATATTATCGAGATGAATGGATGGGAGGATCGACAAACTTTGTAAACCCAGTGGCAAACAGACTGTTCAAATGTTACACGATCAGCACACAATCTCATCATGTAGCCTTCTTGTTGTCTCCATGGCGCCCTTACATCAGAACACCTTCCCAGGTGGCCAAGATGGTACAGCTGAAGCTGAGCATGGACAGGAAGCCAAAGTTGCGCTGTGGTATCCCAGTCAGCCATTGCACTGTCGAGTGTCGTTCCGAGGGATCATCTGCGCCGAAACTTGTTGTACTTGCCTTGAGCACCTGCTTCTTCCCCATGCGGGCGAGGAGCTGGGCATCGCGGTCGCGGTCGCGGTCGCGGTCAGAGTCTGACACCGAAACGGTGTGGTAGCTTTTTGGCTCTTCGCCGTTTACGTTATGCATTTCCATATCCACGGTCCTGTCTTGTCCGTGCTGCTAGCGAGGAAGAGAATGATAGGTAGGCAGGATGAGCTGGGCGGGAGCAATAAGCAGAGAGAAGACCTTTGAAAATATGGCGGTGGACAAGCGCCCTCCGCGATGATAATATCTCGGAGTCACAGTCAGTGCCTAACAATGTGATATCTCAGATACGCAGGGAAGAAGCTTGTGTAACACATGGCAAGGAAGAAGCGAGGAAATCGAACATGAAGATGCGAGGGGAGGGTAAAGGACAGCAGCCACCACGTGGCTCGGCGGAGAGACGACGACGACAAGCCGAGGGAGAGAAAAAAAAGCTGCAACTTGAAAGGGGCTGTGCGTGTTCCAGACTGAAAACAGAGTGAGCTATACGCACACCAGGGGAGATGTAGGTGTAGTTGCGTGAGACGGGCGAGCGATGGCGAGAGGTAAGGTATGGAGTATGGACAGGGGATGTAACAACAGAAGCTGGGAAGCTGGGAAGCTGGGAAGCTGGGTACTACGTGGTATCATGCATGAATCTACAGGTTTTCCACTGCAGAAAGAGTAGCATGCATGCGTCGGTTCATGTGTGTAACCACCAACTACATAGGAGCAACCACCGCACAGAAGTTACAAGTAATGGTTGAGCCAGGCATTCACACGAGCTGATAGCCCATGCAGCACGGCAATAGCGTGTACTATAACATACCAGGCTTCACTGAAACTCGCACTCCATGTGAATACGAACTCCCTCCGACATACACAGTCGACATATTGAAGGACATGGTTGGTGGTCGAGCAACGAGTGGCGCCGCTTCAACACATGCACAGGTCGGCCCAGATGCCCGTTGGTGGCTGCAAGTTAATAAGGGGAGAGAGACCCCTGCGGCCGCTGCATGACGACCCTGTCTGGCACTGCCAACACTCACCATGCATACCAAGTTGGCCGCAGGCTGGCCTTGTCCCTGGTCGGCAGTCCTCATACCCTGACATAACCCTAAGCCTATCACGGAGGGCAGGGTTAGGGTTCGTGCTAGCTGTCTAGCCGACTGACATTAGCCGCGTTGGCGACTTGGCGATGTACCTGTACCTGTACCTGTACCTGTACCTGTACTAGTACCAAGCACCAGCCTGGACTCTACTCGCCGTGCTGGAGATCGGTGCAGCAAAAGGCTCCTTCCTCCTTTGGGGAGTGGAGACGCTGGGGGAGATCCGCTCCTTCGGCCCGTGGCTAGTCGCTAGACACTAATTACGCGCGCCACTCGCCTGAGCCGCCGTATAAAACACCACCCATTATTCCCTTGTACTTGGCCCACCAGCTAATACACCAGCTAGTAATACACGGCTTGCTGGCGCTCTTCGGGCGCCTTGTCTGCGCTGGCATCGGGACGATATTGGCCTTGAGCGAGGAGACGGACCTGGGCGTGTCTCGCGCGGCAGGTAAAGGCGCGCTTTACTCGATTTGAAGCTGCGTGCAGCCGTGGCATGACCCCAGTCATATAACACTGAAACGGGCGACGTCCCGTCCGTTGACGAGTCTCGCCCGCACTGGCCCTTGCGTGGCGCCTTACGGCGGGAACCCCTGTCGTCACCCATCACCGAGATCATGGCCGGGCATCCAAGACTCTCCCGGCACGGCTTGAGATTGGAGTGTGCGCCCTACCTAAATTGCGCGCCATTGCCGGAAGCGCCTCCCGACATCCCCGTGCTTCCGGTCAGTCGGGCAACTCTCTCGCCCTGGTCCAGACAATACCAGGGACTATCTACAATGCTCTATACTCCTGGCAACACCAAGAGGCTGCAAGGTACTCCCCAGCAAAGATGATACATATGTAATTAGCACCTAGTGCTTGCATACCGCCACCGTAGTTTGTATCAAAGTAGTCCTCGACGCCATCTCAGGTTGTAGGCTTTCCCAGCCATATGGCGCGCTTTATTAACAGCATCTTGAAAAAAAAAAATCGTCCGATTTCTAATCAAGTACCGAAAAGTCCTCTTGGAATCATTCAAGGGGCGTATAGTACTGCCACGTACTGACTAGTGGACTAGCGGTCGGGCGATAGACACGCGGCCGGGTTCTACGGAGTAGATCCCATTGCCATGGTCGCCAATATCCCCAGCCGTGTTGCAAGGATTGACTGTATTGCCGTCTCCAAAATATTCAAATAGCTGCATTTTGATTGACCACCTATGTACCAAGTTACAACCAACGATCAACACCCTATGTCACCTCTCGCTAGCCACAGTTCGAGATCTCTAGCGCTTGGTTGTGCGGCAGCATGTGTGACGGTGTAACCCGCCTCGTGTGTGCTTCTGCGGACTGCCGGTGCTCTACATCTTGCCCATATCTCATGATCTTGTTCTACCTCATCGTGCGCACAACATTGCTCAAGGCTCCTCAGCAATGCCTTCATCCAAGGAGCACTACGTGCCCTTGGCGCAAGGTTCGCCTTCAGACAGCGACGAGGCCAGCGTGACTGAAACCACCACCGAGTTGCGCCATTCTCGCCGAAGGCAGACCCCCATGGTGATACTCCTGGTCGTCTGCTGTACCTGCCTGCTCCTGGCCGTCGTCGGGGAATCTGTCTACATATTTCGGCTCCTGAGCCACATCGAGAACGTTACAAAGTTCGATGCCAGCTATCACAGCCTCTCCATAGGCGGCATCGTACCCCGTGTGGCAAATGTTCACTCGGACTTTGACTCTGCCGACGAACGGGTTGCCGCCGCCGCCTGGGAAAACATCGAGGCCGGCCATGGAGACGTTCTCATCGACCCGAAGTGGGCGGCAGAAGAGGGACTCCCACCCAGCTTCGAGCACCCATTCGTGCCGGGGAAGAGCGTCTACGTCATTGAGGCCTATCACGCGATGCACTGCCTCAAGGTCCTCCGCAACCATTACATGGCGATGCACTCCCCCACGGCCGCGTCCCTCGCCAAGTCAGAGTGGCCGCTGGAGCACGACGTACACTGCTTCGACAGCCTGCGCCAGCACATCATGTGTCACGCCGATTTACACGCTCCTTTACTCGCAAGGGCACCACGATGCCGGCCGTCAAGCAGGAGAGGAATGTGTCGCGACTGGGACGCTCTGCGCGACTGGGCAACGGAGCGCCAGCGCGCACTGGAAGGATCACATCAACCCGAACCCAAAGGGTGAAATCTGGTGGCATTTTGACGACGGCGGCGACGATGGGCTGCCCCGAGGAAGCTTGTCGTAGGGATTTGCCAATGGTGGTATAGGACGTGGGAGCGGAGACTTGGGGTTGAGGCGCTGTCGAGTATATAAACTGGCTCTCCTGTAAAATTGTGCGTGGATTGTACTTTGCCCTGACACATAGCCTACATATTACACCCGAGTATTCTAACTCTTCTGGAACTCTCAACTGAAAAAAAGACACGGAAATTTAAAAAGCAATATTCAAGCTTTGCTCATGTATATTTTAACATGACGATATTTTCCACAGTGTAACTGTAAAGGGGATAAGCAAGTATACTTTGTATCAAACCCCGGTCTTTGTATCGTGCCAAAGCAATAATCTATCGACTCTACTCAACCCAATAAATACTGGACATCTTGGACTTGAAGAATGGAAAGAAATACATCTTAGTTCCAGTGCTTGGATGGAATCACACAGGCTGGCGTTCGGATCGCGGAATAGCATCATGGTAGTCATCACCCTCATCAGCCAGTCCTCGCCTTCTCCACCTCCTCGTCAAAGTCATCGCCAAACCAGTCATCCGGCTTGCCAAAGTGTTCCCGCATGGCTGGCCAGTATGGGCTGTCCTTGGGACAGAACTGGAACCTCTTGAACTGGTTGATAAAGTCCGCTTTGTGGCTGATGTAGTTGTAGCAGGACGTCCTCTCGCGTGCCCAGTCCTCCAGCTTGCTCCAGTCGCGGCACTGGCGCACCTGGCCCACGGCGCTCTCGGGCGACTTCGTGATGGTGGTGTAGCGCGGCGTGTCGTCGGCCTGGCAGATGATGTCGCTGCGCAGGGCGTCGAGGCAGTGCGTGATGTGCATCATGGAGAGAGACTGCTCGAGGCCAAACTCGTACTCGCGAATGGCGCGGTGGATGTTTTTCTACAGAGTTACACAAAGTTGGCAAAGGCTATCTCGATTTCGCTGCGTGGGAGAAAACAAAAGGAGGGCGGGCAGCGAGCATGGTGTGGACGGCACGTACTAGGCAGTGAAGTGCGTGATGGCCGTTGAGGACATACAGGCCCTGGTCATGGTCCCAAGGGAACGGCTGAGCGCGAGGGAGGTGCTTCTCGTCAGTCCACGAGTTTGGCAAGGCCACCATGCCAATATCGAAGTTTATGGCATCCCACAGCTTTCCTGCCTCAGTCAGGTTCGGGTTGGCGTAGTCACTCGCCCACTCAAAGGTGACGGGGAGGTCTGCTTTCAAGCCGGCTGCAGGTCATGTTAGACAGTAAGGAGGCAGGGTCTGAGGAGAAAAAGGAGAGCCTGTGACGAACCATACTGCGAAGCTTCATGCTCCCGTGGTAGGGGAATCTTGGTAGCAAGGAGAGCAATGTTCGCGATTAGTGACAAGACCAGCAACAAGACGAGGAGGCTGCGAGAGCATAGTCTACGGACGGCGTGTTGTCTAGGGTGAATCCGGGGGCCGCTATCGTCTTGTCTGGCCCTATCCAAAGCGCCCTTTTCCTCGAGCAGCGGCTCGGATAAGGGGTCTTGAGGATTGAGCTCGCTCATCTTGCTGTGTCAAGCTGAGGATGTCGTTTGCTCACCTGGGAAGGGGAAGCGTCGGCCTTCAGTGGAGGATGTAAGAAGTTGCTTGTATTGTCCAATGCTCAGGAACGAACTCTGCGTGAGGGAAGGGCTGATTGCAAGAAATGTCTAGGGTTATCTCTCGCATGCCTGTTACCAAACTCACTTACACGCAACATGCACACAACGCTCGCTTAGACGCAGTGACACGACCCATGCACTCACCGCAACCGCGACATGTAGAAGATACCCGTGGACTACACAAACATCAGCCCACACCGTTTAATTGTTTGATTGAGTGGCTGCCACATTAATCTACTCTTGTCCAGGCCGTGTCCCGGTGGCCGGACCCCCTCCGGCTCCGTCTAACCCGAAACAGTATGAGGTGTCCCGAACCTTGAACCACGCAATATACATGCCGCCAACACATGCATGCAGCAATATGCGCCACCAACAACCATGTGTGAGCCCAGCAAACAATTCGGCAGGATTTTCATTGTCATTTAATTTGATCTCTCGCTGCAGCGTGGGATCCCGCCCCCTCTTGACTCCCAACTGTACAGCTACGTCCAACTCGTCATCGCGCGAGAAACTATACGGATCCCGGGACCTGGTCAACAACGACACGCAATGCCTCTCAAGCTCCAGCAGGTCATCTCTGACGCGGAGTTCCCGGACATTGTCCGCTGCGAATTCGATGCCATGGAGGACCCGCGCTGCAACCTCAAGCAGCTCTTCTTCCCCATCAAGGGCGACGCTCCCGGTGACCGCGATGGAGCCATCGAGGAGGCCACTCGTCGCCAGACCCAGTGGCACCGCGAGGACCCTACTAGCCAGTGGGTCAAGGTGGTGGATGAGGAAACGGGCCAGGTTATCGCCGCCGCCTGCTGGCACATCTACGAGACGGACCCCTATGCCGTCGAGGCCGAGGGGGAGTGTGACTGGTGGGACGCAGGGGAAGACCGCGAGATAGCCAACGGTCTCATGGGCCAGTTCCTCACCCCTCGCATGACTTGGATGCATAAGCCACATGCTTGTAAGTGCTCACTCCGTCTTCCGTGCCTCTCTTGCATCTCATCGGCCCATCCACCGACCCCACCACCCCCAATACAACGAGCGGCCATGTCATTCCTGTTGAAGTCTGCTTTTGCTTTTAAGAAACTCCGAAACTAACCGGGCAACAGTTCTGGACATGCTCTTCACACTCCCCGAGCATCGTCGACGCGGGGCTGGTCGGATGATGATGCAGTGGGGCCTCGATCAGGCCGATGCCAAGGGCCTGGAGGCGTACATCGACTCTACTGACTCTGGGCGCGACCTATATCGCGTCTGGGGCTTCGTCGAGGGACACCCCGTAGAGTTCGCCATGGACAGCTTCCCCGTAACCACGAGACGCAGGGAGCTGGAGAGGGAACTGCTCCCGTTCAAGTGGTGGCCAATGCATCGTCCTGTGGGCGGTAGATATGAAGAGGGCAAGGGTCTTCTGCCATGGGAGAAGGAGTGAGGAGTATTTTGCCAAGTCACGTAGCTCATGACCTACACTCGGATGGGCATTGAATGTGAGAGGCCGTCAAAACCCAAGTCTGTGTTTTAGGAGACCCTTGGCTGCAACTGTTACTTCAGCTGACGGTGTCATGAGGACTGGATGGCTAGTTGATCTGGGAAGCCACAACGGATCGCTCTGGTTTACAGTATTGACGAGGCTGTCGGCGGCTCTGGCCCGAGGAATTGTGTGAATTCAGTAGCTACACCCATGCCTCTAGAACTGACGGATAGAACACCATAAATGCCTGATTTGTCACTTCCTCCGATTTAAATGGTTCCAGAATCCGCCCCCCCCCCCCCTGTGTCTTGTTGATTGGCCTTGGTACAGCACTAGAGATCCTGCAGTTCAGTGGTCTGTTTTGATATGTGCCTCACAGCCTCCGCGCCATTCCATCCCCATCCCCCACCCCCATCTGCCGTCCCTTCCCTCTGCAGCCGAGCCAGCAGACTGTGGTCGAGCCCTGATGCGGCATCTATAGACCGTAGCCTGGACCCGGCTCATCGTCATTGACGGTGTGGACATGGTTGCCTCGCTTCAGTCCGTAGCCTGGGCCAGGTTCCTCAACGTGGACGTGGTCCACTGGGGCAGCGGCCGCGAGGCCGAAGAAGCCCAGGAGCAACATGGCAACGGCTTTGGGGAGATACATGAATGCGGTTGTCAAGGGTTGTAGTGCTTGAATGTAATGCCGAGGAGAAGCACTGGTAATGTGTTCCAGCGATAGACAATGTACGTTGTACTGGAGTTTTAAGTAAATAAATAGCTGTGTTAGTGCGAGTAAGGACGAAGGCGGGCAACAGGCACCATCTTAAAGAATTTTTGTTTCTACAAGTCTGGCTCACTCGCACACCGACATCGTGTGTTTGTATGTTGAGCAGATGGTGGCTTGTGCAAGGGCTCGAGGCCTGCATAGGGATTCCGTCATTCGACCACGATTTGAAATAGCGAAACCCAATGAGTATTGAATCGCCAGTGGGTCACTCGCAATGCCATCACCGCCTTCAGAGGTGTACCAGCGCCTTGACGCTCGAGTGTATGGTACAATTCCGCCAATCACTCCAATGTTCTGCGGATAGTCGGTGAAGTAAGTGGGCGTGAGACATGGAAATCCCTCATTGGAAACCAGACCATGGTGACAATACCAGCTTATCAAGGGCAGGGCTGCCTGCTGCCCGTGTCTCTTCACGTGTTTAGTTGCGCTTTAACCTCGCGTTGCTTCACGTAACGCTGAGAAACACGGCTCAGTGCCGATGGCTTGCAGCAGCAGACCGTCCTATGCAGGTTGTATAAAGGTGCCGCGCGCTTGTGAGTGAGGGTCCCGACTCTGTCGCGGTTGTAGGGCTCGGTCCAGCTTGAATGAGATACCCGGTGAGATGTGGAGGGACTAGGGGCTGTCGTGGAGATTCCAGCAAGGGTCTCAATTACATAGATGGTCGTCTTTCAGCTTCCTCAACCCTGGTCCCCGGTGATGAGTTTGCTGAAGCGGCATGCAACACAGGTTGCCTACATCGCGGACTTGCGCCAACATCCACTGACATAGTTTCGAAGGGTAGCATCCTGTTAGACGGTGCCCATGTATACATTTCTTTTTTCCCCAGTGGCATATATGCATAATACCAGGACATGTACGCCATCGAGGGTGGTCTCACATACAGAGGGGATATTGGGTTAATCCTTTAACTACGAAATATATAGGTCGTAGGTCGACACAGACACCCCGGGGATGCGTTTCCGGGTCCTCTTATCAAGCACTATCAGGGGAGGTCTGAGTGGCTGTAGTTCCTTCAAAGCGATGTATGCCCTCAAACCATGCCGCCTGCCTAACTAAACACACCAAAAAAAAAAACACCCCTGCATTTGCGCACTAATGGAAGAACCTATGTAACTATGACTCATAACATAATTAAGATCTACTATTAGACTATACGGAGGTTTAAGTCCCTATTTCTCTCTCACCTTTATGGATGTGTTCCACTAATCCCTCCCGATGAACGGATATAAAACTTGCCTTCACTAGCGGATGTATAATCACAATGCTTGCAAGGAGAATCCATCTACAAATCAACAATCGCCCATCGCCCCGTAATAAAACCCACCATCCTCTCCTTCTAGCACGGTTTGTACGATCTTCGTTAGCTCCTCGTATTGCAGAACGCGGGCCGAAATGAGGCGGGCCAAAGACGTCTTCGGTGTACTGTGTGTGTGGGACTCCGCGCTCGAATACATAATCATCACTATCTTTGATGCTAATCGTCGCCATCTCCGCATACTAACAGTCTTATCTAATCAGATCTCATCTCGCCTTCTAGAGCGTCCAGGAATTCATATTGAACGCTGATATTCTGAGATTTCCTCTGTTAATTTCTTAGTACTCATCCCCATTCTATCAGCAGCCCATCACCTTCATCCATTGTCGACACACACCGCCGCCGATAACGTTTCGCCCAGGGCGACATCCTCGTCCCTAATCAAGGGCGTGCGTACGCTGGGAGTTAAGTCGGCGTCACTTCTATTTTTATGTGTACCGCGGCCAAGATCGTCACCAGATAGTCTATGCAGGATAAGCGCACACCTCTTTTGCTGGATTATATACCACTCTTCGCTATCACCTGGTGAGTAAGCACGAGTTTGCTGTTGCCCGCCTTCAATTCACGTCACTATCTTTCTTCCTCTATTTAATCCCACTACCAAGGGCATACACTGATTTAGCCTATAGGACGGGTGGTTGCCCGTCTTGGTGCAAATTTTTCGAATGAATTTATATCGAGACAACAACCAGGAGACCTTTCGGCGCATAAGTTCCAAGGTCATGAAATGCCTACGCTTCCCACACAAGAGTTCACAGGTGCTGATGTGCAGAAGACTTTGTCCGGCATTGCATGAACATTTCGCATCGAATAAAAAATATAAACGAGGTTTCGTGGCTTGTCTATGGGCGATAGATAGCGTCATATGTCTGCGTACCTCATGTACAGTTGACGCTCGCCTTCTCGAAAGCCTCCGGTCCTCTCCTCCTTCTGCGAATCTTGCGTGCCATCCACAACCCAGTGTCGCCGTGATAAAATACGAACGGGAGTGTTTATCCTCTCTAGGGCCCATCACCAGCGGGGATCTTTTGGAGTCGCTCAGAAGCCGAGAAGTATCAATTTCCCCACCTCGACGATGGGATGGTGGAGGTCAGAGACAAGGCGGCTAATGCCGAGTACCGCTTATAACAACGCGTCACGTCGCATGCCACGCTGCAGCCACTTGTTCCTCGAAGAGAGTGCTCTGCCGGCCGTCCACTCATGAGAGCCGACAGTTCATCGGCATTTAACGCAAAGCATCCGATGATGGATTACAAACAAAAAAATATATAGTATTCGTTCTGGAGGTCTTTGGCATTCTCAACTTGTCTGTGAGGTGCAGCTGATGGTGATACCGGCCGTCATTATTAGCCAAGTATCGAAGATATCCCTGAAGAAGAAGTTGGCCATCAGCGCATTGTTTGCTACTCGGTTCCTGTAAGTTGTACGCACAACCGATTTGTCATTTTCCATCTCGCCCGTTCCGTTTAATCCAATGTGCGTAGCGTCGTCGGCCTCCGTAGTCACAGAGTTATATTTCCGCATGGCCACTATGTGGATTCCACAGATCGCACGAAAGGTCAGTGGCCCATCCGTCTGTGTGCATGCAGCTTGTCCAATACCTCAGCATTTGTCACTGCCTGCCTTCCCTATCTCAAA
Organism: Calcarisporium arbuscula; assembly: GCA_009828645.1. Classification (NCBI taxonomy): domain Eukaryota; kingdom Fungi; phylum Ascomycota; class Sordariomycetes; order Hypocreales; family Calcarisporiaceae; genus Calcarisporium; species Calcarisporium arbuscula. Next base: position 3,293,336 of record WBSA01000002.1, read on the forward strand.
CCTTTCTTTACATCCCTGGAGAGTGGCATGATCCGCGTAGACGACACTAGACGGCGAGGAGGGGGAACCACTAGGCCATCCAACTATGGCAGTGGTAACAAGAACCTTAGCTCTAGCAGCTCGAAGAAAGGCAAACTCAAAGTCCATTCAGTTGGCAATGAACTCGACACTATGCAGTCGTCCAAGAAGATATGGGGTACACAAAACGTCGCCACTGCTGGGAGGGGTGTCAAGGATGAAGAAGAGGCAAGTATTCACAGCACCTCTCGCATCATTAGAGCGACCACCACGTACGGGGTACACGTAGAAGATGCAGTTGGTTGTGGTCAAGCTCGATAAAAGTAGTGAGAGCGATTCCTTTTTTGTATATAATGCACATCATAACGGGATGTCGATGGAGGGTAGAGATGCAGTAGAGGAACAGGTTTCCATAAGCTGAATCGATATATCCCTCATGTATAATGGCAAAAGGATTTTAAAATAATTGAACAATTGTCTTATTCTAGACATTTGCTTGATCATGTAGTATTGTGCAGTATTATGCAGTAGACATTCATGACTTTCATGACTCTCTTACAGACAGTTAAGTTTATCGAAAGCAATTTGCAGCTACATGGCTAAATGTACTGGATTTATTTGAAGCACTTAAATTATGGGCTTTAGTTAAGAGTACTGAAAAGAGTATAAAAAAATCAAGGTGAAAGTAGGGTTAATATATAAAAAAGGAGGGTACAGGGTCAGCTAGTTAAAGAGGTAGAGATAATCAAGTTCTATATTTCAACCTCTGGCTGATAGTTTTTATTGTTCATTCTAGAATACTATGCTGAGAATTCACAAATTTGGCACAGAGCCTTAAATACTACATATACACCAAGACGTCCCTACCCTGCAGCCTATTCTCTACACAAAAGTGATGCACGTATCGTGCAATGGCGCCGATTGTGGGTTGGATTATTTGGATTAGCCTACTTCATTTACATGATTTAAACGATTGAATTGATTAATTATAATGATCGTTAGTCTGCCTCGAATATATGCTATAAACTTCTTACTCTCTCAATAGCCACGACGAATGATGGTTGGTGATAAAGATTTCAAACATAAATGTGATTTCAAAGCTGTCTAAAGTAATCGCGCAACACAGAGACGTGCTCGATTGTGCAGCGTTGCATATTTAAGCACTGTCCTGGGTCAACAGGAACCAAATCGGTTTCCCGGAAGCAGGGAGAATAGTGAGAATCATCCACATAAGTTGGATGCCAACCTTCTGAATATCCTAGTCTCGAGGAATTGGGTTGATAACCGCATTTGGCCCTTCGTGGCCTCGATAGCCCATTCTCCACCATTATACTGACTGGACAGCCTTGATGTCTGGAAATGCTAGACTCGGGGGCACCGCTATCCTTTGAGAACCACGGAAGTAGCCACAGGCGAGGCAGTAATAACACTAGGAAGCGCAAGGGAGAGAAGATATACCACGATAGACAGGTGAGTGTGTCATGTCGTCCGTGACAGTCGATGTCGAGATACCATCAATTGTGCGTGGGCTAGACATTATATTCCACGCAATTTTTAGGGTCACTTTACAGAAACATTATAGATGCGCTAACTCGAAGTCAACCTTCTGTCCTGGCTGGGGTAATATTCAAACAAGACACCATTTGCAAGTATATCTGTCGAGGCGTTCAGACACATGTCTTGTAAGATGGTCATTTTTTGACTAGCTCGACTGGGCCCGCCTGACTGTAGTCCAGTCAAGTGTCTGTTTCTATAACCATGGCTATCAACCAGCATATCCAGGCCGCCCACTGCCTAATTATTACGCCGTCATTCGCCAAAGCATGAAACCCATGTGTTTGTATCCACGTGGTAGCGGATCCTGGAGGATTCCGGGGCCCGACATGGGCGATTCGCTTGGAAAGCGATATACCCATGTGCTTTGCCCCAGATTACCGCCTGTCTTGTGCTGAATCTGGTGCATTCTTTCTGCCATTGTCTTGTCCACCCCCTATTACGTTGTATCCAGAGCGGCACCTCAATAGTCAGACCTCAGAGGAGCCACAGCAAGCAACACTGGTACACCAACCGTAGCTAAGGTGCTTCAACCTCGCCGGCATGCTCGATGTAGTGCTACCGGCACAGTACGACAACCGTAGTACACAGGTTAGTTTCTCCAACTGTAACTCCTTGTGGTGGATAACCCGTATACGACTAAAGTCCGCTCTGCCACGGCGAACAGAATCTTACTCGTGCGCTTACAGCCACGGCCTGCGCGGCTGCTACCCCCGTGGTGAGCCGCAAGTCGCACAACATGGCACCAGGGGGGACGCGGCTCTGACCCTAACAAGAGATCTGTCGCAGAGGTTTTCCAGTCATGACTCTATATCATACATCAAGTAGATTAATGACGGCTGACCGAGCAAAGCACCAGGAGGTGGGTTGGGGTCGGAGCTGTTTCTTTAAACTAACCGGAGATATTCATAGATACTTCTCGTCTCCAACTTTCATTTTGTATGAATCCGAATACAGTATAATATGTATGTAGTCTGTCAAGGTTGCTGACTACAGGGTATACATATATTCCCTCAAGGCTTGCGACAATTATTCACTACCCACATCAGACATACAATAACGTTATGTGCTCGAGGGTATATTCCTACAGTCACCGACCACCATAGAAAAGCAGGAATCCTGGCGAGGAACCTGTGTCTGCCTTTTGAACAGAATGGATCGTGTAGACTCTGGGGAGCTGTACATAATAAGCACGGCCAGTTTCATGACGCCGTTAGTGTTGCTCAGCCAGAGCACTGCCCCACTTCTCGCCGAAGTCCACAGTGACCGATCATGTGCGACCGACACGGTCTTAGCGGACGGCACATGCTCCGACATCGCGGCTGTCAATGACCTGATGGTTGGCGATATTGAGAGCTACAAAATACGAGGGCGTGGAACGGCTGCAGTTCCGTGTGCGTCGGCAACGTCATCTGCCTTGGCTGCGGTAGGCTAACCATGCCGGCCCCATAACACCGAGTTCGGTCCACAAAAACCCGGCACTAAGCAGCGGGCCGGCGGCATGGCCAATATCTCGGACCTCACCCGTGCCCGCTCGACGCCTGCTGCAACATCTGGGGTCAGTGCGGCATACCAGCTGAGTTCCACCCCAATACTTAAACCCAAACCGGCACCCAGTACATATAAGCCCGGTACCAATGGCTGCATCTCCAACGACTGCCTCTACATCAGCACGGCCGCCTACATCTCGGACGCCGAGATCTACCATATCATCAACAATAACTCCAGCCGTATCAATAACAATTTTCCCGACACCAGCAGCAGCAGCCGTACTATCATCTACAATGACATCCAATTGGTCTCCTTTATTAACGACTCAGTGCGCTCCCAGCGCTCCAGGATGTACAAGGAGCCTGCCATGAGTAGCATGACCAACTTGGCAAGCGACGTAGAATCGTACAGCGAGAAGCCCGATGCCAGTAACCCTGGGACTCTTTCAAGCGCAGCATCAACTTGTATCAGACTCTTATAACGATGGCCACCGCAATGGCAACTGGGACATAATGTCCTGAGACGACCCATCGGTGCAGAAGGTTCAGGGGCTTAGGCCGCTGAAGTATTGATGAACGGATCTGACGTCTAGCCTGACGGCCCTTGGTGTATGTACCGAAAAGGGGCAACAAAAACAGGCACCATCCTTTACCATGTCTGTCTTCAACACTTCACGGGCTGGAGCTGGCCGACTGAGGCTTGCTGCTCCAAACGAATAGCTTACCAGGTCGCTGCGGTGTCGCTGGACCCGGCGCTTAAGGAATTCGAGAACAATGTTACGCCCATTCCTCCCATATACGACAACAAGTGGTTAGATATTTTCTTAGTTGCCACGAGCCTAGTAGGCACCTCGGCCGTGCCCAGGTTCTTCAATACTGGTGGACTTTTTATTCCTCGTTGGGTGCTCTCCCAAAGTACTAGCTTGAGGCTGCAGTTCTAAAGTCTCTTCCCTCCTGGAAGGCCAACTAGATCACAAATGACAAACATGAAGGATACAAGGAAAGCGCTGGTTTCCTTCAGCGCATCCATGACTGGAACCCTCTCTGGCAAAGGCGGCGAGTAAGAAATCTCGACCCACCTTGGTTGTTTATCTCATCCTCCGTCGTCGGCCGTGTGTTACTAACACGATATAGCTAGAGGCGCCATTGTAAATCCTCCTGACAAAGGGATGATGTTCAGCACGGCCAGGACATCATCAGTAACTACATCAAAGAAAGGAAAAAAGAGGCGTTTGAAAGGATAACTAGGATGAAGAATCATCTCTGAGTCTTGTGTAAAAGAACAGGGAGAGAGCGTCTTTAGAGCTAATTCGCATAATTAACACACCACAAGATCGTAGCCAACATATTTTTAGTCAGGATGAAGCAGGTATCAGATCACGCTCTTCCAAAACTCACATCCCAGAGCGCTTACAAATATTTCACTTAAACCTTTCGATTTCAATCTTTAACACCGCTTATTAACACATCTAAAATGGTCATGATAACCAGGAGAAGTTCTCATTTTCTCTCGTATATTAGAGACAATATTTTCCTCGTACGTTTGAATAGCGACGGAGTATTTGCGAAGTTAAGTGACAGTCAGAGAGCTATAACTCAACCCTGAAATCAGTTACTAAACAATAATGAGCAAACGGTTTATAACTTCATTGTTGCTGTTGCTACTGTCACAGGGTGACTAGAGTAGTCAAGACATAAAGTTATCTCTAAATTTAAGCACAACGACGAACTCTGCAAGTCAAAATCCAAATATCTAGATCACATTCTCCGAGACACCATATACCTAAGCCATCACAGCCGTCATAGCTTAAGATTTCTACCAAAAAGGGCATAAACTCGTACACAACTTTTGTATACAATGCCCTAAATGTATCCTAATACTTCTACGCGCCTTCAAAAAGGTGTCGTATATTTTCTGAACAGGTATGGCGAAATTCCTAAGCCTCCAACACGTGCTCAATATAACACTACAAAGAAATATACAATGATCCATCCTTCTGAATGTCGCGATAGACGTCGTACCTCGTGTTACACATTCTAATTCCATCATTAGTCACGTTTATTAAAAAGTGCTCAAGTTGAGCGTTTCACCACTTACGACCAAGTCCAATTACCAAGCAGTGAAACTCTCAAGAATGAGATATATCGATCAAGGCTCTCGGATACATTCTCCTCTTTGCAACGTTTCATAAGCGCATCTGCGGCATTGTCAAAATCTGTTCGTAAATCGCGCTCAAGTAAAGGCTGGATCTCCTGTAAGCTGCAGCAAGTCTCATACATCATGACGGGTATGAGGTTGCAGATCGTATGGCCCTAGCGTGACTTTATTAAACTTGGCTGCGCATAACAAGAAAGCTGAGAACATACTAGCTCTCTTTTGAGAGATATACCATCATTACAGCTATCAACGTGAGTCAGTTAATGAACCTTTTGGAACATATATTCGCACTTACATAATTACAATACGCATAGTCTCATACCACAGGGTCTTCATCTCTTCAGTCTCAAATAGCTCTTCTGGGAACTCAACATGAGCCATAACGCTATAACAAGTCAGACTCCAAAAGAAACAATATAACTTACAAATTGGGCTACACACTCGGTGAGGGCGCAAAATATAAAGCAGGCGGAATCGCCGCCCCGCCAGGTCCAATATTCGAGGCAGGAACCTGGAATGTGTCCATTATTTAGATACTGCAGGTGTTCTCTGGAGCAGTCCATGTAGAAGCATATTTGTTTTGCTAACCGAGCGAGCTGGTGAGGACTGCCAAGTTTTCGCAGGATTTTGCCTGCGTCTGCGAAAGCAACGCCAGCCTTAATAGAAGAGGGAGGCTCGGCATCTAGGTTGGTAAGGCTGAGATGGTATTTCACATGGTCAACCACCTGGAGATGTCTCTCGGCAATCACGTCAACTTTTTCAAACTCGCCGCTTTCGGCTCTTGTATCAACGCCATCATCCAACAGCCACAACCAAGTAACGAGATACGTGACTGCCTTGAGAGTCTCCAAGGGAGCTTTTGCCCACCACCTGTTCCAGCACAGGACAGTCATAAGCGTCATCAACCACATACCAAGCAAGGGGGTATATATACTTACCTTGCTGACCACAATGCAGTGTTGGTGTCACGAATCTGCTGGCGGACACTTTCGCTGAAACCCCAAATTTCAAATCTACTCTCCAGGTCCAGCTCAAGTTCCTTGAGATGAGGACTCAGTAAATCATTAGGGCACCAGTGAGCACAGATTTCTCTGAAATTTGGTAGTCCAAGGTGGAACCCTCGGATTTTCTCCAAAATATCCGGGGCATGAATGGCTCGGGAGTCTTGTTTGGCATTTTCCAGTGATGAATTCAATTCACATGCTCTTGGTGTGTACCATACTGAACTTCGGGGTTAGTCATACCCTTATGTGGGCGGCAGGAGAAGAAGGAATACCCAAGTTGGTTCGACCGCATGAGCTAGGCTGCGTGTAAGAGACATGCTGAGAATTCGTAGCTGAAAGTATAAGTGCGATAGTAGTAGCGACTTGCAGAATGCAATGGGATACTTAATTTGTAAGTGCAGTTGAAGATAAGCTAAGGGGATACGACAAGACTTGTAAAGGTAAATAGGACAACGAAATAGCCATGGATACACATAATGACGTCTATGTATGGCATAGACTACACGACATGAAACATATAATATATGTAATATATATATACATAAGTCTACTTATATTCCCACGATCGATATATGACAGCCCTGTCGCCAAAAGCAGACAGCGTACCGGCGAAATATAGGTTCAACCGTGGGAATTGGTTACGCATCAGCTTTTCCTCGAACTGAAGATTCGCATCGTACACATGTTGTGGCATGATAGCACATTCCAATAGTGCGGTGACTTCCACGACATTGTCATATCCAACAACAATCATGTTTCTTTTTTTGACAGTTTGATTGGAGCTAACAGGGCCGGCTTAAAACCGATCAGCAATCGTCCCGATATTATACTCGAGCTAGCGATTGACTAGCTGCCGTCATGGTTAAAAGACACAAGGGCTACAGAGTCAATGCAACCGAAATAAACCAGTAAAAGGATCCACGGGTTAGATAAACGAGTGGCCCCCACGCTAATCAGAGTGGTGTTTACCATGAGGCACAACGCTTGAATCACATTCTCTCCCCTACAGGCAGGCCACATCAGCTCCTGTCTCAGCTCTTTGACAGCCGGGTGAGTGAGGATGAAAACGCCCAGTGACAGTACCAATCACTACTTCGTTTAACAGACTTGATGAGTAAGGACAGGTGTCAGACGAGCGGAACTAGGTAATTAGGCTACACCAGAAAACACGGTCAGCACTAGACAGCTCGGATAGCGTAGCCAGCCAGCTTCGCAGATACTAAGCCACGTTAACTCTCTGTGATCCGCAGCCACCCACCCACTGGTAGATGATGTTAGACTAAGAAACGGTCACTTCAGCCCTACTTGTGACAAGGGTAACTGGTACCCGATGTGGGAGAGTTGTGGCGGAGATTGAACTTGGCGGTGGTAGTTGATGATGGGCTTGGGGGCGGGATGCTGCGAATAGTAAGCGGCCGCGCCACCGTCGAGCGCAGCATGTAGCAACTCGCATATGGTTACGTCCCTTGCAACGGCCAAGCAGACTATAGGACCCCTACCTTGTCCCATGTAGGAACCCGGCAATTACTAATTGCGTGCAATGGTTGGCTCGAAAGATACATACTTTTTGATGTTGAGGCAGACAGGGATGGATGTATTCTGGCTTCTCACTCTTGGCCTCATCCAGGTATCTAGATCCCTGCTGACGTTGTCCGTCTCCCTTGGCTTATATGTAGAATGTGGCACCCCCGACTTGAAATGGACAGCTCAACAAGCTTGGCTCTCCTCACTTCCTTTGCGGTGCATAGGTAACCTTCTCGAGAGTCGATTGGCCTCTTCCCGTTGCCGCGCCAATCCTACCCCAAAGCAATTGCTGCACACGACACGTCGCGAAGACACGACGAAGCACGCGAGACGCATTTTCACAACACAATGAGCGACTCAGCAAAGCCTTGGGTTGACGGGCCCTTCAAGCTCATCAGTCCAGATATTTCAGGAGACAAGGTACGCAGTCATTCGCGGTGGAAAACTAAGCCCCAGAACCGAGGGGTCTTTTGGGTCAGAATACCGGCTGAACACTCCTCTCCGGCTCACTCAATAGATCGGCAATGAAGTCACAAACGCCCGCCGCATGGCGGCAGAAATGACAGTCGTCCACAACTGCCTCCTCCGCGGCGTCAACGCCGTCTACCTACAAGTCGACAACGTCGTCCAGAAGGGCAGCGACCAAGACAAGCTCGACTTTGCCAACTTTGCCTACCAGTGGAGTGAGATGCTGGAGGAGCACCACGAGATTGAGGAGACCCTGGCCTTTCCTCAAATCGACGAGATGACGGGCGTGCCCGGCTTGATGGACGCCAACGTCGACCAGCACAAGCTGTTCCACGACGGGATACACGAGTACAGGGACTACCTGAGCAAGGTCACGAAGGGCGACGCGGGTGCTCTGGACGGCGGGGAGCTGAAGCGGATCATCGACTCGTTTATGGGGGAGCTGCGGACGCATCTCGAGGCGGAGATCCACACACTGGTGGATCTGGAGAAGTTTCAGGATCGCATTGATTGGGGGAGCTGGTTCAGCAAGTTGAGTGCTGATATTGGGTCGAATGCCATGAAGACGTCCAAGTATCGCGTGAGTTTTGCGTACCCCAAACCTCGCGCAGCCCAGGTCAACTCAGGTGACGGCGAGGACAAGGCAGCCTGCTAACCAACGAGCCCCGCAAACAGACCGAGCTCTTCCCCCTCATGTTCGTCCTGCACGACTCGACCTATGAGGGCGGCATCTGGAAGGTTTTTCCGCCGCTGCCGTGGATCGTGACGATACTGATGCGGTGGATGTTTATGTACACGAACCAGCGGTGGTGGCGATTTGCTGGGTGCGACTTTGCCGGGCAGCCTCGGGAGCTCCCGTTTGTGTGATGATGCACGGCCGCAGGCGCGGATCGGGCGGTGTTGCCGTGCTCTCGTTTGGGAGTGCTTGTCGCCGATGCGGTGAGAGGGCGTTTCTAGCAGAGGGGGCAATTGTGTTTGAGGTTATGCGGATACCAGCGCCGTGATGGTGGTTGAAATGTTTCTCTGATTTGTTTCGCAGCTCGTCGCCCAGACACAGGTGCATGTAGACGGCGATGCAATCCATCCAGCCACCCGCTCACCCATTCGACTTGGTGACGCGCGGTGTCGATTGCTTGCTGCCTTGGTAGCTGTGGATGCCTGCCCTGATGGATCGTGCATGCCAGACGCCACCTCGATGATATCCTTCAGTCTGCATCTGCTTCGTTACGTAGCATCGAATCGACCGCCAAGCCGCACAACATCACGACGTACCTTTCCTTGTACCTGAACAGCCCCATCGTGGAGTGTACAGAGTAGAGCTGCCTCATCAGGCACTCTGAGTCACATTAATCAGCAGCCAGCCGGTTGGCAGTGAGGCCTCTAAGGCCCTCTTAGGCCGCCGTGCCGCAGTTCGCACTCACTGGAAACCTGCTGGAAGACAGGTCGCAGCAAGACCCTAGCGGCGTTCAGCACGCCCGAGTCCGCTGCCAAGTCGTCATGGGACGCGGCCTGGACGGGTTTCCATGTACCCTCCCCCGCCTTGAGCCGCAAGGTACTCCGCACTTGGCCACCGCCCGTATAGCCAAACAAGTCACTCATGGCCCCACGCAAAGTCTCTTTTCACCTTCTGTCCCTCTTCTTGCCGACGGCGTCTTTGGGTGGGTTGCGTGCGCAGCCGCCCTAAAGCTTGTATTACGTTTCAAGTTCCAGGGTGTCTCCAGCACGTTCTTCAGCGGCCTTTATCCTCGCCTTAGCACCTCCCCTTCAAGCGTCGCTCGCCCCATCTCGCAGAGCCACCACCACTACCAGTTTCCTGTTCCAGTTCCATCTCCGTCTTCATCTTCATCACCACCGCCCCGCGTCGAACCGCCCGCAGAATCAATTTATTTCTCCTCATCGCACCCTGCAGAGATAGCCTTTTCTCTGTGCAACCTGGACCTTCAATCTTTTGCGCCTGGCCCTCAGCTTATATTTTGTTACTCCGCCCCTCGACTTCGCAGTCTCGAGGTGTCTCCCATCCGCTCGCCGCCGTCGCATATCCCGCCTCAGCGGAGGTAGAACTCTCTCTTGGCCGCACCTCTTGGCGTTACCAGAGGCAGCCAACCAGATAAGCTTGGATTGATCGTGGCGATTGACGACGATTTTTCCCTCACACATCGAACGTCTACCCGCGACAACTCGGCCTTCAGCTTCAACTCAAAGCTCGACGAAGCACGACCGACGTCAATTCGACCCCTGTTGCCCCGCGCGCGTTCCCCTCCTCTAATCTCGCCACCAGCGGCTTCTCGAACCTCGAAGCAATACTTGTCTCTTCTGCCGAAGCATACAGCACGAACATTATCAGTTTCCGGCTATGGGTAAATCGTGAGTCGTATTCTGCAGCCCGCATTCCGTTCCCACCTGCAGATGTCCATGTGCGGCGCACGTTGCGGCTCGTCACTTCCCACCCGATTGCGCATGATTGGGCTGTGGGGGCTCTTCCAGCATCGCCATGCCGTCAATGCCATGCCGTCACTGCCAACCTTCTCAAAACCGGCCATTTGCTAATACATTTTGCCGTCGCCTAGTCAGTCCAAACTCTCCCAGGAGCAGCTCATTGAGCTCCAGAAGTCGACTCACTTTGACAAGAAGGAACTGCAACAGTGGTACAAGGGTGCGTTGTCAACCTGTTCTTCCTTTTTCTTCGCATGATCTAGCTGCCTTTACCTCGCGGCCCCCCTCACGTACATTCGTATCCTTGTCCTACTGCGCGACCAACCCCATGCCCACCTCCACAGTCGTTCCGATTATCGATTCCATCCGACATGTCTAACTTTTCAAAGGCTTCCTCAAGGACTGTCCCTCGGGCATGCTCACAAAGGAAGAGTTCCAGAAGATCTACCGGCAATTCTTCCCATTCGGCGACCCCAGTTCATTCGCCGATTATGTCTTCAACGTCTTTGACAGTGACAAGTCCGGCAGCATCGATTTCAAGGAGTTCATCTGCGCCTTGAGTGTTACGAGCCGTGGCAAGATGGAGGACAAGCTGGACTGGGCTTTCCAGCTGTACGACATTGACGGCGATGGCAAGATTAGTTATGACGAAATGCTCCAGATTGTCGAGGCCATCTACAAAATGGTAGGTTTATGTCACGGCCCTCTCCCGTCACTCTACATGTGGTCGCGTGTTGAACACGCCGGGCCCCCTTAGTCGGGATGGAACTAGGCTAACATGTTTATCCATAGGTTGGGTCAATGGTCAAGCTGCCCGAGGACGAAGATACCCCCGAGAAGCGCGTGAAGAAAATCTTTCGCATGATGGACAAGGACGAGAACGGCTGCTTGGATATGGAGGAGTTCAAGGAGGGCAGCAAACGGGACGAGACCATTGTTTCAGCACTGTCTCTCTACGACGGCCTCGTGTAGAGAGTAGACTGTCGCCAGGACAGGTACGGTGCCGGGTGATTGATAGTGTAGATGGTACCGGTTTGCATCCCCCTTCTGCTTCGCATCACAGAACTGTTGAGACCTCTTTCTAGTGTGGGTTTTCCGCGGCTTGCATGCATGTTACCTTTTTTTTTTTTTTTTTTTGTTCTTTGGAGCTTTACGATGATGGAATTGACGAAAACCTACTTTCACGCACATACGCGAGGGCGGAAGAGCGGTGGAGAGAAAGGGAAAGGCGACTAGGGAGAGAAGAGGAAAGGAAGAGGAGCATGAAGCGGACGGGGCGGATGTGACGGAAGAGGAAGAGAGACTTTGAAAATGCCATGAACTTATTGATTATCTCGGTGCGCGGATTTTCCCTTTGGAAGCTGCATTCTCATTTACGTTTTGTGACGCACCACGGTTCCAGCGCCTCGAGGAAGACGTGAGCATGGGGGTTTGCTCTGCACAAGCAAGGTATTTTGTAGGAATTTCGCAAACAACACTGGGATAGAGTCGCATGCATGATGCCATGTGGGTCGGTCGTTGTAGTAATTACATGGCGCTTGTTCACCGTGTGATGAAGCATGGAACCAAAATAGCTGGGGATGTTACTTCGCGACATGGCCCCACTCGTTGAGCAGCTTCACTCACAACTTCACACGGCCATATTTTTGACGAGCCGTTCACGAACTCTTACCGGACAGGGCAACTGCTCACGCCTCTCTCTCAGCCTCCGTCATTCCGGACGCTGTCTTGTACGCCGCCCGGGCCCGTGAAGCCGGTTGATACATGCTGCGTCGAGCCCCGAAACGCCAAACTACACCATGACTGCCCTAGACACCCTCATATCCTGCCTCGAGGGTGAGATTGAGGATGCGGACGAAGGTACGCTGCAGTCCTGTCCAATATGTCCCACCTCGACGTGCCTTTTTGTCCTTCTCGTCATATCTTCACTCTAATACGCTCTCTCCATTCAAGGCCGCAACGTCAGCTAATATAGCCGCCCCGCAGAGACCTTTCTCCTCTACGCCCAGCAGTTCGAGTCCTCCAACCTCGGCTTCATCGATCCCAAGGCCTCGAGCCTCGACGTTACCATCCACGGACGGGACTTTACCATCCATCAGTCGCCGTCCGTGCTGTCATCTACGCGCGCTGGCGGAACCACGGGTGCTGGTGAGTCTTTGCCCCCCATCACCCATCACAGACTCATGATCAACATCCCTCGACTCACGGCACCGCTGCCTTCAACTTCTCAATAACCTGCATCGCCACAAACCAAACACCTCCGTCTAACGCCAATAGTCCTCTGGAAAATAACCCCCCTCTTCGCATCCTGGGTCTCCTCGCCCCAAAACCCCCTCTTCCGCTCCAGCGTCATCACCCAAAACTCCACAATCCTCGAGCTCGGGTGCGGCATCTCGCCCCTAAACGCCCTGGCCCTATCCCCTTTCATCGCCCGCTACGTCCTCACCGACCAGCCCTACGTGCAAAGGTTCATACGTCAGAACCTAGATGAGAACCAGGCGGGCCTCCTCCCTAGGAAGAGCGGCAAGAAGAAAAAGGCGGGCGGCGGTGACGGTCCGAGTGCTGCAATCAACTTCGCGTCCCTGGACTGGGAGACGGACGAGGTGACTCCCCAGCTCACATCCACCGATGAGACGTCCAGCTTCGACGCCGTCATCGCTTGCGACTGTGTATTCAACTACTCTCTCGTCCAACCTTTTGTACAGACCTGCGTAGACGCCTGCAAGCTTAGGCGCACGGAGAGGGAAGCCACCGACCGAGACACACCACCCCCGCCGCCAACACTCTGCATTGTCGCTCAACAGCTTCGCAGCGACGACGTCTTCCAGCTTTGGCTGTCCACGTTTTCAAAAGCTTTCCGGGTCTGGCGCGTACCTGGTCGGGAGCTACCCCAAGAGTTACGTCCAGAGGCTGGTTTTGTAATACACATTGGCGTCTTGGTCGACGTAGAGTGACCATCCACGCTCTAACCTCATGTCACAAGCAAGCAATGCAGCAATGATACTTTTAAACCCCAATATTAAACCAAGACGCAACCTCTCCATTCAAGTGAGTTACGTGCAGTCTCATTGATTCACCCTTGCTTCCCACTCAAACACCGTCGGGAGTCAGGAGCAGCTATAAACATTTCATTTCTCGTTGGCTGCACATATTTTCCGCGCAAGCTTTGACCATAAGCAATAATGTCCCCCCCGCAAAGCACGAGGCTCAGTTCCACTTCGCAATACCAAAACACCTCTAATATAACCGACTACCACTCTAATGGCTCCTTCTTCTCCTCCCCGCGATTTGTTTTGGGCACAGGAACAGCCTTTGCTGCTAACCGCCCATCCTTGCCACGCTTCAAGTAGCTCGAGCCGTCTAACCAAGGCGTCTCTTTTGTCATCTTCTTCTCAAATTCTGAAATCTTGTCCTCAAGCTGCATCGTCAGGCCAATATCGTCCAAGCCGTTTATCAGACAATGCTTTCGGAACTCCTCCACTTCAAACTTGCAGATAGTGTCACCAGAGGCGTTCTTTACCAGTTGATTGGGGAGGTCCACTTCAATCTCTCGGCCTGCGCGAGCTTCGGCAGCGATGGCGTCCATGTCCGTCTTGTTATCCACGACGAGCGGCAACATGCCATTCTTGAAGGTATTGTTGAAGAAGATATCCGCAAATGACGGAGCAATGACGCATTTGATACCAAAGTCGAGCAGAGCCCATGGTGCGTGCTCTCGAGAGCTACCACAGCCGAAATTGACACCAGTGCAAACCAGGATCTTGGCTCCTCGGTACGGCTCCTGGTTCAGGACGAAATTAGGGTTATCGGACCCGTCAGCATTGTATCGCAGGTCGTTGAACAAGGCAGTTCCGAGACCGGTTCGCTTGATGGTCTTAAGGAACTGCTTGGGGATGATGGCGTCGGTATCGATGTTGGCCTTGTCCAGGGGCGCTGCGATACCCTTGAGACTCAGGAACTTGGGTAGACCAGCGCTAGCGCCGGATGATGCAGCGAGGGTATTAGTGTGTGGCTGTAGGTCTTCTGGTTGGTCGCCAATTATCTCACGTTGAGCAGAATCAGTCTCGACCGCCTCGTCAACGTGAGGCTGCCCCGGTGGTGTGATGCGAGCCGCTACGTGGGGGTTGACATTGTACTCCGACAGCTTCCGTACATCGGCAAGCTTACCGACGATGCCCGCCGCCGCCGCCATGACCGGAGACATGAGATGGGTTCTGCCACCAGCGCCCTGCCGACCCTCAAAATTGCGATTTGATGTGCTAGCGCACCGTTCTTGAGGCGCAAGGATGTCTGGATTCATTCCCAGACACATACTGCAACCTGCCTCTCTCCACTCAAACCCAGCGTCGACAAAGATCTGATCGAGACCCTCTGCTTCGGCTTGGCGCTTGACAAGACCAGAGCCCGGGACTACCATGGCTCTCTTCACGTTGGGGGCAACCTTCCTGCCCTTGACAATGTTGGCGGCAGCACGCAAGTCTTCTATTCGCGAGTTCGTGCAAGAGCCAATAAAGACCTTGTCAATGGGGATATCTTCCATCAGGGTTCCTGCGGTAAGCCCCATGTACTCGAGCATTCTGCGGCCAGTTTGCTTCTTAGCTTCTGTCGAGAAAGTCTCAGGATCTGGAACTGATCCTGTGATGGGGACCACATCCTCAGGGCTGGTTCCCCAAGTCACTGTGGGGATGATGTCTTTGGCGTCAATAAACACGTCAATGTCGTATTTGGCGTCGCTGTCGGATTGCAGCGACGTCCAGTAGGCAACAGCTTTGTTCCACTCGTCGGATCCGTATTTGGGAGCCAGAGGACGACCTTTGAGATACTCAAAAGTCGTCTCGTCGGGGGCTACCATGCCGGCACGAGCACCACCTTCAATAGACATGTTGCAGATAGACATGCGAGCCTCCATACTGAGATTCCGTATCACAGAGCCACAAAATTCAATGACTGCGCCAGTGCCACCAGCAGTACCAATCTTGCCAATAGCATGAAGGACAACATCTTTGGAGCTGACACCGGCTTCCAACTCGCCGTCCACTTGTATCCTCATGTTTTTGCTGCGCTTGCTAATCAAGCACTGGGTTGCGAGGACGTGCTCGACCTCACTAGTGCCAATGCCAAAGGCCAGGGCACCAAATGCGCCATGAGTGGACGTATGGCTGTCACCACATACGACGGTGGTGCCAGGCAGAGTAAAACCCTGCTCGGGGCCAATAACGTGTACGATGCCCTGTCGCTTGTCGCCAAGGCCAAAGTATGTGACGCCGAACGCCTTGACATTTTCCTCAAGGGTCATGCATTGTGTACGCGAGTCGTCCTCCTCGATGAAGGTTGCGATGTCTTTCAGGGCTTTGCGGCTCGTAGTGGGGATGTTCTGTGTTTTAGTCATTAGTGTACTGACTTTAAACGCGGATAGAGGTTGAGAGAAGTATTCAGAAAACTTCTTCGACCGCGGCAAGTCGGAGCAACGTACATGATCTGTAGTAGCCAGTGTGCAATCGGGACGGCGGACCTGGCGGCCAGCGTTTTTGAGACCCTCAAAGGCTTGCTATGATGTAGTGTCAGCGTCCCGTCCGCTCATTCTGAATTGAGCCTGTAAAAGACCTCAGAATACGTACTGGCGAAGTGACCTCGTGAACCAAATGTCTGTCTGCATTACACAACGTGAGGTTAGCCTTGCGCCTAGAGGGGGCAATCGCGGCAATGGGTTAATACGAACCGATATAAAGCAAGATAGTGCCGTCAAGCTTCTCATCTACGATGTGTGCCGAGAGCACCTTGTCGTAGAGAGTTTGAGGATTCCTTTCAGAGGCAGGCATTGTGCAACAGTAGGGCGGGATGGAGAGCTGTACAAAGGGAAGAGGGACGGGAGAAATATCTCGAGATTCAAGCCAGTCAGCAAGGCGATCTCAACGCAAAGGCACGGGGAGATCGGGTGATGATTGAAGTCGGGGAGAGGGCTGGGTAAGCAACAGAGGAGGAAGAAGGGAATCAAGGGCGAGCAGCTTTAGACTTATCAATGAAGTTTCCGTTGGCCCCCCAAGGCTTCTTCACCAGTCTCCCACTACCTGCCGGTCCGATCATCGGAGGGGGCGGCCCAGCGGTATCCGCAAAACTCTGGCCAAAGTACCTCCCTCCGAGGCCCGCCACCGTAGATCGCCCAGAGATGGTGCCAAAGGTACTTGATCGCAGGGTGGAAGATGGGCGGGCGGGGTAGTCGAATTGCAAAGCCGAGGCGCGGGATTGGCTGGAAGTGACAGGTCTTGGGGTATTGCGCCACCTTTTGTTGTGCTAGGTACTGTCCCCGGGGCAGAGAGTGCTGGGTACATGGCATGTGCTTGCGACTGACTCTGTAAAGCCCCTAATGTGCCAGGTTCCAAGAACTCCTTCCTGAACCAAGATACAAAGCGTGTGTCAGATATGTCATGTCAAAGCGTCAACTCTGGCATCTCTTCCGAGACACCCAACTGGTGCTGAGGAACCAGTATAGGGTAGCATGTCACTGGGAGGAAGTACAAAACAGGTTGCTTCTGCGATCTTCCTTCAACTTTTACGTCCTCTGTATGTTTGAGTTCTTTTTTAATCTAGGTCGAATGAGACCCCAGTCGTTTGAGGTTAGGAAAATAAATGTCTTTATCGTTGCAATATTATTTTCATCGTTTCCATTTTACAACACTGCTCTCACAAAGCACGATACACTAATCAACCAACTCGCTACCTTGCAAACGTTGCCGAGAATGCCTCACATAAACCTATTCACTACACAAATACTTGTACTAGCAATACAATTCCTGCTTCTCACTTGGTGAGAAAACCGATGTGTAGGACTAGGCTCGGAGAAGCCAGGACCTTTCAACCTGTCCACATATTCCATGGCTTTTCCGCACCCAGGAACTGGAGATGACAATACACACTACACTCATCTCTGCGTCACAAACCTGTCCTTCCAATGATACACATCACCACCCAAGGGCGGAAAGGGGATGGTTTTCATGGGCTACCAAGAAGCAAGAGTATGTCACCTGACAACGAACCGATTGCCTCACCTAGGCACTTTCCTACAACTGCCACAAGCCTCATGACCTACACGAAGGCGGTTGTAGCAAGGATAGCCCCTGGCAACGCTGCCGCCATCAACACCGCGTCCATCATGGTCATTTCTCGTCGGGTGTTCCTCAACCAAAATTGCGACTGAGGATCACAAATCGGCTTTACGGCCCTCCAATACAAAGACAGGGCTCGACGACTATGGTATAGTGTGGCGGAGATAATACTCTTCGTCCGCCTAAATGATCTCCCTCCTCTCTCAAGTTGAAGCACATCTTGTGGAATGAGCTCACCTTTTGAACGACCGGCGATGCCTTCGCCGGCGTCCAGAGGAGTTGGGTACCCGCCCGGGATAAGCATCAATTGGTGCGTCTTGTGCTCGACTTTGTCTTCCGTAGCTCCTTCCATCGGCTTCCACAGGTGCGCGTTGCCTTTCGCGGTGGATATGTTGGCCATTAACGCCTCTGTTGGTTGTGTGTCTCGTGGGTGTTCGTAGGATGTGGCTCTTGTCTGCACGCTTCTTTCCCTTGACATTCCTTTTCGGACGCACATAATTTTCGTCCCACTTGACGTCTTGGACCCGTGTAGTTGTGGATACTGATGTGTGTGGAAGGGATGGAGGTATAACAACGCATTGATTCTCGCTGAATGGAGTCTCCGTTGTGCAGGTCACAAGTGTCCCTTCGTCGTGATTCTTCATCTCCGATTGTCCTATACCAGAAATGACGTTGGCTGCTTTTCGTTGAATGACCCGACTTGAGTTCGCAGATGTGTTCAGCGAACGATTTGTCAGGTAATTGTTGGACTTTACCGCAGACGCATCCATCACGTGCGGTCCTTTCATCAACCGACTTGATTCGTTCATTGCGTCCATCTTCAGAACGTGTTTCGTACCCCTTTGCCGTTTTAGGCTCGCATGCTGTTCTGACATTGGTTGGTCGGAGCCAATAGTGATGATGATGGGTATGGAGGCACCCCCTTTCCGAGCCTGATCTTCTCGGTGGTGCAAGTCTGTCATGGTTCCCATGGACCATTCGTGATCTGCCATGCTCTGGGTTGGTGACTTCTTCAGCATGCCTGGTTCCAAACTGTCTAGTCTGGCGATTTGTCTTCTTAGTGCTGCCATGTCTTTCTGGATCTTGTATTTCGACGAAAGTTTGCAGCACGTGGGATCCGTGACGGCCTGATGTTCGCCCACTTGCGGTTTTGGGCCTAGACTTTCTTGCTCTTGACTCTGTGCCTGGCCGCCCTTCTTCAGGCTGTCTGCCGCGCGGAGAGCGTGTTGGTAAACCTCCATGTGAAACTCCTTCATGGTCTTGTTTATCATGACCTCCTTGCTCTGTCTTGGAAGTCGTTGTACAAATTCGCGAATGAAACGTCTGGAGTACAGAAATTCCGTTTTTGGGACCATGAAGCGTTTCCGTGCCGTCTTGTTTGGAAGGTTGTTTCCTGGGTGTAGCCTGGATGTCCCAGCCATGGCTCTTTCGTGATGCACGTTCGTATGCAGAGGACTCAACTCCCTTCCCACGGCCGTCATCGACCCGTGGCCAGTGGGCTTGGTAATTTGATCTTGCTGAATCTGATAATTTATAAAACTGCTCAAAGTTTTGAGATTTTTGGACGATGGGCCTCCTGGGTCGACCTGTTCTGATGTGGGCAAGCCCAAAAAAGACTCCAGCTTGTTTACCCCTAAAGTCGATGTTGAGACCTTCTTATCCCTTACAGGTATTGAAGTATGAATAGAAGAAAGGGCTTTAGGTATTACTTGGCTGGACATGTTCTCTGAATGGATTGTTTCAAGGGACTTTTCCTGAGAGAGCTGAGGCAAGGAATTAACTGGATTATGCGGGACCTTGAGATTAGCGCTATGGAATTCATCAAAGCTGATGCCGTTTTCGAATAGCTCTTGTGCCGCAGATGAAAATGTTGCAAGGCTTTGACGATGTGGTGTGCGGATGATTGTTACACATGAGCCAGGTGTCGCAGATTGATCCTCAGGCGATACTCCTGCACTATGATGTCCAAGATTTGGCGGACAGCTCAGATCAATGAGTTTCGCATGGTTGCTATGACTGGCTTGATCTCTCACACGGTGAAGGGACTGCTGTCCTGAAGTAAGAACTTTGTTAGCATGGCAGCCGATGCGGTGCAGTCGAGCTACTTACCCGAAGTGGCTCTGCTGCCAGTCTGTGACTGCGCGATGGGACTTAGTTCGGGTTCTTGAGCTGATGACCACTGCTTGGTATGTCTTCGCCATTTGACGCTCTTCGTCAAATCTTTCATCCGGATTTTCTCCAGATCCAGTTTCCTTTGCTTCTCAAGCTCTGCTTGGATATTGATATTTAAGGATGGCTCTATCCTCGTAGTGGGAGGGTCTTTACCCCAATGATCTATAGACCCAGGGGCAGCTTGAGATACGTCTTGTCTATGGGTTGCGTCTTGACTGATGCTTCTCTCACTGTCTGTGGGTGTGATGATGTCTAGCTGACCGGTCTTTGGGTTTGCGCCCTGTACTCCCAAGTAGTCACCACTGGCTTTAAGATGTTGGCGGCGGCGTCTGGCTTCTTTCTTAGCAGCGATGGAAAGGTGTGTTTGTGACTCGTGACCGATTTCAAGACTTGGGACCGGAAATTGGAAAATGTCTGCTAACTCTTGCTGATTCAGACTTGATCTGTCGTTCGCTCTGCCATTTGGAAAGCTGGATGGTTCATTCGCAAATGACCACTGAACCGGTTCTGTGACAGGCGGCCAGTTCCATTGGTTATCAGCTGTGTTTGGGGATGGTTGAGCATCATGGTCGGCATCCGGTTTATTTAGTGAGGATGTAGCTCTGTGATGGCTCGTCGAGAGATCTCGTGCTGTGTTCCATCGAAGTATTTTGTCGGAATCAGCCGCCACGCTTCGTCCGCTGCGTCGGCTGTCCGTCGCATGATGACGAAGTTGTTCCATCTCTTTACGGAAATCTGGGTCACTGTGCTTCCAATAGCCTTGGCGTCTAAGCGTCCCTCCGCGTTCGGCTCGTTGACTTGGAAGAATATTCCGTATCTTCTTACTCCACGAGAGAGCACGGCTGCCTTCTCGGCGGCTAGGCGGCTGTTGATAACTTCTAGGAGCACTCGATGCAGGCATTTGGGATAGGGGTGGTAAGGAGACGTTGACTTTGGGTGGGAGGAAGTAAGCCATTACGGCTAGGAATAGAGAGGCAGCGATAGTGGGGTAGTGAACGAGTGCCAGTGTTGGTATCAAGGACTGAAATGCAGGTCAAGCGAACTGGCAGCTGAGGACAGCTGGCAAGGTGTGAACAGTGCTGTGGAGGGCCGTGGTGCTGGCAGAGACAGGACATGGAAAGATCCGATTGCTGAGTTGGCGTGATTGTAGTTAAGATATCGATTTTGATATAATAAGCAAAGCAAGCGCGTAAGAGAAAGAAGAAACCTAACACTGAGGGAATGTTAAGCACAATGCAAATGGTAGCGCAACAATAGCGAGAATCATTACTTCTATAAAACCTAGTACTGGTTGGGGCTTGCCATTTGTCAAAAAACTAACGACAAACACGGCTAAGAAGGAGACCATCGTGATGCGGTAACTAGGAGGAGTATAATCAGCAACAGGCAACAATGATGTATTCACGGGCTGCTGGGAGATTGCAAGGACCTGCCTGGCAAGTTGAAGGCGTCTGTTGAATAAGATCCCACGTAATATGGACAAGCGCAAGATAGATAAATGAGAACATCACCGAAAAACAAAACCAGAATTGGATTGTTTAAATTGGTGAGGAATCTATGTTGGTGACCAGTTTGAGTTATTCGTACTTTCCCATATAAATGGTCAAAGAATGCCGAAAGCTGGTAAATCTTCTATAAACAATCCGCCAACCTGCTCACACAAACACCTAAAATAAACCTGAAACTCCAATGGTATGCGTATTACAATTAAAAATCATCAAAAAATATATAAAAAAATACACGTGCACTAATGGTGTTCATTTTATAGTGCTTAAGAAACCGGTTTCTTTATCCTGGCTCGTAGCCTGAGCTTAAAAACAAGAACTAGAAACGGTTATTCACCAGCGTGAAGGGTATCTTTCTTTCGGATCTGGTCTGACGCGCCTCGCCGAATTCGGGAATGAATTGGTGCTTTGACTCGAAGGTAAGCCCAACGATAGTCTGCCATCAGAGCGCTTGATTGGGCTACTGGGACGTCTCTGGGCCGCCTGCTCATACGCAGCCATTTCTTTCGAATTTCTTGGTGATGGTCGATCGGTGTTGTGCATGTCACCCAAGCTGATGGTCTTCTTCAGAGGTGACAAGCTATGGGAATGTATGCCCATATAACCGCCTCCTCCCTGCCCGACACTGACTTCGCGTGATGGGGTGTTGTTGGCGACTGTGGCCGAAGTTGATCTCGAGATAGGGGTGTGTGCTATAGGTAAAGTGTTGCGGAAGGCGGCCTTTTCTTGACTAAACGTAGACGTGAAGGAATCAGAATACCGCGATGCTGGTTGCTGGGGTGTGAACATCTGTGGTCGCATCACATTGCTGTGACTCGCCGTGGACTTGTCTGGTTGAAAGTGCGGGTTGTCATGCGCGACAAAAGTACGTTTAATGAGCGTCGTAGGGGTGCCGACTTGCACGAACTCTCTCGCGCTCGGCGGTTGGTCCTCGGACATCTGGGTCCCGGCATCTCTGACTACTGGGTGAAGTCGAGGATGCACAAACTTCTTATCGTACTCATGCATCACCTCTTTTTGAATGACCGCGCTGTCCTTTGCTTGCTGGGAGAATCGTGATGAGAGTAGGAGCAGCTGCGCCGACAACGCTACCTGCACAAGCAAAATATTAAAAACTGTGACGCTTGGGCGAGGATCGAGGGGTGTAAGCGGCAGAAATAAAAAGTAGGCGAGGACATGACCAGGGCTGAAGAAGCAAAATAGCCGTAGCGATATGGGAATCGGGTCCCATACAGCTAGCTCCCACACGTCTCGTCGCTTATCAGGATGTGCCCTGGACTCGGCTGATTCCGGCGTGACCATGTCGGCGATGAATTGAAATGGCGATGAGGAAATCGGCGAGGGCTCTACTCGTACTCGTCGAGCGGAAGGGGTCGAGAGCTGCACGTCGATGTTGGCCTCAAACATTCGATATTTCCGGGTTCGCGACATGGTGTAAACGGCGTTTGTTAGCGAAAAGGCAGCCATGCCCCATATTAGAGGATATATCTAGGTGAATAGTTCAGCACTAATCATTGTGAAGATCAGCAACGTTGTCCCTTACACATAGAGCCAACCAACTCGAGCTGTCGTCGTCGCTAAACACATCGTCGGCAGGCCGAGAGGATGCTGCATTTGCTTGAGCGAGGAGGAAAACGAAGTTTAGCCCCAAGCCAAGCTGAGTGCCTGCAAGTTTGGAGTCCCATTCTCTTGTCTCCATCTCCTCTGACAGCCATAGGAGAAAGTCCATCGGGTTTAGCATGGCGGTGATGCGCTCCCATAGCGGCTTTCGCCGTACGAGTCGTGGCATGGCGAGTTCCCTTTCTTCTTGTGAGATTGTTGAAGCTTCCGTATTCGTACCATGTGAGATGGCCTATGAAGGCAAAGGGATATTACTTGAACAATCTCGCAGCAGCGAATAGTTGGCTGCGAGTATTAGAATCTCCGCTGACGATGAAGTTTGTTGATTGTTGTTTGTCCAAACAGCTCAGCAGCGTGCAGCTACAATAAATTTGGCTTGACTAGCGCGAGTCCACTTGCAAGGGGGGGAGTCACTGTTCAGTCACTGAGCGTGACAGCAAGATGTACAACTTTACAAGGCGCTCACGCGCGGGGCAACTGATGTCCATGCTTTTAGTACGCCTATAGTGGATAAGTTTAGTGGCCAGAGCTTCCACACTTTAGCCAACAGAGGCCGAGTCCATCCAACCTCAGTTCCTGGCCGTCTCGCATCTCACTAGTTACCCTGACAAGCACGCCAGGTGATTTGTTTGTTCCGCATCAAAATGGCCTCTCATGCGGACTTCAAAGACCGGCAGTTCCTAGCCGTCATTGGCGACGAGGTAATCCGCCCTCCCACCGGCACTCCACGTAGCTGCGGCCTGCTGCTTGTACCCGGCGGGCGACATGGACTCAACCGCTGACGGAACAACAGGATTCTGTGACCGGACTTCTCCTCGCTGGTATTGGCGTGAGTATAAACAACCTCATGAAGATTTGTGCCTCTCATGTACGCTTCGACTAACAATAACCACCAGCACGTTTCAGCTGGTGCCGATGCCCAGAAGAACTTCCTCGTAGTCGACAGCAAGACGGACACTGCCAGCATTGAATCAGCATTTACCTCTTTTACCCAAGAGAGGAAGGATATTGGTATTGTCCTCATCAATCAGCATGTTAGTGGCTCTAAGTGAGAAGGCCTATTTGTAGTCTGAACAGTGCTAAAATTGCGAAAGATTGCCGATAAAATACGACACCGAATCGATACCTATACCGCCGCCTTCCCCACCGTCCTCGAGATTCCTAGCAAAGATCACCCTTACGATCCGGAAAAGGACAGTGTTCTGAGGCGGGTACGGCGACTATTTGGAGAGTGATATGCGTGTGTGTGGTACATCAGTAGAACGTTGGGGCCTGACGGGTTGGAACACCTCATTTTGACATGGAGGAATTGGCGCATATCACAGGCCCCGGAGCAGCAGAGATACATAGGTTGTTTTGTTGTCCGTTGGGAGACCTGTCTGTTTGAGAGAGTTATATCTACCTAGTTGAACATCACACTAGGACTTGGACTGCATGATACATCTCAGCTGTTCAAAACAAAAACCAATGCCGTTAGAATGTAAGTTTGCTATCTAGGTACGGTAAAAAAGAAAGCACCTCAAACATTGTGCCCGTGCTACCAAAGCCTCCGATGCATTGAACGTGCATCCAAATGTAGCGTCTATGCAATTTCGTATTTATGATCCTACTTAAGCTCGTTGCTGAAGAAGCTTGAACGCGAGAATGGTACAGTCGCAGTGAGGCAAGTAATCTTGACATCGTCAACCGTATAGACATCGGCCTCGACAGTGTATTTTCCCTAGCCTCCTGTCAGACCAGTAGCTAAAACCGTGCGCAGGAGAGGTACTTACAGGAGGAATCTCAGCGGGGAGATCCACACTCTTGGTGATGCTCAGGTCACCGGCTTCAATGGGACACTTCAGGTCGACATTTTTGATTTGTTCACAAAGATCCGCCGTGGTGCTGATGAGGCGAATCAGACCATACTTAACGATCAACTTGACGTAGGCACCCTCCTGTATAGTTTTCTTAACAGTTCCGCTAGCGGTGATGAGAAGTTCCTGGCCACTGCCCAAGACGTTAGCAAGATAAACAAACAAGCCGTCGCTGGCCCGACGATGGTTGGGCCCTTACGCCTTTGGTGGATTGGGAGAGAGATCCACGCTCTTGATCGTGATGAGATCTTGATCGTGCTCGCCTGGGCAGAGCTCCATGGGAGAATCTCCAGGAACCTTGTGGTCTGAGTCTCCAGCAACGCCTGCAGGCTGCTTGTCGAAGATGCTCAAGGCCGTTACCGGTGCTGCACAAGCCGAGAAGCAAGCAACGACAACAGAGAACCTCATGGCGGCGGACAGTGGCGCGCGGGTATAAATTATTCGGTGTAGAAGTGAACTTAGGCAGGTATGGTATCGCAGGTTCGTCGTAAGATAAGGCTCGTGGTCAGTTGTTGGGGAAGCTTGAGGACTGATGGTCACAGCAGGTTGATGAGGCGGCGTGGGATGACGGACAAGGTACGTACCTTCCATGACTGGGGTGTCACCGAGCGGAGGAAGCAGGCCCCAAAGAAACACAGTCAATTGAGCTGCGTGACCAAACTAACCTTTAATCTTCTATTAATAATTGTAAAATATCTAAATATTCATTAAATCTTCATAACTTAGATGTGCATTCTATATCTAATTGATTTATGATTATTCCTATGAATTATTTCAGAACAAATTTCTACTATTAATAAGAGTTAAAGGCCCTGGGGTAGGAGGTTGGCGGAATGGATTGTCGTGTCCGTACCTTTTTGACACCTTGGGCAGACAACTTGGTCAGACGAATGCGTCATGAGACCTTATCACTGGGCTGTGGCGAAGTACTTCCATTTAGAAGCGAAAACAAACCGCCAATAAGCCACATTTGTTGCGAGAGTCATGAGGGGTATCTTTCTTAACCCACAGGCATACTACATTGTAGATCCAACAGCAATGCGCCAGCCGCACATGTCACACATTGTACTACCTGGTGGTTAATGGTAGGCTGCGTTGAAGAGAATGCAGCCTTGCAGCATTCGTATTCGTCTTGTTGAATTCTCATTGCTTCTGGGATGCTTATGATGAAGACAATTTTGCTATTATGAATTTTGAACCCTTGGAGCTCTCGAGCACAGCCTTGCTTAACAGGGGCAGCCCACCATCACATACAATCCATCTAGTTTCATGATGTGCATGGCTGATGCCCGGCCTGTCATGTCAATACAACTCGTGCATTTTAGAGTAGAGACAAAACAGACGTGCAACTCTAGCTTGTCTGAGCAACAAAGAAACTAATTGTTTACGCCTTCCCAAAATTTACCTTCATTAAGAAACTACACCATCCCAACTCGTATTTTGCCAGCTTTGCACTTGCGTCTCCCCCGTATGGCATTATCCCTGAAGCCAAAAACAAGTAGATCAAAGGCTCTGTCTACGAAGCATGTCGTCCTTGCGTTTTAAACCACGTTGGGGTTGTAAGCAAACGATAATGATGACCTCAACAATAACTATTTATGCGGTCACGTATCTGCGCTTTTCAGCAGCCGAATGGTAGAGAGCATGGTTATCAGAGCCATTAACTAGGAGTTCCTAAAGGCGTCAAAATAACTACCGAGGATGACGTTGAAAGCATGAAGAACAAAACACGAGGAAGCTATGTCGAATCCAACAGGACTCTCCAGAAAGTGATGTCAATGTTGTGCTTGGGAGTGGATTCCCGCCGATGCGCTGACGATTCTATTGGCTCAATAACGCGTCGCCTTTCATGCATATTCGCACTGTATCCGCCAGCCACGAGAAGGAGGACGAATCCAAGCGGGGTTTAATGCCTGAGTGAGTCAAGCGACCGGGCGCAGCTATTGGACAGCATCATACGGCGCCACTGCTTTTGTCCTAGTGGGTCCCACTTGAGGATGTGCCAAAGTGTCTCGCGTGAGGATCGTCTAGGCCTGAATCTGTACTTGTGAGGCGTGTTTTAGTGCCAGGTTTTTTTTTTCAGATGATGAAAGCGGAGGATAATAATAAAAAATCCGCTTTACCGAGGTGAAATGGCGGTTTCGTGATATGTCCAACTTGAAGTCCATACTTACAGGTCGAGCTTTTCTTCGTGATGTTGAAGCAGCTCATGGTGCACGCATTGCTTCGATGAGTCTTTTATCTCCATAGTATCTAATGCACACCTATCACGGCAAATGTAGGTTTCGTTGGAGTAACGCTACGGGTATGAGGTTGGTTGTACGTGAAACCTCGACCTCCAGATCCCTTGACCAAGGTGAGGCGTGGCTGTACGCCTCACCTTCAAGCAGGTACCAACATCACAATGTACAAAGTACCTAGGTACTCAGGTACCCTGTGGAACACGATAACAACTC
Organism: Calcarisporium arbuscula; assembly: GCA_009828645.1. NCBI lineage: Eukaryota > Fungi > Ascomycota > Sordariomycetes > Hypocreales > Calcarisporiaceae > Calcarisporium > Calcarisporium arbuscula. Next base: position 3,320,697 of record WBSA01000002.1, read on the forward strand.
CGTGGTCTGCGTAATTCTTACCTCAGTCCACCAGTGGTCCAATGGACTGGACAGCTGGTGGTGGTGGAGCCCACGGCACTCTTATCCAGCACTGCATATTCGCGCTTCTCCTCTCCTTTCCACAAACACACGTTAAAGTCGACTTACACCCCCTAGAACTACAATGACGAATTCAATGCGAAATGCCTACCGTCGATGTGGCCCAGCTGCGATGAGCTGTTGCTGCATTCAACTACCTTACCATCCGACGTCGCCTTCCCCATGATGGCTTGCTTTTGTTCTTGATGCACCAGCGTGGCTCCCTCACCAGCTGTTTCCGATGGTACCTAGGTACAGTACATGTCGGGTGTCAGTGTGTTAATATTGGCACGCAATCTCGCTCCTCTCAGCACCTCTCCCTCGACTCTCTGCCTCCCCCCTCTTTCATCCCCCCTTCTTTTTACTGCCAGCTCAGCTCCGCATTTCTCCTGCAGGCAGTGCTGAGTGGATGCCGCGCTGCAGCCTGAGGCACAATCATCCATGCGCTAAGACCATCCTATCCCACCGCCATTCGAAGTTGGGACTAGCGTGTTTTCCATTTCACAGCGCGCTCTCGGGTCGCCTCTTCTCTTGGTTACCACTGGGGGAGTCTGGACTAGGAGTTGGCGCACTGCCCTCTTTGGCTTCATCCCCCCATCTCCCTGTCCACGAACTCCACGCTGAGATGAGTGCCTCAATGAGTGGGTACGTACCTGCCCGGCCGCCGCACTCGCATCTTCACAGTGGACAGCTTATTTTGAACAGGGCACCACGGCCGCCAGACAGTGAACAGTGAAGAGTGGACAGCGCCAGCACCAGCACCGGCGCCATCCAGCCAGCGAAGCGCTACCCTCCATTTCTGTCGCTCTTTCCTATCCGCTCTCCTCGCTCTCAACCTTCGTGCCATCCACCAGCCTGTCTCTCTCTCTCTTTTCCTCCCTCACCCTCACCCTCTCTTACGCACCTTCACCACTTTGTTATCCTTACACGAACTCTTTCGAATCCTTTCCTTTACGCCTTCAATCCAAGTCACTGGCAACGTCACCCGCTTCGCGTTTTCTCCGTTCTCTCGACCGACTCGACGCCGACTACCCTCGCAACTGGAGTCCTCCACTCATCGTAACGAGTTTTTCTTCCTTGCAACGACGCCTGCGCTAGACTAAGGCTAGATTCCTCAATCGCTGCGTGCGGCATTCTCCTTTATGCTATTCGAGTTCTAACCAGGACTCGGTGAACGCTCGACCCGTTGTCCACGCGACTTCCCAACGCCCTGTGCTTCTCACAACTTCCAAAGAGTTTTGTCGCCCGCAGCCTCTTGCTACCGTGTCGCGCTGTCATAATCGCATCGCGCAAGGCACCCGGTTGGGAGACCTGTCGTAGCTACTTCTCTTTGACAACAGTCGCGCGCGTCCTGACCGACGCCGTCATGCTCTCAAGACCGCGAACTTTATAAATTTCACGCACGACCCTCTGGCCGATTACGACTCCATCGCGAGAGGCCCCCATCATAGTATGACGGATCAGCCAGCATCACTGTTGATGCAGTCTGTGGCTCCTAGTCAGGCCGTCGCGACACCACAAGGCCTCGACTCGACTGTCAACAACGATGTCGCCCAAAATAACACCCAAAAGATCGTGACGACTGAGGAAGAGCCATACACGATCAAGTGTATATGCAATTTCTCCGATGATGATGGAAATACAATATACTGCGAGACGTGTGATACTTGGCAACACATCGATTGCTTTTATCCTGACAACAGGGAGGAGGCCATTAGTGAGGATTTTGCACACTCTTGCGCAGAATGCAAACCTCGTCCTTTGAATCGGCAAAAGGCTATTGAGCGGACTCTGCGGCTCAGGCAACCCAACGTAGGCGAAGCTGTCGACAAAAAGGCGACGTCGAAGCGACCTCCGTCGAAGGGTCAAAAGAAAAAGTCTAAACCTGCCGAACTCCAAATAAATGGTCTACATTCAGTGGCAGAGATTGGAAAACATGCAAGCCCCACCGACCAGCCACCGCCAACCAAGAAGCCAAAATCCTCACATCGACCCTCACAATCCATCACATCTCAACCCTCAAAGCGGAGTCCTTCCTACGGCAACCCTCGACCGACCCAAGGCCATCCGCCCAGCCCCGCAACCACTCCTCCCGATCTTCCCCTCGATTTCCAAATACACCATTACTCTGCTGGCTTTTGTTCTCTCTACAGCGAACAGGATGTTCCCGATACTCATAATAATGCCTTTGCTAGCCTGGCCATACCCACAGCGCTTTCTCGTTGGCTGAGAGAGCCAGACACTATGAAACAAGAGGTTGGCCGCACGCATTCTGAAGTTTTTCAAGACGAACCGGCCACTGTTGATGAAAAGAGGCCGAAACTTGAAGTCGCTGATGCAACCCGAAATCTCACCCCTGACACTACACTGAGGTGGCGATCAGTCAAATCAACGTCTCGAATTGAGAAAGATGTGCGCCTTATCGAACTAAACGGCGAGATAGGCTTCCAGAAAGATTACTGCGCGAATCCGGACAATTTATGGGCAGATCTGTCGTCACCAATTCCGTTTGTTTTCTTTCACCCCGTACTCCCTTTGTACATCGACACTCGAAAAGAAGGCTCCCTGGCTCGCTATGTGCGACGCAGCTGCCGGCCGAATGCTCAATTAGATACGTATCTCTCAGGCGGCTCTGAATATCATTTCTGGCTCGTGAGCGACCGTCACATCGGTGAGGACGAACAAATTACACTCCCATGGGACTTCCGGTTGGAAAAGAGTGTCTGTTCTCGCTGGCTTCACTTCTTGGGGCTGCGCGATGATGACGCTGCGAACCAAGACGAACCCGAACTTGATGAATCAGAGTACAACGCTATTTCTAACTGGATTGATCGAATACTGTCAGAGTATGGCGGCTGTGCGTGTGATCTTGAAAACCATTGTGCTTTTGCACGATTTCATCGTCACTATCTGTTCAGTAAGAGCCCGAATCGTGCTGCAAAGAAAAAGGCACGCAAGCCGCGGATGCACACTATCTCTCCCACCAGCACGGGTCATGCTACGAATAGCCGAGCCGCTAGTGAGGGACACGGCGATGAGAATATAGACCACGACGAGAAAAGCGAAGGAGCATCACGAAGTAAGCCTCCAAGCAGAGATCACACACCACTTCGGCAGGGTTCATTTGATCAGTTGGGCATTTTGACGGAGCCAACAGATCGGGACAAGCGCAAAGTCGCTATGGTGGAGGACTCCTTTCGCCGCATGGAGCAGCAACAGCCACCCAAGAAGAAGAAAAGGACGTCTGATGGCACAAGTAACTCTGCCACGTCGAGAACCAAGTCGCGAAATGGATCTGCAACTCAACAGGGCAATTATGTGGATGCTGGGACGTCAAGGAGCAAATCTGGATCACCCGCAAGCCTGCAGAGCCCAGTCATGCCTAACTCAACCAAAGCATCGGCATCGAGACAGGAGTTGCTATTGAGTCGATCTCGCCAAACGTCTGCCGCGCCACGTCCGACGTATTGTGACGCGTCTGTTCAGACTGATCCAGTTGATGGTGAATGGTTCAGCAAACCTGGAACACCACCCTGCAAAAAGAGAATCATCTCCCTTTCCAAACGGCTCTTCAATAATAGACACCGGTCAAGGACAGAAGCTCGAGAACAACAGAGAGTTTCCCCAACCACACTGGCTACAGCCACCAGCGCCATGGATCTTGACTCCTCAACATCGGATCAAAAACCTCCAGTCCTGGCGGAATCGACAGCTACCACCATTTCCCCCCACAACCCAGACCACTGTGGATGTGCCCATGCCTGATGCTAGTGCCGCGCCACCAAACACCACTGTCAACACGCCTAGCCAGGTCAAGGTCAAAACTCCAGATTTGCGAGTTCTGATGCCCCCAGTTCCTACCTTTGACAACTCCGGTCTGGCAGCACCTGGCATCACAACACCGATGTCGGCTTCGAGTGCGTTGACACAGTCACCCTTTTCCACAAGTCTCAATAACCCGTTCAGCCAGTCATCAGTGAACGGAGCTGCAGCTCATCCGAGCCCTGTGAAAAAGAAACTGAGTTTGAGCGACTATACGAAGAGCCGCATGAACAAAGCCACAACTAAGGCTATCGGAGGGCATGGTACTCTAAAGTCAAGTATGTCCAGCCCCGAAGATATCAAGGTCGAGATGACTATGGAGACTCAGGTGCTGGAGAAGCATGCCGATGATATTCCTCCTTCACCAAGTTCTGCAGGAGCCACATCGAATGGTCAACTGTAGATTTTTCCATATCATAAGCGCAGCTGTGTCATTTCTTTACATCTGATGCCTATATGGCAATTGAGTCAACAGGATTATGCAGGGCGTTAAATATTTGGCGTTTTACTGGATCAATCAAAATAGTGTGGTGCATGAGATATTTTTTTTTTGTTTTTTATTTCTTCCCGTTTTCTGGCGTTTGAAGATACCGACAACGAGGCGATTTTATTTGGGCGCAAAACAAGGGCAATGGAGGGAAAACGGAAGACGAGAGCTTGTGCAGTTTAACAGCGGCATCCTGTTGAACCTGAACCTGTGACCTCACCTACCGTCTTCCGGTTCAAGCACGATGCAGGGTATACTTACGTGTTTTTTTTTTTTGGAAGCGAGCCCAGGAATGTCTACCGAGGCCATTGAGTAATGTTACGGAGCGAGTCGGCAGGACATGACGAAACCGTTTTCTCCTTTACCAATGTATTTTTAGTTGTGGCAGAGACGTTGTCTTTTCTGTTGTCTATACGACCTAGTAGTAGTTGGCGCGTCTGTGATGACGAAAAACAGTCGCCACAAAAAGGAGTTTAATTTTACATCAAGAGATGACGGTCTCAAGTTGAGAGAAGATATTTCCACCTTGCAGGAACCTCTAAAATGCGGAACAAGCTCATGGTGCGCGTCCCTTCCTCTATGGGCTTTTCTTGAAGTACAACATCGAACAGTTTAGAGAGATGTGAAGTCGAGGCTCAAGGAACGCAGTTTTTATTTAACGTCTTGGGTCGGATGTCTCTTCTAGGTATCTGTCGAAACCCCATTCTTGCATTATCAGTGGGAAAGTGTCAATGCCTGGCTGGAATATGGTCAATGGTCTGGTTCGAATCTACGTATATAGTAGCACCTCACTTCTCTCCATTGGTCAGCACCAAACTGTCGAACCGAAGACCCAACATTAACGATGATGCCGAGTCAGATTGTGCCCAACTCACAGCCCATTGGTTCAGATTTATTCATTCATCGACGTTTAGAAAGTCTTGCTGGCAGTCGACCACGCACGCTATGTCGGTTTTCAGGGAGTGCACAGGTCAATTTTCAAAGACACAGATCTCGCCTATCAAGATTTAAACACTATTTTGTTCCAGGTTGTTACTTTGTTCACGTCTTGAATGCTTGACTAGTAAATACTCTAGAAGACGTCATGGGCTAGCCATACAGGTACCAAAGCCAGTACGTAGATAGGTACATATACATTCTCACTATTCAAGCTGCGGCAAGTGTGACCTCAACAGTAAGGACCCCACGTTTTCCAACGGTTATTTTCGATACTCTTATACTTGATATGTCAACGCACCGTGATGCCGCGAACACCACGACCGTCGAAGGTCGACTTGAGCTTTGATGTCATCGCAATTTCACCATCCAAAGGCACTATGGCCGAGTGGTTAAGGCGTCGCCCTGCTAGCAATCCGTTCCTCCTCTGTGGTCGGAAAACTAAAGAAAGGCGATCCATTCGTGGGCGCAGGTTCGAATCCTGCTGGTGTCGGGTGTCTTTTGATCCTTTTGCCAATTGGGACTTGGGATCATGTCCGGGCGGTGGTTTACTTCCATTAGAATGTCTTTTTGTGTGGAGCGAGTGCGATTGCCTTGTTGCGCGTTGGGTAGACGTTCCAACACTTCCATTCCTGAACGCCCTTACACGAAATTTCCCTTAGGGATTTGGATCGTGGTGTTCTTATCAAGTCGTGATCCCCGAAGGTCGCCTCGACAGAGAAGGACTCGTCACGGTATATGGTTTGGGGAGAGCCTAAAGTTGGAAGCCTGGTCGGCTGGAGAAGTCTAGGCGGCATTGAACAAAGTTTTATATGAGGTTTGGCTGACATTACCTTAGGTGCCCAGCTCCATGTGGCTACATCGTTGTTCCTACGAACTGCAGTACTGTATTTCTGCCGATTATATTTCTGTCATTGCGTTTGGAGAGGAACTGGGTGGAGAGCCGTATGGCGAGGGAGGTATGGCCGCAAGTGTCGTTGGTGTGCAGGTTGACCAAACCTACTCTATAAAAGGGAATGATTTCTCCTGGAGTGGGTTTTTTTTTTTAAATTATAATGCTGTAGCGTCAAGCTCGTAGTAAAGGAAAGTATGCTACATCGGCAATAGGTAACTACAGGTAGCTAGGTGGTTTCTTTAGGATCAACGGGGTGTAATGTAAAAATGCGGCCATGCAGAGAAACGTTGGAAAATGTCGAGAAATGTTAGGTACGTCTGGATATATTCCGGCACCTCGCTAGTGACTATGGGTTGGAATACAACCCGTGTTCCAAAACTCCAAACTATGCTCTATCTAGCATCCTCCCGAAACGCCAAATGACCATCATCATATGATATCTATGCATCTCACTATGGTGTACATGATGCTTGTCCTCTCTCAATGCTGTGCCGTACTGCCCCAGTTATCCTCCTTAAAGATTAGTAGAGCGAGCTTGTGCCTGACGAACAGCCCAAATAGGCCAACTGCAAGCTGCAGCAAAGTCACCTCCCAGGCGAGGCGATCCTCCCGGAGCGGACCGCGCCAGACAAGCCAGAGGTTCAGTATGGTAAAGTTGCTTGTCTCGGTAAAACGGCCTTGGTCGTCCAGAATCACTTTGAGAAGGCGGAGTTTGCCTAGTAGATGAAGGCCTTGAGCGACAAGAGGGTGAGGCTGTCGGTCAGGGCTCCAGGGCGTCATGGACGGCTCAAGCAGGCCAGTTCTAGCGTTGAACTTGGGAAGGCGATGGCGGGGACACGGGATGAGGCCAAATATCTGGGGGCACGAGTACAGGAAGTTGAAGATTTGCGGCACGAGAAGGAGGCCGAGGGTTTTAGAGAAGTGGCCTAGGATACCCACGACGGCGAAGACCATTCCGGAGAAGTAGCAGTAGGTGTCGCCGACGAAAACCTTGGCGGGGTACCAGTTGTGGTAGAGAAGGGCGCAGGAGACGCCGATCCATGGGAGTAGGAGGTACAGCGAGAAGAGATGAGAGTCGGTGGCTGGGTGAGGGTAAGGTGTAAATAGATAGAGACAATCGTTGAAAGCGAGCAGTACAGCGACGACGACACACTGGGAGACTTCGATGCCGTTGATGCCGGCAAGCATGTTTATGCTCTGTGGGCAGAACATGGCGACACAGGCCATGTAGACGTAGTAGAGGACGCCGAGGTCAAAGAGCTCGCCTAGGTATGGCTGCAGCTGCACGGGGATGACGATGCATGTCACATCAAAGTCGACAAAGTACACGACGAGCAGGGGGATCGAGGCGAGGCCAGGGATCCACCACTTGTGGCGCCATCGGATGTCGAAGAGGTCGTCGCCGATGCCAAGGAGCGCAATGGTCTGGAGGGAGATGATGGCGCCGAGGTACGAGGCAAGCTAGAGAGGGTGAGTTGTTAGTAGAGAATAGAAGAGAGTGGATGAAGAGTAATGCTGGCTTGGCTGTCATTACCTTGTTGTGTGGGAAACGATGCAAGAACCGCCCCTGGTTGACATGCTCAAGTTCCAGAACCACGTCTCTGTTTCCGCCGCCACTGGTCGCCGCGACAATGTCCTTGAAAAAGGGAAAAGGTATGAAGATAATGATGGCGAGAAGGTATACGGCGGCGCACACGGGCGCCCATGCACTCAGGAATCTCCGTCTTCTGCAGCTTGCTCAGGTCGCGGCCGCGAAAGCCGGCCTTCATGAACGCCGGCCCAAGCCAGCGTATCATGGCGTAGCAGAGGGAGAAGGCGACGAGAGACAGGGCGAGGGACGCGATAAGAGGTTCGCCATCGCCGTGGAAGGTGTTTGCGATGACGGCGAGGGAGGCGCCAGATAGGGTGAGGAGGCTAAGGGTTTCGGCGCGAGAGAGCGTCGTGGGGGAGGCGGTGTTGGTCATTGTGGGTTTCGAGGTCCGCGGCACGCTGAAAGTGTTGCGATTGATCGTGTGAAGCGGGAGACGCTATGTTTCGCGAGGTGCGGTGGGATAGGTTGCGGATGGTTATGGTGAATATCGTCGCATCATGAGAGTCGGAGAGTTGGGGACGGAAAGTCGAGGCGGGGGTGGTTTATGGAGGGAAACAAGAAATCGATGGATCGCTGATGATAATGAGATCTAGTTAAGGCGGCCTCGTGATGCGCAGGACTAGATAAAAGACTGTGGATGAAGTTGGAACGTTGGGTGAGGATTGCGTGAGCAGAACTTGTCCAAGTGAAATGTGTTTATTTGGAGTATCAAGTTATGAGGTCTGGCAATTGGTTTGAGGTCCATATTTAGCCGGAGTACGTACCTGTTCCTGACCGTAGAGTAGCAGTACAGCGGCTGGCACGGGCCTGACCTAGCTGGGTCGGGCGTTTCTTCTTGGGTTACACCAAGTAGTTGAAAGGGTTCTACCAGTACAGGTACTCCTTTGCGACAAAGGACAGCTGTGTTCCTGTTTACACATGCTATTTTGTTAGTCAGGGGAATCGATTGACGCTGGACGCAGGTGAACTTGCCTTGATAGGCACTTCATAATGTACAATTGCTTTGTATGCATAGTATGAAATACAAGTATTTGAAGCTATTGGCTTCTCGGAGACGATTCCAGCCGGTTCACGACCTCGGCGAATATTGAAACATTGCTTGATTGTAGCCGTAAGCCGGCTTCACGCCATGGAATGAACTTGGAGGATCTAACATGGCCTCCAACCTTTCACCTTGGTAAGACAAATATGCAACATTGCACCGAGACTGTCGTACGTCATAGAAAACGTAATTCCCAAAGAGAAGAAGGGCAATATGAAAGTCGGTGCCCCAAGATCCATACACGAGCTCGAGGCGGTTGTGGTCCTGCATACACTTCACATAACATCTCTGCTCTTGGACTGTGTTAACGCCCTAGGAATTGCAATGAAGGCCTGGAATTCATCTCAGTCTTAATTTAACGGCAGTAGTGAGAGTCGCGGTGGTTATGGTAGCAGCAAAAGTAACGTGGATAGCATTGTAGAGTATGCAATTTATGCTTTGGACTTGCATCCAACAAAAACCACACGCCTCCTCGCCACTTCGGCAAAGAGTGAAAAGGTTATATCCTTTCCATATATGTGTGAGTAAAAAGGCTATAAAGACACCACAATCTCTTGGATCCCTTCAATCAATATTCTCCCTACCCATCATCATCCATTAGCACTCTCCACCCAATCATTAGGTTCCTTCCAAAGATATCAACAAGCAGACAAAACCCCACAAGCCTTCGCGATGAAATTACCCACGACGGGTTTTACCACCATCGTCACCCTTGCCCTCGCTGCTGTGGCATTCACCAAATCACCCCCCAAGCCCTCGGCAACGCCTCTGGGCCGCCTCGACCTCCATAAATGCGCCATCCCATGCTTCGATATGGCAGCCCGACAAGTAAAGTGCAAGATTGACGACTACCTCTGTATCTGCAAGGCATTTGACAAAGTCAAGAACATCGGCGCCTACTGCATCGAGAGCCATTGTCAAGGCGAGCTTACTCTCAGTAGGTTAAACTCCACCGCATACCATATTGTCTTCACCCCCCCCCCTATTGATTTGGTGGAGAAGACACCAGAACGTACATCTACTGAAATGAGTATAAATTTAGAGATGGTGATCCCTCAGATACAGAGGATCTGCAAGTTTCACGGCATCGCAGGACCTCCGTAAGCCGGGGGTGCCAACAAACTCGCGGTAGGTTTAGGTTTATTGGATGATAGGTGCCGCAGAGTAAAGTAACGGAGGATAGGTAAACAAACTTGGCTCGGTTGATGAATGGACGTGGCTCAGATGAGGACTTTTGGGATGTGTGGGGAAGGGGAAAGACGGATGGGGGGAACTAGTACTGCGTAGTAACTTGACGAAGCTGCCACAGACTCCCAACGATGATGTATCGTGAATGCTCTGCTGGTTTTGTAACATCCGCAGAATACACCATTGCTCATGAGATTATTTCTCATGAGTTACCAATCATGGGCCTTACTCAAACCAGGTCCCAGCAAATAACCCCCGCCCAACTCATGCTTGTCCTGCCCTTCTTGGACAGAAACTCCTTGGCTGTCACCCCCCTCGCATCACGCCCGTCAAGCATGGTGAGCTGCAACACTTGCACTGTCTGCCCGGGATTCCCCAGGTCCCGCGCGTACACGTCGATCCAGTGCCAGTAGCCATTCGTCTCCATGGGGGTTATGTCGTCTTTGCCCCCATTGACGCCATTGACCTTGAATAGGAAAAGCGGCGGTTTCCCCAGCCCGTTCTTCTCGGGCGTCCAGTGTTCGCAGATCTTGGAGAATTGAAAGCGGACCACCTCCTCGGCGCCACGGACGTGGACCTGCCGCTCCATGGGCTGAAGGCTATCCTCGGCAATGCCTTCTTGATGCCCGTTTGTATAAAAGACTGGAGTTTCGCCGTTGACTCGCCCGATAAAGTACTCGTCCCAAGTTATTGTTCTGCCATCAGCTCGAAACTGATGTTTCGGATCACGCGGGAAGTGGCTGGCGCCGAACTTGTCGTTTGACCAGATAAACTGGCCCGATGAAAACTCTTGCTTGTAAGTGTTATCGTCACCAGATAAGTGACCGGCGCCCCAGCAAGCATCGATGAGGTTCCAGCCTCCTCCGTCGATTCTGACAGCGTTCCATGCATGTCCATCCGGCTTGGCCGGCGGTGGCCGCTCGCCTTTTTTTAAAGGTGTGTGACCGTATCCTTTTCCGTGGCCACCAACAACAATACATTCGAGACCCGCTCGATTCGCAATAGCCTTGTATGTGTCGGCGTAGCCCTGACATACTGCTAGGCCGCTAAAGATAGTCTCCTCAACCGTCATTGACCTTACACAGTTTCCGAAGAATGACTTGGTGTCATAAAATATGTTGTGATGAAACCACGTAAAAATAGCACGAGCCTTGTCTGTGTATGAAGGGAACTGGTGACAGAGTTCATGGGCGAGATAACCAACAGGGTCATTTCGCGGGAGAGACTGTCGAGGATATTGCGATGCCACACCGTCTGGTCCACTCCAGTCTCGACATATCCAGCAGTCATTGACTGACGCATGACTCTTTGCCGTAGAGCGGGATGACACCGCCTGAATCTCGACCATTGAAGGACGCGATGATACAGGGACAGGAGGAGGCACGTCATCGCCAGTTACACTCGAGTTTGATGTGCTTATTCTTCCAGGGAGTGGCGGTCGGTCTTGAACAGGATCGCTCTGGGCTTGATTTGCACGTGAAAAGCCCTTTATAGGCACCACGGAATGAGGTGGTAACTTGAGAGGTGCACGATCTTCCCTCTCAGTCGCAACATCAGGCACAGTATCCTGTTTCTTGTTGGCAGGTCTCGACGGCAACCTCGGTGGCAAATCCGGACGACCGACTGGAGCCGGCACAGCTTTTACGGGCTCGGGCTGTGAATTGGCCAATAAAAAGTTCCTCCGTGATGTTGTCGTACGAGTTCCATACTTGCTGGGGTGATATGTAGGGACTTGCGTTTCTGATTCCCGTCGAGAAGGCGGTAGCGGAGGCAGAGTATCGTTTACGGGTGGCAGCCTGCGTGGTCCATCCTTGATGGATTCTTGGCTCGCTGTGGACTGACTGGATTTTGTTCGTGTCAGAGGTAGGCGTGGGGTGTTACTCTTTACAACCGATGCCTGAGGCGTCTTGGTGACAGGCCGTGCCGGCATGGGCGGAGGCACAGGTCTCCCCTGTGGCTGAGAATTGACAACTGGCTGTGTATCACGACGAGGTAGTGGTGGCGGAGTGGCTCTAGGGGGGTCGGGAGTTTTCGAAGCAGGCCTCTCGTGGGTGCCATTGCTCAGGCCGGTGTTGCCATTGACGCCATTATTCGTCACTTGCGGGGTCGCATTATGGGCGGCGAGTCCTTTGCCTGGTGGTGGTGGAGGAGGTCTCTTGCGAGAGGCGGCAGAGGCGACGTCCGGCCCACTGGTGTTGAAGTTCTTTTGCTTGTTGAGCGCGGCGATCCTCTCGGCCAGGGTGTTGTACTGGGGTTCCTCGACGTCCGCCATGACAGGCCAAAGAGACTCTTCAAACCCAAATGAAGTTAGGAATCGTATCTCGAAGGCTGGAGACACATGGCAAGACGCGGGAACACAAAAATATATAAAGGGGAGGTTGCTATATGTAAAACGGGCCTGGCGAACAAGTCAGCAAAAGGCAACAAGGCGACCAATGATGCCTATGCGGGAGCGTCGTGGCGAAGCGGGGCAGACTTGGCGGTTTGGCAGGTGGATGTCACTGTCACTGCCTCGCTGCGGCGGCTGGTGGTGCCGGTCGTGGGGGTCGCGCGGCTTAGAGGCATGGAAGAAGGAGCGATGCGCAGCCAGCTTAGTAGCTCCTTGTACCTTTACCCCAAGGGCAGTAGCTGAGGGACTAGTAAGTACGGCATGGGATGATGCTATTAAAGCCCACTGTTTCATTGACCCCTATATTCACTAGCATTGGGATGTACCGATGATCTCAACCTCCAGAGCGATCGCGGGCGGCTTACTTCCCCCAGCACAGCCCAACAACAAACAAGTGGCCTCAACATAGAGCTTCTTTCTCTTCTTCTCGGGCCTCCCCTCTCTGTGCGCATCCTCTGGTCTACCCGATCCTCTCTTCTGTCTACTGAAGCTTCTTAAAAAGAACCTTCGCTGTTGGATCTGCTACAACATTCACCTCAAACATGATGTTCTTCCGGCACTGCCCACCTCCTTCCTCCATCTTGATGTCATAGTTCTGAAGAATATGCACCAGGACGATCTTGATCTGGTTGCTAGCAAAGAATCGCCCAGGGCAAGCGTCGTTACCGAACCCGAACTGCATGCTGTCATAGCTGGTGCTTGCAAACTGGAACTTGTTGGCGTCCTCGGGATTGCTGCGCAGCTTGTAGAACCGGAACCCGTCGAATTCGTGGGGTTCGCCCCATGCTGCTGGTGTTTCGTCGAGGATGTTGGTGTTGCATTGCACTATTGTTCCGGCGGGAATATGGAAGCCGTCGGAGAGGTCGATTGGAACCAGTGCCTTTCGCTGAAATGTCGCTTGGACGAGTTAGCATCTACGGATGGTGCATGACTGACAGACAACACATCATATGTGAGCTTACCGACGGATGCTGGGCTGTGTCTCATTGACTCTTTCATGAAGCTGTCCAATTTCTTCAGATGCGTAAGATGCTGCTTCTGGAGAAGACCCTGACAGTCCTTGGTCACCTCCCGAATCTCCTCACGAAGAGGCTCCAAGTACTCGGGTCGCGCTGCCAGATCAAATAGAGTATGCGTGATTGCTAGTCTGGTGGTGTGAATAGCCGCCGTCGCCGTCAGCATTTGGATCTTGGCAAGCTCCTTGGAGTCAAACGATGTGTCCCCAATCTTCTTAGCCCTCTGTTGCATCCACTCTATAGTGTCATAGTAAGGGCGTCCCTCAGTGCTCCCCCCCCTCGGCAGCGCGTCGCTTTAGCTCCGGTAACAGCAATTCATGAGCGTGCTTGTGATCGCCCTGGATGCGCTTTACCTCAGGAACAAAGTATTGCGCTATGGGGCGCAGCCATGGGTGCCACAATTTGAGCTTCTCACCGCCGACCATGACATCTGTGGCGAACTTGACACTACTCGTCAGCCATTCTTCGCTGCGGCAGAGGGGGAGCCCGACAAAGATTCGCGCTGAGGCTTGTGCGACCACTCGGTTGAGCTTTTCCTGCATGTCAATTGGGGTCCAGTCTGTTATTTTCTACGTATTAGCATCACTGGCGAATTCCGGGATGATGCGAGGCGGGTTCTACCTTCGCAAGGTGGAAAGGTCGTGTTGAAGCACCAGGCCACCTCTCCCTGCACGTCTCCTACGAAATTGCCTAGGTTGCGATTGAGGTCAATCTTGATTGCGCCTAGCATGATGTCGCTCTCATGGTCAATGGTCGTATAACTACCAATATGGCGCTACATGGTGAGGTGTCAGCAATTGGTCCAACATGTGAGAGACATCTTGAGCAGGACCAACATCAGCCAACGCCTTCATCCCACTGGCTTGGTGGCGGTTATATACTTTGAGGTCCATCGCATACTTCCTGGGCAGAAACAGCCGAGGCCCATCGGGCGTGAGGATCTGAAATATGGTATTTTTGAACTGTTCAAGGCCACATGGGTCATTAGTTACAGAAGAGAACGGTCATCGGACGGTCATCGCACCTTGGAATAGCCCTCTCGCAGGAGAACATCAGCTTCTTGGACATATCGTAGTCTTAGTGTGTTTCCATCGGCCTCGTCTATCCCAACAGTGGGTACATTAAAGACCTTGGGCCCCCCTTGATAATAAAGAAAATGCAGAAACAATGATAACTACGGCACCCAGACACGAAGCCATTAGTGCAGAAGAGATGGCGCTCGAGTCCATGTCAGCTATTATGCTGCTAGAGTTCATCTCTGCCATGATGAAGCTTTATCTGCCCAAGCCTGGGACAATAAATTGTTTGCAATGGTCGGGAGAGAAAAAAGCTGCAAACTGGCGTGTCGTCTACTATTCATCTCGACAAAGAAGGGGGGGGGAATGTCGAGTCAAAGTTCAACGAGGACAGTCTTCTCTGTCTGCGTTCGGCTCAGCTTCCCGATCATTACTACCCACCGGAGACTAGTGTTCGGATCACTAGACACCACATCCGTAACGTGTTATCTACCCACTAGACATACCCCAGAAAAATGGCCGGTGCAGATGACCTTTCGACAGTGCATCCATCAGAGGAGTGGGTGACATGGGTAAGACTAATGACCGACCAGGGTCTCGCGGCTAGCTCTGTGGGGGGAGGATTCGAGATACCGATTCACCGTGTGCTCTCCGCTTATCTTCGTATACGTAGAACCAAGACTGATGTGGAGGATTTCCAGTTCCGCCAATCGTGAGGCTGCAGTTATTGTTATGCGTCGGAAGCCGCTAATATTTCAAAGCTTTCGCATTTGTAACGTCGCACCAAGAATCTGGCAACATGGCTGGCACAGGGGAGCCAAGCCTACGGCCACGTTTGAGGGCGAGAGATGAGAGGTGAGAGGTGAGGTATCAGCACAGCTCTCAAGCCGGCAAGACCTTCCATAAGGAGCCCTGGATGATGGCTGAAGTAACATAACGTATCTTCGACACTTGCGACTCGCATTAGCTAAATCCTAGCCCGAGGGCGTGCCACACGCACACCCTCGCTCAAGCCAGCCCAAGACTAGCGAGAGCTTTGACCCAAACACCACGCTATTTCCAAAATATAAACATCCTTTGCAAAAACTTACCGAAGTTCTTAGCTATATATCTTGTGCTTTGTAACCGTGTCCCACTACTCGCTCATCATCTCGTATCCAAGTCACCATGGCGTCCTATGCAGTCGATACCCAAGAAGCTGTGCCGTCGGGCCTCAAACCCATCTCCCCTGAAAAGTTTGACTTGCGCTCCGACGCAGAGATTGCAGCATGGCTACAACAGCGCCACTCTGTCACATCAGACAAGAACGTCTGGGCTTTCTGGAGCTCGGGGTACAGCCAGATGCCACCATGGGTACAGCGCAATGTCATTAACTGGGTGCGACGCCTGGGACCAGATTGGACTGTACACCTACTTGATCTGGTCCCTGAGTCAGACACCAATGTCTACAACTATCTCGACAAGACGTTATTTCCCGATGCCTTCAACAACAATGCCATGGATGGCCCTACTGTAGGGCCCCATCAGGGAGATATCGTCCGTTTGCCATTGCTGTGGAAGTATGGAGGTGTATGGATGGACGTTGGAACATTCCTCTTCCGGCATATTGATGACATATGCTGGAACAAGATCGAAGACTCCTCCTCGCCGTACGAGATGGCTGGCTTCGTGATTGAGCTTCGGCCAGACCATGACTCGATGCTCAATGGATTCATCGCCGCCAAGCGTGGTAATCCTTTCATCAAGCGCTGGCTTGACATCTACCTCGCTCTATGGCAGGGCGCGACCAACTCACATGATTTCCATAAACACCCACTTCTGCGTCACTTGCCGCTCCTCTGCCCTGCAGTGGACAAGATGAACTGTCCGGACCTCAACGTCATGATGGAGAACTTCAGTGACTACCTGTCTCAGACCATGTGCTTTGAGCGCTTACGCAAACTCATCGACCCGACAGACGGGTTCAACGGCCCAGAATACTTTTCCAAGCATATGTTCCTAACATCTGCGCTGCAAGAGACATTTTACTTCCAGCAGGTCACAGGTTGGTCGGGAACCCGACAGTTTGAACTTCTTACGGCCAAGCGCACGGGCGCGGGTGTGGTCAGGGATGAGAAGTGGGAAGCCGCCGAAGACTTTGTGCATAAGGCTCTGGCTAATACGTCTACTATGAAACTGTCTCATGGCCCCCCGGGTGCGCTGGAGTCATTTCTTGCTGACCTGTGGGACTCGAAGGAGCATGCGGAGACTGATAATGTTGAGGGCACGTTTGCTGCGTATTTGAGATACGGGAGCGTTCATTTTGACCAGACGCGAGAGCTGGTGCCTGTCCAGTATGAGATTACCAAGGAAGAGGTGCTACATGCAGGTGTTGTAGAACCTAAGGCAGTCTAGTTGTTTGAATCCTAGCTACAAGGAGGCAATTAGTTTTTGACCCATGTCAAGTCACTCATTCTAAGTCTAGCCCAACTTAGGCAGTCACCCAACTCGCGCTATAATACGTTACAACGTGTAGAGATGATAGTTGAAGCTATTTACAATTCCTTCTTTATTTATTACTAACTATAGCTCGAGGGAAAGAACTAGCTCCACAGCGTCGATCGCGGATCTGCGAGCTATATCCACTTGGCTATGGGTACGGAAGAATTGCTAAAATCCACCCAGAGGCGCCACTTTCAACTTATTAAATACACTATCAAGAAGGAAGCTGACTGCGGAGCAGCGAGATCAGATTTATGATACAGCCAAGTATTCAAACCTAGATGTAACATACCCCGATCTCCTTGTCTCTATTAATTACCAAGTTAAAGAAAGAATGCTCCGATATCTCCTACGAGAGATAGGTCTACGGAAAAGCTTATAGAGATAAATGCCGCAAAGGGACTTATCTGGGCAAGAATATATTGTTATATTAACTGGCGGCGTGTTAAATAGAGCGATGGATGTATAGTTAGATGAAGCCTCGGCCAACGACCCTAATGGACCTTCTTACGGCTGAGAGAATAACTTAAGCAGGGAGATGTACAGGATATTAGGAAGCAAGGGGTTGTAAGGCAGATGTTTTAGGCTGCCTTTGGCCGTGATTTGTGTACAGATTTAATTGCATTAGATTATTATATTACTGGGCAGGGAATTGTGCGCTTATATTCTGCTAAATTACCTAGCTTTATTGAGCCTAGGGATATCTCTATGCATGATAATGCGTCTTTATATGCAGCTTGTATTGTAAAACAGCTGCTCCATGAGCTATAGATTGAAGTTATAGAATGGCCGCCTTACTCGCCAGATCTCAACCTGATTGAGAATCTTTAGGTACTTGGAAGGGAGGGAAACTATCAAAGTCACCCTGAATTACTCTACGCACCTAATACCGACGAGACTTATGTGCAGCTAGTTAAGGCAGTAAAAGAGGTATGGTAGAGTATCTATCGGACGGTTCATGAGAGGCTATGTGATAGAATGGACCATCGTGTAGAGGCGATTATTGCTGCACACGGCTAGTATACTAAATACCAAGACCTTTCGCCACGAGGCTAATGTAGCCTCTTGACTATCATTAGGCTAGACTTAGGATTTGAGACTTGACATGGGTCAAAAACTAATTGCCTCCCACTGTATAACCCAAGACAGTTTAGTTGTTTGAATCCTATTTGCGAGAAGTAAAATTTTCGTAAATAGTTCACGGAGCAAAAGTCCGCCTGCGGTTGGTTGGTATATTTCCCGTCCTAGAACACCGTCTAGGACTTCTCCAGACTAGATTGCTATAAGCACCATATGTAGCTGCTTATCTAGTACGCATCTAGCCCGGAATTCACATTGTTGTAACGTAACAATAACTCATCTTGTGCTTGTGATGGACACTTCACCGTGGTCTTAAAATCAACATGGTGCATTTTCAGCTTAACTTCAACCCGCGCTTGCCCGCTCCAGCAACCACAACATCTTCTGAAAAGGCGACTCCTACAAAGAGGAAATTCGAATTACTAACTCTATTTGAGCCGCATAACAACCGGCGGATATTACTCTGCTTGGATGGAAGTCGCCGTGTTTGCCTACCAGTGCGTGAAATTTCACTTCCAGGCCCAGCTATGCGTGCCACACTAGGTGTAGAAGGTAATAAACTTGGGAATCCTGCATGTAAAATGGCCCGAGAAGATACACCATATCATATATTCCTCCAAGCATGACCCGCCGAGGGCGATATCAAGTCAGGCGGACTAGCTCTACCCTAGTCGACGCACTCGCGAATCCCTATGCCCAAAGCCTGACTGACCCAAAGACGCCCCTGTATGGAGAAGGATCTAAAACACCGTCTGAGTACACATCTCAGCAATGATATCCTTTAGGTTGAAGCGTGGGTGTGATGAACGTTACATCGGTGCCAATTGAGCACTCGGTCGTTGAGGAGGCAAAGCAGCTCTAAGATAGGTAGGAGTATTATGTCGGTTCCGCGAGCGAATATGGTACTCGTAAGTTTCGCCTTCGACGCACTATACGGGAATAGTTTGTAAATTCGCGATGGAAGATATTCCGTTGAATGACGATCCACCGAGTAGACCTCCGATATGGCGTTGCTTAGATGGTGAAATTACTATATATGGTGCAATCCCAAATCTCGGCACCGTAACAGATTTGCGACAATTCGAGTATTCCCGACAGCGTCTGGAACAAGTCTAACTTTGTTGTTTACGAAGAACTCTTATCAGTAATGGCGCAAGTCGATACCATCCCTGCCTTTGTGCATGACCTGCCACTCAATACTAGTCACTTTGCAGAGCCGACTCCGACGTCAGAGCCTGGCCAAGCAAAGGGATGTGGTGATGTCCCCAGGACCATTGAGCTGACAGCTGATCGGCAAATGGTCATTGCCAGAGCTCTCAACGAAAAGATTACCATTCCTGATATTTTGTCATACATGCCAGCCTGGCCGAGCGAGTTTCAGCCTGATATCGATGAGATTAACGTCGAGATTGATGAGTGGCTCAAGAGGTGAGACCCTGCCAAAGCTTTTGGATACTTTGCATAGCCATGCGAGCTAATTGTATTGTTAGGGTCAATGTCGCCGAGAAGAAAAAGGCAAAGCACCGCGCAAGGGGAAACTATACGCTGCTCACTGCTGTATACTACCCTCACTGCAAGAAAGACAAGATGCTTGTTCTGTCTCAATTTCTTTACTGGGTATGTTAGGCCGAGCCAGTTCACTCACTATTCAAACTTGTTTGTTTGAACCATATCTAACACTCTTTAGATTTTCTTCTGGGACGACGGCAAGTAGTACACTGCTTGACCAGAAAAGAGCAGCTGCTAACTTGAACAGAGATCGATACCGGCGGTGAGCTGACACATGACCGTGAAGGCACACTGAAGTGCTGTGCCGAGACAAACAAGTGTATCGACGACTGCCTAGGCCCCAACCCCAACTACACCCCTCCACCAAATTCCCGCGGCACCGTAGAGATGTTCTACCCCATCCTCCGTGATCTTCGAGCGGGTCTCGGGCCCGTGTCGATCGAGCGTCTGAGAGCCGAGCTGCATGACTATGTCAACGGCGCAGCTAACCAGCAGCGTGTGCGAGAGGAGGACCACCTGCCCAATCCGTGGGACCACTTCCAAATGAGGGCCGACGACGTCGGCGTGATTCCCAGCATCACGCAGAACGAGTTTGCTATGGAGTTTGAACTTCCAGAATATGTCCGCAGGCACGAAGCCATGGAGGTCATTATCCTAGAATGTACCAAGCTTACCATTCTGCTTAATGAGATTCTGTCCTTGCAGAAAGAATTTGTGAGTACCTTGATAGCCTTTGAAGGTAAATGGGATGCTGATTGTCGGTTGTAGCGTGTCTCGCAACTCGAGAACCTTTGCCTTTTGTTCATGAACACGTACCAACTCTCCGTCCACGAGGCAATTGACAAGGTCCTGGAGCTCATGAAGGAGCATTACCAAATCTGTCTTGACGCTGAAGCTAGACTCCCCTGGAGCAAGGATGACGAGAAGCTAAATGCCGATATTCGCGAGTACGTGAGGGGCTGTCAGCGCCTGGCTACTGGGACTGCTTGCTGGAGGTACGTCGATCGGCGCGCAAATAGCTGGTGCGGTATACTAACTGGACACAGCTACCGTTGTGAGAGGTACTTTAAGATGAGCCAGGTGAATGAGAAGCAGGAGGTCGTGCTGGACTTGTCTTATGAGTAGAGGCTCGACTGAGTGACGCTGAGAGAGCCTGGCGGGTAGTGTATAGAGGCACATCCATGCCCCTGGTGGTTATTAGACACGATAGAGCTTTCCATATTTCTTGTATATCAGTTGGTTCTTCATTACATTCGTACCGTACACTTTGAGTAGATACATTCTCAACGGTCATTATACTCTCTCGAGATTTGTGCATGCATTGGGTCCAGGGAATTGACTGTAATTGCCGGCATACGCCTGACCAATTCCAAGCCTCTGATGGTCGGTTTATGGCCTCCTCAGATTCGACACTGAGACTAACTATCCCATTTACCACGTGCTACGATTGCTCGGATTTGACTTGGTAGACAGAAACGAGGTGGAACGTACGTAGTGGCTATAAGGGCCGGCGATTGTCGTTCCACCAGCAACGTGAAGGGGGCGTGTCGCTACATCGCCGGCCGGCGTACCGATGTACATTATTCTACCGCGGTCGTGGTCATCTATAGGCTTAGTACCAACTATGTGACATATGGTATACATAGATATGTTGGACTCGCCGTGATGCATTCTAGAATTCCATGTCGTGTACAATCAGGACCAATCTCTACTCGTGGATGGCCGTGTATCTGGACGCATAACCCTTCGACTCTCTCGCCCCAGACACCGTCGATCGCGGAAAGCGGCTGGAATGGCAGGTCTTGTCCAATACACCGACCAGAGTGGGCGGTATCATCACTAAAGCCACCGGTGCTCTATTGTGAGTTGATCTAATTTGCTGTGTGTTTGCTACAAGAAGCTGAAATAAACATTCCGCCTTGTAGTGTCACATGACGTCCTTGGGTCTACAGACGCGGCCTCCTCACCCACCTGACCCATGGGCGATTCTCATCATCTACATCATCAGTTACTTGCCGAGTCAACAGTTGCTTCAGGCAAGTGACCAGAGCTTATTTCCTGTCACCGTCCCTCTATCTCCCCGCATCGTGACCACAGTACTCCACACGCCTGATGTGAAGCATCCTCCTCTTGCTCAAGCGCCTTCCCGCGTCTTGGAAACAGCACAGCACACAAGAAGCATTATTCTCAACTATGTGAAAGGCCATAGAAACTAACTGCCCTTGCATCCAAATTTCAAGCGCACCGTGCCTTGACACCGTTAGCAAGATGAAACTAACCAATATATGTTGTGTACTGCTGGCAGCTGGGCTTAGCGAGGCCGCCAGGATAGGTACCTATTTGCCTCCTAATATCTTTCTTTTTCTCCTTGACGCCAACAGACAGAACTACCGCAGCAGCGTACCATACTGTTGGTGAGAATTCTAACGGGGACGGCATCCCAACCATCCAAAACAACTTCAACGGCTGGGTCAATCCCGAAGATCTGACTCCCATGCCTCAGTGTGTCGCTCAGCAGGATCAATCCAGTTGGTTGAGAACCATGTCGAAATGTACTAGCAAACGATGCACCTCGCACTTTGGCATCATCTGTACCCACCACCAATGGCTGACTGAGCTCGGTTGTCTCAGCGCTGAATTTTCCCCAGATGTTGTCAAAGAGTATCTACCGTACTGCAGCAGATCGGTACTCGCCAAAGCACAGTTGTATTATTGGGTTCGCAACACTACCGGCCGGACTTGGCTTGTTGATGTCGGCGACGCAAACGGGCTACAAACCCTCTCCCCAGCCTCCTTGGCTAAAGGGTATGCTGCTGTTGACGTGACATACAAGGCGCCAGTCTGCCTAACAGGCTCGATTTCTGGTACTTCGATGGAGCCTTTTCAACATGTCATTGGGTCGTGTGGTTTCACGAGCACTACCGAACGTACTGGAAATACCGCTCGTCCTTGGGAATATAGCGAGTCCCTCCGGTCTATGATCGCCCTAGGTTTTGAAACTGTCGGCTACAACCTCACCGGTGGTAGTATCGGATATGGCGACTATTTTGATAAAGAATGCTTCTGTAGTGTATTCACTACACCCCTGAGCGAGAGACCCTGTTCAGTGCTAGGGCAGACAGATCTGACGAGGGAGCGACTATGGATAAATGCCACTTGTGGGCCGAGGTCTCTACCTGACAACTGGATGGACATCCTAAAAACTATAGGGTTCGCCTATATCCCCATCGAAGATTGGCGCTGGCCGAGGTGCGTGATGGATATGCCGGAGCGGGTAACGGAGCTAGTTCATCAGTGTGCAACTGATGCCTGCGAGGTCGACGCCCGTGGCTATTGCAAAATCAAGCGCGCAATAGACAGGGCGTGCATTTGCCGCGACATTAACTACGACTCCTGCGACGGTTTGTGTCACACTTTCGAGACTCGGATAGACTATGTAAACTGGCTCCACGATCTTTGTAGCAGTGTGCAGGACTGGCACGGTCTCCCAGACAATTGGCGCCAATTGGCTTCCCCTTTGCCCCGCGAGATGATTCCATGGCGATGGACTCTCAAGCCGTCCAAAAACTCGAACAATGCCTCCATCGCCCGTTGGAGTCCATGAAGGCAGCTGGAAAATGCGCCTCGGATGAGAGGAAGATTGCAAGCTTCGTCTTAGTCAACATGGCAACTTTTCTTGCCGCATTCCTTATTCGAAGAAACAGAATCCGTCGGATCGCACGAGACTACATATGGCACACTTCTTGGCTCGTCAGGGCCTTGTTAATCGCCGCTCTTGAACTGCTTGCGAACTTCTTCAATGCGTTCCTTGTTCAGAAGACTATTGGTTACGAAGAGGTTCCCATGGTTCAATTGGTGCTCCTTTGGTGCACCATGCCTCGACTTGGTTGGCTAGCGATTTGGCTGATTGGTGCCCAACCTTCCGAAGCGATAAATGTGTCTGTGGTCGCGTCTTCTTTATTCGCGGAAGTGATCCACCAAGGTTTGTCCTCATATTACATATCTCTCACCATCAGTCATGGCCTCAGGCACAACTTCTACTTTAGGAGTCTAGAAAACGCGGAAAGGGGACAATCGGCCAAAACCATGTATACTGGAGCACTCGTGTGGCTCATCACCATTTCCGTGGTGTCATTTCACATAATGCGGGATATAAATAGGAGGAATAGGTTGACTGGATCTAGGAGAGCGGCTGTATCAAACTTGCAGGTGGCCTATTTTCCAGTAGACCAAAGTAGGTTTTTGGGGGAAGCATCGCCGATGATCAGCGAGAGAGGAGACTCTCTAGGTTATGGCACTCTAGCTGTTGAAAGCAAAAGTGGCCAGATTTCCCGCCAAGCGTTTGCGAACCTATACGCGGTGACCGTCATAGGCATGCTCATTCTTTGGGTTGCGCAGTGGCTCTTCTGGAGCGGGTTTATAGGTCTAAGTTCGGAAGAGTAAGTATTCGTCTTCATACTTGGTCTATGTGCGCGACTAACCCGGCTTAGATTCTGTCCCCCTAATCTGGGGGTTCTTACAGCCGTTTGGGCTACGTCCTCAATCGCAAGTGTTGCTATTAGAGCTTCTTGATAAGTAAGGATGGCCTACTTGGGTCCTGGATAAAGCCACTATTATTTGCGCAGTCTGCGTGTTTGGTATTAACGCGGCTGGCTGGATGTATTTCATTTCTTATCTTCTTTGAAGATGTAAACCAGGGGCGAGATGAAGGCAGAGGTGTGAAATGATGTTCGATTTGATGGGATGTAGTGAACCTGAACAGTGATGTTTATGATGGAACAAGACAAGCGTATGTCACGTTTATTGAACTAATATATGTCTCTTAACCCGAAAATATGCCTGAGGCGAGCTGGTTATGTTGGTTACATTCCTTTGATCTTTGGTCAGATATTTCATGAGATATATGCTCACCCTGATCGCGATTTACATCTTGATAAGAGGAAAGCATAATGGACAGCATTACCAATTACTTACGGATCTGTTGCCGAGGCCATACTTGGGCTGTGGCTGGGTATCACAAATTAGGTCAAGCAAGTTACACGGCTTGAACTCTTCGAGAATATCCCGCGGGGTCTCAATCGCATTCCGATATTCAGAGGCCGATTGCCAGCACACTTGACCTGTGTGCATCATAACCCTTGAGAAATTTAAAGTAAATAATATTCAGTGACGTATCGTATCATAGGTAGGTGGGCAACTTTCAATGAGAATACTAGAAACACCAGCTTCAAGTAAATGTCTTATATTTTGGATTGTTCTTAAGATACTTGTCGTTCTACCTCGTGGTTGTCTCCCACCCATTGTCAATCATTACGTCCATCCAAGGGACCTCAGGTTCACCCTCCTCCATTATCTTCCAAGTGCGCGTTATTATATCTAGGCAAACGTGGATTGGGTTTGGCGGGAAAATGCGTGGCTACGACGTCAAACGGGCCGTGACAAACTGACGCGAACGGGAAACGTCACAGAGCTGTGGAGGGATGTGTGGTCCCCCGTCTTCAACATAATTACACATGAATGTGGCAGCGGACGGTTCTGGATGATCAAATAGAAAGGGCTCCAAAGTCGCCCAGCAGGGAGTCAAACCTCGCCAGAAATAACTACCAGGAGGAAGGCACTGATTGCAGTTATCTTTGTTCGCAATTCCATATCGACAGTCATCATTTTCGTGCTCCCTCCTTGGCAGAAGGGCATGAGAATTTATGACATGATTGTTCTTATGGGAGTGTTATCTCCGGTGTGCGGTTAGATATTCATACCTATAGTGATGTATGGCAAAAGGGTCCGTATTGCTTCTGCCAGTAAATAGGCCTGATATACCCAACGGTAATCTAGACCGGGGCCAATTGAGCCACTAAACACCAATATACCCAGAGCCAGAGTCTGCATTGTGTATTAGCCACTACCTCACTTGCTCACTTGTTCACCTCTATAACATGAGGACTCAATTACAAAGGCACATCACAAGTTTAGTTTCATCAAATATTAAGCATCACTCAACTTCAAGTTACTACTTCCGACATATATCATCATCATTTTAATCTAAGCTTGGAATGTATGATCAGTAACTCCTCTATGGCGTTCCAACATCCTCATTTTCCACCACTTCTCCATCACCATTGCCACCTCTCACTGCACGTCTCGTATGTCCGGGCCGCGTAGCAAGAGCGCCAGGCAAATATGCCACAAGGCTTACTTCCCAGCACCAAAAGCAACAACATTACAGTGCTTTGCTGAAAGCGATAGAGTAGCATGGAGCCGAGTGCTGTGTGGAAAGCGGTGAGTTCTGTGGCATTTAGAATACCGAGAGCCTTGTTAGAAGCATCGCTGATGGTCAGAACGCTCTTTAAGCGGAGACTATTTTGGCTTGTGCACCGGCTGGCTCCTTTGGTGACGAAAAAATGCCTACCAATTTAGCTCCAATCGAGCTTTGAGAAGTTGCAGGCATAAACAGGTTGGTCTGCTCGTTCCGATATACTACGCCACGGCGGCTGGTATTGCTGCTTGTCGTGGATTGAGTACCGAGCGAGCCCTTGGCCGAATGTGTCTAGCAACTCCTCCACATCAGAATTAATATTGCCTCGAATTTGGCAGACTGAAGTCTGAAGGAACGACCAGGCCAGGGTGGTGAAATGATATGAGACGGCACTGAATGAGCCGCCAACGTCTGTCGTTTAGTTATGGCTGTTTTCAACCTGGGCAATACTTGGCCTTTCTGTCGAGTCTGGCTAACAGAGTAAATCAGGCGTAGACGGAGACTTTCCGTCCATAATTGGGACATACCTCAGACCGAAATCCATTCTGAGTTTAAATAGCACCACGATTTAGCACGAGTATGCGACATAACTAGCACATGTATGAGGTGCTGGTCAGTAATCTGACCACACATTGACTGACAGTCAAAGAGTATCCAGGTGATAACCTCGTGCAATTTAGGCAGGCAGCTTTACTAAGAGTCATGTTTAATTACAGGTTAGCAAGCTGCAGCGACATTCTCCCAGCCAACTAAATAGACGGAGTATGTTCCGGTATCGGCTGGGCTCTCTTCGGTTTTGTCTGTTGTTCACCACGTTTTCTCCATCTACCCGCTCTCTCAGCAGCTATTGAGCGAGACAGCCCTTATGTTGGAAATACACCATCAATAAACAGCACAATATTCACAACATTGAGGAATTTGGACAGCTCTTGACACGTTCTGCGCCATGCCTGAATTGACAAGAAATAGAGTCGATGTTGGCATAGTAGGTGCTGGTGTCGTCGGCCTCGCGAGTGCAAATGCGCCCTTGCACTCGTAAAGGCTGGTCATCGTGTGACAATAGTTGCAAAACACTTCCCCGGCGACCTTTATGTCAACTGGGCAAGTCCCGTGGTGAGTGTTTGGCTTGCTTGACTTCCCGGTGAACAACCTGCTTACTACCTGGCTTTTGGAGGGCTGGCGCTTCATTAGCTCCGCATCCCGATGCAGGTTTACCTCAAATACAAAGATATTCATTCCATCAGGCAATGGTCTACGTTAGCAGACTATCCCGAGAGTGGTGTCACTGTGCGTGACAATACGGCCGTCCCAAGCAATATCCTTCATATTATCTATATCGCATTAGCGGGGGGGCCTATATGATCATCAATAGGAACTTACAATAACCAAGTACTACAATGACCGCCACAATGACTCGATAATCTGGTAATATAAAAGCATCTACCCCGATTTAACCATATCCCTCCCGCGCAGCTCGCGCCAGGGGCACACTTGGGTTCAAGTATCGCGTTATGATCGTGGTATCCAGATGTATTTCTTCCGTGAGTTTATAATATTGTACGGGAATTGTACGGAAGAAGGAGAGTCCGTTTTAGCCACAAGACTTGTCAACTCTTGAGAACAGAAGCAGTACAGGGGCAAATATGCTGTTAAGGCATCGGGGTTGGGGGGGCCGCGGAGAGCTAGATGGTGACGGAAAGCGTGCGTGGAATCCGTGGTCAAAACAAGTTTGGTCACCATGCAGCCGCGGCACGGCCCAGCCTCAAAGAAGCTGTGCTTTCCAAGGGTCGGCCACTACACGTACATCATTCGCGCATACCTAGGGTGGGTGGTCATTCTAGGAGGCGTTAGGCCAGCGAATGATGGCAGGGAAAACGCCGATATAGCCTCCGAAATGATATCCAACGCCGCGGAAATACAGTAAAGAATGGAAATTTTGCATGGGTTAGTTTGGAGCGACAGGTCGCGAAAGATAGTTGACTTTCGTCCTTCAAGACCGGAGGGAAGGCAATACGCCGGGAGAGGGTGTGCAAGTCATCCGTGCTTTGTGTCGGAGGGCTGGGATATCTCTACTCGTTTGGCATTGCAAAGGGGTATAAGAGTGGTTTTTTAAACAGGCCACAAGGCAAAAGCTGTAGTAATAATGAGGTGCGAACCCGTCGCCAATTTAATGCTGGGCTCCCGCATATCCTAGGATCACAATGTAGGATATAACACATCAATACATAGTCTAGTGGTGGGTAGTTGAGGTCACTTCTTTTATTTAGTGACATGTTAACTGTGCACTGTGCTAGTGGCAAACAGTGTGGTAGTCGACTCATTGATTTGCACCCCCATTCCCTAACAAAGCGCACTTTATGAAAGTATGTTGTGAACATGAGACTTTCTCACATTCCTTGCAAATACAGTGTCGTGCAAGCTCAGTTGGAAAAGCTTGAATATCCAAACGGAGATATCTTCAAGTAGATTCCTGTAGCTCAGTTGGCTAGAGCGTCGACTGTTAATCGGTGAGGCGAAAATTCAACCTTCCGGGAGAGGAGAGAAGTTTTTTGTGCCTTGCTTTGGGGTTCACCGGATGGAAAAATAACCGACGGCAATAAGAACGTAATACCCAATGCCTAGCCATTGCTTATTTTAATTAATATTTTGCCGGGGGACCTGTTGGAAGCTGGCGTAGAGGCTTGAACATCACTACAGAGTAGAGATGTGAAGCCAAGCTATGTGAGATGGCGCAGACTTCAGCCATCCTAAAATTGAATACAAATCCCCGCTTCGAAGTGACCATGTGGGGTCTCCCTAGCAATTGCTTCTTTAAATAATATTTTGCCGGTGGACAAATGTGGAAGATCCGCTATAGCTTGAACATCTCTCCCCGAGTAAGAGTGAACCAAGCTATGTGAGATTGAAGCGCAGACTCAGCCTAAAATTGAATCCAGATCCTCCCGCTTCGAAGTTACGCATGTGTCTCGATAGCTAATTGCAGATCCGTTGACATCAACTAATGAACAGAGGCGAATAGCTACAATGTTCTAATAATTTGACTGCCTTAACACCTATACTTCAGCTTTGTGTCCGTCTTTATCGCGGTTGATTGTGGGTTTCACTAGATTTAAACTCCATTGAGCAACGAGTTCACTGTGGCGATGCATGAATTGTATCACATAAACCGTGACGATGTGCGAGCAATTGAAGCCGCGTACTTCTGGCGTTACGGCGGTTCCGCCTCAGCTGTAACATATCAAGGAGGCTTGAGAAGGTGGTTCTCTCCATTCATAGGCGACGGAACCTGGTTTGACAGTGACTATATAGCCCATCTGGTCTGAAATGTGACCAGAGACTCTGCATTGTCCTGCACATACATGCTGTCGAAGAAGGCCCATTGTGCTGACCTTTCTGCCTCTCTCGGATTTAGCTCTTCCTTTTGGCGCAGACTTCTACTTTACAACAGGATCTGGATGGCGTCTGAGCTGACAAGGCAAAAAGTTCGGTTGTAGTAAATTCGTACATGTTGTGAGTAAGATTACTTCGTCGCTCATCTCATGCATTCGCAGTGGCACAAAACCCCGCATCTTGCCGTGGTTCTTGCTTGACAATAAGAGCAGCACACAAAAGAACATGCACAGGTTTCATCGCTGGTAGCGTAAATGGTTTATTGTACACTCTAGCCTACAGATGCGACACTGAGCAAACAAAAGGAATAGAAGAGCAAAAAGAGTCGTTCATCAGAGCGCGTACAACGGTGGGGGAAGACGGAGGTATCTAAAGGGAGGGTTCTATTTACAGCTTCGAGATAATAGCAGCCGCGTATTCGTGGGTCTTGGCCTTGCCACCCAAATCGCCCGTCAGGGCCTTGCCCTCGGCAAGAGTGTCAAAGATGGCCTTTTCGATCCTGTCGGCGTGGTCGTAGAGAGTCATGTGCCTCAGCATCATGATGGAGCTGAGCAGCAGAGCAGTGGGGTTGGCGAGGGCCTTGCCGGCAATGTCCGGAGCAGAGCCGTGGACGGCCTCGAAGATGGAGCACTCGTCACCAATGTTGCCAGAGGGGGTCAGACCAAGACCGCCGATGAGACCGGCGCACATGTCAGACAGAATGTCTCCGTACAGGTTGGGCATGACGAGGACCTTGTCGTTGTAGGGGTTAGGGTCGGTGACCATCTTCAGGCAGGCGTTGTCGAGCAGCTCGGCATCGAACTCAATGGCAGGGAAATCCTTGGCGACGTCCTCGGCGACTCTGAGGAAGAGGCCATCAGACATCTTCATGATGGTGGCCTTGTGGACGACGCGAACCTTCTTGCGGCCGATGGCCTCAGCATGCTGGAAGGCAAATCGCAGGACACGCTCGCTGGCCTCGCGGGTGATGAGCTTGATGCTCTGCACGACACCGTCAACAACAACGTGCTCGATACCAGAGTATTCGCCTTCGGTGTTTTCTCGAATGAGGACCGTGTCGACATCATCGTAGGGGGTCTTGAAGCCGGCAACGGAGCGGCAAGGGCGCAAGTTGGCAAAGAGGTTGAAAGTTCGTCGCAGGGTGAGGTTGAGGGAGACGTGGCCCTTGCCGACAGGAGTCTATGAACGGAGTCAATGGTTTGATCAAGAGCTGTACTCCAGGCGGAAATTGCGCCGTGAACTTACAGCGAGGGGACCCTTGAGAGCAATCTTGTTCTTCTTGATATTCTCAATGGCGGCATCGGGGATCGCGGTCTTGCCGTCCTTGAGAATGGGCGTAACGTCAACCGACTCCCAGGAGATGGGGGTCTGAATGCTCCATTGTTAGTCTTGCCTTTGAATCGCAGTACATGTCAATTGAGTTATTCGTGGGATGTTGACGAACCTTGGCGGCGGCGAAGATGTCCTTGACAGACACGGCGATCTCGGGTCCAATTCCATCACCCTCAATCAAGCTGACGAGGAAGTTTCCCTGTGTGTATGGTCAGCGCATTGACCCGAATAGATTCATGGCGAGGCCGTGAATGGCAATCGCAACATTGAGTGATTTTAAGCTTGGCTCAAACTCCAGACAGGGTGGGTTGGGCAGCCGAGCGGATGGCGGGGGAGCTTCGAACACGCACCTTGGAGTCCTTAGTGCCATTGTACTTTGCGACTCGCTCTTCGGCGGTAGCATATGATCGTCGGGCCTGTGTATGATCGCATTAGCAAGCTGGTTGATGGAGCAAGCACTGAAGCGTTGCTGAATGTCGCGTTATTATTTCGTACAGTAAGAGACCAGGTGGCAGCCACACGCGGAGCGGCGCGGAGGCTCTGCCGGGGGATGGGGCTGGAGAATGCTCGGATGGCCAGCATCGTGACGACGGTTGTGAGAGACTCTATAGAATCTTGAAAGCAAAGTAGGAAGCCACGCACAAGCCTTGCTGGGCGGAGAAGAGGAAGGGAGAGGTAGAGAGAATAAGGCGAAGATGGTTAAAGGTCTGGGTGAGGTGAACGGACTCGTACTACGGAGTATAGATGGGTAGGATTGGCAAAAATTATCATCTCTTGGTACGTACCCACTACGTAGTGCTACGTAGTACCAGATCAGTGTTTGACCGTGGCTGAGGAACGGAGAAGCCGACCACTGACATTTGGGCAACACGCCGCAAGCGACACACCAGCCACACTTTCTGGACCTCACCAGCCTCCTTTCCTTGCATGGGGAAATTTTTATTGTCGCAGGTATCGGTTTCCGTCGATAAAGCCTGCCGAGCCGACAATGGCCGCTAGTCCGTGAACACGCCGAGGGGTGCACAGAGTACATTTCGTGCAGCAGCTCTATTAATCATGCTCTCCTCGAGGGTCATAAAACTTCCAAAGTCTTCTTTTAAGATGCCACATCAGTGTTGCTGTCTCGTAATGCGACATTTTTGGCAACAGGTGTTACAATCCTGGCTCTATAGAGTACGCACAACAAGTGACAGATTCGAGTTTTCTTGGCAAGTTGAGAAAACTAAGAGCTGTATTGGTTGCTGGGTAGCTATCCTAGATACTGCCACATACTTGGGGTATGGCATCTCCAATTTTACTCTGACCATTTAAAACAAAAAGAGTGAGGAGAAGATGCCGTGGTGAGCCTCGAGCTTTGGGGATGCTCAGATACGTATGACTGGACATGCATGGCTTGGAATGTCGCGCACGTGACTCTTATTGGGGTCGAGATGCACGAAGTACAAGCAAAGTAGCGTCATTCGACTTCGACATCTGCCAGCAGCTATAGCTCACCTTACAGTACAATTCTTCAAAGACGCAAACGCCTCCCTCCAACTAGATCGCCAGATTGCCGTGCTGTCGTACTCTTCATTGCCGACCCTTCGTCTTTCCAGCCGTCGGAATTGACTACTCCTCTTGCGCTTATGGAGTTGCGACGCCGTTTCAGCGCCACTAACTAGGAGCCCCTCTTCGAGCTGGCATCCCCTTGGGCGGCATCGTCCCGCATTCACCATGGCCGACTACGAAAGAACCGTTCTCGACTTCTACCAGCTTCCCAGCTCGTACCCCTCAGAGTGGCCGGCAGAGAAGGACGAGGGCGACTCTCTGGAAGACGACGGAGTGTCCAGGGAGCTGAGCAATCGAAAGTCTCGATACCAAGCTCTCGAGTTCGCCGCCAGTGATAATCAGAGCATTGCGAGTAGTTCAGTAGGTGGTAGGACAGGGGTTGAAACTTTGGTGCAAAAAGATGAACCGGATCCGTTGGGCACCTCAGAGAGCGTTGTCCGGAGCCTCATTGAGGCCGGACTCTCATTAAAGGATGATCCGTCTTTACGTATGCATTACTCCTTGAGACACGTATACATGCACGCAATTCGAGCTATGCGAGACTGACTCTGTTGGGTGACAGGCAAGCGATTCTTACTCTCCTCGACGACATTTTCCCCTGCTCTATTCCTATCCCGGATGCATGCCAATGCCGACACACGACAGTTGCTCGCGGGGTTAGACATCCTCTCACAGTCCATCGACCAAAAGTCCGCATCCCTCAAAGTGCTCGTCGAGTCCAACTTTGAACGCTTCGTCAAGGCCAAGGCTACCATCGACAATGTATACAAGGAGATGAAATTCCAAGGAGTTGAACCTGCGCCACAACGGCGGGGGAGTCGTAATCACTCCCGACATGCAAGCCGCAGTAGCTTTCGCAACTCCTCAATCGGTGTAGCTGGAAGCAATGTAAATAACCCCTTGATCACGCCCCTTTCAGACGGTCGGAAAAAGAATGCACTTGTAAAGGAAAGCGAGTTTGGTGTTGCGGGGATCAAGACCCCCTTGCTGGATGTTTCTGCAAAAGCAGAAGAGGTATGGGGACCCGCACTGGGCGGACGGGAAAAGGAGGAGCAATTGAAGGTCGTCATGACGCAACTCGACCGTTTCAAAGATTATATTGAGCTCAGTGCTACAGTGGCCGATGCAATCAAGAGAAAGGACTATGAGGTGCTCGTTGAAAGCTACAATCGCGCCAGGCGATACGCTGACGACGGCCGCAAGTTGTCTGCAGAGGTCGCAGGCGAAACACCAGACGACTCTCAGCTCTACCAGCTGTTGCTTGTAGCGCGAATGTGGTATGATGTTGATCAGCAGATTCAAGGCTTCAAGAGGGAGATTTGGAAGAAACTGATTTCTCTACACTCCATGTCAAAATCCAAAAATGCCACTGGACGCGGACTTGATCAGCACATGGACTTGATCAGCTTGCTGCTGGAACTAGGAGTGGAGGACAACCCCATCTGGGTCTGGCTTGTCAGTCGATATGATCACCTCAAAAGCAAGATTCACGCAACCGCCGATCGCTCAAAGGTGGAAATAGAAGTACTCAGGCGGCGACTTGCTGCCGGCGAGAAGCCGTCTCCCCAGGTGGCGGCATCCCATCTGAGATACCTGGGCCGGCAGAGCATGGAAAACAAGCAAACGCCAAACGATTCGACCGAGGTCATTGAGTTGTGGGAGAAGATGCTCACGTTTCTGACCAACCTCGTATCCCCGCAGGGTATCTTGGGCGAGACCGTCGAGTTTTGGCAGACTGCTCAGGGCTTTATTACCGGCAGGACACAAGCGTCGTTGCCAGCAGGATACAACGGCGAATCAAAGGTTCACCATGAACTCTCGCAACAAGTTGTTGCTGATTTGGAGAAGGGCATTGTGGAACTTGCTGAAATCTTACGAGAGCACGTTTACGCGTTCTTTGCCGGTCTGCCCCCCGAAGACATATCGCTGCTCTTCTCGCCGCTTCCCATATCTCCTGCCTCGCCAACATCGGGCGGTGGTCTCTCAGGCTCCCTATCGCCATCGTCGGCACGGGACCCCCGATTTAACTTCGACCCAAACAACCTACCGCCAGCATCTCCTAGAAGGGGAGAAACTTGGGACAAACTTGCGTTTTGGCCGCCGTGGGCCAACTCAATAAGTGGTGTTTACTATCTCTCCAAGATGCTAACGATGGTGGGATCGGGGGCGTCCGACATTGCTAGCATTGAGCCAATTGTCTCGGGCGATGGCCAGGTTGTGGAGAAGTTGAAGACGTTGGTTGGCGTCTCACGGGAGCGATGTGTCACCGCGCTTTGCGCGGCGTGGAACCGAGATGCCGAGAACATCAAGTATGTCGAAGACTGGCAGCGCTCGGCCGAGGCTGGGGATGTTACAAGGATGCCCGCGAGTTTTGCCGCTTTTGAAGGCGCTCTCTTGTCGGGCATGCAGAAGATTCTTTATATATCCGAGGCAGTGGCCAAACCTAGTGGCAGTATTGTGTTACCGCCGCCAACCAAGCTGCTCCAGATGGTTCGCAGCCAGTATGTCACCACACTGTACAAAGCACTCAGCGGTATGGTGGAGAATGCAGAGCGCTCCGTCAAGAAGTCAGACAACGACTGGTCCACGATACACGACGGGTCGGCGACAGCAAACGCGACGCTGCCGGTCACTGGAAAGAGTACTCTTGATGCTGGAGACCGGGTAAGTCATTGGCATAAGAAGCCCTGGTGCGTGTAACTCGCCTACTTTTGTCTAACGCGCTTATAGAATGTCCGGATGCTTTTGACGTTGAGCAATCTCCAAGCTCTTCGCTCCCAAGTCGTGCCGAATCTCAACTCACAGTTTGAAAACTCATTTTCTGTCAAGTTGACAGATGAGTCGAAAACAATCCGAGATGTGCTTGGCCAGATTGACGCCCGCCTCTTCCAATCCTACACAAAGCAGTCCGTGGGCAAACTGCGAGACATTGTCCAGGCTGGCGTCGCCGACCAGGACTGGGCGCCGCCGGGGAACCAGCACCCCCACGCGGCAAAACCATACATCTACGAAGTGCTCCTCACCCTTGTGCTCGTGCACTCCCAAGTCTCCACCACGACCCCGACCCTCACACCCCAGGTGCTTTCGTTCCTCCTCGAGCAGACGTCGCAGCAGCTACTGGAGGCGTTCCGCCGCCGACCAAAGTATTCCCTTGGGGCCCTCATGCAGGCCACCCTCGATGTGGAGTTCATCTCGCAGACACTCGCACAATACACCACTGGCCGCGCGTCGGAGCTGCAGAGCCAGATATACCAGGAGCTCGATGGGCGCACAGACAACGATGCCAGGGCTAAGCTGCAGAGCGAGCTTCCCGAGATGGGCAGGGTGCTCAAGAAGTTGAGGGAGGCGAGCAAGAATGAGTTTGCTTGCTTCAAGAAGCCAAAGCGGCCGGCGTTGGGCAACACTGGCAGAACAGATAGTAACAATTCAACCGGGGGTACCTAGCTGTGTCTTGTATATGATATTGTGCTATAGCTCATATCGCGCGGTAGAGTTTTTCCAGGAAGGTTTCTTTATTAGCAGCAGATCAGCAGTCAAACTAGTGTAGAGTACCAAGGCTACAGTGCATACTTGATAGGAAGAGGCCAGTCAGTACACATTTTATCAATAACCTACGGTTCTCTTCATTATCACTGCAAGATTACCGTGTTGAAGGGACATTGCATCTCGCGTAGAAACGTAAATCGCCATCTCGTATGGACAGCTTCGCGAAACATGCCAAAGACACCAAAACGCCAAACTCAACCACGCCTTTTGCCCCTTTGTTACCAACATGTCCGACGCGGCAGAACACGTCGCAAAAAAAATAATAAGGGAAAAGCTAGAGGTGAAGAGAAAGAAAAAGAAAAAGAAATACGTCTGCCTATTCGTACATAATCGCCAAGTATCAAATCACTTTTGTCATCCATTCGTTCTGTAACATGTCTTTGCCGTGATATCCAGTCTGCGCCTCTGAAGAAGAAGAAAAGGACTGCTGAAAAAATAATTTGTCCGCTGCGCCCCTTGTTCCCTACCTCTCCTTTGGTGTTTTTCCTCATTGTAGTTTCCAGGCTTTTTGACAAAGCAATGTATTTCACTCCTTACTCCGTTCCCAAGCTTCGCAAACCTTTCCTCGGTCTCACACACAAGTAGGTGCATCAAAACACCAATATTGTGTCTAGATTGCAGAGAGCGGGCTTGCATCAGCAGTTTTTTTTAGGGTTTTTTTTTTTTTTTTTGTGTTTTGGGCTTCTGGCAGATAGTAGCACACAAATTGGCCGCCGTACTAGGATATATCTGTGCCATTTATGACGGGGAATTAGGCAGTAAGAGGTGCGAGCAAAACATGAGCTCCAGAGAGCGCGAGTCGGCAGGGGAGAATTGTGAGCCTTTTTGACGAGATTGGATTGTATCAACTGTTCAAAGTCAAGTCAGTCAGTAAACTAGAACTGTTTAAAAGGGGGGGTTGTCAGTGGAGGGGTCATACAGTCTAAATCCAAGTCCTGGAAATATTGGGTAATGACGGGGTCTTGGTCCTGTGTCGCCAACTTGCCCTCGCTATCACGTAACGTATGAGGAAGTGCTTTGCGAATAGCAAGAAGCATCTTGAGTAGGCCGGCCAGGTTGCCGCCCTGTTGTGCGAATAGGCTCGGGTCCCTCTCAAGCGGCCAACCAGGCCGCAGATGATCTTGCTCCCAAGCTTTGAATGCCCATGTAGACTTCTCCACACAGTTGAGAAATATAACGGCAGTGAGAAACATCTTGAAGCCGACTTTCGTTTTGCTGTCTGTCAGCAGTCGATCCATGTGATTCAGGAGGGCCTTGGAAGTGCTGTTAGCCTTTCGTTCAGCGGCGGCATTGAGCTGCATGCATATCATGGTGTATATGTCGGCGTCGTTCTCGTGCTGAGCCTCCTTAATCGGCCTCATATCCTCGCCTTCGCCGCTAGGCCGTTCTAGTATGTTCCACTGTCTCTCTCGGTCGATGCTTTCAACCAGTCCCCATAGCTCCAAGGCTTTCCTCAGCAGGTCATCCTCTCCTTGTGCCAGTTGCGCAGTTGCAACTTCGAGCGTCACTCGCATAAAGTTTGAAGGCTCGCGCTCGACAAAAAGACGCAGCACGTCGCGCATATACATTTCCACTTTGCCGGGCACATCCTCCGAGTCCTGGTCAATCATAATGACCTGGTGATAGGGGTCTTTGCTTTGTCGCGCAGCAGCCTGGCTCTCGCTTGGCTCGAGAAGGGCAACTAGAGTGCCAAACACGAGACTGTGGGTGGTGTCAGGGAAGTGGGATACCTCGATGACGCTGCCATTGTTTATCATCTCCAACTGCTCCTTCAAGAGGTTGATGCGGTTCTGCGAGAGTACAACCTGCACACCCGCAGAATAGAGGTCGAGCTGCTCGTGAAGTCTGGTGCGGACACAGCCAGTTCTCCAGACGCGCGGCGCCAAAACCTTGCGGCAGGTGTCGCATGGTGTTCCTTTTCCGCAGTTCTTTCGCAGGATGCGACACCGTATGCACGCGCCAATCTTTCGAACTTCTTGTACCTCCTTTCTTCTCGCCGGCGTAAACCTCGACCGTGCATTCCGAGACCTGCCATTCAAAATCCCGTCACTGATATCCATCCGCGTGCCGCCCCGTGTCATGGGCAGCGGCGGAGGCGGGTTGTCGCTAAGCAGTGGAATCGGCGATGTGGTGGCGAGATATGTCATTTCGCCCCAAGGCTGAGAAACATTGACATCGGGGACGACGACGTCTTCAGACGGCACAACTGGCTGCGGGCTGGCAACCGTGGGTGGCGTCGTAGACGACGGGTCCCCATTGACGAGCTGCGGATCGAGAAATGAAGGGTTCAATCGAGCAGTGGCGGCGACAGCAACGGAGATATTAGACGGATCGGGCGACGAATCGTTTGCGGGTAAGAGAGCCTGTAGCCTCTCCTCGGGAGAAAGGTCGAGATCTTGGGAGGGCGATGGTAGGGACCCTTGCGCGAGGTCAGCAAACGCCAGGTTTGAGGCGTCAGCGGAGTGCAAATTACCCTTCTTGTGGTTGTTGCCCTGTGTCCTGTTCTCGTAGCTGAGCGGGGGGTTTTCGAGAGTGTACTGCTCCTGAAGCTCCAAGTGATCTGGGGCAAACCCGGCCAGAGCCGCGCCGCCGCCGTCGTCATCGCCTTTGGTGGCCCGTTTGTTCTCACTCATGTCGACCTGACGCGAGGCCTCGGCCAGCGTCTCCAGGGCGCTCCAGCCCTGTGGGAGCACAGCCGAATCAGGCTGCCGGCCACTGCCCTGGATGCCGTTCTGCTGGTTGCGCTCCTGGGCCGCCTTGGCACTGGCAATGCCGTGGAGCTCGAGGCATGCTCGCATGCGATCCGAGTCGGAGATGGCGGGGCATTTCTTGGTGATGTGGGTGGTGAGGCTGTCGATGCGGCCCTTGGGGAAGTTTTCGCCACATTGTTTGCAGGTGTGAGGGTATCGGTTGCTGTTGTCATTGAGCTTCGGGCCCCGTACAAAGTACTCGAGGATGAGCGGGTTTGGCTTGCGGCCCATGACGCCCAAGACGGCAGAGCGCAGGACGCACCAAGGCTTTACAGCGTCAGGGAGGGGGGGGGGGAGGAATGGGGCAGAGAGAGCGTAACGCCCCTCCCCCAACACTTGGGATAGGAAGCAAACCTCCTGTGAAACGGGGTTGGTCTGCAGCGAGGGATGGAGGGCGGCAGAACGACGGCGGGCTTGGTGGGATGTGATGATGGCCTCGTCTGGGAAAGATTCTGCCCGTGCTGACCGACAAATTTCTTCACACCGCCTGTAGGCTGGAGCAATGATGATCCGGGGAGCGGCCAGCGGAAGGTATCTTCCGTGGGTGGATACGCTGGACACACTCAACAAACCGTAATAAGATACGGAGTACACTAGTATAGGTACCAAAGGCAGAACTCCACCGCTTGTCTCCGTCATCTCCCAGGAAAAGCCACGAGAATCAAATGCCGAAGCCACCTGTTGACGCCCATTTCAGCATGCAGCTATGTTATCCTGCCTGGTCACCAGGCTCGCAATTTCACCACATCGCACTACTCCCTACTCTGTACGGCCACCAACCCGGCATCGTCTGCTTGCCGTGTCCGACATATCGCCATCCTCCCTGGTCATCGGCCTCGTAATTACAAGGTATCGTGCCGCAGTCACCAACACGGCATCATCCCTTGTTTTGTCCGACGCATCGCCGACTCACCTGCTTCACAGGGTGCGGTCATGTCGACGAGCTGGACGGAGTCCCACATAGGCCCCGTCCACTCCAGCATGGCAATGTCTCGATGCGGGTAGATTTGGGCAGGCGATTTCACCACATGACTTAGGTTACCAACTCAAGAAATAGGCGGCGGATGCGGAGAGGGTAGAGAGTAGAATAGGCAACAGGATGCAGCAGCCCGATGTTGGAGTGCCTCAAAGGGCATTCCCTCCCTATACCCGCCATACCTAAGTTGCGTGTAGACACGAGTCCGTTCCTCGGAACGAAGCTGCCTTCCATCATTACACGGAATCCTATCCTGTATACAATATTGCCCACCGTAGTCTGTACAGTAAATATACTACGTAGTACTACATCCTAGACGTATATATGAACTGGGGAGACGCACGACATATTGTTAATTAAATTATTGCCTTCGTTCTGGACTCCGTACTGGTGGTACTCTGTACATGGTGCCTTGGCTAGTGCCTTGCCCCACGTGCCGCCTCGGCCAGTCACCGTGAGAGTATCGCGCGCGTGGCCCCGAGTTTGGCTAACATCCCCGCTGATCACGGCGCTTCGGCGCGTACAAGGCAGGTACTGCAGAGTAGTTGCCCTCATGATGGCAAGACCCCTGGCAAAGCGTTCGAGACTTGCCGTTGCAGCAGAGGGAAGTAATTCACCAACCAGCAGGCTCCTTCCCCTCTCGTTCATCTTTCTTTCGCTCCCATCTGCGTGCGTTATTAACATCATCCATGAGCTTGTTCACAGCAGTTTACGCGAGCCCAATTCAGAGCTTCCAAGTCACTGCTGCGATGCGCTACCACGGTAACTAGCATGCTTTAGACTCTGGTCCGTCGTGTGCCGTCCTTCTCGCCGTCGCGAAGGGGCGAACTCTCCTGCTTCTTTGGGTCAGCATTTGCGCTGATATACTCCATGTTGCGGTGCGGATAGTAATTGCAGAGTGGTAGCACCGTGGACAGGCTCGTTACCAGCATGCATAAAACATCCTATTGGGTGGCATTCTTCCCGAGCCCCCCGGGCCGTGGCTGTCTCATTCTAATTTCTCAACGACATCACTCGTCTTCCGTATGCCCCTATAATGGCTCTGTCCGTGAATGAGTGGGCGAGCGAGGGGTGAGTGAGTGAGTGAGCGAGTAAGTGAGTGAGTGAGTGGGCTCGATTGCCGACCTGCGATCGATGGATGGCACACGCTCTCCATATCCCCATGCCCGCTTGTCCATTCATGCTCCCTCCATGTAACACGTTTCCGCTTGATTCAGTAAAAGAAAACGGCGCGCCCCTCTCCCCCATCAACCAGGAGCGTGACTACTCTATAGTGCTGTCCACACTTGACATCTGCATGTGGTCGATCCATGCAGCCTGATGCCATCAACGCAGAAAAGCCGCCGGGTCTGAAGACCAGCGTTTGCGCGGGTAGATGCTGTTGCGACGTTGGCAGACCCTCCGATGAGCGGCTTATAAGACCCCGTAGGAACATAGGGTTGGTCCCTTTGGCTGTCTGCGAGAATCAGAGAACTGCAATCCCATTGTTCTGTGACTTGCCGCAATGGGGTGCTCTAAAGCTGTTTGCCTTGCCTTTCGCCGCGGCGGTATCCTTGGTTGCCGCCGAGTCTCAGGGCATTGACTATTCCAAGTATGCCTTGACCGATGTAAGTGAGACCTGAAGACGATGCTGGCATGGAGGACTGGCTTCTCCTCTCTTTCTCTCCATATCTCATGTACTTTGTCATGGACAACTCACTGACCACCATTCGTCTTATACGCAGACTGGCTCCATCAACGGCGGCAACACCTTCCCAGGCGTGGCCCGCCCTCTCGGCATCGTCAAGCTAGGCCCTGACCTCTACAACGGCCAAGACGCCTACTCAGGCTACCTGCCCAATGGAAACGTCACCGGCTTCACCATGCTCCATGAGAGCGGCACGGGAGGCGCCCCCAAGTATGGTGTTGTCTCCCAGATGCCCCTGATCGGAGAGATCACCAACCCGCTGAGCGACTCTCTCGTCGACACGCGGGCGGCCCCCGACTTCACGCAGGTGGGCTACTACAAGGCTAGTCTCAAGTCTGGCACCGTTCTGGAGCTGGCTGCTGCGAAGAAGGCGGGCTTGTACAGGTATACCTTTCCGAATACGGATGAGGACCGCAACGTGCTGGTGGACGTGTCGCATGTCCTTTCGTCGTATCGTGGGCAGGGTCTTGGCCAGCGCTTCCTGGGGGGCAGCATCAACGTTCAGAAGGATAAGAGGTCTGGGTATAACATGTATACCGGATCCGGCATCTATGATAATGTGAGTTGAGAAGAAGAGGGACAAAACGTGTCCCTTTCCCCATCTCATGGGAGAAACTGCCATGAGGGGCTTCCATGAAGGACTTCCATGAGAAACACAATGAGGCGTGAAGAGGACCTTCAAGACAAAAAGCAGAGGAAAGCTCAGGACTAACGCACCCTCAGGGATGGAACCGCGCCGGTCCCTGGACCGTCTATTTCTGCGGCCACTTCGACGCCCCCTCCACCTTCAAAACCTTCATCGGCCTCACGGGCGGCAGCAGCTCCCTCCAAGAATTCGCCTCCAAGTCAAGCTACAACACCACCGACGCAGCCCGCCTCGGCGCCCTCTTCACCTTCAAGCAGAGGACCGTCGTCTCGCGCGTCGGCGTCTCCTTCATCTCAGAGGACCAGGCCTGCTCCAACGTCCAAGCCGAGGTCCCCTCGCACGAGTCCATCAGCAGCCTGCAGTCTCAGACGCGCAAGGCCTGGAACTCGCAGGTGTTTAGCAAGGTGACGACGACGGAGACGAACACGACCAAGCTGAACCAGCTTTATTCGGCGCTGTACTTCATGCATCTTATGCCGACGAATAAGACGGGCGAGAATCCGCTCTGGGAGTCGGAGGAGCCGTACTATGATGACATTTTTACTTTTTGGGACATCGTGAGTTGCCGCCTTCTTGATGTTTTCCTTGGTCTTTTTCCTTCTTCTCCACTCCTCCCATCAAACAATACATCCATGGCGGCTAACCAGCCCATCCAGTACCGCTGCACAACAGCCCTCCTCCACATCCTCCAGCCCTCCTACTACGAGGAGCTTCTCCGCTCCATGATCGACATATGGCGCCACCAAGGCTGGGTCTCCGACGCCCGGTCGTCCCTTCTACAACGGCGCGGGTCCAGGGCGGCAGCAACGGCGACAACGTCTTCGCCGACGCGTACGTAAAGGGCGTGCGCGGCAGGGTCAACTGGGAGGACGCCTTTGCCTCCATGAAGAAGAACGCAGAGGTTGTGCCCGTCAACAACAATGAACCTCGTGACCCAACCGGCTCCGACGAAGGGAGGGGTAGGAGTGCCCTGCCGGATTGGCTGCAGTATGGGTATATTACGCCCAAGTTTTCGAGATCTGTTAGTCGGGCTGTGGAGTAGTGAGTTTATTCCACCCAATTCCCTTCATCTCGGCTGAATGTTTCAATGTCCCAAGTTCCTTTCTTGACAGCAGGGCATGCCGCTTACACTCCATGACCTTTAGCTCAGTAAACGACTTCTCCCTCGCCACTGTTGCCGCCGGCCTAGGTCGCGATGCCGACTTTGCAACCTACTTCAACCGCTCCCACAACTGGCGCAACCACTGGAACAGGACATGAAGGCCCTCGGCTTCTCCGGCTTCCTCGGTCCCCGAAACACAGACGGATTCATCCAGCAGGACCCATTATCCTGCGGCGGCTGCTACTGGAAGGATTACTACTACCAGGCGCTGCCTTGGGAGTACTCTTTCAACGCGCACCACGACCTCGATCACCTCCGTGAGCTCTGCGACGGGGACGATACTTTTGTTAAGCGCCTTGAGATGACATTTACGCCAGGTGTGTTTTCTGGAAACGGCCCGTTTGGCAACACGCTGTTTAACCCCGGCAACGAACCGAGTTTCACGACGCCTTACCTGTACAACTATGCGAACAGGCAGGATCTGGCGGTTAAGCGTAGCCGCTTCGTTGCCAAGTCGTACTACTCGCCTACGCCGGGCGGTCTCCCTGGCAATAGCGATGCCGGCGCAATGGAGTCGTGGCTGCTGTGGAACATGATCGGCCTGTACCCCATGACGGGTCAGACGACCTTCTTCATCGGCTCCCCCTGGTTCTCCGACCTAACCATTTCTCTCGGCGGCGGGAAGTCCCTCAGGGTAACGGCCAAGAACGCCGCTGAGGACACCTTTTACGTGCAGTCGCTCAAGGTCAACGGGAAGAGCTGGGACAAGACCTGGCTCAGCTGGTACGATATCTTTGCCGACGGCGGCACCCTCGAGTATGTCTTGGGACCC
Source organism: Calcarisporium arbuscula (assembly GCA_009828645.1). Taxonomy (NCBI): domain Eukaryota; kingdom Fungi; phylum Ascomycota; class Sordariomycetes; order Hypocreales; family Calcarisporiaceae; genus Calcarisporium; species Calcarisporium arbuscula. The sequence continues at coordinate 3,364,292 of WBSA01000002.1, forward strand.
GAGCCGCGACAGTGGGCCACGGGCGAGACGCCTCCTAGTCCGGGGAGCTTGAGTGCCAGTGAGGCGAAGAAGCTGCTTAAGGCGATGTCTCAGGGGAGCACGGCTTGAGCGAGCTGTTGGTGGGAGGTGGATGATAGGGGACTAGAGAAGACAAGCCGCAGGTCGGCCGATGATCGCAATCATGTTCAACGCATGTATTATCAGGCGATATCCGTCTAATACCAAAGAGCGAGTGGCTGCATATAATTAGAGACGGGGCTGAAAAGCAGCAGTCGATACTCAACGTCGATAAGACTGGCTGTCGTTCAAGAGAGCGAAACACCGCGACGGGAGAGGTTACTCTCGACCTTTCTTTCTTCTTTTTTTTTTCTTTTTTTTTGTCTCTTTTGCATATACGGGGGGTTGCAAACAGATCAACCCATCAGGGGCAGACGCCATAATTCCATCAACGGATTTCTTGAATATATATATTTTTTTTTCCTTCTAAATGAGTCCGTAAACGCCGCGCCATGCCACGGACCTAAAGTGTATGGCCGTCAAGTGAACCTGACAATTTCGCTCCTTCCTGCCAGTGATGGGTTTTACATACTCGTGCAGATTTATTTGCCCACCGATCCCCAGACATTACCAAACTCATCCGCATCTGGAACATTAAATCTAGACTGTGAGGATCCTCGCTGCTGCTGTTCCGTGGATTCGTTCGCCCACTGTCCAACTTCCTCCAGTAAGGGACTCTCAACCCCGTCGTATCCATACGAGCCGCTGCCTTCTGTACCTGGTTCAGGCTGTGCTACAGGTGGGGGGGTCGATGGAGAGACGTCCGGTTTTACCTGCTTCACCGCTTTGGCTATCCTCTTTTTCTTCTTCTTCACGGCCACGACGGGCTGTGCCTCCGGTGAGGCGTATTGGCCTGGAGTATGTCGTGAGTTTGTCGAAGGTGTGACAGAGGGTCGGGAGGAACGTGATCCACTGGTGGGGGACCTGGGTCTGTATTGCCCGCTTGACCATTGGTACCGCTCACTTAGCGGTTCACTGTTTGTAATCACAGGATACTGTTATCAAGTTAGGAATGAGTCGGGGGGCGGTTCGACTTGAGGCAGTACTCACATTCCAGTCGCCATATTCCAGCTGGCGCGCCTTGTCAAACAGCCTCTCATCATCTTCGTCAAGCCCAGGTTCTTCAAACGTCCCATGAGTATGTTCGTTGATCTGATCTGGTCGGCTAGAACTTGGCCCCGCGTCCGAATTGAGTAGTGGAGCCGTCTGGTTTATTTCCCCGGGCCTTGGAATCCAATACTTCCCCTTGCCTCCTCTTTCATATCGCATACCTTCCTTCAACCTCCCCAGCCTCGACTTGGAATCCTCATGAGCCATGATTTTATCACCAGAGTCAAAAACCCGGTACCGGTAGTTGCCGCCCTTGAAGGTCTCTTTGGTATCTTCGATAAGATCCCTGATGCCGAATGAGTCGCGCAGGGCGTGGTTGAGGGGCATGCGAGCAGAGAGGATGTTATTGTCGGCGAAATCCTTCCAGGAGAAAGCGTACCAGTGAGCTACTGCAAATATCGGCATTTCCACACAGATGAGAGCATCCTGGATGGCAGCAGCAAGATTGTCAGGCGTATAGCCCTTGACGTCGGAGGGGATGGCGCCTAGCCAGACGAGAATAGATAGGAAGAACCCCTGCCAGTACGAGGCAAAGATGATGAGTTTGATGCACAAGAACTTGGGGACAGGTCGGAACGGCTGCAGGTCCTTGTGCGTGCAGACCCAGAACAGGCCGAGGGAGTACAAGCTAACGCTAACACTGATGTTGTAGATGATTCCGCTCCACAGGTAGCCAGAGGTCACCCCAATGTAGCCCTCTTGATATGTGCCCGTGGCCTTCATTATGATAGCTGCTAAGGCGAGAACAGGCTTGAGCCAAGCGTACTGCAAGATGCCACGCTTGATAGATAGAAATGTGAAGGGATCGGAGATGTCGACCTTGCCAAGGACGTGGTTGAGGGGCCAGAGGTGTTGAACGGGGGCGCGGCCGTGGGTCATTATGATGAGCGATCGCTCTCCGCCGAGATAATTGATCAAGAGCTGGAAAAAAGTATAGATGGTGAACGCTTCGTAGATGTCGCGAATGGGGTCGACGAACTGGGCTGCGGTCAAGGATATCATGCTTGTCCAAGATGCTATGGAGTATATTGGCACCATGAGGAGGATGCGAACGACGTATCTCTGCAGAAGGGGCTTGCGATAGTGCTTGGCCTGAAACCAGATGGAGCTGGACGACGCGGCGCAATGCGGTCAGCATGTGTTGAGGGATGGAGTACCAATCCTTGGGGCGATAAGGGACACAACAGATGTGGTGCATACAACTCACAAGACAGAGAGCACAGTCGCAGCCAAAGATGCGACTCCAGCCACGGCCACCACGGCCGTGGTGAACTTTTGGCCAGTGCCAGACATGATGATGGAGAGCGTCAGTTGATTGTCGAGACAATCTAGCGCTGGCGGCCCTTGGGAGCTAAATCATGGCTCTGCTCGACGTCGATGGGCAGGGCAAAGGTCTCAAAGAGCAGCTAGAGGCGCAAGAAGAAGGCTAGCGAGCGTAGATGTTGATGGTCTTGGTGTTGAGTGACCGCGTAGATTTCGTTGCTTGTTGGCGTATCTCGAAATTTCTCGAAATTGGTTGGTGCAAGCCTGTCCCGCTATCTTGATGTCCTTGCACACTCCTCTCCCTCCTTCTGCTAATAATGAAATAGCAACAAGACGAGTGCGTGTGTCGGGCCTAATCGTGAGAGATTGTCGTGCAGAGATGCATGCACATGCACCTCAAGGGGATGTTTTCCGATGTCGTCACGAAGCAAGCGTGACGGATTGGAGTCAGGTGTGGAGAATCTTGCTAGCAGCACGCTTGCGGTGCTTCTGCAAGGCACTCCACCTAGCACCACTGGTATTGCAACGTGCGCCTCCAGCATCAGATGCCACGCGTCAGAACCAGCCCAAAGCCAGGTACTGGTAGGGCAGACAGGGGGCGTGGGGTACATTACCCGCCAATGGTTGGTGCCCCGTCCACTGTTTGTTAGGCGCCAGTGCTTGTCTGTACCTCTAAGATGCCTTGTAAGCTGTTACTTCACAGTATGGTTTTAGAGTACAGAGTACAAGTGCTCGCGCTGCTGCCACGATAGGCCCAGCCAGGCTTGTTATTCGTCGGCTATGGTAGATTGCAAGACGACAACGTTCGCCACAAGCCTGCCAAAGACTTATATCGCGAACTCTCTAATTACTATCATTCATCCTTGCGTCAAGTTGATTATGATTCCAAGGCGTGATAATTTCGAGGTGCCTGCGTATTTGGGTATACCAGGTGGCTCGATTTCATGTAGTTTGACTCTTATACACTCTGTAACAACCACGGAAACGACACACCATATTATTGTTTTCGTACTACCCGGCACATCACTTTACTGACTAACTGCCTAACTGCCTTATAACCACAAAACGGGATGCCAGGTAGGTGCCCAGGTTGTATCAACGTGGCATTACTCTGTACTCATTATTACTTTACCATCCCAATCTATCAAACTGAGACACATCCTACTTTGTACTCCTGCTAGAAAAAAATCTTGAGACATCGTCCTTTCTAGTTGCATAGACGTCGCTTTAGCAATGGAAATCCACCGCGTAACCTCGCTGTGCGAACAAGACATTGCCAGGCTAGACTTTTCCTTCGAAATATCCGCCGCCATCGCCAAGCCATATCAACATCTCATCTCAGAGCAAACCATCAGAACCAAGCCCATCTCACCGTATCGCAAGTCGTTTGAGTTTGACGCAGGCGAATTGTCCGACGCCTCAGGAGACGACAAAGCCATATTCACACTGACCAAGGATGCACGAGTTTACGGCTATGCATTTGCCTACAAGGGCTGGAACAACATGGCGTTTCTCGAGTACATCGGCCTCGACGTCAGCGTTCGCGGACAGGGGAATGCCCGATTACTATGGGATGCCGTCGTTGAATGGGCTCACGAAATCGGTACATCTGGGGTTCGGATCGAGGCACAGTCCAACAATGTTTCGGCGTGCCGCTTTTACAAGAGTATAGGATTGGTGTTTGGGGGGTATGATGAGCTGATCTACAAAGGCATCCCGGAGAACCAGCACGAAACGGCTCTCTTTTGGTACTGTATTTTCTGAGACGAGCCCTTGAGCACAGCATGAAGCATAGTTTAGTATACATGATTCTTAGCAACCCCAAAGTCACCCTGGTAAATATCCCAAATATGGAGTAGGGAATGGCTGAATAGGTCTGATTAGAACATGAGCAGTAAGAACCAGTAGTAGAAGTACATATGCTGTTTAGATATATAAAAAATCTAACTTGAGAGGCTGTTAATTAGACATCTACTTGGTTGGCATGTGGCTGTTCAATCGATGTGTGTGTTCGAGGTAGACGCCTAGTTGTAGACGTTGCATGCGTTCAATCAAAATCAAATTAGGAAATGAGTGCGGTGGCTTGCAGATAAATATAGAAAGCTTCTGAAATGAACACCATGCAAATACATAGGTGTTCATTCAAGATACCATGGAGCAGCGTCACGCTCACCATGGCAGAGAAATCGGGTTAGGGTCAAGCTCAGGGTTGGTGGTTGGTGGATCCTAGACTCCTACTATCGCGTCACAGGCTCAAACCACCAATAATTGCTAGCTGCACCCCTGCCGAGGAAGCTTCAAGCTCTCGCTGCCACCACCAAGAAGACAACGTTCGGCTGCCAGGTAGAACAACGAGCCATGGCACCGGCCAACACGACCCCAAAAGCAGCTCACGATAACAGCATTTGACAGACCATGCGGCACCTGCCCTTGTCCTTCCATATCTGATGGTTGGGCGACCTCGTGCCAGAGCCTGCCAAGCTACGCTGCTGAATCGACCAACTCCGACGCGAGATGTCGACAACGTCTAATGCCGCCGCCCTCGTAGCGAGAAATGCTTTCGATCTAAATTTCAAATTGTATGATGTCCATGTTCTGGATTTAGCACACCTCTCCTCGCTAACCACTTCAATCTCTGTCGCAGCGAATTCATCATCTTCCTCATCGTATGCGGTGTGCTGTCCATTTTCTTCCTCCTCTACTTCAACCGACTCTTCGCATCGATCCTCTCCTACGCGGTACGAACATACACCTGGCACCGACACAACATATATTTTGACGTTCAGGCCCTGCAAATATCTCTTCTTGGAGGCCGCATCTTCTTCACTGGGCTCAGATACCACGGGTCCAACGAGACCTTCCTCGTTCAACATGGTGTCATCACCTGGCGATACTGGCTCCGCCGTGTTCGGGAAGTCGACATTCAGGCCTCGCGCAATGCCCCAGAAAATATTCTATACGAGCAAGACAAGAACGAAGCCCTCCCCTGTCGCATAAATGTCAAGCTCGTCGGGTTGGAATGGTTTGTCTACAACCGCAGCCCAGCCTACAATAGTATCCTTGCAGGAATAGCCAAGGACGGCTCTCCAGAGTCTCGGTCGAGCGACGTTTACGACGAAAAGGACCTAAACAATGTGAGACGAAGGAGTGGCAACCAAGGAGAGGGAGGCGCCACTGGAAGCAGGCTTGATTCAGAAAAAAGACCCGAGGGACCTGTCGATGACCACGCCCAAACACGGCGCCAAGCAACCTTCATATCCGCCAACACCTACAGCGATGAATCCGAGAGTGAATCGAAACCAGAGCTCCCCTTCATGCTCCAGCTTTTCCCGATTCATGTGGACTGCGAGAAACCTGCCGTTGTGCTGGGAAATGACAACACCAAGGCTATCCTGATTGTCACGGCGAATTCTATATCGGCCGATGTGGATGCCTCCGAAACCAAGTCACCAGACCAGTATAAGCAAGTATTCAAGGTTCAATTTGATCGCCCTGTCATTCAAATGAAGAACAATGATGAGTTCAAGGAGGACCAGGTGACTCGAGCAACGAAGGCTCGGGAGAAAACTCAACAGCCACGCCCCATCTCACGAATGAATGCCCTACGCCAACAACGCCGTAGGGTACTTGGTTCTTTGCGAAACATGGTGCCTTACTGGAGGAGGTCTGTAGAGTCCTTCTCAGCCGATACCCGGGCTGGGCACAGCGTCGGCCCAACTCAGCCACCCGGCTTCAGCCACTGGCAAGGCCTGACGCGATATCTCGATGATCGTGACCAGGAAGACAAGGCTCGCTGGGCATCGGTTGAGTATGCTGCAGAGTCAACCATTCTTGACAGCCCCGAAGCCACTCTGTCAGTGTACTGGGATGCAGTTGGCAAGGTTACCCAGCAAGCACACCGACGGGCAGGCCTAGATCCCTCTGTCCGTGTGAATGGGAGCGAGCCACCTGCATGGGGTATGCGCTTCTCCGTAAAAGGCGGCACGATGAACTACGGTCCTTGGGCCGATCGCCAGCGCGCAGACCTTCAGCGTGTCTTCTTCCCTGGTCTGTCTAAGGATGCGACTGAAGCTGGCTCTTTGCCTGTCGGCGCCTGGAGAGTAGCCACCGTTTTTGAAATATTTGTGGAATTGGAAGACGCCATTACGCTTCGGGTGCCAATACGAGAGCAGACGAAGAATTGGCGCTGGCGTGGCAAGGAGCCTCCAATGGAACAGCAGCACAACCTCAACAAACGCAGGCAGAGAAACCGAAACAAGAAGAGAAGCAAGGGCGGCGACGCAACACAACAGCGCCCCTCTGGCTGGCTGGAAGTCAAAGTCCCCGCCAATGCATCTGTGGCATACTCGATGGACATGCTCGCTAGTGCCAATGGATACTCCAACTCCCTAAACATCGACCTTCCAAGTTCCGAACTTTGGAGCAGCGTCAACCACGATCTACTCTGGCGATCGGGACCCCAGCGCATATCTTGTGATCTGTCCAACCCCCTCTCTTGGAACACGCTCCGCGACTGGCACTTCACCATATCGAGTGATGACCTCGACCTGTATATTTTGAGAGACCATATCTTTCTTCTTATAGACCTTGTCGATGACTGGTCGTCAGGTCCGCCATCTGAATATCTCGTTTTCACTCCATATAAGTATCACTTGCATCTCAACCTACGAAACCTCAAATTGTACGTCAATGTCAACGACGAAAATATCATTGACAAACCAACATCATTGGATGATAACTCCTATCTCATGCTCTCTTGTCCTGTTTTGAAGACCGAGGCATGCATACCAATCGATAAATACCTTCCTAGTCATAACGCGATACCCTTCGACGTGCGAGCAGATTCTTTAGACATGTCCCTTCACACGCCACAGTCCAATACACTGTCGGCTTTTCTGGCTTCAAAGGAAATTGGGCATGCGGATGGGTTAACGGTAACGGGCAGCTATCAGTACAACTCCACCACATCGCCAGCAAATACAGATACCCTCGTCTTAAACATTCACGGCCTGTCACCTCATGTATATCTCTACGGCTACCTTGTCCGGTATGTCATACTTCTCAAGGATAATTACTTCGGCGACCATGTCCATTTTCGGACCTTGGACGAGTACCAGGAGCAACTGCAGCTCAAGCGACAAAATCGCAGCCCTGAAGCAGCTATGCGTGCGCCCTACAAGAAGTCCAATGATCTTGACGTGATCCTTAGCGTCAAGGTGGATGACCCTCGTCTTATGATACCCACCAACCTTTACTCCTCTCGTCGTTACGTACAATGTGAACTGGCAAGTTTCGCTGTGGATCTTCGATTTACAAATTACTATATGGATATGGAACTCGACTTAAGCCCCCTTAGCCTCTCATTGGGCAGCGACGCTTCTGCTTTAGAATCCCCCAACACTGGGACATCCAGCACTCAGCTGTTCATTGACGGGCTACGCGTTTTCGGCCATCGTACATTTGGACTGCCACCCTCAGAACCAACCTACCTTTGTAACTGGGATGTTTCCGTTGGTGATATATCGGGAGAATGCACAGTAGAGTTTGTTTCAGCTCTAGCTAAGGGAGGTTCCGCATTTGGCTTTACTTTCGATGACGTGGAAAACGCCTTGGTGCCATACTCATCTATCATTTTTCATGATGTCACCTTTGCTCGTGTCACGGTCGAGTCTATACGACTATGGCTACACATGAACGAATCTGCGTTCCTGTTTTCAGCAGACACCATTACCGTCAACAGTAATGATTGGGCAGGGTCACACTACTCCAAGCGAGCAGATATCAATATACCCAATGTCCAACTGTCTTGCATCAATGCAGAATCTGCTGCGAGACGAAAGACGAGAAACCAGCGCCAACAACCGGATGATACAGAAGCCTTTCTCAAACTGGACCTTCGCCTTGCCTCAATTGGCAGGAAGTACCAGTTCTCTGAGCAGAGGAGAATTCAGCAGGACCTGGTGCGGCGAGAAGATCAGCGCACCAATAGAACTCCCTTCTTCCTAGAACCCAGTTATCTTGACGAATTTATACCTGAGCCAGTTGATCCTCCCGCTCAGTGTGCTCCACCACCACCTCCTCCTGTGGTCGAACTCGAGGGGGATACAAGTATCGCCCAAAGTTCCATCGCATCTCGTCGCTCCCGCCAGATGTCTCGCCAGAGATCTTTTCTTTCCCTATCAAGCAGCAGCGGAAGCAGCGTTCGCCGACGCCGACAAGTAGAAACGGCACAAATGACAACAAAAAGCGGCAATGTCGTACCAGACAAGTATGAAGGCTTGCGAGACTCGCCTTCCAGGCGCAACAGGAAAGAGAGTGCCATACAGGCAAACCAATCAGTGCAGGACAAGCAGACGGCTGTCGACTTCTCGAGCCAATACTTTACGCCGCATTTCCCTCTAGATGGGATACAGCCTGACAGAAGCAATGTAATCACCACGGGTATTGAGGATCATCAGGGACATGACCCATTAGGTGACATTGCAGCTTCATTGGACGACATTGATCCAGATAGTCTCGCTGAGGAACATGCATACTCTAGTGCGCTCATCGAGTTCCCCAAAGGCATAAGTGCTTTTATCAAACCAGCCGCCGTGCGACATGTCACGTCAGTGTTGACAGCATTACAGCCAAGCGACCCTGATGATATGCTAGATTCCCTTCAAACCAGCGCTGTGAAAGATATTTTTGACGCAAAGAAAACAAAGCACATTGGTGGCCAGACATCAGACTTTCTTGTCAGACTGCCAAATGCCAGCATTCGCTTTTTGAACTCATCAGTTTTAGACTCACCCAATCCGTCCCAAGAGGAACAAGACCAGTATGACATGATAGTATCAAGGGCTACCTTGATATTGCGCACTGCAAAGGATCGGGACGACTCCCTTCAAAGGAGCAAAAAACGCCCAAAGACATCGCTTCACCTTAGCCTGGGATCGGTTGAGATATCTGCATCAGAACGGCTGTCATCACTAGAGAAACTACAAGCAGCTATGATGGCGCGCATAGAAGACGTCACAGTTTCTTTGGGAACTAAAGATATCACATACCTTGACGCGGATATTGGTTCTGTCACTGGCAGCACCGCTTCTGGGAAGATCGAATATCTGGCCTCCTTGATACACCGAACAGGCACGGTTGCATCGGATCTTCAAAAACTACTGAGCGAAACTATGAAACGTAACAATATACGACGAAAGTATTTCGCTTACCGCTTGCTCAAAGATGGAGAATTCACAAATGACCCGTCTTTCCTCATTCGACCATCCGCTGTGTTGCGGTCGGCCGATGAACATCTGCGGACTGTCGATTCCTGGAAGTTGATGATGCGCCTCCGTCAAATCTGGGCCACCTTGGGAAGGCGCGCTAGCTCCAAACTAATACAGGACTGTTGGGATGAATCACCAACATTGCCCGCGGATGTAAGCGGCTATGTGATCACAGCTTTTCATAAATGGCGCAGCTGGGATCTCGGAGATATACAGCAAGCCGTGCTACTTCGTCAAATATTTGGTCCAGTACAAGATAATGACTCGTTGAGTGAGGGTGAACTTCCCCTTATGGGTGCCTTCCAGTTGGGTGAAGTGAACTTCATTCTCGACCCTGGCCCTAAACAGAACAGAGTCAGCCTCACTGACCTTAACGCCAGGGCTGAGAGGAAACGGACTGGTGGAACCTCTTTAATGCCGGAAGAAGGCGCTTCTGATGAATCCTTTACTACTATAAGTGTCTGTTGTGGTGAAGCGGCTGTTAAGCTCAACTGGGAAGTGTGCGAGCTGGCAGAGGATGTGTTGCGACTATATCGTCGGAACCAAGTGAAGACCGCCCCTAACATCGCTCGCCCGGCCACACAACCAGAAGTAACGAAGCCGCGAACAGGTTCTCGCTCTACACTACATGCTATACTTGACGTGTCCAGGGTGTCTGTTGAGCTAGAAACCATCAATCTCAGAGCAGAGTCATTAAGCGACGGTCTCAAAGCATCGCTACTGACAAGCGAAGGAGGTGATGATACGAGTTTCGACAGTCTGGTGGTAAACTGCAACGCTGTAACATCAAGGCTTCATAGCCATGGGCAGCTTCTCGGACTCTTTCAACTCAGAGTTCCAAGTGTCCTGCTATCGCATGAGCTGCAACTTACCGGCAAGACCTCAGTTCATACAGTCAAGTCGACGGCCAGCAGTCAGGGCATGACTCTAACAGTCGAGCAAGATGCTATTGTTCTTATGGAGGTCTTGGATCTGCTCTTGAGGGATGAAGTAGATCGGCTGTATCGCCTGCGACGTAACTTCTCGGCCCCAACACCGCAGAGCCCTGTGAAGATCGCAGACCGTCTATCAAGCCTCAAGGTCAACGTCGTCTTGTTCCTGGAGGAATATCATCTCAGCCTCCCCCTCGTTCAATCGCTAACTTACAACATTTCTGGAGGAGTTGCTCGTGCGGCTTGCGCTGCTAACTATGGCAAAGAGGTCATATTCGACTTCGACATCAAGGAGAACTCTCATGAGATACAGATTAATGTCAACAATGAGCCGCGCAGTATCTCGCTCTTGGAAATACCACCTACAAATGGTCGCATAACAAGTCAGATGGGTCGTTCAGAACATGTCGTGACGGTGCTCTCGTCCATAGAAGTCATACGCCTGGATGCGTCTGCAATCTACAGTCTTCTTGCTGCTCTCAATCGACCGCAGATCTCAAGTGCGGTGCAAGAGGTTAGACAGCAGGCCACCATCATTCAAGGCCATGTTTCGGAGATTTTTGGAGGTCCAGAGCCATCAAGACCCCAAGAGAGTGCCCAATCAAGTACCAAACTCATATACAACATCCACTCGACCCTTACTGGTCTGCAAGTGCTTGCCAAGACGTCCCTCAAATCCAAATCAGAGCCCATGGCCGAGATTCTGTTTTATTTGGACAAGGTCCAACTGCAGGCTTCGAATCGACATAACCGCCAGAACCCCGCCACCAATTATCCAGAACTTTACCTAAACCTGAGGGACATTGGGCTGGATATTCGTAGAGGCAAAGAGAATAATATGCGATCATGTGGAAACTTTGGGACATCAGTAACCGTCTCTGCCAAATCCAGCATCGGCAATGATGGCAAAGAGGACTGGTCGTTTAGTTTCAGGAGTGATGATTTCGATGCGAACCTATCTCCGGAGACGATTTCAACAGTTGTCGATGTATTGGGCTACCTTGGGGAAAAGATTAAGTATCTGGATACCTCGCGGGAGCTGGATTACTTGCGAAAACTAAGACATTCCAAACCCCGAATCGCAGTCAACGATGAGGATTTAGTTTCTGAAGATGGTGATATTCTCGACTCTGTTCTTGCATCGCTGGTGTATCATTTTGAGCTTCGCAATATCAGACTCTCTTGGATCGTCGCAGATGTTGCAGACAATCACACGGCCGACAAGGAAGACCTGGTGCTTTCGATTGCAATGATTTCTTTTGGAACTAAAACGAAGAGATCAGCCACCTTGGCCATTGAAAACCTTCAATTGCAAACCGTTCCTCCTGGCAAAGATAAATCAGTGCGGTCTTTGCATTCGGCACTCTTACCTGAAGTGATCTTCAATATTGCGTACGTGTCGACTCCAGACGCGCGACGTATGGCTTTCCAAGCCGTGGGAGAGCCTCTTGACCTCAGACTTACTTCGGCGTTCATCGTTCCTGCGGCAAATTTAGTTCGTTCTATCTCGCTTTCCATGGCCAATGTTCGTCAGGCATCGAGTCAATGGAACACAGGAATAGGCTCCGCAGTCAAAAAGCCCACCACCACGCCAACTATGGGTCGTGAGCGCAGTATTCTGGGCAACAGGCGCTTCGAAAGCTTGCTTATAGATGCCGATTTTGCTGGTGCTGTTGTGTTCATTTCTGGCAGGAGATCCACAGATGACACGACCAAGGCGGGCAAATACGACAGGCCGTCTCTAGCTGGAAAATACGGCCAATTCAATGCAGATGACGCTGGTAGTGGAGCCGTCCTCCGCAGTCCTGGGCTGGCGTGGAAGGCCGAGTATCGGGACAACGCACAAGATGACCCTTCCCTGCATGGCGAGATCAAGGTGGACGCTTCAAGCAATATCTTGTATCCATCTGTGGTTCCCATAGTCTTAGACATCATCTCCACTGTGAAGGAGGTGGTCAGTGACGATACCCAAGGAGACTCAGCTAAAGAATCACCAGCGCCGCAGTTGAAACCCGAGAAGACTGGAGATGAGGATAATATCCTTACCACTGATCCTACGGCAGTCCTCGGTCGTCTTAAGCTAAACCTAGGTTTGCGCATCTGTAGGCAAAGAGTTTTCATTGAGCTGCCAGCCTATAGCTCGTGTAGCTGCTACCACTAGCTTTGACAGCTTCTACTTCACAATCAACACTGTCACATCTCAGGAGCGGGGCGACTTCTTTGCCATTTCTGGAGCCCTCACGAAGCCGCAGGCCTCGGTGCAGCACGTGTACTCCAGAGAATCAACGGGCAGTTTTGAGGTGGACTATGTCACTCTGTCGTTTATGAACAGCAAGCATGTAAGTGGCGGCACGAGTGGTGTCTCGGCTATCATAAAGGTAAGTCCCATGAAGGTGGCTGTCAACGCGAAGCAAGTTCAAGACTTCCTCCTATTCCGCGAGATCTGGTATCCAAAGGAGATTCGCCAAGGAAATAATGTCCCAGTGGCAAAGCTTGCAACAGAAACCTCGCAAGGCCATCTCGTCCAACGGTATCAACAAGTAGCGGCCACAGCTGCTTTCCCCTGGACTGCCACCATATCCATCGCTGCCCTCGACGTCAGCGTCGACTTGGGGCAACTGATAGGCAAGTCAGTATTCGAGATTACCAATTTCTGGGTATCTTCGAAGAAGACGTCAGATTGGGAGCAGAATTTGTGTCTAGGCTTCGACAAGATAGGCATCGACTGCACGGGACGGCTGAGCGGCTTTGTCGCGCTGCAGCGTTTCCGGCTGCGCACTTCGATTCAGTGGCCGAGACGCGAGCAAGCCTTGAATGAGACCCCGCTAGTCCAGGCTTCTATTGCCTTTAATGCACTCCGAATCAAGGCTGCCTTTGACTACCAAGCATTCTTGGTTGCCGACGTGACATCCCTGGAGTTTCTCATGTACAACGTTCGTCAAAGCCAGAACGAGAAGAGAGATAGGCTAGTCACCATATTCGATGGAGACGCTGTGCAAGTTTTCGGGACGACATCCTCGGCAGCCCAAGTGGTGTCCTTGTACCAGGCTGTGCAGAAGCTGGTTCAAGAAAGGAAAGAGAATTTCGAGTCGTCGCTGCAGGAGATTGAGAAGTTCATGAAGAGGAAAACGAACGTCGCGAGGCAACCGTCTGTATCAACTGCCACGCGGCCAAAGCTGCCTGAAGAAGACACAATGACAAAGTCGCCAATCTCCCTTGACACGGACGTTGTTGTGACATTGAGGGCGTTGAATTTGGGTGTATTTCCCAGCACATTCTCGGACCATCAAGTTTTCAAGATGGAGGCGCTCAACGCGTATGCCAGGTTTGCGGCCGGTGTGGACCAGCGCCGGATCCATAGCATCCTACGAATGACACTGGGTCAGCTGCGAATTGGACTGGCAGGTGTTCGAAATATCGAGGCACCAAAGCCACTGAGTGAGATGTCAGTGGACGACGTCGTCTTACGCTCGACAGGTTCTCGCGGTGGCACCATTCTCAAGGTGCCGCGCGTCGAAGCGGTAATGGAGACATGGCAGGTACCGAATAGCAACCACATTGACTACATCTTCAAGAGCGCGTTCGAGGGCAAAGTGGAGGTCGGGTGGAACTACTCGCGCATCAGCTACATCCGGGGCATGTGGGCAAACCACTCGAAGCTGCTGGAGCGAACATGGGGCCGACAGCTACCCATGACTGCGGTAAAGATCACGGGTGTGCCAGAGGTGGACGGTGATCACAAGGACGGAGAGCGGCAGAAGATCACGGCCGAGGTCAACGTGCCTCAGTCCAAGTACGAGTATCAGGCACTGGAGCCGGCGATTATCGAGACGCCGCAGCTACGGGACATGGGGGAGGCGACACCGCCGCTGGAGTGGATCGGGCTGCACCGGGAGAGGCTACCGAACCTGACGCATCAAATCGTGATTGTGTCGCTGTTGGAGCTGGCTGGGGAGGTAGAGGATGCGTATTCGCGGATTTTGGGGTCGTCGTGAGTTGGTGTTGAATTGTGGCGTGGAGTGAGTGGTGGCAAGCAGGCGTTTTTTCTTTTGACATGTGCACATAATTTGGATATAAAGTTTTACACAAGTACAAATGACGTATTATTATTACTCACTGCATGTATCCGCAGCCAACTTTGTTGAGGCAAGGGTCAGGTCTATGACTCCATACACTTGAGAGGCCAAGGCGGATGGAGATGCAGTCTAACACAGCCTAGAGACCAAACTATACCGATTCTAAGACTGAGCTTGCCTGGGCAGGTGGCTACCTATGTAGCCAGCCGTGCCTTGTTCTCGTTGGACCAACAGGTGATGATGATTCAGGGGCATCATAGAGCAGTGTCCGAACCGCGTCTCTATGAATTAGCCATTAAGAACTAACAGCTCATGGTGGTTGCGAATAGCACACCTGTTAGTCATCAGCTACAGATGGAATCACTCAGTGGCATTCAGGCAGGACATGCCGCCCGCCCAGGAGGCGGTACTAGAACTACAGGCACCAAGTGGTAGTAGTCCCGCACCGCAGAGGTCAGCCGTGGCCCTGTGAGGGCGAAAAAGGGTTGTTGCCCTCGCTGGCAGTGGTTACACCAGGCCGGGGTGCACCCAATCCAGAAGAGGTGGAAAATTATTTATTCACGGCGGGCCAACCAGGCAACCCAGCTAAGCTCCAAACTGATAAGCCGCTGACCCACCGCTGATGGTGGCGGGTTGGCGGGGTTCAATGTTGGGTGTTTCTCGGTCCGGAACGGGGGTTGTTGCCCCACCTCCTGTGCGTTTTCCTCCCATTTTACATGAAAATAACCCTCATTGTAACCAGGACAGCCCGCGTTTGGTTTGGTCTCAGATGCCTAGATAGAGGTAAGCAGGTAGGCATGCATATAGTTCGATTTCCCGGCCGCGAGGTGGAAAGCTTGAGCACCTGTGAGAGAGGCTGTGTGCAGGTCGCAGAGCTCTGCTATTGCTCGTCTGGCAGCTGCCAATGCGTGCCATGCGTAGGCGGATGACTGGTTTCTGCCATTAATCATCCAGTGAGTCACCAAACTCTGTGTTTGGGTGTATCTGAGCTGGAAACTTGGTGCGTCGCATATGTGAGCAGGCGCAATCACAAACTCAGTACACACCACGTTGTACTGGCGAGTGATCAGCAAGTACCCTTCCCAGTAAACAGCGTGTCTGGGCTGCAGGAGCAAGGCGGCAAGCTGGTTCGCAGTACCGCCTGGTCGCCTGGGACGACCTGCTCTCCGGTAGAGTCAACTGAAACTTTGCCTCCTTCCCTAGGCCCTCAGTGGCAGTGCCCCCCAAAGCATCTCCCGCCTCACCACCCTCCTCCCACCTAGTTAGTCGCTTCTCCTCTCCTTGCCACTCCTCACCAGCGAAGAGTACCAAAGGGGACCATCATCAAGTGTGACAAGTGATTTCTCTCTTGTCGTCTGTCCTCCATCGCCACTATAAATAGACAGGGTCTCCCTTTTCATTGCAAGGATCGGATCGCCTTTATCAGCAGTCTCGAAAAAAAAAAACTAGTCCTGCTTGTGTGAGCACTGAGCACCAAAAAGCGCGGGGTCAAAAATCTTTAACCCCGCTTTGCCTCTCGCACCGATTTTTTTTTCCTTTCTTTCCTCCCACATCAACACCACACACTTAGTAAACTCGACGCATCAATACCGTCAAGATGGTCAAGTAAGTTGCAAATGGGGATCCCATCAGGATTCAGCTTCGAGCACGCAGCTTCCTCTTCTGTTTCTTGTGCTTCCCATCATGTCTGCCTGCGCTCGCTCGCCGGCGCAGCTGCTCTCTCTACTCCTCTTCGTCGTCTACCCCGCCCGGAGTTAGGCTTTTGCACGTCGTCCCCCCAAGCTGGTCGCTGACAATTCTATGATAGCTTCACCGTCGACGAGGTCCGGGCCCTCATGGACAAGCCCTGCAATGTCCGTAACATGTCCGTCATTGCCCACGTCGATCACGGAAAGTCCACCTTGACCGATTCCCTTCTCGCCAAGGCCGGTATCATCTCCACCGCAAAGGCTGGCGATGCCCGTGCCACCGACACTCGCGCTGACGAGCAGGAGCGTGGTATTACCATCAAGTCCACTGCCATCTCCCTGTACGGCCACCTGGAGGATGACGAGGATATCAAGGACATTGTTGGCCAGAAGACCGACGGAAAGGATTTCTTGATCAACCTCATCGACTCCCCCGGTCACGTTGATTTCTCATCTGAAGTTACCGCCGCTCTCCGTGTCACTGACGGTGCCCTCGTTGTCGTCGACACCGTCGAGGGTGTCTGCGTCCAGACCGAGACTGTGCTCCGTCAGGCTCTTGGTGAGCGTATCAAGCCCGTTGTTGTCATCAACAAGGTCGATCGTGCTCTTCTCGAGCTCCAGGTCTCCAAGGAGGATCTGTACCAGTCCTTCTCCCGAACCATTGAGTCCGTCAACGTCGTCATCTCCACCTACTTCGACAAGACCCTCGGTGATGTTCAGGTCTACCCCGACAAGGGCACCATCGCTTTCGGTTCCGGTCTCCACGGCTGGGCTTTCACCGTCCGTCAGTTCGCTGTCCGCTACGCCAAGAAGTTTGGTGTCGACAAGAGCAAGATGATGGAGCGTCTCTGGGTAAGCATCTGTCTTCTTCTTCTTCTTCTTCTTCTTCTCCTCGTTTTGGCATTTTAATCCTGGTTTACTCTGTCGACTGACATTATTATTTCCTCGGGATAGGGTGACAACTACTTCAACCCTCACACCAAGAAGTGGACCAAGAACGGCGTTTACGAGGGCAAGGAACTCGAGCGTGCTTTCAACCAGTTCATCCTGGACCCCATTTTCAAGATCTTCAACGCCGTCATGAACTTCAAGAACGATGAGATTGCTTCGCTCCTTGACAAGCTCCAGCTCAAGCTCAGTGCCGAGGACCGATCCAAGGAGGGCAAGCAGCTGCTCAAGGTTGTTATGCGTACTTTCCTCCCCGCTGCGGACTGTCTCCTCGAGATGATGATCCTGCATCTTCCTTCTCCCGTCACTGCCCAGCGCTACCGTGTTGAGACCCTGTACGAGGGTCCCATTGATGACGAGGCTGCCATTGGTATCCGAGACTGCGATCCCAAGGGTCCTCTCATGCTGTACGTCTCCAAGATGGTGCCCACCTCCGACAAGGGCCGTTTCTACGCCTTCGGTCGTGTCTTCTCCGGTACCGTCCGCTCCGGCCTCAAGGTCCGCATCCAGGGCCCCAACTACACCCCTGGCAAGAAGGATGATCTCTTCATCAAGGCCATTCAGCGAACCGTCCTCATGATGGGTGGCAAGGTCGAGCCCATCGACGACATGCCTGCTGGTAACATTGTTGGTCTGGTTGGTATCGATCAGTTCCTGCTCAAGTCTGGTACCCTCACCACCAGCGAGACCGCCCACAACCTCAAGGTCATGAAGTTCTCCGTCTCTCCTGTCGTCCGTCGCTCCGTCCAGGTCAAGAACGCCCAGGATCTCCCCAAGCTTGTTGAAGGTCTCAAGCGTCTCTCCAAGTCCGACCCCTGCGTCCTGACCCTGACCTCTGAGTCTGGTGAGCACATTGTTGCCGGTGCCGGTGAGCTCCATCTCGAGATTTGCCTGAAGGATCTCGAGGAGGACCACGCTGGTGTTCCCCTCACCATCTCCGACCCCGTCGTTCAGTACCGTGAGACTGTCGGCGGCAAGTCCAGCATTACTGCTCTGTCCAAGTCTCCCAACAAGCACAACCGTCTTTACATGGTTGCTGAGCCCATTGAGGAGGAGCTGTCGCTCGCCATCGAGGCCGGCAAGGTCGCCCCTCGTGACGATTTCAAGGCCCGCGCCCGTGTCCTCGCTGACGACTTCGGCTGGGATGTCACCGATGCCCGAAAGATCTGGACCTTTGGTCCCGACGGCACCGGTGCCAACTTGCTGGTTGACCAGACCAAGGCTGTCCAGTACCTCAACGAAATCAAGGACTCCGTCGTCTCTGGTTTCCAGTGGGCCACCCGCGAGGGTCCCGTCGCCGAGGAGCCCATGCGCTCCGTCCGCTTCAACATCCTCGACGTCACCCTCCACGCCGATGCCATTCACCGTGGTGGTGGTCAGCTCATTCCTACCACTCGCCGTGTGCTGTATGCCTCGGCTCTGTTGGCTGAGCCTGCTCTTCTCGAGCCCGTCTACCTCGTCGAAATCCAGGTGCCCGAACAGGCCATGGGTGGCGTGTACGGTGTCCTGACCCGCCGACGTGGTCACGTCTTCAACGAAGAGCAGCGTCCCGGTACTCCTCTGTTCAACATCAAGGCTTACCTGCCCGTCTTGGAGTCTTTTGGCTTCAACGCCGACTTGCGTGCTGCTACCGGTGGCCAGGCCTTCCCTCAGTCTGTGTTTGATCACTGGCAGATTCTGCCTGGTGGTGACCCTCTCGACCCCACCTCCAAGGTCGGTGCTATTGTTACTGAGGCCCGTAAGCGCAAGGGTGTCAAGGCTGAGGTTCCCGGTGTTGAGAACGTAAGTTGCCCCAGTTTTACTTCCATCATGAGAGTGTCGGGCGTCGGCTAACAATTCCCTCCAGTACTACGACAAGCTGTAAACGATTCCCTTATGATCTGATAGAAAGGCTTTCAGTGCCCCAATGGGCGCGTATTATCAACCGGCTGCTGTTGAAAACCGTGGCTTGCTGTCTTGGACTCCAAAGACAGTCGTCGTTTTCAACCAGATAAGCAAGTCTGGCTGGCAAAAGAAAATAAGAGAAGAGAACAACAAACGCTAGAGCGATGCCTATATCTAAAGGATGGATCGCTTAGCTGTGCATTTATGTAGTCACGTCGCCTCGAATGAATTGAAACAATGAGAATGAACTGTGTCTTGAGATGTGCACGTTGAATGGTGTCCCCCGGGGTTATTATTATAAGCTATGTGGTTGGTTGGTCACTCGAAGTGAAGACGCCACGAAGAATTCTATATCAGCATCTCCACTCCATGTAATGATAGTCGTCTCCATGAAATGGAATCTTGACACGACAAATAAGCTGTAAGGCACACCTACCATCAGTACGTCTACCAGCTGAGTGGCTAGTACCCGTTAGGTAGCTGGTACCCGTAGCCCTGAATCACATCGTTGTAAATTGGTGCTAAAGGCAGGGTGTAGAGGTACTCAGTACATATCCTGTAATAGCTACCTAGCTTAGGCCCAAAACTGCCATGACGCGAAACCCTGAACCGAGATACAGTACGGAGTAACATCCAATTATAGAAGCACCTTTGATTCTTGGACTTCTGCCTCCAACAATTTCCCCATACTACCCATCGCCTCGAGTCCGCACAACCAACCAAGTGACACGAACCAAGCCGAATCGACGATTCAATTGTCGAGACGATAGCATATTCGACGCTACGCTCGACATCCTTTCGTCACATCGCATAGAGCATTCCATCCCGCCCCCTCCCATGGGGCAGAGTCCTGCGACATGTTGTTCCCGGAAGACGATGCGCCACAGTTAAAGGCGTGGATTGTCAAGAGAATCGAAAACACGTACGTTAACCCTCAAGCATAGCCAGCCGGAAATATCGTTTGGCCAGAAGATTTGCGTTGATTTACGTGCTTTAGAGGCTGACCACGTTTGTGCTGCAGGTCCGATGCCGACTCTGACGTCCTCGCCGACTACGTGATTGCGCTTTTGAAACACGATGGCGACCCGGACTCGGTGCGCAAGCTATGCGAGCAGGAGATCCCTGACTTTTTGACCGAAGGTATGCACACGCACTTCGCGCATCATTGGATCTCCCATCCCGACCCTGTGCGCCTAGATAACTAATATTAGTGATCAGAACCAAAGGCTTTCTTGGATGATGTATTTGAAGCCATAACATGGAAGTCCTACAAACCTGGCGCTCCGCCTCCGCCAACTCGATCGAAACAACCGGCCTCTAGCCTTACACCGTCATCAAATAAAGCCACGGACCTCGCGCCGGGTAATTCTAAGAAGCGATCATTTAACGACCAGGACGATGAGGAAGTCCTGGACGACCAGGACCCGGCCCACAACGGGCAGAGAGCACACAAGCAGCCTCGACGAGGAGGACGGCGAGGCAGGATGGATGACACACGACTGGACGGGTTCTCCCCCATGGGACCTCCAGCTCCACTCGGTATGCCAACCTTCGACCCGAACGACCCCATGGCGGCCATAATGCAGTTGCAGGCTATGGGTTTCACATATCCTAGCTTTCCTAGTTTTCCTAGCTTTCCATTATCTGGTTTCAACAGTGGTGGTAGGAAACAACCTCGACGTAAAGGGCGATGTCGCGATTTCGATACCAAAGGCTACTGCTCTAGGGGGAGCACGTGCTTGTATGATCATGGAAACGATTCACTATCCATGCCACCCATGTTGGCACAAAACGGCGACGGTGTGTATTGCGGACAATCAAGAACTTGTGACTAAACTCGCAGGGAGACATAGCTAACGAACTGTCACTTTGTCGCCCTAGAATACGATCCCAACGATGCCTCTTTAACAAACCAAAATCCAGGTAGAAGGGGGTCGAACTCATTTTCTTTCATGCCAGATAATCACCGTGGCCGTGGTGGAAGGAAAGGCCGAGGAGGCAAGAAAGGCGGCGCCCGCGCCTCGTTTTCGGCGGACGGACCGGTGAACGATCGCTCCAAGACAACCATCGTCGTCGAGAATATTCCAGAGGAGAGCTTCAACGAGGAGGAGGTTCGCAGCTTCTTCGTACAATTCGGAAATGTTGTCGAGGTTTCCATGCAGCCCTATAAGCGACTAGCGATCGTCAAATACGACAATTGGGGGTCTGCCAACGCGGCGTATCGGTCGCCAAAGGTCATCTTTGATAACCGATTTGTCAAGGTATTTTGGTACAAGGACGACGGGGGAAACAATACCAAACTCGGTAACCACCAATGGATATATCAGTTCCGGTTTTGCCGGCAGTAGCACTGGGCATGAGACAGTCGAAGAGGAACCCCCGATGGACCCGGAGGAGTTTCAGAAACGACAAGAGGAGGCACAGAAGCAGTTCCAGGAGCGGGAAGCCAGACGAACAGACATTGAGCGACAGCGTCTAGAACTGGAAAAACAACAGCAAGATTTACTTATCAAACACAGGGAAGAGACAGAGCGACTACAGGCTAAACTGGCGGGGAAGAATGGCGGAGACCCCGAAGCTGGCTCTTCGGGAACAGACATGCTGCGCGCCAAGCTAGCAGCCCTCGAACAAGAAGCCAAGATCCTAGGCATCGACCCTGATGCCGCAGCCGCTACAGACGATGGCAGCGTATCATCAGGTTTCCGAGGCGGATACAGGGGCAGGGGCAGTTTCCGCGGCAGAGGCTTCGCTCCCAGGCTTCGCGGTTCCTTCAGGGGCGGCAGCGCTGCAGGGGGAGGAGGTCGTGGAGGGCCGACAGGGTCGGAGAGCAGACATGCGGCGTATGCACAGTACTCTATCGACAATCGTCCAAGGACACTAGCAATAACTGGTGTTGATTTTACCGTATCTGAAAAGGACGAAATGCTGCGCCATTTCCTGTTGGTACGTGGGCTCCCCACCTTCTCTTTCTACCCATTTCCATCTTATTCCTCTCCCTCCTCCTTTTCATTCATCCCTCACACGCAACGTATCAATCAAAAAAGGTACCAAGCCAATACTAACCCTCATCACTCATAGAACCTAGGCGAATTCGAGTCCGTAGATCCCACGCCTACCATCACCCACGTCTCCTTCCCCGACCGCAAAGCCGCCGAAAAATTCTACTACAGCCTGCACGGCAAGCAACTCCCCAACGTGGACGGCAAGCTCGAGCTATCATGGGTCAACAACCCTTCCAATACGCCTCAACCACCACGCCAACAACACGCTTCGTCATCTGCGCCTGCGTCGGCGTCAGCAGCCAAGAAGGCAGTGCTCGGAGAGGACGATTCAGAGGCCCAGCTAGGAGATGCCATGGCCGGCATGGATGACGAGCAGCAGCAGCAACAACAGCTAAATCATCAGCAGCACGAGGAGCGCCAGGTTGATATGGATTACGAAGTGGCGGATGAGGATGCGTGGGCTGAGTAGTTGGGCGGCTTAACGCTGGAGGACAGATGGGATGAATAGATGGATATGCATACTTAGACAGTCATCATATAATTTCCCCATCCATCCCCCATCCATAGCTTTCACATGGGACAACTTGGCTCTAGGACAGGAGCCTCTAATGGGAATTAGCACAGTTAGAAGAAAATGTAATGTATCATCGCCTTCATGCTGAATGAGCCATGTCTCTTTTGTCACACTAGGCGTAGCCAACACGGGCATACTCCTGCTCATACGATCCATATGTTAGGTACAAGCTACAATGGACAGGGACGCATGTGATGTGTAGAACCATCCATCTATTCGTGTCTACGGTACTATATAGCCAACCTCCTCCCCTTCCCCCTTATTCTGGCCGTCAGCGGGTATCGTTGAGATTTATTATGCTTTCGTAAGAGTAATCCAGCCAAGGACCCTGTCTCTTGTCTTTGATTGGTCATGACCGCGTTGAAGTAGTCGGTCATTGTAGTTGATTCGTTTCCATTCCCTTGTATGCTCCATTCCTAATTTTATGCTCCCGCCAGTGTAGTTTTTTGTTGAAAAAATCACGCCCCGCTTCCGTCCTATGTAAAACGCCTTGTGCTTCTCATATCTGATTCCATGGGAAGACAAAATCAAATTTGGCTAGATGTAGAAAATAAAAGATGAAGAAGTGAGAAAATATCGCAGTGGTGCACCGGATGCTATTGATGCATTGGGTTGCACTGTCGTTTAGATCTCAGCGAAAGTAACCGAGATCCGCGTCATCGCACCAGGCTTTGACTACACCATCATATCCTGGACTTCGAGACCTTTAAAGAGCTCAAAGAGACTCTTATTATCATGGAAGTCGTTGTTGACTAGAGTGAGTTCCGTCAGCATATAAACCAAGAGGCAGAGAAATATCACCATAGACTTACCAATATTTACTAGATACCATTCATTCATAATCTTTTCAATGAGTTTTCTGCTAGGCGTGGTTGAGTCGAAGCAGTGGGCCCAGTCAATGCCCAGCCTGAAAGCCTCGTCCCGCCACGCGAGAAAGCTGACGCTTTCAACAATGGTGGGTTGAACAATCTCCTTGCCGGGGAATACACCCCATGTAACCGCATTAGGGCCATCGGAAGGTGCGTTGGTCTTCAGTTCTCCTGTTTTCGTCACGGCGTAGTATGTAAGATTTGGGTCTTTCTCAACGCGACTGATGACTTCGGGAATGAGGCTGGGAGGCACTAGGAGTTCAAGATAGGCCTTCTGGTACACGTAGCCGTTAGACGGTCCCCATCCGTGCACAGGGTGCGAAGATTTTGCGCCATCAACAGCAGGTTGCGAGTTGATTGTCAACAGACCACGATTGTTGAGCTCCACGAGGTCTGCTCTAATGGGGTCCGATTCACTGGTCAAGGGTGATTCACTCCATGGAAGTGAAGGAACCTCTTGGTGTAGGTATTTTACGAAGAGCTGGGCAATATCCTGGACTGACTGCGGCTCACCCCACTTCTTTCGGTTGGCTTCGTTGGTGCCAGTTAGGCCGATACCGTAAGCATCCAATTCTCCAAAGGCAGGCGAACGAGAGTCACCCCATCGTCCGTTGGGGAACTCATCCCAATCTTGGGTGCGAATAACGTAGGACTTGTTTCGGTTACGCCAGAAAATAGGTCGTACATCTTCGTCGCGCCGTCCAAGGCCCTTGGACTTCTTCCAGGGAAGAGGCTGTTGGAGAGGGCGTTCGACCGACGGTGCCCAATCTAGCTCCTCAAGAACCATACGTGTCGCCTGTGCGAGGTTCATGGTATAGAAGTGCAAGTGGTGGATGCCGTTGGCTAGCAGTTTCCGGCACATGTCAGCAACGAGGGTTTTTCCGAGCTCACGAACCGCAACATCGTCGTTCTTGATGGGCTCCAGAGCAGCCAGCCATTCAGGGGGGACCCTGCACTGCATATGGTTTGCTCTCCGAATAAAACTGGCGTATGTGGCAATAGGCATGATGCCGGGGAGAATGGGAATACTGATTCCTCGTTCGCGGACCTTGCCAACCCAACGAACGAAGTTGTCGGCATCGTAAAACATTTGGGTAACAATGAAAGTAGCACCCATATCAACCTTTTCCTTGAGATGGTCGAGAAGCTGTTCTTCATCCTTGTTATCGTCGCATCCTTCAGGGTATCCAGCGACTCCAATATCAAAGTGGTCGCCATAGGTTTCACGAATATGCTTGACGAGGTCGCGGGCGTATTGGAAGCCGCCCTCAGTCGCAGTCCACTTCTCCTGGTCTCTGGGTGGATCACCACGCAGCGCCAAGATGTTGGTGCAACCAGCCTTGTAGGCTCGTTGTAAGGCGTCATTGACCTTTTCCATGCCCATATCGGTGCAAGTGAGATGCATGCAGGTTTCAAGACCGTAGATTGACTGGGCTTGAGTTACCATCTCGCAGGTAAGCTCGGCGATGCGACCGCCGGCACCCCATGTAATGTCAATGAACTTGGGACCGAAGTTGTACATGCGATCTATACGGTCGTAAAGATTCTGGACACCCTGCGCGGTTTTGGGGGGAAAGTACTCGAAAGAGAAAGACGGCTGGCCCGACTTCTTGGCATCGGTGAGCATGTCCTTGATATGCATGTTGGCGGTTGTTGGGAGGAGAAGATGGAGAAGAGCGAATATGGATATTTCCAAGCGATATCTTTGCTACTATATGAGCATAGGAAGTCGAGGTAACACAGGGCGGTCGTGGCGGAGTCGAGGACTCGGAACGTTTACGATGGTGGGTTGGTTCGCACGGGAAACAGCCAGGAAAGCTTCCCTCGATGGATGGACGGGGCAGCAGAAGAACAGGAAGGAACGCAGTATCGATAGATTGACCAATGAATCGACAAAGGTGCGTATTAGAGCCTTTTCTACCGAGACAGACCGAGACTAGCAATACTCTGTGCCATCTAGAACGAGCAAAATATCTGTCAGTAAAAAAACATCGCACCTCCGACTCCGAGTCGGGGAGGCAGTTGGGGGTACTTGAAAACGGTTAGAACACCGCACATGGAGAAAGTGACTCACGTACACACTCTAGAGTCTAAAGTGAGAGAAAGCAGAAGCACTGCAATGGCAATCGATACCTGTATGCTCGCTTGCCGACTCACGTTTGAACGTTGAGAAAATAGAAAATGTCTAGAGTAGGAGGTATGACTGAACAGGTGCCACCTGGATGAAAAGTAGAGACTGCCGCTGGAAATAGTTACTACTAGGCACAACAAAGAGAGATAAAAAGTTTGGACACCCCGCCTCGAAGCAGCAACGGTAAGAGCCCCGCCAAACCAATGCCTAATTACTACAGAGGAGAAGAGGGACCCGAGGGGTCAAAACTTAGGCAGGTACTGGAGCTTCATGGGCGGGAAGGCGCTGACGTGACCGCCAAATGGCTTCTGGGAGACTGGAGTCACTCCGATCATGGCGAGCGCCCCGTCTGTGATTGGCGCAGAGCCCTCCACCGGCTGCAAGTACCGTGGTCGGCGACATTCTGTTGGTGCTGGCGACCCAGCGAGCTCCCGTCACGCCGCACAGTACGACTGCGTATTCGTACTGCACCGTGCAAGGAAACAATGCGGGGCAGATGCAACTGCGAACTGCTCATTACGAATACGAGGTTGCCCATTGTACGTGGGCAAAGTCGAGTCCGTACAGTGTGAATGCATCCCGGACCCGGGTACAGTCTGCCTCAAGCATGTGCCTGCCCTGTTTACCTGGTTCCAACGCGTTAACGATTAGCATCCCCCTCAACAGTTCATCACACTCCCCTCTTTCTTATTCGTCGGGTTGCACGAGCAGATTCACGGCATTTATCGGATGTCCCTTCAGTCATAAGCTATTGGAGTCTGGAGGGGGCATGCTTCCTTGTAGAATGTGAATAACAGTGCGAGCGCCCCGTTTTCTGAGGCAGCTAAGAGAAGGAAGCACTCGGAGATCTCCTCACAGGTGAGGGAAACGACAGACGAAAAATGCTCCGAATTCCGAATAACCTCATGACGTCAACATGGAAGTCTAAAGACCCTTTTCATCTATTCATTATAATCATTTCGCCGCTCACTTCCTCCTTTGCTAGTTATGAGGAATTGGAATATTTAGCCGATGGAGATAGCACTCAATAATTAAAGCAGCTGATTTGTTGGTTCGTAAAACTACAACCACATTGGCTGCGATCTCAATGCCGATGTATATCAGGAATGATTCATTCGTTCTCCGTACAATGAATGTATTTAGCTGGAACGACTGAACCTACACGGCGTGAGAGAATAAAAAAAGCAGATCGAGCTGGGTACATGATGCTGCTAGCCTGCCTCAAAGTTTTCCGCGAGTTCCCTACATCTCTAAGAACTTCATCAATTACTTTCACGAGTATAGCATTGGAGAAAATAGATACGCTCTACGAAGTACATCAAGCCCATTCCTCTGCTATCCGTTGTTTCTCCCTCTTTGGGATCCTGCTGGACCCGCACCGTTCTGGACTTGCCTTTTCTTCCCGATTTCGGTAATAACGGCCCGGAGATCATGACTCCTGCCTGAATGCATCACTTTGTTACTTTCAAATAAACCCCCTTTTGCTGATTGGAAATGAAATTCATACCATATTTCTGGTGGAGTACGGTAATATTGAAGGCTTATATCAGTTCTTCGCCCGTTTCAAAGTCTGTCCTTCATCTAGGGTAAGGTATCTTTGGGCATGATCTGCTGACCAAACAGAAACTATATTTCTCAGCAACTATCTAGACTGTACTCCGTAAAAATTAACAACAAGTAGCGGCGTGATCTAACACGCCTCATAGATTACAAACTCCTTCTAGGACGCGATCTAGGCGAGCGAGGCCTCCGCTGCAGGAAGCTTCAACGCTGGCGCCCCTCTAAGCTTCCTCCAACCGTCGCTACTTCGTATAACCTCCCTATCAAAAATAAACCACCACCGCTCAAAAAACACCTGTCCCACCTCCCAGCTATTCGGGTCATAAGGATCGTCACCATATATACGCACGCCCTCATGGTTGTCCTCCAAGTCATACACAAAGTTGACCAAGGCGAGCGGCCCTGCCGCATTCGGAGGTCTCGCCTCGTCTGGCAGCGAAAAGATGCTAATGATCCTATCTCTGACCCCTGGCCACGGAAGAAAGTCCAGTACTGGGTGATGCGGGATCAGAACTTGAGAGGGCGTCGGCTGCCATGCCGCTGGTAGTTGTGAGTCGAGCGTAGCATTGCCTTGATTGAAGGGTGATAGAGCGGTGAGGCTCCATAGCTCCTCTGTGCATCCAATACGCCGGGATATACGGAGAAGTGCTTTTAGAAGTGTAAGTTCGTGAACAGGCAGAAGGTAGGTGTCTGGGAAGCTCATGTCCGATGAAGTTTTCGAGGCACCGTCTGTTGTGCTGGATGGCATGTCAAACATGAACGGCACCATGTCGATATCGTTGCTGCCCTCGCTCGGACTTGTTGTTATAAACCCTGGAGCCTCAACAGTTCCAATGGTAAGAAAATCTGACACTGCATCGGAATCCAGCAAGAGAGGCGATATTGAGATGCTATCACTCCACCCTAGGAGGGCCTCATCTCCCTCGGCCGCAGCATCTGCAACACTTGAGCCCTGCTGTGGTACCCGCATATCATCGCCGCTAGACTGTCCAGTTTGATCCTCATTTCCCAACGCCGGCATAGAACTGGCTCCAAGTCCTTCAACTTCATCCGTCTTGGATGTCTCGCCTTGTTTTATCCGCCGCTGTCGCTTCTTCTCCCCTACCCGGTTTGTTAGTGCTCACTAGATCAAAAGTAGCAGTAGTATTCAACGATGGACATACTATATCTACGCTGAGCCAGGACATTCAACACACGCTTCCTTTCTGCTGCATCTTCGTCGATATGAGGGACATCTAGTTCCTGGGGTGCCTTGTAAGCCCGCTGTCTTGACCGCGGCTTGTTAGTCGTCGCTGAGGTACTCATGATAACGGTAGCAAACTGAGCTCATAATTGAACAAGTCTCTGTATCTTTATTCGGCGATATGAATCCATTCACTTTTTTTCTTGAGTAATGCAACATTACCAGATCGCATCTTTCTCTCAAGAGGCGAGGCTGTTGAAATGCCCTTTCAGCTTCCCCACCCAGCATAACGCTTAAGACTCTAGGCAGATTGGGCACTGTGTTAGCCTTACTGATATCAAGTACTAGTAACTATATTGAGAATACGCCCAAGGAAAAGTCCTTTCCATCTTCAATTCGCGCCGTGTCAATATAAGCACGGTGCGCACACTGTAGTTTCTCTATTCACATCACTTACAACTCAACCCATTGCGAAACACTGTTCGAAGTTGACAATCCCCCCTCTTATTAGCTATTTAGACTCTGCCTACTCCGTCCAAGCTCCAGAAAACACATAGCGAACAACAACACTCTAAAGAGACACCATACTCCAAAACAGCGTCGACCCAAACAACAGCCCAAGACTCTTCACAGAACAGCTCAGAACAGCACCACTAGTCTTGGCAGGACCTGCTGCACCACCCGTCGCGCTGGTCGATGTCCCGCCAGGCGTTGTAGTCGCAGGACAGCCTAGGGATTTCAACTCGGCACTTTGCCAAGCATCGAACTTTTTAGGACTAACCGTCTCGAAATTAGGTCGATCAGCCGTGCCCGTGAAGTGTGTGTAGTACTGATCGAGGCCAGCCGTGACGTTGACCAGCACCGATCTGGCTGCCACAAAACACGAGTTGACAGCAAACTTGGGTCCTAGCGATACCTCCGTGCCAGATGTCGCCTTGCCCGTTTGGCAAACCCCGTATTGATCTGGTATCGTGTCGTCGCTCCCGCTGCCCAGATCACAGCCCCAGGAACTGGAAGTGCCAGAGACACTGTACTCTCCTGCCCACGAGGATCCCGATATGTGCGTGATGGTTTGCTGGGGAAAGTCGATGTCCGAACAAGACGTAGCGCACGTCACTGCAAACACCTGTGTCTCTGATTCATATTTGACCATGGAGGCCTGCAGCACCTTGGGGTGGTGGGTTTCATAGAGGAAGAAAGGGCGCGCCGACGCTGATGGCCATTCTGAGCGAGGGTGTAAAGTTCTGTGTGCCATCGTAGCGAATATGAAGAAGCGTTGAAGGGCGATGATGCTCAGAGACAGTGAACTAGTGACAAGTAGAAGAAGTTGAAAGGCTATATGCACATCATCAGAGCCCAAGTTATTGGACGGGTACCACGCGACAAAACGAAACAAGACCCATGAAACTATTTGAAAGAAGCGCTGAGATGCAGAAAGATGGAAAGACGTTGATATCCGTTTGGACGCGAGACGAGATCATGAGTCCATTTGCAAGGGTAAGTGACGAGGGTCTAGTCATGCCTGCTGTCTATGGTTACCTAGGTAATGATGCAGGCAGCCCTTGATTAGTGCACCTGACGCTGTTCCTTCCTTCCTCATCAGTCAAGGTCCGAACAGCCAGCATCACAGTTGCCTGCTCCATCACACCAATGGCACCGCAAACCATGTAGTTGCATCTATCATCTCTACAACTGGCTCTACTTGGATTTTGTCGATGACGGCAGTGAGGCAAAGCTCAAAAAGCAAAGCTGTGAATGTGCTCGATCTTGACAGCAGCTTGTTATACGCAAAAATTCCTCTCCCTACCATTCAATTGGAATGGCTTCCGTAGCTCAGTTGGTTAGAGCATCGTACTAATACTGCATCTGGTGCAACACTAGTGATGCGAGGGTCGCAGGTTCAAGCCCTGCCGGGAGCATTAGCTCACTGCCGCCAAACCAATTCTTTTTTTGAAATTCATCCCAGTTCTTACTTATTCTTATACTTTTTCTCCCGCACTCTCAGTGAAGGGGTTTTTTTTTTTGGTGTGTATTAAAGAGATTAATTAATGCTAGACAGACAGATAGGTTATCTTGTGTTCATAGAATACTTTGCACGCGGACATCCATTCACTTCAAACTGGGAGAGACTAATCAGTCGGGGCGCCGTGTCAGCCGACCCGCCTCACCAGATCGCTCATTCACCTGAATGCTGCTCCTGCTACGTAGGGCCAAGTCTTAGTCGTGGATTACACAGATTTGCGCTAGTAGCTGAATTTACATGATGAGAGGAAAGTCATCATATGAATGAATCTATGTCCCGAGGCGTGACTGACCAGGGGTTTAACGCTATTTTCGCTACGGGGTATATCTGACTTGATTTCGTCTTGTATGAAAATGTCTTTGAGCCTTGATTCTAGATCTTTAGTTCGTGTAAAATTCCTCTTGGTCATTCGTTGGCTGTGCTGGAATAAGGGGATTGACGGGTCTTAGTGATCCATTGCCTGTCGCCTCTGGGATACATGCTCTCTTCCGTTTGCCTCTTGTTAACTACAGATGGGGTAGCATACAGTCTAGATAATAAATCCAACCCGGGCAGCTGCATGAAATGTGAAGACATACCGTACCTCATGCATATCAGATGCAAATGTTGCTTTGGTCGCTCTCACTAAGTGTTTTTGTTCCTCGACTATGACAACACCAACTTCCGTCTTGCGCAACAACGCCATGGTGAAAGGCAAGCGCATTCTTAACTCGCTGCCTTGAGAAGGAAACGGCGACCCTAGTATGTCTCTCTAACCCGTGGTGGATTGAAATAGAATCATCCTGCATCCGCAACACCTCATGTTGTATCTACATTCTGAGCAATCCGTATCCATCACCATTTCATCTATACGGACCTTGCGCTACTCTTGACTAGCTTTCAGCATATACAGCCATGCTTAACCGTCTTAGCCTGCCTTCTCGCTCCAATGTTCGTGTAACCTCCCCTAATGAGAGCTACATGCGAGGTCAGACATTGTCTGGTGCCCACATGACGACCCATAACCAACGCCGTCCCGGCATCTTTCCTTCAGTGCTGGATGTTAGAAAGGTCAGGGACAAGCCGTCTAGCCTTGGCGGCGACAAGGAAAATTGCAGGATGGCAGATTGTTTTCATACTCATCCTGACACATTGGTCCATGACGGGGTTGACAGCTTTGATCCGGCTGATTCGAGGACCTGGGGCGTAGACTCGTCGCCCTTACGTCGCAGTGGCACCATCTTCTCTCACTTTCAAGGGAACTACTATCCTGACACTAAAGAGAATAACTTTGAGAGCCAGGACGACCACCTCTCTCTCCTCAACAGCCCAGCGACTTCGCCACCTTCAGATCTCGAGCCGGATTCTAGTCGCTTCCTCCAAATGGTGCAGGACAACCTCCAGCTCGATACGCAGCGGCCATATAACACAAGATCCCCGTCTTCGTCTTACAATTCTCAGGGCAACAGCTCGACACGAATTCACTCTCCAATGTCACCTGGGCACGGAAACAAGCTCAGCGTCTCTGACCTGGCAAAGTACAGTCATGCAAATGATCGGCTGACAAATCTCCGCTCCAGCTCGCCTTGGTCCGAAAGGCAAGAGGGGTCGAATGAGACTGGCCAGTACGAGGCAATGGAGGATGCATCGGCTGCTATCACAGAGTGGAGAGACGTGCCTCGTGAGGGAAATGCAACTTCTTACAATCAGTTCGAACTGGCTGAGAGCTCAGAAGTGCTGCCGACCGACTCATTATCACAGTTCTGTAGCCCCTGTGAGTCGACCCCAGACAGCGAAGGCGAAACTGTCGTCAATCCTCCACGCTTGAGCGAGGTTACCACGAGAATGACAGAGGACAATATCAACGCTATCAAGAGCCAACTGGATGGTGTTCTGGATACTGTTGGTTCAAGCAGCCGGGACGTTTCGCCTGAACCTTATCGCACCTCGCTCTCAGACTCGCCTCCTCGCAAACAGTCCAAGCGAAAGGCATCAACCTTTTCTCTCCGAAGTTTAACTAGATCTTTTTCAAAGCGGCCCCGAATCAATATCCGAAAATGGGCAAATGCCATCCGCTGCGAAAGCAGTCGACGTCTGAGCCAGGCTAGGCAGAAGTGGAAACGGCAGACGGCCACGGAGAAGAGAGAATTTGAGTCGTGGAAAGCCAATCGACGCAGGGTGAGGCCAGCAGATCCCTTGAAGGGTAAGCATGAAATAGGATTTGGGCTATTTTCTCTGGAACGCAGCCGATATGGACATGAAGGGTGGTGGAGAGACGGAGTGAGGCACTACCAAGCGCCAAAGTGGATGTTTCAGGAGTAGTTGAAGCGGTTGTGGGTAGTGGAGTATTATTATTTTCCTACATGATTGAAAAACAGACCCAGCGTTGGGACTGGGTCAAGTTGTATCAGAGGCAGTTCATTTAATAGAAATTGAGTCGAATCGTACATATCCAAACGCCGAATGCTATATATATAGTACAGCTATTCTTCGAGTCGCAGATAGCTGCACTATCGCTTGATGTATTCCAAAAAACATTATAGCATATACCGAAACGACTGCGCCGGTGTCTTCCTCTTCCTTGGGCCAACCAGACCCTCTTCCTCAACAGCGTCGCCACTCTCGGCCGCCCCATCACCTTCTGCCCGATCCATCTTCCTGTTCTGAAATCGTAGGTATACCCGCAGGATAATAGCTAATATTGCCACCGCGAGCATCGCCGCTGCGCAAGTAAGCATGCCCGGTGTGAAATAGGGGGCATCCTTATTGGGGTACAACCGCGTGCCAACCAGGGGCCCACACTGCCCTATGAGCTGCATGATCACAAAGCCGCCGCCCTGGCGGGACTCGTTGGCCTGGTTATTGATGTTCCAGGCTATAATTAGGGTGACGACGTTGAAGAAGCCCACTGCGGCGGGGTATACGGCCACGTAGCGCAGCCAGGGGGGCAAATGCAGCGTCTCGGCCAGGGCGAGAACCGCGTAGCCTACTGCGGAGGCGACGGCGTGGAATACAATGGGGATGGTGCGCGCGCCGAGCCGATCAGACATGTGGGCAGTGAAGAGGACGATGACAAAGGCGAGGAGGTAGGGCGGCGCGCTGAGGGCCTGGGAGGTGAGCGTGTCGTGGCCCATTTCGTGGAGAATCTTGGGGAGGAAGACGGGGAGCGAGGAGTAGGCCATGTTGGTGAGGAAGAAGATGGCGGAGGTGAGCCAGACGACGGGGTCGCAGAGGACGGAGAGGAGGTCGCGGATTCTGAGGCCGGAGGACAGTGGTTTCGAGGTGGATGCCTTTTCGTTGCGGAGGCGGAGGCGGGCGACTTTCCTCTCGCGCTTGGTGAGGTAGGATGCTGTTTGGGGGGAGTCAGGGATGGCGTTCCAGGCGATGACGGAGACGATGACGGAGGGGAAGCCTTCTATTAGGAAGAGGAGCCGCCAGGGGGCTATGGGGCTGTATTGGGCGAGTTTGACGATGGCCCAGGCGAGGGTGGCTGCGAAGCTTGTTGCGAGGGGGGCAGCTGTCGAGGCGTGTTAGCACGGGACCGATCGATCCTCTTGATGCGTCAGGGGTTTGGGATGAAGAGGAGATATCCTGGTAGCTCGAACGAATGGGAGGGGGGATACATACCCGATATGAAGAGCGCGGTCCGAAACGCCAGCTCCCTCCTTCTAAAGAAGAAGCTCATGTAAAACGGAATGCCCGCGAACCCAGCCTCCCCGATCCCCAGCAGCACCCTCAGCGCAATAAGCACCGGGTACGACGGCGCGACCGACTGCAGCGACGCGGTGACGCCCCACGACAGGACTATCATGGAGACGAAGATGTGCGCTGGGATGAGCCGCCACAGGAGGGCCATCCACTCAAAGGATATGTAGGCGATGTAGAAGGCCGTGAGGGACCATTCGTACCAGTCGTCGCGGGGGGGTGTCGTTTGGAGGTCTTCGTCCATGCCGGCTATGCGGGCGTTGCCAATGTCTGGGGGTGGGAACGCGGGTTAGCTGCCGTCTGAGGCTTGATGTGAAGGTTTTGAAGATGGAGGGAGGGGGGTTAGCTCACTCGACCGATCGAGGAAGCTGAGAATATAAAGCAGCGCCAGAAACAGCACAAGCCGCCTATCAAACTTCCGTCGAACAGCCTGCTCCTCGTCAGGCGTATAAAGCTGGAAGCTAGCCACGGAGCTCGCGCTCGCGCTCCTGCCCGCCCTGCCCTCCCCGATCTGCCCGCGGTCAACACTGCGATCTCTTGACGGGCCCCTCTTCCCGACGAGCTCGTACGCCTCCGACCCGCCGCCCACTTCGGACCTGAGATCCTCGTCGTCCTCGCTGTAGTCCTCGCTGTCCTCGATGACATCGCTGTCGTCTAGGTTGAGCTCCGCGCCCGTCTGCGCAAACGAAGGGGATAGATCGCCCGGTACGGCGGCAGATCCCAGCGGTCGCGGCTGGTCAAAGTACGATGGCGCCATGTCGTGAGCATGCAGTTTCACACCGCGGCGAGGATGGCGACCGGGCGTGCGGCGGAAGTGGTTGCGAGGTGCTTGACGCCATGCGGCTTTGGACTCCAGCAGCCCGGTGAAAGCTCTCCCCGAATTGAGTGCGGGAGTTGCCGGTGGGAGAGTGTCGCCAGTAATCAGGAGCAGAGGTGTTCAGGGGAAAACGGATGTCCGGTGAAGTACGTACATGTAAGTAAATGAACGTGGTGATGGTGGCTGTCGTGTATAGCACTACACGTGACGCGCGACGTCATGGTAATGGCCAAAGGTGAGGCTGAAGGACGACCATAATTTGTCATATTCATGTATTAGCATTTGCTTTTTCCAATGGATAGGGGTTCGATGAGGCTAGTTGAGTTGAATTATTGTTTTTCTCTTGGGGCAAGTCTGCTGAGGAATATGTGTTCGAGGTTCCTTCATCCTCCACTTTGATATTAGGCACTACTCGGTACAATGTCTCGAATCCAAATACCACCACCCCAATCCTACCAAGTACGTGCGACCCCAGCTACCGGGTGAACTACATCAAGATGACGGCCTAAATATCTACATAACTCTTCATAAGCCACATAAGGTCATGCTGCCAATCCACTTTGGCTCGGACGTCCCATGCCCGTCTTAACAAGCATTTCACACAACTCCTTGCGCCACTCAGATATCCAAGAACCGCGTGAAAGTGCATCTTCATCATTCATCATTCATTTTTTCTTCTTCTTCTTTTGGCCGGCCCTAGGTGTCCTTCTTGCGGAAGATCCGTCGGAAAGCTTGGGATGACTTGTGCCTCAGAGAGTGCTGGGGAGTCAGCCGCTCAGAGTTATGTCGGGGGGCTGCTGCTTCCGAGCCGGATTGCGCGCTGGCCGATAGGGAGCTCATATCCGACGTGCTGCTAGCTGCTCTGAAACGCTCTTGCACCGGCGTGGATGACCCTCGATCTGTGTCCTCGTCGTCGGATATTTCGGAGGCGGCCCGCTCGTCGTCACCGCAAACCACGACGTGCCACCACATATCCTCGTCCGCTTGCAGTTCGTCGCGCAGTTTCTTGAACCAATCTTCGCCATTGACCTTGGTCATAACCTTGTACTTGGCCATCTGGTCTGATATGATTGCGCTCAAGTCCACGCGGACAGCGTAGTCGGCGACATAGGCGTAAGGTCGAGAGGCAAAGGGTCGTCTCTGCCACGTCGTACTCTTCTAGCAGCTTAACTGCCGAGGTCTCATGTACCAGGACATGGTCTTCGGAATTCGGGTTTTTGGAAGGTGGTAGTGCGAAGTCTGCGTAGTAGTGTAGCAGCCTTTGTTGGCTGTCGTCGTATTTGCCCTATCCGCTGAGGCGGGATCGGTGGCAAAGGCGGGGCGAGTTCGAGCTTGGGGAGGAAATCGAACTGGTCGTAGAATTGGGAGAGAATGGCTGAAGAGCTGGTGCGACCAAGATCCAGGCGGGGGCGGGCGTCTTCCAAGTCATGGAAGATCACAAAACGTCGAATGCCGTAACGATGCCAGCGGAAACCATGACAGAGGTAGTTTCGGCATTCTCAGCGGATGTTAGCTCGTCTTGACGCTCTCCTCGATTTACGTTGTCTTTTTGAGTCCGTCAGTTTCGTTTTGCCCCCCATCCCCACCAGCCGCCGCTGTAGACTATTCACCTCGTCTTCAACCAGTAAAGCAGTGACGTGTTCTGAGGGCTAGAGTCCCGTTCTAAGAGTGTCTGACGTCAGATCTGGCTGGGTCATACGATCTGCGTTTGTAAGGGGCACGTTGGGGCGGCCTCTGGTTTGGCAAGGTTTGTAGCTCACCACAAAAGGAAGAGAATAAACCAGCAATGACAGCTGCACCTCGTGTGTTTGTAAATTGTTGCATTCCTAGTATCCCGTTTCGCATTATAAAAAGCAGGTTTCCTCACGAGCAGCTAATACGAGGGTCGCAATAAGAGAGGCGCACTGTACAGAGGAAGTGGAAGAAGTATGATGAAGCTCCAGCGGGCGCCGCCACGGGTTGCCCATCCACCGGAACGCTGCTTGCAGCGTGAAGTAAGCCAGCCGACGGCACATGCTAAAGCGTCAGGTTGCAGCAGGTCGTTTGGTGTCATGTCTTGTTAATTTGCTAGGCTCCTATTTTCTCCTGGAGCTAGAGGATATCTGATAAGGACCAGACAAGATTCGTGAGGTAGGCAGACAGGACGGCGTCGGGAGTCGTCACATTACCTTACTCCGTACAGAGTAATAAAATACTACATACTTCTGTTTCCAGACTTCATTTTCAGTCCAGAGGTACTGTGCTAAGCCCTTAGGCGCTAGTGTTAGGGAGGTCCTCCACCTAATGCCACGATTAGTCACGCAGGGTAGGTAAGCTCGGTCAGAATCCCCATTGCTATTGTTTCAACTACCTGAGTAGGTAGGGGATCTAGATTAGGCAAATAGAGGTGATATCAGTGGTTTTCCTTTCCAACTGTGGCACAGGACTTCTGAGCACCCAGCATTTACACTTATATACCAACGGCTTCCAAGGAAACACGGCGTCAAGTATCAACTCTCCGAAGTAGTGCAAATTGTGTCTGGGTTATTTAGACGCTATGTTAGTAGTGTTCCCCCGATATTTAAGTTGAGATTTGTCCTCCCCCCATGTGCTGAAGAACTTACCCTGTAACATACCATTTTATACACATACCCCAGTTTCCCCCCCTTTTTAAGTCTTTCGTACAACATCATCCTGCAGCCCATTTCCTGGATATCTCTGATACCTGAATTGCATCCTCTTGCCCTCAGTCATCATTCATTCGTGATCGATCCTTAATATCTCTCCCTCCACGTAGTAACAACGGGTCTGGGCCTAGGTGGAATGCCGGCCCCTAACAATGCATGCCAACGCCTCCCGTGAATTCCGCCTCCGTCGCCCGGGGTGACTGGTGAAATCAAAGTCCATGTCCTGTATCATGTTGCCCAACTCTGGTCCGATACTGTTGACATCCATGTATTGGAAAGGCCGGTCAATCCTCCCTCGTCCTCCGTGGCTGAGAGAGCTGATCCGGAGAATTTCTCTGTCGCACAAAGTCCGTGAATTTCTATTCTCCAAGAAGAACAGGATCATCCGCTCTGGTCTCGTCTCTTCCCGTATCTCTCCCTTAGCTCGGGCTCTTCAGCGACTGATCCAAGGCAGGCCCTGTTCTCCTCATGCCACGGCTCTCTTCACAAGCCTGAGTAAGCCGTTCTCCAGCGTACGAAGAGCAAAAGACAGTAGCGGGCGACAATCCTTTTCCCGACACTTACACTATATCTCTCCAGAAAAAGAGGATTGGCTGCAGAATGACCGGCGGGTGATGGGATCTCCCGCCGTCCGTTGACGACTGTGCATCCGTCTTGAAGGACTTCAGTGGCCGGCCTTTTGGGACGCGTAGGGGAGAGAGCAAACCCGAGCCTCCTCCCTGTTCGAGAGCCCAGCGGATCCGTCGTGGGAGCCCGGACCCTGGGCTCTCTTGGCGATTCCACATCTCCTTGAACCTACTGGAGCCATTCTGCGTTAAATCACAGCCCCGCGTCCTATGTTCCACGGATCTATCCACTGTCCAATGTAGCATGCCATGGTGTGTGTGTGTTCCCCCCACGTGTGTGATTGAAGGGGGGGGGGGGTTCCGTCACGGCCATCGAGGCACTCACATCGTCATACAGAACCGCGGGCTTTGGTACTTGCAGCTCCTTCGTCACTGGGACATTGTGTTGGTATTATTGGGCGACATAGTGGTGGCCACCCAACCTCTATCCAATTTCGGGCGAAGACGCGGTAGCAGTTGGGCGTCATGACTGAGGAAGAATGGGATTGTCCTGGCGTATCACCACTCTTCATAGATCCAGGAAATTTTGTTGCCTAAATAATGGTCGGCCGGTTTGGCGACTTATCGCAAGCGCATTGGTTTTCGGTCAACCGTCGGTTCATTGCATGTCTGCTTCTCAATCCCCTCGGCTCATGGACTGCGCTAGTTACGGTGACTTCCCTCCCGGTCCTGCAGTGTGGTCGCCTCTCTGAAGGCATCGCCATTGCACGTTGTCCGTAGCGGTTTGGTTCCAGCCATCAGTCGTGGAACTCGTAAATGAAGATACGGGCCTGGACGCTGAAGATCGTCGTTCGGTTGGCTCGATGCCGGG
This sequence comes from Calcarisporium arbuscula, assembly GCA_009828645.1. Lineage (NCBI taxonomy): Eukaryota > Fungi > Ascomycota > Sordariomycetes > Hypocreales > Calcarisporiaceae > Calcarisporium > Calcarisporium arbuscula. The sequence continues at coordinate 3,403,464 of WBSA01000002.1, forward strand.
TCGGAGCGCTGCACTTCAGATAGAGTCTCCCACTCGCGTTCCTCACGCATCGGGAAGTAGCCTGTGTATAGTTGTGGAGTTCAATGGACTTGGGGTCTGTAGACCTGTAGACGTTGTCTTGCACGTCCTCGGATCGTGGGGAGATGTGCGCGGGCGCCGAACGAGCCAGCGGCAGTTGGTTGAGGATGTGATTCATTCGCAGTAGCCAGTTGGCTATCGCGTCCGACGGGTGTGTGCAGACTTCTTCTACCCGACCAACGATTCGACAGGCTTCTTCCTGAAGATCGTCGTCCATGGCCGTCAATCCCAGTAGCTCCCTTTCGCATCGCACAATACTCTCTGAGCTGGAACTCCTGGGCATTGCTCGAACAGGTTGTCCTTGCCGTGTAATCTTTAGAGTCGCCAGCCTGCTCTCTGCCGCACCACGGAGAGGACCGAACCTCGCCTTTTGGGCCAGATCCTGTCGCTATGATCAGGTCACGCAGCCACCTATACACTGTTGTCGCGAGATGCCCTTGGAGGGGAGAGCAGCTCAGAGGCGAAGATGATCGGATCCCTCCAACACAATCTCCTCGTCGATCGGTTGCCGTCTTCGTGCTGCTACCAGGTGACAGGCCGCCGGAAGTAGGGCCAGCTCCAGCTTGATGAGTCGTAGGCCTTACGAGGAGGACTCGGGAGGCGGGGGGACTGGTTGGGCTACATTTGACGGCAGAGGTTGAAACGCGTCATTTAGATGAATCATCACAGAATCTATTTAAAAAGTTAGATACGGCCTTGAGCCTGATCGAACAGGGGGGTACCGCAGCAGAGCGCGTTCGGCAAAAAATGGTGGGATGGGAGGTTCTCGACCATGTACCCCAGCCGTGAGAACAGGGCACATCGAAACCGCCCAAGTCACCCTTCCCAGTCAAAGCCATTGAGAACTAAACTTGTCTTGAAGTGCTCCGGCCAAAGTGATCCACTCGAATAGGTCCAGGCCGTATCCATTGGATAGACGATAGCCGCAGAACCCCATCGGACGACCGATATCTGGGGAAGTTGCGATGCAGTTTTTTTTGCCGAGTTCATGGACCAAGGTCACGCGTAAAGAAACTTGACCATTGTGCACTAGCCGAAGAGGGCTGGTTCAGTGATCCTTGGACGGTTTTTAAATATAAACGTGCGTTCTATGGATCGATCTTTCCTGGCAGATCGCGCCGGTCGCGTGATGTGCTGGTCCGGGTACCGTGAAGCCATTATGTCCTAGGTGAGGTTCGCCCACCCCCAGTCCGCAAAAAAGAACACGCAGCACTCAGTTGCCCCCGGTTTCCGGTTGACCGTGCGTGGTCCTTCGGGTGCGCCACCACCCACCTCTCAAGCGAAAAGTGGAGGGATTTTTCTCGTGGTCGTTTGCCCAGTCGTGCTTTTGTCCTGATGTAGGTCTCGGGTACAGAATGTTGCATTGGAACGTCCTTGAGCGGCACAAGCTCGTCTGCTGCCTCCATTCGGCTTGGGAGCGGGGGGGTTGTGCTTTGGCGTTTGCCCTCTCTCTCCTCACGCGTTCGGCTCCTGGGGGGCGTGTCGTTGTGATCGGGTGTGTGTTTGAGTGGATGGGAAGGACAGATGAGAATGGAGCGTAGCAGAGAATTTGAGTGAGCCAGCAATGACGGATACCAGGAACAAGAGAGCACCATTTGCGGGGAATGCGATCAGCGACGGAGGTCCCTCAGGTACTGCTGGGTTTGGTAAGACTGGTGCAGGAGCGCTTGCCCGGAACCATCGTCCGGTGGATAATGCTTTGAGGCTGAAGGGGCGGTTGGCCCAAGAGGGAATAGCGCAGAGTGACGAAGCATTCGCTTTATCTGCGCCTCGCTAAATGGCGACCGTGACGGAGGCCAGGTTCGTTCTCGGGGGGGGAGCGAGTTATCCCGCAATCGCTTGCAGCGGGGTTCAATGGTTTTAGAAAATGCACGGCCGTGCCGGGCCCTCCCTCCTTTTGGGGGGGGGATATCGAATAGAGCCGGACCAGTTTCGTGACATGTGGCGATGTTAGAGCGAGGCGGCTGAACCTTGCCGTCGCCGCCGAGCATTGGCAAGATAGTCGGTGATCTGTTTCTTGCTCAGTCCGGTTTGGCGCTGGAGCATCTCTTCTCGTCGGTCACTGGGATACGGATGGCGGTTGTGCGTCGACAGCCAATTCTTCAAGATTGCGGACGCACTCCCTGGAGAACCGGGGGCGGTGGCGGTGGCGATCTTGGGCAGGCGGGCCAGGGTGGGGGTGCTTGGTGGTGGCATATGCACGTCCTTGACCTCCTCGGATCGATGCTATTCGGCAAGCCTGCAAGCCTCCGACGGGGGTAGAAGTACCGGTCGGCAGAAGGCGCTCGGCCAGGAACTTCTCCTGGGCGATGAGGCCGAGGCGACTGTTGCTGTTGGCGGCAGAAAAAGTGGTGGAAACCGAATTCAGACTGCTGGAGAAGGAACCGCCAAAGCCGCCAAAGCTGCAGTCGACGCGAAGCGCAACACAGCTCGTACAGTAACCCTTGTAGCGACCTTCACGTATCTTTTTGCAGGAAAAGCGGCCCATGGTGCAGTGAGTGCAGGGGCTCTCCGGCGTCTCCCAGTACAAGTCACTGAGCCCCAGGGGATCAATGGAGGCCATCACGTCTAGCGGATTCAAGGGGTCCTGGGGTGCTTGAGCGTCCGCAAAATGCTGAAGGGCGCAGAAACTGAAGTGGTCCTCGCAGACGTTCTCGAGGACGAGGTCGATATTGTCGGAGTCGATGTGTGGACGACAGAGGGTCCATTGAGCATGTCCGACAGCAAACACGGGGGTCCTGGGGGAAGCCCAGCGCCGACGGGGGGCACCAGCATTGTCCCATTCGACGAACTCGGTCCATCTCCTCGATGATGGTCATGGCTACCGGCGACTATCTCTACCGACGGAGGGCGTAAGACGCACTCAACAGGCGAAAGGCGTGCGGCGCATTGGCACACGACACGGCGTAGGGCGCAGAGTGGGTTTGGTTGGCGTGGTGTTTGAACGGCGTGGCAGCGGATATCTATCTAGGTGAGAACGGTGAAATACGGAGAAGGGTGTCCTTGAAAATGGAAAGACCTTTGTGAGGCGGGGGGTACGACTTTAACAAGCGGCGAGCAGCGATGAAGCAATGTATAAGTCGAGGCTTGTCCAGCAGGCAGCCAGACCGTTTTTCTTGCCGTCGCCGTTTCGCTCTTCTTGAAAGTTCTAGCCTCCTCCTGACTCAGCCTCTTCAACGCTCGAAGTCGAAAGCGTCAGCCGCTCCTGAGTCCTTGACACGTAAGGCCGTATGGAGGCAGATCTGCGGGTCGCCATGTCATCCATAAGGCGCGCCGGGACGCCTCGCCTTCGACAACGACAATGTTTCAGTGGCGCTGGAACTAGGCCTGGGTTGGTTTAGGTGTCGGTGGAACTGCTGCATTGTGCAGAGCTTGCGCTGGGACATTTTCTGCGGGCTCGTGAGCCTACCTTGGATATCCAGTACCTCCCGCGCCAGCCAACGGATGCGGCGTCCCTCGTACCCCCGATCAGGCCCGCGCTTAATTAGATGTCACGCTGCATGTACTGGTAACCTCCCCGAAGCCACGCAGTCGACTGGGTGGCCCGCACCTTGGCTAGGTGGCCCCGCGACGAACCCCGGCATCGGCTTGCAGCCCGGTTCGGAGCTGCACTTGAGTGTCCTGTGCATGTTCGAGATCTGATAGTCCGCGATGCCCAGAAAATTGATAAATCAATTGGATCCCAACAACTGCCCGCAACCGCTCTTGCGGTCTCACACAAAGCCTTCCCGTCCGTGGGCTGGCCACCTCAAACAGAACTGACGTAGCTTAGGTGCCCCGCCCAACGCTCACACTGCTCCCCAACCTCGCACCGCAACTGCCCATGATCAGTCGACAGCAACGGATGCAGACAAGACCACCTAGCCAAGATGCGTGAACAAATATCCTGTGACGGCTTCTCCACCTGAATTGCGACGTGAGCGAGACATACATGACAAGGGTTCCGTCCCGTCTCATGCTGCACTCGGTGCCTTGAACATGTGTCACTTGCTAGAATCCCTGAAGTTCACCACCGATCGCGGAAGCAACTCATGAAAACGTAGGATTTGCCACCAATGGTCTCTGCATACCCGCGGACATCGACGGTTAGAGTCGCTTGAGCGTCTTTTTAATATATCATCGGCCGGCAGCCTACTTGGGGGTGGACAAGGATGATGAGCAGATACCATCTCCTTCAGGAATTTGCCAGCACGAGCATGATCTGAGACCGGCAGAAGGAACACCCTCCATGCACAAGATTGGAAGTCGCGGTAGGAGGGGCAGAATTGAAAGTCCGCAGGATGATCGCGACTCTAATTTCAACGCTTCATCTAGTTAATGGTTTATCAAACATGCCCTGTTACTTCTAATTCGTAGTATGATTGTCTTACATGGAACTTGCATCACTTCATCTCCAGTTCAGCGGAACATGTTCTTTCAATACAAGCCATTGGGCCGCTTGGAGCATTGGCGAAGGATAGCATGCCGAACCATGCTGTTGACTTGCCAACTACTCCAGGGGGAGCATAAAATAAATAACTGATAGAATTGGTACATCAGTGACATCACGAAACGGCTCAGATAATGCCAAGAAAATTCTGCCCATGGAGTATCCGTCCTTCCGCCACGAGAATTTTCAAACATAGTCGTGTCGCCCCGGCTTGCAGGGCCATAATAGCCACAACTCGGTGTGGATACAAATCAAGTTCGGGATCATCTTCGGTAATGCAGTTAGAGATGAAATGCTACGAATCAATTTTGAAATATCACAAGTCTAGAGGGCACATCCAAGTGCCCATGTGGAGCAGGCGGAGGAGCTCTTGATCGGACAACAACACACGAATTACACCTGAGTGGCTTCCATCACAGGTAAGGCAGCCTGCTGAAATTATGAGAATACTTTACGGTGTGGCTGGAAACGGCTGATCAAGTGCCTGAACTGGCGAGGTTGTGTGCCCAGGAGTGACGAGGCGGGAAGACAGATGACACTCAGCGCCCGCTCTTTGTTATCAGGATATTATTACGTGTCTGAGCATGTCAGTGTTTTATCCTCGGGCAAGCACAGACGGGTTCCAGAGTGAGAAACGAACTAGTATGGGAACATGAGGATAGTGTACCAGCAAGGAGCCCCTGGGTTAGTGCGGACAGGGCACCCATCCGTTGTAAGATCCGGATAATATACCTGCTCGTTGACGCACTGTTGGGACAATGTCAGCACATGGCTGATCTCATCTCAATCCTTCGGTTTCAGGTGCGTTAATTGCTCTTTAAACTCCAAGTGACAAGCGACAAACAGTGCAAACCCGTCATTAGAGGATGACGAGGCAATACAGAAGCAAGTGATGCTCTCTCTGCATCCCATTTAGTGACCCGGCCCTTGTCTCTCTGCAGAAATATCCATAGCTTCTCGAGCTCTTGGAAAGACTATCGGAATTTATTACACTCCTCATAGTCGTCTCTTAAGTCGCCTCTCTACCTCACCTTGCGGCCAATCATGTGTAAAGGCGAGGGAGGCCAAAACTAAAACTCTACCCGAGAGGCAATGTGCGAGAGGAGTGCTTTGATTAGCAAAACATAGATTACGCATATGTTGAATGGCCAAAAAGCCAGCAACTCTAGTAGATGAAAACAATCCAATCTAGTCCATGCTACACCATGTAACTGAGTACGAGGAGCAGTAGAGGAGAAGAGAGGCAGGGCGAGAAAGACCCCATTTACCTCTCCTCGACTGAAGCAACTTTCTTCAGGTGGGTTGGTTACCCGAAGTAGTGGAATTATGGGTGCTGTACGCACGAATCTTTTCATCCCCAGAAAACCTCATGTTTGTACCTAAATATGTGAATTTGCCTCACAGAATCTACTTTGTTTCTTTGCTAGGTATCATAGCTTGAGTCTTAACTTTCTTCTATAGACAGCATAGAATTACATATCTTCCACAGGGTATAGGGGCTATCAACTCATGACAACGACCATTACCTATACTACGTACCATATGAGGGGGCCAGCATAACTCTAGTCATTTCCAGTCTCCAGATAGAAAGTAACCCCCTCAATCTGTCATGGACAAACATACAAATTATGTCTTCTGTAGTATGACATACGTCCAGCGTCTTTATGCACAGTGCGTTGTAGTTGTCGCCATCTTCTCTAGTGCCTTCGCGTATACCCTGTCGTTGCTGTTCTGCTGGGCGAGGTCCTCACGACCGAGGTGCAGAATGGATACTTTTTCAACCCTTAGAACTCCTTCCACCCTGTACATATTATATTATGTTGCACGTAGAGAGAGGTACAACAATTGTGGAACATTGTCAACGTCAAGCTGGGCTGTGCGTGCGTGGTTACATATATGTCACAAAATGAGCGTAGAGTAAACTTTAGAGAACATGTGCTATTTGAATGTCTTACATTTGTCACACTATTATTTTTAGTCGACCCTGTGAAAGATCTGCCTACTTTTGTCGGCCCAAAACCCCTTTATAACCAGAGATGTGCTGTTCCTTCGTCATTTTCCCTTATAGTGGACAAATCTCTTCCAAAATCAAGACTCCTGGCTAAATTCTAAACATCATAAATGGCCCGTCCATGGATAATTCCGTCGTCAGTCGTCGTCGTCGTCCAACCCCTTATTCGTTGCCAAGTTCCATCAGCTCGCGCTCTTTGGCGGCAAGCAGTTCCCGCATCTTCTCGGCCTCTCTGGTGAGCGCCGACCTACGCTCTGCCTTTAGGCGCTCGCCCTCTCCCTTGTCTTGATGGGAAGGAGGCGTAATTGTTCTCGAATACCTCCCCGGGCTACCCATGGGTGCCAAAGTGTTGCTAGATGATCGTAGGGGGGGTAAAGCGTAGTCGTTCATGTCTCTACTGCCTGGTCTAGAACCCAGCTGCCCGTCATGGGTGGCAGATGGATTCAAAATCGATTTAATAGATGAGAGACGTTTTGCACTTTCATGGCCAGCATCCGTGCTGCCAACCGATTCGTTCTCCGTAGTTGAGAACGACCGTTTTCGGGTTGGCGAGAGAAAGGATGCGGGCGATATAGACGTCTGTCTTTCGGCGGTCTGCGGCATCGATCCCAATGGCGGTAATCGATTATCGTCATTGAGGAATCTCGGCATGCTCTGTCCAAGGGGTGCCGGCTGTCGATACGCTGCAAGGTCCGATGCAGATGGCAGCGGCGATGCTTGTTGGCCCGCATGCATCTCTGGCTGGGGCTCGATGGTAAGCGGATGATCTGGCCGCCGCCTGAAACCGAGATTTACAGATCCGTCGTCATTTGTGGTGCCTCTTTCGGGTGTCCCCCCCGGACTGTGGGTTCCAACTGATTCCGTAGACTCGTCCATCTCTTCGTCTTGCGAGGCTGGAATCACTCTTTTCCGTCTTTTTATAGTGGCCTTTTTCATCGTGACGGGTCGATGTACCCCATGGAGCTTATAATAGAGGCCTATAGTCGCAGTGTCAGTGTATCAAATTTCGTTCCTTTTTGGTTCGTAAGAATATCAATGGGACAGGGAAGAAACGTACCACAAGCGTTACATATCGTATGACCACTTTCATCCCTTCGCCAAAGAGGAGTGATGGTGGTCCCACAATTTTGGCATGCAATGACAACGGTGGTATCCTGTTCCTGGCTTTGAAGGGCATTGACGTCAATGGGGACAGGTTCCTGTTTGGACGGCTCTGCTTGACTTTGACATCCACCTTGCCGCTGCATCACGTTCAGGTTTGCGCTCTTTGAAACTCGGTTATTGTACGCCGGACACCCGTTGCAGCCTTCTGCGCCACCAGTTCCATTGCATCGGCCACCACCTGGGCATGTCCCAGTAGGTGTCTGATCTGCTGCGACATAAGTAGCGCCGGCCACGCTGGGTGGCGTCTTTGACGAGCTTGATACTTGGATTGTCTTGGAGGTTGCTTGTCGGGAGGCCCCCGTAGAGACGACATTTGGGGGCTTTTTAAGACTAGTTGGGCGGGCTGAATTTCGAGCTTTTAGATATAGGCCACAGGCGTTGCAAATCGTAGCACCTTGAGGAGATCTCCTCCACAGGGGTGTTCGAGTGGTGCCACAATTGCTGCGCGAAGAGTTAGTCATTCAAACAAGCTTTGGTCACGGGCGGTGCGAAGATTGCACTAACCTGCATACTTGACCACCTTGGCTCTGGGTGCTTGGAGCAGGGCTTGACTTTGTATTCGTGCCGGATCTGGCAGAACCAGGGCTTGGGGCGTTGGCGGCTTTCATGGGTTCATTCGCAGGACTGCCTCGCGAAGCAAGAGTACCGCCGCCATCGCTATGTCGAAATGCTGAGCGGTCTGGGTCCAGAGACGATCGAGCAGAAGTTTGCGGGTGGCTTTCGCCGGTTGAGTCGCGGCTCTTGGATGCCACGGGTCGAGTAGGCAACGCTGTCCGCATCGAAGCGGCTTCGCGATCGATACCAAACGGTGCTCCCGAATGAAGGCGATGGCTCATCGCCATACAACTAGAAAAACAAGGAGCGTGCGACACTGGAGTTGCGTTTGGAGAGCCTGGTCGAACAGTGATTAGAAACGATGAATCGATGAATTCCCTAGAGTCGACGGATTGATCAAGCTGTCATGAATCGGCTGCGCCAGACATGGAAGAGTGGGCGACAGTGTCGTCGGGTCCTAAGTTGCAAGGGTAAAGGACGGTAGAACGGTCAGATGCGTATAATCGGAGCACGGTTGCACCGATGATGTTCTTTCCAAGTCGATGGCCCTCTGGCCGGACGTGTGTGGGATCTGGGAAGGAAGAACCAAGCGCGGGTTAGGGTAGTTGTGCTTGGAAGTGGAGGAAGGGGGACTTGGTGGACCAGCGACAAGCCCGATTCGGAATTTGATAAAACTGACGACAAGAGAGATAGGAAGGAGGTAGCACGGGGTTGGTGGGATGCAAAAGGTTAAAGAGGAGTTTGTGTTTGCTTGTGCTACACGCGGACGAAGGAGAAACAGAGGTGAGCAGGGACAAATCAAATCGGTCCAAATGCGGACTTGCGTCAAACAGTCTCGAAGTCAGCGGTGCAAGTTCGAGGAGCGGGGCGATGGTCCAGGTTGTTCAAGACTCGGGATTGTGTCCCTTGCCGTGCAATCTGATGCTCCCTCGCAGCAGTGGCGGTCAGGAGCAAGATTGATAAATGCTCCTACTGGTCGAGGCTCTTTACTCTGTGATTGGTAATTAGGCGTACTTTGTACTCGGCGTGGCTCTGCCCCGTGCTTTGTACTGCAGCCCTTGGATCCTGGGTCAAGGCGCGTGGCAGATGGCCCAGAAGGCGAGCGAAATATCAAACTGTGGCAGGATTGTGGCTTACCAGAGTTGCACCGACGGCAGCAGGAGGATACAGACGCGGCTCAAGGGTGGTATCTTGCAGGCTTTTTCGGGGCACACGGAAGATCCGATGGGGGACACTCCTTGTTGGGTGGTGTTATCAAGGCCTAGAGACTGGCAGGCAGGCAGGAAGGGGGAGAAGCGTCACCGGTGCCTGTTGGCAAGTGCGTACATTAGCCCAGCGTCCCAGGATACCTGTGGGGGTAACCAATAAGGCTGTTGAGAAACTGGCCTTTCCACTGTTTGTGATTACATTCGCCTATTTCTCATTGGTCCCTGTATTTGAAGACGTTTGCAGGGGTCCAGACACTGGCAGCACTTGGGGCGAATGGGGAGCTGACTAAGAGTGGTGAGAAGATACAGCATCGCGAAGATTCTATCTAGATTGCGAGCGCCGATACTGAACAAGTACCGAATTTAGAAGTACAAAGTACTTGGTAATAAAAAAGTGTAATCTGTGAGTATGACTAGTGGTTCACTGACAGACCGACCAGTTTACCGCAAGTTGCGTTCCATACTAACTCTTCAGAAGTAATGCGAGATTGTGTGTCTATCTCTTATGTTCAGATGCTAGCAAGTTGGAACGCGTTCAACCACTTCACCAGACCCATGAGATCCCGGAGATGCTAGACAGGGGTTTCGTTCATACTACTGTTTGACGAACGAGGGCATGAAAAGACCGCACTGCCTCATTACCCCTCTCTACTCCAGTTTGCCTCACATGACTGTGAAGGTTTGTGTGATGATAGTTGGAGGACCAAGTCGACGACCACGAAGAAGCAAGGGCTATGTTGCCTGCCCAATTCCTTCAATACTTCGTATACCTCTCCTTTGTGTATCGTAAGCTGCCGTACTTCCGAGTAAGAACGAGATGGCGCTGGTGCCGCTTCACAGTGGGGTGGGGCTGTTTATCGATATGCTCACCGCCCACATGTTATCGATAACGGCTCGCCGCTAGCTCTGTCTCCACCAACAAACGCGGCTGGTTGGAACTTGCATAAACCTCACCTCCAGCCTCAAGCTCTCAATCAGCTTCGGTCGCGTTCTCCCGCGCAACACACCATACTTGTCACACTCCGCCTTCCTCCTTCGCCACCGTCCTCAATGGCTTCAGAAATCGATAGCCCCAAACGGGAACCCACGCCAACCACCTCACTTTCCTCCATTCCCCAGAAACGCGCCATCGAGGAAGACTACAGCCCCGCCGTCCCATCTCCTCTCAATCCAGAAACGAAGTTCTCCGAGCCGCAACAGCAAGGCGATGACGTGTCGCAAGCTTCTCGCCCAAAACCTTCACGGACGAAGAAGGATAGCCTAAAGAAGCGCGAGGCCAGAAACGGGGATAGCGCGAGCGGGACACCAGACCCCAAAGCTGCGCAGGAGCCGAAGCAGAGCGAATCGGGTCCCTTGAGATACAAGCTCGCGCCGCCGAAGCTGTCTGATCTTGAGCTTCCTCGTGGGCCGGTACTTACGTCGCATCATGAGATCAAGACGGTGGAGGGGGAAACCGTTGAGTTTTTTGAGATCTCGGATCAGTAAGACGAGACTGCCTACGCACTCCACAGCCTTACTTCAGTAATTGCACTTGCGCTAACTCACTCGATGCAGTGTTTTCAACAAGAAAAACTTTCGCTACACCCCTTGCATAGCCGACCCTCTATTCCCATCTATAATCTACTATCGCCAGACCGAGCCTGAGCCGTTTGGGCCACGCATGAGCTTCGAAGACGCTGCCACCCACGTTTTCTTCGACAAGACCGGCCGGCAAGTCACCACCGACAAGGGCTTTCGAATGGCTCGTGCCAACGTCGCCGTGCGCGAGGGAAAGTGGTACTGGGAGTGTAAAATCACAAAAGGCATACGCAAAGCAGACGAGGGCGAGGACAAGTCGCAGGGCGGACAGCACGTGCGAATGGGATGGGCCAGGCGAGAGGCTTCACTCGACGCGCCGGTCGGTTTCGATGCCTACAGCTATGGGATACGAGATGTCTCTGGCGAAAAGGTCTTTATGTCGCGACCCAAAGAATTCTTCCCCCCAGGAGAGAGTATTCGGGAAGGCGACGTCATTGGACTGGAAATCCAGCTACCGTCTGATCATTTACACAGAAAGATCATGTCTGGACAATACAACCCAGCAGTAGACGTCCCCGATGCCGAACCCCCACTCACCGCCGAAGCACCGAACATCGTTCGAGACCGTGTACCTATCCGATTCAAAGCCCACACATACTTTGAAAAGATCGAGTACCACTCCTCCAAAGACCTCGAAGACCTCATGAACCCATCACCCGTGGGCCCCGCAAGCGCCTCATCAGAAGCGCCAAACCCCACACACTCAAGTCCTGCGCTGCGAACTCTCCCCGGCTCCTCCATCCGGATATACAAGAACGGTGTCCTGATGGGCACGCCTTTTGAGAACCTGCTAGGCTTCCTCCCGCCGGCCTCGAAGCCCATGGCTCAGGTGGGCGCGCGCGAGGGCCTTGATGACGGCATACTCGGCTACTACCCTGCCGTGAGCGTATTCCGAGGCGGTGCCGCCGAGGTCAACTTTGGTCCGGACTTTTGGTACCCACCGCCCGGGTACGACTCGACATATGGTGAAGTGGACATGGTACTCACGTCAGAATCGCACAAGGATAAGGTTCACGCCATGTCCGAGCGGTACCAGCACCAGATCGCCGAGGACATCGTCTACGACATCATCGACGAGGTAGACTTTTGGATGCAGGACGGCGGGGGCTCAACGGGCCGGGATGGTGTGCAGGAGAAGAGCGAGGAGGTGGCCATGGCACCGGGTCAAGAGGAGATCAAGGAGTTGGTGCAGGATGACTGAAGGGAGGGCGGCAGAGTCTGATTTAGGGGCAAACATAGCAAAAGGAGCTTGGTTAGAATCTTTTTCTGATATTTTTCTCTTTCACAGTCTGGTTGGTTCACTACCTATATTATGAAGATACCCCAATGGACATAAAATGACAAAGGTCGCACACATGACTCTGCAAGATTCAAGGTTACAATATTTATGAGGATCATTATTCTCTCCTAAGATAAAAATTCTGCAGTCGTAGCTGCACCATGTTCGCCATCTTATAAACTGTGGTATTCATTATAAAGCGCATTTCAATCCTCGTCAAATCATGAAAACCTCAACAGCCTTAATGTCTGTTAGATGGAGCAGCCGCAAATGTCTCTGCATCCGTCGGCGGCAGTGGAAGACTCGAAGCGTTCGCCAGGTCCGCCTCGGTGAGATCGGCTGCGAGCCTGGTCGTCTCTGGCCTCGGCGGCGGCAGAGCAAGATCATCGGGCAGTTCTTCAATGCGGTCCTCGTCGGCAATTTCCACGTCTGACCCTGACGCTGCCTTTTCACCCTCGAGGCGGACTTCACGACCACGCTTATAGCAGTACCACAGCACGAATAGCAACACTAGACAAGAGTTAGTACCACGCCATTCAAGGATTCGGCTGAACAAGATCATCGTGTGACTCACAGGTCAGAGCAACGCTCCAAAGCACATTCATGCCAATAAACGCCGGCCATCGCGTCTTCAGCGCCTCGACTATCGCCCTGAGCATCCCAACAATAGCCCCCGGCTTCGTCACAAGCTCCATAACATTCTGCGGCATGAAAATCTTCTTCGCCATGCCCTTGGCACCCCCCTGTACACCATCGGTCTTCACGCCCTGGCTCGCCGCCGCCGCCGCTAGAATTTCTGGACCAAGCGAGCCTGTAATTTTCTCTGGTAGCTGCGTGACTAGCTTCTGGAGCGAGGAAGGCAGCTTGTCGAAGCCTTTGGCGATTGTGCCGTCGCGGTCCTCGACGAGGTGTGCGAGGTCATCGTAGGCGGTGGGCACGCCGTTGACAAGGTCCTTGAAGACCTGGTTGAATTTCTGGAGGAGCTCCGACGACTCGCTGGTGAGGGAGACGACCTTGTTGTTCTTTGCGGAGAGGTTGAGTCGGTCGAGGACGCGGCTGAGGTCGTGCTTCTCCTTCTCAGCCTCAGCGTGCGGCACGTCGGCTGCGGGGTGGAGGCCCGTCGTTTGGCTTTTTGAAGCTTGTGAAGAAGGCGGGAGAGACGATTCTGCTTCTTCTCGGCCTTGTCGGCCGCCTTTGACTCGGTTGTTGCTACCTGGTCCTTCTTGGTTTGTGATGTGGATGCACCCTCGTCGTCAGATTGCCAGTCGGCATGCCAGTCGTGTTCTTGGTGGACGCGAGGGGGTAGAGGGGGTGCTGGGCCGTCGGAGTCGGCGAGCAGCCCTTGAATGAAGGCCTCGTCATCGGGGTGCAGGACGGGCCTTTCATCGACGGAGTGCCTGTCGACATGTTCGAGGACGTTGGGCCTGGCTGTCGCGTCAACGCCGGGGTCGCTCGTGGGTGTCTTTGCGTCTGCTTCGGCCTTGCGTTCCTTCTCTGCCTTGTGTTTCTTGGCCTTTTTGGAGGTAAAGTATTCCAACATGATGGCAAGGTTTCTGGCGAATTGCTACGTGTGTGTGCGGTACACAATGTAGATTAGCTGAGTGTTGTAGAATGACCTGGCGGGAGATGAGATCCGTTACAGCACGGTGGATGCTTGCTCTATTTTAATCACCAAGCGAGACTCTATGGACATTACGACTAGTACGGAGGGCTGGTGCTAGTGATGCTCGAGACAGGTCTGCGAGGGGTTCACTGCCTCATCACTCGTCACAAGTTGTGGAGAAGTACAAAGGTAGCGAGCGAGTGGATGGCAATGGCCAAACGGCCTCCAGACACACGGCGCTTGCATGTGAAGGGGTGAATGGACAATATTGGCTCTTGGGGGGCTTCGATCCAGCGACGCTCCCACCCAATGAACGACGTGATACGTCAGTCAGTCCAGAAGATTAGATCGAAAATTGGGTGCTCAACTTGAGCTGGCGGCCTCGATGCACCGCCACTGAAACGGTGATGTCATGAGCCACACATCTTTGCACCCCCCCACTAGTATGCCACAGAGCTTGAGTAAGGAAACTGGGGGTATCTTGTCTTTTGATAGAAACACGTTACATATTGAGAAGAAGGAGAATCAAACATGGAAAAAGTCGTCGCTCATGCAAATTCAGCTCCAATACCTCTATTCCTCTCCAGATCCCTCGCCCGCACTGCTCTCATCCTCAAGCCCCGCTTGGCGAACGATATCATCCGCCAGCGTAGTTCTTCGAGAGCCTTGTCCTCCGCCGCCACCCCTTCCACGTGCCCTCTCAAATGCCTCTGTTTTCGTCACTGCTCTCTCTCCAACATAACTGGTCCCCGTCCATTCCTTCGAGCAGGTAGGGCAAGTCGTCCCTCTTCTCGATCGCCAAAACGCCTCTTGACATATATCGTGGAGTCGCAGGGTGCAGCCTGGGTCGGAGCATCTCAATCCGACCGTGACTATATCCTTGCACGCTTCGCAAAACTTAATGCGTTGCCACTCGTTCGGTTGGGTGTCCGGATCGTTGAACATGTCAATCAGCCACGGGCGCAGCTCGAGCAGCGCCTTTGGAGTAAGAGAGTAGAACCCTTCCTCGCTCTTCTCAAACCACCCTCCGCTGACGAGGCTTTTCAATACACGATCTGCCTCGCTGTGTTTTAGCCCCCTGTCCTTGGATGCTTGTGACTGTGCGTCTTCCCCTTCCACGTCGCTCTGTCTTCGCTTCGGCCTGGCGAACTTGATGGATTGCATGCCCGTGATGGCCATTACCTCCATGCGAGGGGTGTTGTATTTCTCGAACATGGCCTCTAGTATTCGCTTAATAAAGGAGAGCTCGTCGGGACTGTACGTAGTCGCGAGTTGTGTCTGGGGGTCGGATGTGGTATTGACCAGGGCGTATATGCGCTCCTTGGTGACTTGGTGAACGATGCTGCGAATCTCGTAATCGAAGAGAGACGCCGCGCCTGAGGCAATCTCCAGGTATCTATTAAGATCATCGTCAGACACTTGGTCCGGCTGGACGTCATCCTCGCGTCCACTGGCGGCGTTGAATATCGCTGCTAATGTTCGGCGTGCATCGTCCGAGGTGAGGGTGCCGTGAGCAAGGATAGCTTGTAGGAAGGCCCGGTGGCCATGGTTGAGCTGAAGACCCAAATCCTCCATGGCACAAGCGGTATGCCAGCCAAGGATTGATTGGGTGTATGGTCTATCCAGGGGATATTATGATAGGGTCGAATGGTGTCGCAGAGAATACAGCTATCTTCGTAGCCTTGGTGGGGGGTTCTTTGTGCCCGCGTGTGGTAACGCGTAGAGGGACGCGCGCCAAGAATCTAGGTGGGCTTTGTGCTGTGGAGAGCTGTAGCTGTAGGACTAACAACTGTACACTGAGTTTGAAGGACTTCAAAGTTCGCAGCGCATGAAGACGAGACTTGTAAGCCCGGCTATTTATTAGATGGTAATTCAACCGATCAAAGATTCATCAGCGTTCAAGTTCCTAGAATCTTTAATGAGTTTTCGACTGAACTAAATGCGCCTGAATTTAGGTGTACCTAAAGTGTCCTGCATCATTGTACGGACTCAAAGTACTTCCAGGTATCTTGGTGTTAACCTACGTATTGCCCCCTCTCAGGCTGACCTCAATCGTATTTATTTAACAAAACTTCTTACAATATGGTTTGGAATCTGTCATATTTACAATCGATTTTTTGGTACTACCATTGAATGTTCGGTAGCTGGCACAGGTGGAAGAAGCAAAGGCACGGACTGACCCGACATTGTCTTCAAGCCTGCTGACTCATCAACATCAGATCTCGACCACGCATCGTTGATTCGTTCGTCTTCACTCTTCTTCTCTGCATGCTGTTCAACGCGACATCGAATTCCCCTACAGGTCACCGATACCCAGGAACGTTCTTGTGCTCTAATAGTCTGTCGCCAGTTTCGTTTAAGCGTATGTAGATGGACGAATGATATACGCCTACGCCTATTTCAACTCGAAGACATCATCTGCTGAGCTGAAGGCCTTTGTTGCGGCACCCTCAACCACACCAGGATAGAGCTCATAGTAGACCAATGCTACTGTTGCGACTCTAGAGAAGCTTTCAGAGGCATTGTTGGCGACCTGCACCGCAATTGAGTCGAGTCTCATCGTCTGGTCTCTGGCTCGGACCAGCGCTACGCGGACACGTGTTAAGGCAGCAGGTAGTCAGTGGTGGATGTGGGCGAGTTGAGATTCACCCGACATTTTGACTACTTGACTGCGGGGCATGAGTCGAGATGTCTGACACCAAGGAGTTTGACATTATTCGCATCGCGAGAAGCGATGGAGCAGACACTGGTCCAGGGTAACTGGCCAATCCCGCCATCCGCAACCTCCACAACGGCCAAAAAGCCGGCCAAGGATGCCTCCTCGGAGAAAACACCGAGAGTGAAGCCACAGATGGCTAGACTCTCTGAGGATGACCCGCGATTTGTGGAGTGGAGGGTGAAACTGGGGATTCTGCTGAAACAAGAGCTCTCGCCAAACCCGGATGGTAAGCCTCACTCCCCACAAGACTCTTCTTCGCCATGCTAATACTGCGTCTCAGAGGGTCACCCGTGGTATGTCCAATTTCCGAGAGGATACTGGCTCTATGAAAAGTCCAAGCATCTATGGGTATCTGGCTACCCGATCAAGGCCAAGCTATTCAAGACGCCTCAGGAGTTTGGTCTCCATCTCATCTGGCTTCTCTCAGCGTCCAAAGCCTACCAAGACTGCTGTTGCGTCCATTGCAACACGGCGACTGCGGCGAAACTAGCAGCAGACGTCGATGATATGCTTGTTATCAAGCCATTTGAAGCACCACCACAACCACAGCCACAGTCACAGTCACAGTCGCAACAACAGGTACAACCACAGTCACAACCACAGTTACAACCGCCACCACAACCACAACAACCGTCAGTGCTCCCACCACCAGCAAAGCCCGAGAAGATACCACCGAAAGTTACCCCAGTTCCCTTGCCTACGATTCCTGGCCAGCCATCTCTGAGACCGACCACGGCAGCGGCTCGGCCATCGCCGTCCGCAAAACCGACACCAACAACCCAAGGACCGAAAATTATATCTCCAGTCCCGCCCCCTCCAATACCAGCTGCCGCCACCACTTCCAGGGTGGCTCAGGATCCGGCGCCTCCAATTCGGCCCCAACCGCAGCCTGTAAACTGGACCTTGCAATCGCCCCTCCTATTCCGATCCGGCGAGCTGGTCTGGTATCAAAATGGCAACACTTGGCGCCTGGGAGTAATTGCTACGTCGAATGCAGGGAGTTACGAGGTGCTCCCTATCGGACACGGACTAGTACCACAACAGAACGTAACCAAGAGAGACCAGGACATGCGGCCCTTCCACGCATTCAGTGTGCCGCCCGTATCCATTCCGGATCTGAAGGACAAGGGCTTCGATGACATACCGTGGGAGGCAATGCTGCAGGCCACCGGAAGCGATGCAGCCAAGCGGGACGGCCTCATTCTGGACGCCTCAAAAATGGCGGCATCCAAGATTGACGGCTCGTATTCGCTCTGGTCACCCGTGGCAGAAGATGCCAAGACGAAGAGCATCACCTACTATGGGTGCTTCTTTGGATCAGAGCGCATCGAGGTGGGTGATGCCCTACGCCTGAAGCCACTACCTACGGATCCCGTTTTGGCGACGATGGAGAACGCCGTGCTGGGATTACGCCAGATGTTTGCGAGCAAAGACTTTGGGGGACATGTATACTTTAAAGGCAATGTCTACCAGCTCGTCAAGGGCGACGGCACCAGCAGCAAACCCGCTGGTGTGGCAGTAGCCGAAGAGAGCCTGCCCGTCGCAATACGGGACGAGATGAGGTGGCGCAACCAGGTGAATGCGGCCCAGCGATGGCACTGGGTGCTACTCAAGGAAAACCTGGTCGTGGAGGAGCCGTCGATCCGGGGCAGGTTCTACCCAACGCATGGGCTGATGCCCATTCTCAACCAGAGGGAGTTCAACGCGGCAGTGGCGCAGGGCCAGCTGCAGACGCAGAACCCATACCTCAACAGCCGGATGGATGGGTCGTCGCGGTACATTGGGCGAAAGGTCAACAGGATCGGTATTCTCGGGGCGGCTGTACCGCGTGAGTCGGCGCTGTCGCTAGAGCCGTTTATACAGGAGGATTCATTTTAGCTGGAACAGGCTGAGGGCGCGTTGGGGGGATGCAAGACGATTACCGCAGACGATACCGAGAAGCATGTCAAAATCACCTGTAATGACGGCTGCAGAAGGCCGTCATGAAACGTTGTATAAATACCATTCAAGGCCGAAAGCCCATTACTGAATCTCGGCACCAGGTGGAAGACATGTGAGACGCTTTCCCCAGACTCCCCCCCCCCCCTTATACCTCTCGCCTTCCCCCCTCTACCCGCAACCGCCCCTCGAAGCTCCGTCGCCCTCGTATCCCCGACACCTTTTTCCCCCGCCTGTCTCCTAGTCCTCCGCCTCCCGTCCTCTGCCATATGTCGCTGCGACCGTAATTATCCGAAAGTCCCGCTTGGATTCAGCTCAATAATACGGACTGCACAACCCACCTTTCGGTAGCTTGCTGGTCATCAGTGCTGTAGCCAATGCAATACAACGTCACACAAAAAATGCAATGCCCAGCCGCAGGCCAAGAGGTCGCAAATCCACCAATAGAAAATTTAGCCGGTCGAGCAAAACGCGTGGTAGATCTCACGATGCGTTGGTAGTAGGATTTAGGATTTTACCCCACGTTTGACGCTCCCATCGTCCACACAGCCGAGATGCATACCGCTAGCCGCTCCCTGCCTCACTTAAGGTTTCCCGAGCGTCTTGGAGTTCAATGTGCGTGCATATGAATGGCAATTGCTTCGATGCAGGGGCGTGATTGGTGGAAGAAAGGAAACGCCGTTGGGTTTTGCATTCCCACAGGTCGGAAACCCGAAACCCCCTGCCAAGCTGGTAGTGATGCTCGTGGGGGGCAGCGTGGAGAAGGTGTCGTTTTAAGTTGTTGAGCAATCCGCTCGGCTCTACGTCGATGCACCCCATCATATCAAGAATATATATATATATATATATTCATCCCGCTCGCCGGGTCAGCTACCATTATTTGGGACATCACCAATCCTATCCTTTAACAGCGTGCATTGCATACATACCACTATCACATACCATCTCCAGAAAGCTCCCCCCTCGAGCACCCACTTACACCGAGTCTACCACCAGCCTCGCCACCATGTTCCCCCTCGTCAATGCCCTCCTCCTCGCCACGGCGGCCATGGCCCTCGACCCCAAGTGCGCCCCGGGCGGCAACTTCGACATGAAGCCCTGGAGCCTGCAGCTGCCCACGGGCGGCGGCCCCGGCGGCGGCGTCGACACCATCAAGAGCAAGGACCTCCAAGGCTGCAACGGCTACACCGGCGCGACCTTCTTCACCGACAAGTCCTCCGGGCAGATGGTCTTCACGGCTCCCGGGAACCCAGACATCACCGGCTGCTCCACCACGTCGGGCAGCACGCACTGCCGCACCGAGCTCCGCGAGGTAGACCCCAAGTCGGGCGCGGGCGCGTCGTGGAGCCCCTCGGGGACAAACACGCTCAGCGTGACCATGACGGTCGTCAAGCCCGACGACGGCTCCCACGGCACCGCCATCGGCCAGGTCTTCGCCTCGGCGGCCAGCAAGCCCCTGCTCGAAATGTACTACAGCAAGAGCGGCGAGATCGTCGCGGGCGTCAAGCCCAACCCCAACGACGGCCAGAAGATCACCAAGCTGGGGCAGGTCGCGCCGGGCACGCAGTTCACCTACGTGCTTGCGTACTCGGGGGGGAAGCTGTCCGCCACCATCAACGGCAAGACGACGCAGCTCAGCACCGGCACCTGGGGCTCGCCCAACTGCTACTTCAAGTCGGGCAACTACAACCAGGGCAAGTCGGGGGCGTCATCAGAGGTGCGCATCGCGGCCATTAGCATCAAGCACTCCTAGGGGCGGAGGTGACCACGGGGGGGCGGGGTTGAAGAGAGGGTATATAGCGAGTCAGATTATAAACATGTGCTTTTGCCGGTATTGAAAACCGTAGGCGTCGTTGTATTATTGTATGCGTATCTACATGCCTATTCAGACACACACACACACCCCACCGAAACCAGATGTAGTGGCGCGGTCTCGCGTCGGCCCCCCCCCCCCATGCACGCTACATGCCCTTTGTCCTCGCCTCCGACTCGGCGATCCACTGCCTCAGCTTGCCCTCGTCCCTCGGCCGCAAGCCAACCTTGAAGGGCTTCGGGTCCATGGTCAGCGACGTAGCCGTGTCGTTGCACTCGATGCAGTCCATGATGGGCGCATCGGCCGGGTCCTGGCCGGGGACGACGTGGAACGCCGTGATGAGCCGGATGTAGATGGTGAAGAGCTCCCGGTTGGCAAGGTGAGAGCCCGCGCACATGCGGGAGCCGGCGCCGTAGGCGTAGTGCGGCGTGCCAACCTCGCTGTCGCCTAGGTATCGTTCCGGGATGAATTGGTCGGGGTACTTGAAGCGGCTCTCGTCGTAGTCTCCCGCGTAGGCGTTCTAAACCCGTGTCAGTTGAGCCGAGGACCGGCTGGTGAAACGTCCACAAGAAAACAGAACGGACAGAAAGAGGAGGGGGGCAAGACGCATAGACTCACCATGAAGAAGGTCGTGCCCGCCGGGATAACAGTATCCTCATACGGGATATCCTTGATGCTCGTTCGCGGCAGACAGATGGGGATGACGGTCCAGAAGCGCAACACCTCCTTGACCAAGGCCGTGACGTACGGCACCTTCTCCTCGACCAGGCACTTCTCCCAGGCGTCGCCGTCGGGATACGCCTCCTGGATGGCGGCAAGAGCCTTGGCCTGTACTTCCTGGCCCTTTGCGGTGGAGAGGTACGCCAGGCCCATGATGATGTTGCCGGGGAGGGTGTCGAGGCCGGCTGACACCATGGTGAGGCAGATGGATTTGATTTCAGCTACGCTCTGTTAGGACAGGGTCTCTCACTCGCTCTCTCGCTCGCACCCGGCCAGCCAGGCGGCTTCAGCCTGCCTTCACAAGACCAACGCAGACTCACCCAAGTTCAGCTTCGCCTCCGGGTCCTTGAGGATATTCCCCGTAATGCACGGCGTGTCCGTGCCCTCCGCGATCCTCCTCTTGAGGTCATCCAGCATGTTGGTCAAGTACTTGTCTCTCCGGGCCCTAAACTCTTGCGCATCCGTATTCTGCGCGCCCCAGATGCGCAGGATGGGCACGTAATCCTGCCAGTTGTTGCTGGTGGACCTGAAGTTGGAAATCATCCTCTCCACGAGCGTGATCTCCTTGAGCAGCTCGCTGTCCACCGACCCGTCGATGCGGAAGCCGTAGTTGAGCGTCAGCGACGTGTTGAGCGCAAACCGCTGCATGTACGCATTGGGGTCGACGTCGCGCTCGCCCGAGGCGCAGTCCTGCAGCAGCTCCTTGATGCTGGCCGTGGACTCGAGGTCCAGGATGGGCATGTAGGACTGCGTGGCGGGGCGGTTGAGCGCCGTGGCGGCGGCCTTGCGCCGGCGCTTGCAGGACTCGTCCCACGGGGATGTGCCGATGGTGAAGCCCTGCGACGTGGACACGACGGAGTGGAACGTGTGGAAGGTCGGGCGGGAGATGAGGGCCGACTGGTGGGTGATCCAGAAGTGCTTGATTGTGTCGTACGAGTTGACAAAGACGATGCGCTATGCGTGTTAGCCGGCTGTGTTTCAAAGATGGCAGGTTCCTGGAGCGCGTCTCCCAACCGCGCGTCTCCCTCCCAGTCAAAAAACAAAATAGGAGAGGGAGGGCAAGGATAGAGCAAAAAGCCAAAGACAGACAGGCGAAGCGGATCTCCTCACCTTGGTCCCCAGCCGAGTCTGGAAAACAGGCCCGTACTTCTCCGCCCACTTCTTGGTCACCCGCGCATGGTCGGTCCCCAGCTGCAGCAGGTTCCCAAAGATGGGCACGCCCGGGATCTCGGGCACGCCCTTGATCTTGGGCTCGTCCGTCAGGCTGAGATACTTGACGACGAGATACAGCACCACCACGACGGCGGCGCCGATGACCTGGTATGCCATGGCGGACGTGTTTGCGCCTCCGCCTCACTTTTCTTTCCTCTACCTCTGCGGTGGCCTGTTGACGTCTGTCAGGTCGGGGACAAGATCTGTGTTGGAGGTGGAAGGGGGCAAGACGTACGTAAAAGGTAAAGGCAGAGTGGTGAGGCCGGTGGTGGTGAGCGAGGCGCTTTCGAGGACTCGACGACACTACCTACCCAAGGTAGACGGTACCAGCACCACGTAGTATCGGTACGGTAGTATTAGTGACACCGCGTCAACAACGCGCAACAACGGCTCCCTTTTTCCAGTCGGTACGGCCAGTATGGCAGGCGGTAAGGGCCCAGCCAGCCAGAGTAGATGGATTCGAGAAGTGTCCTCTAGCAAATCCCTTGTTTCTATCCGTCTGTCCGTCTGTCCGTCTATCTATCCTGCTTCTCTCGACGTCGAGCTGGAAAGGCAGCCAACAACGGCAGATGAACCAGGCTTTCCTTGTTTTCCCAAGAGTGTATGTTCGCGCGCACACATTCGTCACCAATCAAATCAATGCGCATATGCCGGTCTCGTCCTGCTTCTTCCTCGGCGATGCTGCTCTCGCCAACCACCCGGACGGCCGGGCTGGGCTGGGCCTCCCGTACTTATAGGTAGCCGCAAATCACTCCAACCCTAACCAACAGCCCGTTGTTCCATGCCATTACCTAACTCTAATGCCGCCGCCAACAACGGGTACACTGTACTTCGTATTGGTTACGAGAACCACGTCTCCTTTCCATCCCGTACCAGAGCTGGAGCAGCGGCTATGTACGGAGTACCATTCGGCTACGTAGTAATGCCGGTAGCAGTGGTAATTCTCCCAATCTGATTCGACTGCTGTGCGTCGTACATCAGATCATGCCCACTCTTCCCCGCCAACAACCGCCATCCCATCAAGCTCTCCGCGGGGAACTCCGTGCGGGGAACACTGCCAGCAACCCCATCCCCTTGCTAGGCAGGTAAGTAGGTAAATAGTTAGCCGGCTGCGGGCTGACCGTCGCTGTAGTGCTGCTACGTCGCTCTCGCAGTGGGCACATTGCACCAACGCCAGGCACGAGAAGCGTCACGGTGCATTTTCCAGAGTAGGGCATGAAGACCTGGGCCAGAAGACCTGAGCATGAAGACCTGAGCAAGAAGACCTGAGCAAGAAGACCTGAGCAAGAAGACCTGAGCAAGAAGACCTGAGCAAGAAGACCTGGCCATAAAGATATGCATCTACTGACACACATCTCCTCTTCCCAGGCAGATCAGCTCGGGGGCTTGTGGGTACACGCACCTCCACATGGACATCTTCCATGCCCGTCGCCAATTACCGAACCATCCATCCTCTGTCCGAGACTCGTTTCTCTCCGCTCTTTCCTGGACCTCGCCTCACACCTGACCCAGGATAATCATCACAGAATTACACCATGAAAATACTCGTCCAAGCTAGTTCCCCACGAACAATGGCTCGATCGTCTCAAACCAAACCCCACATACAATGACAACACTCACAGTCCAATTCAGGCGCGGCATGAAAGCTTGTTCGTCGTTTCTCATTATACATGGGCGATATAAGGCAGCGTAAGTATATAGATGCAGATATCATCAAAGGCCAAGAACCCGCATTTCGCTGACGCTGTAAATACACGCACAATCGTCCGACGGCCCATCCACTTGAATAGTCGCCTCCTCTCTTCCCATGCCTTGATCTGCATCTTCAGCAGAACACCGCCCGAGACCCCACAGCTCCTGTAAGACTACCTCGGCGCCTAGTGTATCTGCCGACTGAGCATTTCGCACGCCGGCTCGAGAAGGGCTCATGCTCAAGTGGTGATGTGTCAGTCCATGTTTCGCCCGACAGCCCATCCTGTTTCTCATCATGCAGTGCAAGTGATGCGCTGGGGAAGCAGAGACACTCTGACACGGTCCCGTAAACGTTCATGACCATTCCCTGACCGACACAACCCCCATACCAGTTTCGTCCGTCCAATTTCTCCTCCGCTACATGCAAAATGAAATCCCATCTTCTTCGGAAATGCGTTCAACAAAGTCTTCCAATCGATTGGTCCAACAAAACTCCCCGTTATGTCACCTTCAGCGCTGCAATTTTCTCCTGGATCGTCCTGAGAACTTCGGCGTCTGGCTCTATCTCCACCTTCCGCGGCATAGCACGCGGGCTTTCGTCGCTCTTCTCGAGACCACATTTCTTGCATCCGATACCGTGGTCCGAACCAGTTGGATAAATCGTCTGACATTTCTTGCACTCGTAGTGGGGGTACGCTGCTGGGGCCAAACTCGTCGCCTGGGTATCCCAGAGGATATTTATCCTTTTTGGGCACTGCAATTGTGTTAGTTACTGCTTTGGTCCTGCGGCGCAAGCACCGGGGGAGGGTTGGCTTACGGATCTCGTGGACAGTCGGTACAGCGAGCGTGGCTGCAGTTTTCGCACTTCTTAGATGTCTTCACAATGTCGTGTTACACTCGTGGCAAGTCCTCTTTACGCGCTGTCGTGGCTTCTTGTGGATCAGATCCTGACCGCCCGTCTTGCTGGGCTTCTTGAGTAACGACGGGCTTCTTGTTGAATTGCCAGCTGTAGTCGACCTGGATAGGCTGTCTCTCCTTGTTGGCCTTGATGAGAGCTGCTCTCCTCTCGCGACTGGCAATAATCTCGGCTTCGGATCGCTTGGGTGGATAGCGGGTGCACTTGGTGCAGCGGACATGCTTGCAGTTGGGGCATTCCTTGAGCGTGGTGAAATCGGTGTTGCAGTTGTGGCACGTACGTCGAATTCGCATTCGGATAGGCTTGTCCGTGCGGAAGACGGAGTCGTCCTCGGCTTGCAGGACGTTCCATGGGGAGGTATCAATCTCCAATCCAAAGCGCTCGTTCAATTTCTTGGCCCTCTCCTCGAGAAGCTGAGACTTGGAGACTTTGGCCACTCCCTCGGTACGCTCAAACTGGGCTCGTCGCTCAGCGGCTGGCGAAGGCTTGGGCTTAGGCGCTTCGCTGTATGCGCGTTAGATTAACTTCCAGCAAAGACGAATAGTAGGCAACATTGTAATTGGAGATGCCGGGTTATATAGACGGTGGACGATACCGCCGAATCACCGCTAGCTCTCGGAAACATGGTTCACGAGGGACACGTCATCAGAAAGAAGGGAGGTGAGAGTTGTTAGACATACCTCTTTGTGGTTTCGGCGCCAGAGGGTTTTGCGGTTCGGCCAGCGGCTATCGTAGATTGGCGCTTTGAAGACGAATCGCCCTTGAGGACAGTCTTAACTCGAGAGAGCACCTTGCCAAAACCTCGCTTCTCTCTTTCGGTTTTCGGGGCCGAAGGCCCAGAAGGCCCAGATTGTGCGGGAGAGCTCATGATTGGCGTTTTTAAATGAGTTCGATATGTGTGGGATATTGGTGTACGTGCCGAGGCGTGGAAGTCCGTCTAGTTGCGGACGAAAATAGCCACGGCGCAAAGATTGCTGACGGCGTCTCCGAAATATAATCCAAAACAAAGCCACTGGGGCCAACGAACCGAATTCAAGGCGCTCGGGTGAGTATGGGTTACACGGGCAATTGAGGTTGCTGAAGCTCGATCGACCAACCAACAATCCAAGTGCGGCCGAGGGCTGCAGGATTTGAGCCTAGCAAATTCACGCGAGTCGGTACCGGGAATCTTCCTCGTCTCTGCTCAGAAATCGCGCTTCTGTCTGAATGCCCCGATTGTCTTCCGGCTGGGCTTTCCCGGCGTGCTTTCTCCACGGAGAATGAGGCGATGGTCGAGGTGGATACAGCGGTTCACGAGGAGAGACAACCGAGATGCCGGTGGAGAGGAGGGAGATGCAGCGCAGCACGGACCGGACTGAGCAGGAGCCTCTTGACCGTGACTGCTGCTGGTAGCGGCTCGTGGAGTGGGAAGGAGGGTTTGTAGTTGAGACGGGGAGGAGGGAAAGAGGAGGATAGGGAAAGTCCCAGGTGAGTGGACAGAGGAGCAGCGGTTTCTAGATAAAGCTGGCTGGCTACTGGCTACTAATAAGACGGGCGAGCTGAGTGCAGGTGTCTGTAAAAGGACCTCCCACGCCCAGTTCTATCTTGGGCGAGGAGAAGAACGGGGAGCACCAGGATTATAGCGCCGTCATGGTTATGCGCCAGAACGGGGACCAAAGCAGGAGGCAAGCCCAGGAGGAAACATGGGACTGGGACCGCTGAGGATGTACCAATAGTACCCGGTACCAGCCACTGGGTTGCGGAGAGGGGCGGGAGGGGGCGTGGGTGCGTGGGTGCGTGTGCAAAGGTAGGTGCGAGGGTAGGTGCGTGGTGTGTGGTGCGTGGTGTGTGGTGCGTGGTGTGTGGTGCGTGGATGGTGGTGTGAGGCATGTAGGTACAGGCGGTACAGGGCATTAAAGCTTGCACAGGCCAGGTCGGATCACCACGCTTGACTAAGGTGTCTACAGCTCAGCTGTGCCCAGGCGTCAGTCAGTCAGTACACTGTACAACCGCAGGTTCGGTTACTGTGCGAGTTTGTGCACAATTGACATTGTACCTGTGCGTCCTTGTATGTTATGACCGCGACCGATGAAGAAGCTTGCCTTGCCGGCTCGAAAGATACCCATCAGCAGGGTTAGGTTGGCTCAAACACCGGAAAGGAAGAAAACAAGACGGCATCGCCCCAGACCATGCACCTTCCTCTCAGTCATTCATTGTACGACTGCTCTCCACCCTCACGACGTACCACGACAGGGGAACGACGGGAAGAGATTGGGAAGAGACCACAGAGAAGCTGAATGGACGGGTGTGGGTACAGCAGCCTGATCAAGGTTACGGGCAGGTAGCAGGGCACCCACCACTCGGAGCACAGGACAAATCATGGGCACAGCATAGAATGGGCTGCTCGACGACGTACGATGGACAGACAGGCGAAACAAGAGTATTGGTTTCTGAGTCAACTTGGGGCCTGTCTTCTTCGTCTGGCTCGGTTGCGTTCCGTTCTCACGAGTGCTGACTTCGTCCTTACCCATGCCTCCACCACAGATAAAGTTCTGCCGTTACAGGCTTACCATTACCCAAGCAATGGCGTTGTTAGCGCCGTAATCAGGCGCCTCCACAAACCTCCACCATGGCTCCCTGGCCCATCATGACCTGACAAACTGAGTGCGCTTCAAGAGGGCGCGACAGGCATTTTGTCAATGTCCTGCCAGCAGCATTATAGTTACGGAGCGCGTCCGGTCAAGGGACAACACGCCAGAGAAAAGCCTAAGGATCGGTGCGGTCGATGGCCTGATTTCCGAGTAGTACAATTGGCTCTCTCTCTCTCTCTCTCTCTCTCTCTCTCTCATTGGAAACCTCTGCGAAGAGCAAAGTACATACACAAGTAGGCAAGTAGTCATTAAAGACACATAATTTGATGGTTAGCCTTATCCAGAGAGCACCAGTCGTGGGATTGCTGTTAGGGCTGGCATCAGCAGCAATGACAGCCATTAGCACCCGCCTGAGCCGCCAGGGAGCCAGCCCAGAGGCTAATTGACAGGGTAAAGATGTGGCAAGGCGTCCAGCCCGTGACAGGTGAAGCGCCCATTGAGCCATTCTAAGGAATGGTGGCTCTACACTACCTTGCACGTGAGGACTAGAGGCGAGATGTATCAGCCAGTTACGAGTCCTGCGTGCGACGTCAAATAGATTTGTTGTCTTATTGTGACGGGCAGACTGCCCTGTAGTGAGGTACACTGGC
Organism: Calcarisporium arbuscula; assembly: GCA_009828645.1. Classification (NCBI taxonomy): domain Eukaryota; kingdom Fungi; phylum Ascomycota; class Sordariomycetes; order Hypocreales; family Calcarisporiaceae; genus Calcarisporium; species Calcarisporium arbuscula. The sequence continues at coordinate 3,431,599 of WBSA01000002.1, forward strand.
AAAACTGGCATCTTCGGGTAACTCTGCAACTTGCACCGATCGCTCGCTCCCCTGCTTTCCCCTACCTACCTATATCGAGCCAGTCACAGACGCCTCGCAATTAATATCAGTGTAACGCAATAGAAAGGCCCGAACTACTTTGTGGCCCAGCTAGCCGGGACCTCAACGGGTTGGTTGGCGGCGGTGAGAGGAGGGGGGGGGCAGTCGGTGACTGGCTGACTGGTGACCAGATGCCACAATGGATGGAGCACAATCGCAAAAGTCACATCGTGGGGGTGTGAGGGCCTCCCGAAATCTTGATGGAGGGGTGGGCACATCTAGGTTCCAGGAGTCGGTACGCAGAAACGATAGCGTGGGATGGCGGACCACCACCCAACTTTTGTTCCGCACTTGGGGGGGGATATTTTGGGATGGCGTACTCTGCAGTGCATTGGCGCCTGTAACTTTGTTTGGCGTGTGTGGCAGTGGGCAAGGACAGGCCGAGTGTAGCCTGCTGTTGGAGGAGGGAGCATTGATCAGTAGCAGAGGGCGACGTAGGGGACACACCAGCGGAATGCTGGCCACGGAATAAGGGGTGATTTCAGTGCCGGCTGATGGATTCTCACGGGCAAGTGCCGGTCCAACCATTGTCATCGGCCGTGTTCTCCAGAGGCTTCTCGCACTCTCTGGTGGTGGCATCATCAATTTTCGGCTTGCACAATTGATGGCCATTGACAGAAACGCCTCTTCTCGGCGCTGTGTGGGATCCTCTCCTCGCCCACAGGTCACCCACCCGGCTTGTTGGTCGCTGGCCGCTGGCTGGTGGCCGCTGGCTGGTGGCCGCAGGCTGCAACGCCGCTGATAAATTGTGCATGAGGGGGAAACGACTTGGAGGCCCCTCGTCCCTCGACGTCGCCAGCACGAGAAAAAAATGGTAAGGACGGTGAGGCCGGGCCATCGGTATTCCAGCATTATCACCGTTGAGCCTTGGGCGTGAAAATCAACGTTGCGCACATTGGTGCCAGTGCGTGTTGGGCATGGTCCATCCGCTACACACCATCCGTCTCTGCAAATCTCGACGAAATCGACGCTCTCTATGGCGATGTATTCCACAGTGGGGGGGCGGAAGGTGCACCACTGAGTCAATGATCCTGCCCTACGTGGGCGGTGGTTGCTTGCTGGACCAATCACCAGTTTTCATGGACCGAAACTCGTCGAGTCCCACCGATAAACAAGACATCCGCCGCTCCATACTTGTTTTTTTTCTTTCGTTGGTTTTTTTTACAGCGCCATCCCACACCAGTACCCAGACATCTGGTCCAACTGGAGCCAAGAGTCCACGTTCCAACCAGACCCCTGGTGGTTCCATGGGCCGGTTCCCACACAACCACTCAAGCGTCGAAGCCTCTCGCGACGGGAACCCCGTCTGCCCCGCCATTCGACCTTGATATGACTGGCATGGACTCCCGTGGGTCATCATTCATCATCCCACAGCAGTGCGCACACACACTCGAGAGACCAGCAGCGCAGCGCCCATTGACGAAGAGGAGCTACACACCACCAAGAAGCACGATGACGGAAGACTTTGCTGATGCATGAGCCATAGGTCGAATTTGAACGGCCACGCAACGAGCAGCAGAATCTTTACCACCCTAGATCTAAGTTTTGACTAGAGCAAATATTGACATTCCCGAGGAGAACTACTTCCGCAACAAAAGAAGACATCTTCAAACAGCGTCCGTAGTCGCCATGCTCGATCTTCTCAAAACCCATCTCAAGGAAAGCCACCTCACCCCAAACCACCGCGACACCCCCCCCCTCAAATGCATGGGTAAGCTGTCAGCACGCGTTGACTATTAGGGACAAACGCCTTTAGCCCCTGGCCTCTTGTTCGGCCACCGGCCCACCAGCGCCCGCAAGAGTCACTGGCTGGGCAGGTGAAGAAGCAAGCATTTGCACCGTGGCCATGTGGAGGAACTTTTCTGACACGTCAGTTACAGGCGCATGCTCTCTCCAGTTGGCCGGGCCTGACGGTCCACTAAGCAGGGGAGGGGACGGTTTCTGGTGCTCCGTGCTCAGTGCTCCGTGTACCAGCAACTCGCCGTGGCTTGCCTGTGCTTGTATGCTGGTGTGTCTTGGTGGTTGTGTACTTCGTATTGTCTACGAGAGGCTGGGTGACGCCCAGCAGAGGGACCGAGAGGATACGACGATGTGACACATCTAAGCGAGAAGAGATCGGAAAGCGTTTGTAATGCCGTAGGTCTGGCATGCACCAGATGTCTTGGTCAATATAAACGAAGCATTAATATCCTTGATGGGATTCTAGGACACACTATTGACACTAGTGGCCATCAATGTCAGTGTCTGGTTATTGCGCCGTGGTTGAACAGCCAGCTGAGCCGACGCCAACAGAGCTCATCACCGGAAACCGATCGGGGACCGTTGGCGATGCCACAGTCCAAAACTCGGGCCAATTCTAGCTGCACCAAGGAAAAGTTACGACCCCCAAAACGCTTATAAACAAACATTCACTGAAGCGATCGGGTCGGTGGCAGCAGAGACGTGAAATGGATCTGCGCCGGGCCAACATGACTCGGTAGGGTTACCGCTGCGGCTCGTACGAGAGGCCGGAGCAGTGCAACACCTGCAAGCGTAGTGTATGCGCTGTACCTGTGCCATACAACGTTGTAGATGAAGACTGCTGGCCAACCATCAGATGTCAGCCAGCACGCCTATTAGCCAGGACCAGTATGCTGGGTCCTGTCCCGACTTGAGTTTCGTAGGTGGGCGGCTAGCAATCTTGCTTGCGATTAACAGATTTCTAGGCAACGAATAAAAAGCGCCCCCGTCGCTCAAATATTACCACATTCGAGCACTCCGTAGATGGGGACTACTAGTAAGGATAATAATGACAAGGGTGGGCCTCGATTCTCCAGACTCACTCACAGGCTGGAGGGACCCTGGGCAGCGCCTCATCCTCGCAGACGACTCTAGATTCGAGATCAAGCGTGCATCTAGATTGGAGTCTACAGTGCTCTCTGGCATCAACAGACAGGGGCCGTATAATCCGATACAGCACCCGATAATAGCCAATCTACACGTGTACGCCGCCGCCGCCGCCGCCGCCGCCGCAAATGCTCTCAGTGCACGTCGCATTGGACCCGAGACAGCATTTCCAACGGGCTTCGAGGTTGCTTGGCGGGCCAGTGGTTGAGAGGGAGGCTGTGTGGCGTGCCGGCCTGTACATTGCCCAACTCTTCCCGCTGTTTTCGAGCAAAAAGGATCAGAACTGACTGGTACGAATAGCGGGTATGAAACGGCCGGCGCCTTTTTGTGATAGCTCGAATCGCTCCGGGTAGGCATGACATGCAACGCACATGGCGTGGTTGGTACCTCGGCCTTGATAGGACGCAATCCGACGTGAGTTGGACAACGCTCTTCGCGATGCGCACTCGCGGTCCCGACCAGTTGGTGCGCAGCCCACTTGGTGCCTCCGCGCGATTCCGAGGGGGGTGCGATCTATCGGATGTGTGTATGTTTTCTTTTCTTTCCCTTTTGGCTGATCCAAGGGACTGGTGTGCCTATGGATTGCTGAGGCAATATCAAACTAGGTAAAAATTACCCAAAATTACGTCAGGATGAAACGCTGATGAAATTTCAAAGACGCAGTGTTGAATGAAACTCCCTCCGCTCGTCAACCTAGGGATGCAACTAGCAATGTCATTCTGCATGTCCTCATCTCATTCTGCCTCCACCAAACATCCCGAGCCACCAATTCTGCTGGACCAAAAAAAAACGGGGACACAACCACGTACGCCGCCCTCCGGCCCGAGTGGGACAGTATGCAGCTAACCAGCGGCACAAGCATCAAAGAGGAGAGGGGGAACGGACAGAAGGACTGTGCAGAGAACGCAGCAGAGAAGAAAGTGGAACGGAGGAATAGAGAAAATCTGGACAGCGCATCATGACCCCGGTTCTCCGCCGATGCGGGTGCTTGAAGGAGATGGGGATGCAGATTTGGCTGCGGGTGGCTCCAGGTTCCAGGTTCCAGGTTCCGGGATTGCCCATGGCCTCCCGCGGTGCCAACGTCGTTACGGCCGACGGGTGTTGGTGCGCTGGTGTTGCCAGTGGCTGTGGGCGGGAGGCAGGGTCCCATTTCTCTCGGCTTCTTAACTGCTGGACAGTGGTGTGTGCGTGTGGTGGATGAACATGTTCGTTGCAGCGCAGGGTTCTTGGGTAGCAATGGAGGAGTGGTGATGCAGAGTGCCAGACATGCTCCCTGCATGGAACAACATATCCAGTCCAAAACACAACTCGTAAGGATGCTTGACGCAAAGGAAGCACCTACTTCCACAAAGATTCCATCATGGGGAATCCTGCTCGTCGGCTCCGAATCATCCTTCCCTTGCACTGCCAATTCCGCTCTTTTTTTAGGCTGTCAAACGTCAGGGCTTCACTTGCGGCCGTCCGTGCCCCGTGGGCAACAAACACAAACAGCATTAAATTTGGGGTGCACAACTTTCAACTGTGAGGTACATATCCGTACATTCCTGAAGCAAGCATGACATTTCACCACATCAAACAGCAGCCAAAAAAAAAAAAAAAAATAGAGAGAGAGAGAGAGAGAGAAGGAAAGAAGACATTGGTGTGGCGTGAATCGCGAATCGCGAATCGCAGACGGGTTGTCATGCAATGTGATGGGTGAAATGTCGTATGGTTGGGCCTCACTCCGGTGAGGTTCAGGTTCATCGTCTTGCCTCCGACAGTTCTCGTAGCTCCTGTGGAGAACGGAGTACGGAGTACAGACTGTCAGAGTGTCAGGGTACGCGGGCCGTACTGGCCGGCTGGACAAACCGTCGTAGGCGAGCGAGGCGAGATGAAGTAATGGCGAAGGCGGGCCCAGCTGGTTGGGTCAAGCCACTCCTAAAACAGGCATTGCGCTGCTCCTGTTGCGCTGGCAGGCTTGGCAGGCGGGAGACGGGAAGCGAAAGGCTGTAGAGCCCACTGTCAACTGTACTTGCACCATGCCAAGTACGGAGCCTCTGTACGCGTCTGGACCACATAGGCACCACGCTCAAGGTACTCCGTAGACAAAGATAAGTTTGCGTGTCCACCATAATCCAACCCCTTGCCGGTTCGTCCAGCATCATCATCCCGCATTCATCCTCGCGCAGCGCTTGAGCGCCTTTGGCTTCGTAGAAGCCACCTCATTGAGCAAGCAACGAGGGAGGGGGACGACCCGTCAAGCCAAGTCCGCCAAGTCCGCCCACGCAACCAGAGTTTGAGAGCCATCGTGGACGCATCCCTCCCAATGCCATCCCTGCATCTCCTCCGAGTCGGGGGGCCCTGGTTCAGATCGGCCAGTGAGATGCGTAGCTCCGCGCTACTGGTGCCCACCTGATCCGCTCTACTGGGTATCTGTTATGTTGTCGTTTTTAGACTCGGCAAAGTTCTGATAAACGGTTATTTGTTAGTGCTTGATCAATCAAAGGCCAACCAGCAAGATAGGGAGAGGCGATCCCTGCCATCACCAATCTCCGTCAGCATGCCTCGTCGGGTAGGGAGTACAGAATACGTCGTATGTTACGAGGCTCCAGGAGGGTTCTTTTGACGTGCCAAAGGTGTAGGTAGTTTGGTGCTGTTGATTGCATCTCTTGACAATGCCCAGCTAGGCGAATAGCTGCCTGGCGGATGCAAGCAAGCTACCCGCGCACACCGAATGCATGCATGCTCGGACTCATCCTCTCAGACACCGACTAATTATCTGGAAACTCCCATTTTTGCGTCACCCCAGGAGAGCTGAGCCCATTTCCACTGTGTTACAGCCGTCCCAGCCATCTGGTATCGTGCCAAACGATTGCTCCAGGTCCATACTCGTTTTGGCCGGTCGCGTTACTTCTGCTGAATGCTAGGGCGCGAACTAATGCTGTCGTTATAGTTTAGTGTTTCGCTAATTGTTCAACATCAACTTGCTGCCTGCCTGCCAACTAACTAACTGCCTGCCTGCCGGGACTTGTCACGGCACCGTGTCGCTGCGTCCCCTCATTCGTACATCCATGGGATGCGTTCCTCCGCCATCCCCTTCTTCGCTGCTATTACCGAGAGGATGGTCCAGTACGGGCGTATATGCACGCTAATCACACTGGCTAACCTTTCACGGTACAATGTTGCCGCCAGTGAACGGGAGAAAAGACTCTCACCGCCTCGCTGGGACAACTCATGTGGCTTTGCTAACCAGACACGGCTGTCAAGCCATGGTTGACCAATGAGACTCTGCTTCGGCTATGAGCAGACCGTCCTGCTGGGATTCATAGAATATGTAGTCTGTATTGGCCTGAGAAAGAAGCACGTTGGATCTGCCGTGGTGGGTCTTGTTACTTGTTCTATTACCTCGTTTCACTGAATGATGCTACTTAATCGGCAGGCATAATTAGTAGATATGGGATTTCAAGACAGTGTCGTTAATTACGGATACGTTTCGTTTGATCAGCACAGGCCTCAACCGCGTAAATTAGAGTTGCCGTACTCGGAGCTCCGTGTGAGCCAAGCAAATCTGAGCCCTACCTCGCTGCGTGCCTGCCAGAAATGCAAGCGGCGCTTTGATGTCTTTCAAAAGGACCTTGGCTTGCGCTGAGCGGCTGCACGAACATGAATCCTACAGCCACCTACAGAGTCTGGATTACGGCGACTTCCAACAAGGCTTCCCTTGGATGCATCATGCATCATTCTGTTGCCACCGGGTGACGATCCTCCGAGACGTGCGGAAACAACACGGAGCTGCTAACCAACCTCAATGCCATCGACTCCAATCCCAGCAAACGAAATGCGACCTTACAAATGCAGTCGCCTTAGTCTCGACAGACTCTTGCACAAAGGCAGCGACCTGACAGTTATGTAACTCAAACACGGATAAAAATCGACGGCCCATGAGAGAGATCTTCAAAGCCAATGCTACGCGCGACGAATCAGACCACGGCTCACACCACAACTCATGATCCTTGCCAGAACTTCCCATCCATCCATCATCCGTCATTCATCATCCATCACCACCCAGAGTACGCCGACGTCCGTACGTCACATCAATCCCAGCCGGTTGGTTGCACCCCAGCAAATCCGCAGTGGGAGGAGAAAACGGGGCTCGGTCCCTCCGTCCTCCGCCCGACCTGCAAAACGCATGCATTTCTTGCTTCCCCGACCCTGGCTACATAGACATATATATCCATATCTACGACGTGGTATGGCAAGAGTGGCTTCAGAAACGGCGCCCCATTCCCCCTCCCGTTAGGCTAGGTGCCACACTTGCGGACTCCAGTTTGGCACATATCGTATGGTACAGGGTATCCCAGTGTCTGGTGCTAGTCCTTTGGCAGAAGCGAAATCACTTGGTGACAAAATCTCGGCCATTTTGCTTCTCTAGTCATAGAGTCTGGCCATATAGCCGTCTCCCGACATGATTGTAGACATTTCTCGTTACAAATGTAGGTGCTGTGTGGTACTAGTATTCCCCACGGGCTTTTCAATGATATCCCTGCGGTTAAAATGCCGTGGCTGCAGGAGTCGTCAACAAGGGCAGGAGACAAGGCAATAAACAATATCATGGAGTCACACCACCTAAAACGGGAGTATTCTGGCGAATTATCATACCGTTTATCCCAGCAGTGCCCGGCCTCCGAGGCATGTCCTTTCAACCAGGTCGTCTATTTTGAGCCATTAATATTGGGGTTAAGGGGTTATTCTTGGCGCGGAAGAGTACACCTCGGCTGCTACCCGTTTGTTGCCGTGACGTGCATGCATGAATGAGTTGTTGATGGCACCTTCGTGTCCCGGGTAGCTTCCCCGACATGGATAATACTAGAGGGTTTCTTGTCGGGCTGGATGGAGCCCCATGAAATGTGTGTGACATTGATGATGCGTTGCTCACGTATTAGCCGTTGAGGTATAGATGCTAAGATTCGTGTGGACTTTATGGATTGTATTCCGCAACATGAAGTGATGATGCCTATGAAATTCTTCATGGCCACACACCACCACGACCGCTATCTCTTAACCGGATGGCTCTTTCAGCGCACATTTGTGTCAAATTGTAGGAAGATGATTGAATGTTCATGTCAAGAGGCGAAAAGCACAACATAAACCCCAAAGGGATAAAACCAGAGCGGGAGAGATATAGACAATAAACATATTCTATGGAAATCAGCGAGGTGTTATTTGTCTTGCACACAGCAGGCAACAGTTCTAAACAGAAACAAACCAACCCAAGGGAACCCGATGGCTAATATGATAGGTATTCCTCAATCTCAACTATGCTTCAGCAGAAATCATACTCAAAAGAAGCATTGTGCAAAATAGACATACAACAACGATATTATTGAGTTCCTATGGCTGGCTTCACGCGGTTCGCTCAGAACCCATCCTCAGAGTGTCCAGGGTGGGCAGGAACGCCGTGGTGTCGTCATTTCGGATCAACTACGGCAGAACCGTAACCTGCATGACTACTACCCATAGTAGGAGAACCTTCATTTCCCATAACGGCCGACGCGAGAAAACATCGAAACTATCGAAAATACTACGCATTCACGTTCTTTAATAGATATTCAGCTCCCTCGCACGCGAACATCCACTCGTTGCCAGTCCCACAGCTCCCCAAGGAAACCCACACCTTCAACTCGCGACTGTGCCTAGTCCCCGCGCACAGTCTACCTCTCTTGCCCCCGTTCTTCGCGAATAACTATATGCACCAAGTGCCTTCTGAGTCTTCACAACGATCTCCAAATCGCAGCTCCTCTCCAAGCTCTCAATCCTCTCAACATGGCCTTCTTCACAACGGCACCAATGGGCTCTATCGGGTTCGCTCCAGTGACTCTAGCAGTTACTCGCCACGCTCAGTCGCCGACAGCCGCCGAGACTCGGTCGAGGGAGTCGATGCCGATATTCTCGATGAGAAGCTACGCGGATTGAGTCTCCGCGGGTCTTCCAAGAGCCGCCGCTCTGTCCCTGGCCAGAGAATTTTGGACTACGAGAATGCCTCGTCACCGCCAACACCAAGGCAGCCCCTAGGCTTTCGCGTCATCAAGGGGTCTGACTCACAGTCCAATGGCATGAAGCTTACAGACTTCCCCAATGGTTAGCCTTCAGATTAAACTTCAGCCATGTCCCTGCTAATGTGCAAATTTCTTAGAGATTCTGACCCATATTTTGTCTCATCTACATCCCGATTCGCATGCCTCGGTCGCACTGGTATCCAAGCGCTTCTACGCGCTTGTCACGACACCGCACGCCTGGCGGATGGCTTTTCTCCGATATTTTCCAGGCCACTCTGTACTCGAGAATAAAACTGGAAAGGCCACGACTGACTTATGGAACGAGCCAGCATCAGATGTGGTTCGTTCCGAGACTCGGTACTTTGCTAGATTGACCGCTCTTGCCACTTGGCGGAGCGAATATCTCTTCCGTACTCGACTTATTCGAAGTCTGATGCGCGGTAAGCCGGGAGCTGGATCTGGCAGTATTGGTTCGTCAGTACGAGGAACTCAATCTGGAAAGAAGAGCGGCGCCGTCCTGACGTACAACTCGAAGCTGCCCTGGTTGGTGACAAACATCCATGCCGTTTTCTCGAATGGCAAGAAACCGCCTAGGGCGATTCAAGGTGCACGAGATCTTGGGGTAGCTTCATTGAGTGATCCGACGACTGGGAAGATTGAGAAGTGGGGTCTCGAGGATCCTTACACATCTGCCCAACTCGACGAAGTTGAACCAAACCTGGTACCATTTGGTCTTGGAGAAGGACATGCTGCCGTGCCGAATGTAATGGATGTCAGCCAGCCTTATGGTGTCATTTCAGGGGAAGGATTTCCTGGCGGCCGTGCCTACTACCGGGGAGTCAGTGAATTGACTGGTCGATACCTCGACGCAGAGACCGGCGTCGTGGACACGTACCCTGATATTCCCAAGATTCCTGAAATGTCAGATGCCATTTGCAGCGTTTGGATTGCCAAGTCATCAGCCGTTCCAGCTGCCACACAGTCTCTCTGTGGCATGCTGACCGGCTCAGCTCTTGGAGTGGTTACTGCCTACTCCATCGGTTCGGAGGCTGGTAGTTCATACTATGCCAACGGTGAAATGACTATGCGATGGGTGCTCAGTCCCGGCGTCCCCATCATCAGCCTCAAAGTCGACGACAGCTACAGCATAAAGCGTAGGCTGTCTAAGCGGGTCTGGGCGGTTGCCCTGAACGCTCTAGGTGAGGTGTATTACTTGACTGATACCGCTGTGGCACCAGCCAACCGGACAAAGGGCGAGGATGTCACCAAGAATGCCTGGCATGTTGGCCGATCTGTTTATTGGCACCTTGTTGAAGAAACTCGCCGAGTAGCTCGGCCCAACGATATGGATAGAAATGCTATTCGCGGTGCCTACTCGCCACGGTCCTCAGCAAATGCATTGAATCTTACCAAGGACCAGCTGGCTGCAGAGGCTCGAGAGATGGAAAAGTTCCTGCGGCATAAACCTGCACATTTCCGAAAAGTTTGCGAGGGTTGGGACATGCAACGGAGACTGGAGGTGGACTTTGCAAATGAGGACGAGAACGGCGTCGGAGAGGGCATCTTTGTAATTGACTGTGGTCTGACTGAGCATGTTCCGGCTCGCGTCCAGCGGTACTCGAGGTCAGCAACTGTTCAACAGGTTCCTGCAACCGAACCAGGGAGTGCAGGCCCAACTCCGGCCCCGCCTCCGCCGTCGCTCTTTGGATCTCGGGATGCTACCCCGGGGCTACAGTCCTCTTCTGTTTCCGAGACCCAGTCTCCAAGGTCGCCACCTCCAATACCCCAGTCTCCTTCATCGTCAGCAGCTAGTCGTCATGATTGGACCAGCCTGACCTTTGAACTGAAAGCTCATAGCAATGCAACAATCTCTGCTTCTGGGCTGGACTGCTCTTTCCACTCATTGGTAACAATGGCTGAAGATCCCCTCAATTCCATCAACTTGCCATCGACGCCTGCGAATACTCCTCGGCCTGACCATGGAGCGGGGGAGATTCCAGGACGCCGAGCACGTTTGTTCGCGATCGGAACTACAACCGGCGCTGTCATTGTTTGGAACGCCCGTGAACGGGACAAGACAGGAGGAATCCACCCAGTGCGCACGATCCAAACAGAGTCTCCAGAGATTTCGAGCATTGCGGTCAGCGCACTGTACCTTGTTCATGGAGGTAGTGATGGACTGGTTCAGGCTTGGGACCCCCTCGCCTCGACGATGGAACCTATCAGGACCATCAACTCTAGATCAAACGGTCGAGTGCCTCGCCACATGATAGCCATGAATCCTACGCTACGTGAGGGCAACTACTCTGCTGTTGGAGCCATCTTTTTGGACCCTGATGCTACCATCCTGCGCGGTGTTGTGTCTTTTGGAGCCTTCTTACGGTACTGGACATATAGCTCCCACGGTCAAGCAGCAGGTCGCAAGAGACGTCATAGACACTCTGATTACCATGGTCGAGTCGCTAGCAGACGCCTGGGAGGTACCGTAGCTGGGTATATTGCAAATGAAGAAGCCGAGCTTCGCCGCGAAAATCAGCAACGAGCTCGGGAACAGTCTCGTTTGCAAAAGCGATTCGGAGTTGGCGCCCTCGGGGACCTGACCGAAGAGGAGGCAATGCGATATGCTCAAATGGTATCCGAAGAGGCATTTCTCATGGACGAGCAAAGACGGGCAAGCGATTCAGCCGCGGATGCTAGCTTAGATACTGCATCATCATTTAGTGAAACAACGACGGACACCTTGACGCCAGAGCCTAGTCTTGTGGAGTCGAGCCCTCCTCCCAACTACATCACTACCGATAACGAGAGCGATTACGAGCAGCAAATTCAAAAGGCCATCCAGCTGTCGCTGCTCGAGGGAGTCAACGACTTGGGGCAGTCACCCCGGGGCAACAGCTCTGGAGATTTCGACTTTGCCATCAAATACAAGTCCAAGGGCGGTAAAGGGGCTAGACGCTCGGGGTCGAGTTCACCCTCGGCTAGCCATACTCCCATGAATGGAGCAAGAGCCGGCCCGTCGGCACAGGCTGCTAATGAGGATGAGGATCTGGCTATAGCTTTGAGCCTCAGTATACAGGACCAACAGCTGGCCTCCGAGTCGTGGTCGGCACTTTCGAGTCCACGCGGTGAAGGAGAGGCTTTCCCTGCGCTGGAGAGTGAGGGCATCGGTAAAGGTAAGGGAGTACAGCGGTGGTGAATGCGAGGCGGGGAACGCTCAGTGGACGGACATGGGGAAATGCGAGAGTTGTCATTCTATTTTGTTCAAAGTCGATTGTAGCCAGCGCTTATTACTAGCGGCGAGCGACGTGTTGTTTAGATTTCAGGGGTTTGATCGGGATGTGTTGTGGTTTCTGTGCTATTTAACAAGTTGGCCCTCATCGTTCAACACGAGTGCGCCTGAATTCATATGATGCTGGAGAGGATGTGCAGAAGATTGTTCCGAGTGATGTGCCTTGACATATTAGCATCTGCCACAGCAATAATGTTCGATCCGCCAGTTGAACCGTGTCGTGAGCGACACTGCTCTACACCACAACGACGTGTATACCCTCTCGTCTCAGCCAACCCACTCCCCTCGTCAAATACACGCCTCCTTGACCTCTGCAGTATTCCACCCTCCCTCTATCAACGATATCAGACAATTTTTACCGTTACGCATATATATATATATATATCATTGGAAAGACACATCGCGAATGTGCATGTCCCCGTCCACCACCGCCAGCTCATCAGTATCTCCGCCTCACTTCTACGTGGTGCCGTGCCAATCCGTTTGCTTGCATACTGATCCATCATGGAGCACGTAAAACCCACTCACTTCGATCGTAGACCCAATCAACCTGCAACAGCGGAAGCGCAGGCCACGACGGAGCAGCCACGACGGCGCGCAAGTCCTCCATAGACACGGCGATTCAACAACCAGTCTTATTCCTATGACCCTTCTTCTTCAACTGCCGACACACCTCGCGCACCGAACCTCGTCCATGACACGCGCTGCGCGACCGGCTTAACTAAAGACAGAGTATATAAAAGCACCATGCTCCCATCTACCCATCCCGCATGCTCATTCTAAACAAACTGATGATTATTCGTGCAATACGCATGTGCAGATTTTAAGAAGTGTAACATCTCACGTGTTGAGCCGTTGATGTCACTAATGGCTGCCCAGGCCCAAGCATTAAATTAATCTCCGAGGTTTGTCAATTCACCAGTGTGAGCACAAACCAGTCAACCCCCCTGGAATCCCATAGTTTCATACCCCGAGTGATCGACACAACCCGCCAGAACAACTGAAGCCCCGTTGACGGGCGATCTTTATTGCTTTTCCTCACACTAGATTATCGAGAATGCCTTGCATGGGAAATGAAGTGGCCGGGGTCGCAGGTTTACAAGCACCGGGTGAATAGTTCACCGATAAATATTACCCAACTAGAGTGTAAATTTGCGAATGTATTGTATATAAATACAGTACCCATTCCATCTCAATGGTCTGGGCTATATAACTCAAAATGCCAACCGGCCTGATCATACAAATAATAAAGAGCCCGGAATCGGGTGTGAAGCAATATCCAAAAAAGCAGTGAACCGTCACTGCCACTCGTTTCCCGTCGAGACATACCCAAAACCCGTCATTAAATCAATCGTCTACCATGCGAAATGGGGTATCGTCTCCACGTTGAAGCGCGCCCTAGAAAGAATTGAAACAAAGTATAAAAGTTAATGCCTCATGCATCATAAATACCGGGATATCCACCCCACTGCCAGAAACATATATGCACACTAGTATGCTCGTAAATGTCCACCTAGACCCTGTCCCTATGTTTTGTTAGTTTTGAATCCCCTCAAAACAAAACCCAAACGCCAATCGCTATGCAAATTCCAATCGCACCAATGCGCATATCCGGTCGAACTATTCCAGCGGCATCTTCCTCATCGTTCGGCGAGCTCGTCTCGATGGGGAAGTCGTTCATCCACGTCCCCGAAGGTGTGAAAGTTGTTGTCACTGATGTGCCAAAAGGATACGGTATTGTCAGGGTAGACACGACCACCCCAGAAGGTCCGATAGTAATCGTCTGGCCGCCAATCACCGTCGTCTTCATATGTGCTCCAGGACCAACTGTAAAAGTCACCCCATTGATAACCACGAGCGAAGGAACAATCTTGGAGATTGTCGCTCCGCCCACAATCTCGAAGTCTGTCTCTGTCTTGTCCACGCCGAGGCCACCAAGCATCGTCCCGTGGACCAAGGCACCGGATGGCCCGATGGTAATGGTATCATCGTCGACCACCTCGGTGACACGCGGAAGGTTGGGCCCATATGTAAATGTAGTGGAATGCACCACAATGATGCTCTGTCCAGCGGCTGTAAGCAACTCACCACCGGCCACAACCACATCTGTCGCCTGCGGCGCCCCGGTTGTATCGAAAGTCAGGGCTTGGCCGTTGACGAGAACCGTGCCCGGGCCAATGGACACGCTATTGCCGTCGATTATGGTCTCGAATCCGCCAGGCCCCATGGTCAGGGTGTGGCCATCGATGATGGCTAGTGATCCCGATACAGATAGTGCAGCGCCACCAAGCTGTCTTTGAGTAGGCGTGGGTATTGCCACATCCGGGCCTTGAGGCACCGGCTTTGTGAAAGTAATACCTTCGCCTTGCACAGCCGTTGGGAGGATGGTAAAAGTCCCGCCGTCAACGGTGACAACCGTAGTCATGCCGGGTCCTAGGTTGTTGAAGGTCGAATGATTAATGATGACCTGACTCCTACCCGCAGTCACAGAAAATGAAGGCTGCGGCGGCTGGTTCTGCACTGGCTCAGGATCATTTATTCCACCGCCACCACCGCCACCTTGATGCGGCACCGTCTGGTGGTTTCCATTACCAGGACCAGCTCCAGGAGGAAGCTTCCACGATTGGCTGAAATTCGGCGCAGGGCTGGGAGAGAACACGACGGATGGATTTTTATCCGTCGTAACAAAAGTTATAATTGATGAAAAGAACGGCACCTCTGGTGCGGGCAGCGGGCTTGCCTTGGACGTGATGAATACAGGTGAAGGCGTCTTGGTCCTGTGGGCCGCAGTGGCACTTTCAGAAGTACCACCAACAGGAGGATGCATGAAGCCGAACGAATGCGTCAGAGCCGACGGCTCCTCAGTATCAGAACAGTAGTTTGGGACTGTAAGAGGTTTGAAGGGGGGCGTATATTGACTGCTGTTGCCATAGTATGTAATTGTTGTCGTGTGAACGACAGAAAAGATAGTGACGGCCTTGTTCGAAGGCCTCGGCGTGCATCTTCCTGACGCCGTCACCGTCTCATTGGGCGTGATCGCTTGGGGTTGTCCACCCGGCGATTTAGTGCGATGCGCTCCATTTTTACGACTTCTACTTGTCAACCAGGTCGGCGAGGGTGTAGTGGTGGAGGTAGTAGTGTGAGTAAGCCGGTCTTGTGATGACGTACTCAAAGTCGATGAGTTATTTATGATCGTGGATTGTGTGAGGTTGTGGTGTGACGATGAGGATCCCGGCGGTATTTGTGATGAAAATGTGCTGGACGAATACGTCGTCTCAAGCGTCGAGAAATCGGCACTGGGGACGAAGTGCCGTGTCAGGGTTTCTGATGTTGATATGGATGTGGATGTCGGTATTGTAGAGGATATTGTACTTGAGCTGGTCGGGTCCGATTGTGTCGAGTGCTGTGACCTGCGCTCAGTACTGTCGAGGTAGCTAGGGATCGGGTTCGTTGATATTGAGGCATCGAATTGGAGACTGCTACTAGTGCTAGCTACTACTGATGTGAGTGAGGTTGAAGGATTGGAGGAATTCGCTGAAGCGATATAGCGTGGTAGAAGGTTGTTTCCGAAACCTGTATATTGAAGTGTAAGTGAATTGAACCGTTTCATTGGTAGTCATAGTGCAATGACGGATGAATTTGGATGAGAGAGGTAGACGGGATTTCAACATACGTCTTGGGACATCAGCAGCGCTGCTGGATGATAGTAGTGCTGCACCCAACAGCAAGACACTATCGACTCGCATCGTTGTGTTGGGCGTGTCTTCGCGACACCTTGACTCTCTACTGGGGAGTCGGTGGTGGTCGCAGGTCTTAATCCCACAAGGATGGAATTTCCGTGGGTCCGTAGAACTTGCAGCGCGCTAAGTTGAGATGAATTGATACGACATCACCCTTTGGGTGAGGAGTGACTTCGACGGCGGAGACTGGACATGTTGAATTGGGATGTCCTTCAGGGTTGTCTCCGATATGATGACCTTGACTTAGAGAGCGAGCCAAGCGGCAGCTTAGTAGAATCTACCGAATCACCCGGTGTAGCCTCAACTGGGTTGGGAAATGGGTGAGGAGGCGAAGCCACGTTTGAAGACCAGAGACAGGCGGAGAACTCGACTGTGGTGAGGCGAGACACGAAATATTCGGTAGTTGGTGGGAGAGGGAGTGCGATGCAAGAGAGAGGGAACGTTGAGAGTGGGATTTGAGTGGTGGAGGATGGGAGTCAGTGCTGCAGATGTGGAAGAGAGACATGTACGCAGTAGACAATGGGATGGGTGGTGCATGTACAATTAGTATGGAGGAAGGAAGGACGCCATCGGTCACTAAGAGGTTCATACCCATGGGCTATGATGCCCCACGCTGGACTGGCGGTACCTGCTGGAACAAGGTCAAGGTACAGTAGGTAAGGCAAGGAAGGTAGGGCAGAACAGGCAAGAGCGAAGTGGACTGGGAGATCACGCTACACTCCTCCGTCCATCGCAAGAGTGGTGAGTGGGCGGGCGGGCGTGGGTGGTGGGCATGACAATCATCGGCCCGCTCTACTGGAGACGTTGGCATCACTGGGGGAAGGAGGCATCTCCTGCCGGCCAGAACTTGCACGCTTGACGCTCTGGATGCTCCATAACGAGCATGTACATCAGCGGGTGACTTGTTCAGCTGGGCAGCCTGGGCAGCTTCCGTCGGTGCTAGGTCGCCCGGCTAGGGACATGATCCGGACGCGCTACAGCGAGAGAGCGAGCGAGAGAGAGACAGGCTGAGCAGGAGAGACCCCATCCGCTGAAATGCACGTCTCCCTCTGTACGGAGCATGTACATGTATCCAGATGGTGGGCTTTTTAGCACCGACCTGTGCAGGCTAAGATGCTGAGTAGCTAACTAATTGGGACAAGGGCTCGGTCTAACTGCTAGAACGGCGTAAAGAGGCGCTGCATGCCCAGGCCAGTTCCGGCCCAGTGGCAGACCAGCCACTCCGGGACGTCAAGAATAACCCACGCATCAACTCATATTAGTAGTATGGGAACCCGTGCGGGCTAGTTCTTCACCCTTTGGACCACTCTACTGCCTTGCATAAATCTTGGGGGTGGTGGAAGACACCGGGGCAGCCACAACGGGGAGCCCCGCCGAGGAGAGAAGCCGTGCCAGGCATCCGTCCAATGTGCTGGGCTCAGTGTCTCACTTGCTGGGTCTTTCCTTGCCTCCCTCCAGGTAACATCTGTTCTACCTGCAGTACTCCCGTACTTGGGATGAGATCTCTCAGCCCTTAGCAGCACCGGCACAAGCCACCAAAGGCCATGTCTGGCTCTAGCTTCCTTTCGCTGCCTCCGTAGCCTGTGCAAGGTTGGTCCTCGGGCAATAATAAGACAATCGTCGGGTGGCAGAGTCCTACCGAAGGTGAATCCTCCTGTCAGCATCGACAATTTAGATTTAAAACGAGGCTGGGAAGACAGATACCCCCGATACTGCTGATAGTGGCACACGCAGCAAAGTACCATAGGCTCCTTCCTGCCTGTCCGCCAGTATCATAGGTGACAAACGCACTACAGTCTCCAATGCCATGAGTTGCAATCTCGGCACTAATAAGCGTTCCTACTGTTAATTCCCATGACTTCCCAGCCTTGTTCTTGTGATTCCGAAATGAAGGCTTTTCTGGAGCCTCTCTCTAATATCCTACATGAGCACGCAGCACGAAACGAAGTACTCGACGCAGAGTAGAATGAAATGTCTCGGCCCCTGCATGCGACCACACCAGGGGACTGACACGTAACTTTTTAGTTGCTGTTGGTTGATTGCTTTTCCTTCTTTTCTTTTTCGTCCTCTGCCACCTGGGTTACCATCCCCTTCCAACTCCCTGAAAGCTGACAGTAGAGCTCTTAATCCGACGAAGGCCTTTATTAATCTCGCAAATCGAGCAATCTACTTCTTACTCTATCCACTACTTTGCCCCCCCCCTTGTCCCAACTGCCCTGCTAATGGGCCGTCGATCACCGGAGACTGGCAACGCAGCTATTTCCCATGCTAACTGGTGGCGCTGCCGTTGGCTGAACCTTGTCAGAGTCCTTATCAGCCCCTGGACGAATCTGACTCCCTCATTGAAGACCCGTTTAAACTTTGGGTGTTGCGCTCCGTGTTGCGCTCCGTTCGACAACGCACGCACGCACGCAAAATTTTACTGCCGATGAACAGGTCAATGTCCTCGTGATGGCGCCCGTGTGCCTGCCGCTGTCGACACCCGGGATACCCCGTGTCTTGTTGACTGCCCCCGTGCGAAAATCAGGCACAGGGGGGCTCGTTCAGCGCATAAACGGCACGGGTGCAGGCGCATGCCAGCGAGCATTGACGATCCCCGTGATGGGCTATAGTGCTGCACAGACCTTGCTGCACTCACTGAATCGCTACCGAGTAATTGCTACTACGTTGTATGTACGATGGCAGTTTTCATGTAATCGCGCCACACGCTCTGACTCTACCTGACTCGACTGCCTTGTCAATATGGTGGCGGATTTTGTTTTCTACTGGAATGTTGGCAACTTGTTGATCCATGTGCCACCCCTACTGTATGCTGGGTCGTCATTATTATGCTCCTGCCAATTACGCGGGCGCGTTGTTATTGTTGACCACGTCTCTGCGTGCCTGTCACTGAGAACTAATACCAAGTCTCTCAGTCCATGTGGCGCATCTTGGCGGGTGGATGTGAGGGTGCACGCGAGCGGCCAGCTGTCTGCCGAATACCCACAGCAGTACTACATTGAACGGGGGCATGAAATCGACTTGATCTTGAGCCGCTTGCTTGACCCAACGGCTTGTGACGATCAACTGGCAGGGCGTAGAGCGACCGTCCTTGTATTTTCACAGACCGTGACTTGCTTTTCAAAGGCCATTGTGAAGTATATGTTGCTTGCTAGTTTTACTTGAGGCTCAGTCGTGTCTTGTCTTCCCTGATTCCATCTATTCATAGCTGTCACTCTGATATGCTTAGCAGCCTCCGACATTCCTCGTCCCTTGAGCAGCAAAGGATGGCCGTGACGGAGTCAAATACCGGATACAGCCGCGATGGGAACGGTAAAAACGGCCATATTCGACATCCTGGGGAATATCAATTACCGGCAACAGTTGACCAATGGCACCAAACTCGCCCAGGCTTTAGCGTTGGTGAATATCTCATCGACCAGGGCAATTGCACACGCCCTTAGTTGAGCTCTACCCGTAATTTTCGTGATGACAGCCCACGGTCGGAAACTCTTTCAGACCCGAGCTCCGAACTGAACATGGTTCCCATATACTGTGGCAAGCACGTACCGCCGTCTCGCCTATTGAGAGAGGTTGGAGCAGTCATTTGCTGACCGTGACGTGTGCAGGTTGCTTCTTCTTCTCATTTCCCGCTTGAGACATGCACAGACGCTGGCTCCCAGCCCCGTTGCCTAGCCGTATTGCACCTTTCTGATGAATCATCTAGCCCTTGCAGCAGCTGGCTTACAATAGTATTAGTATTACGTCCTGTAAACGCGCCTGCAGTGGGACGGATGCTTCCAAATACTGGTGTCTGGACCATAGCCTCGTGGGCCCGACATCTCGGACGGCTTGGCTATCGTATTTCAGGTAGAGACATTCTGGACACTCACACCGGGAGCAAGAAGCCGCGGCGCCATGTTCCCACGGACCTCACCTGCCCAATCGACTTTAACTTCGACTAGCGACATTCTGCAATGCACAGATCAATAAACCCAACCGTAGAGGTACCGTCCAGCAATACATAGTGATAATATGATCGGTACATATAATAACACGCAACTACACGGAGCCTAAAACGACGCCCCGCGGCGCCTGGAGCCATGCCAAGCATTCACCATCGATGCCATAAAGGCTAGCTTGGAGGGAAGAGAGCACTTTAACGAGATGAGCGTCAAATCGTCTTGATGTAGCTACCTGGCCATCCCAGAGACACGTACGGAGTACTTGCGCCTGATGTACATGGTATGGTTGAAGGGTAATTAATTGTCGAGATTATTAGAGAGAGAGAGAGGCGACATCTGCTTGAGTAATGACGCGAGATGGTCCACAACTTTTGAGAGAGACGGCATCAATTTCTGTGTGGCCATGTACTAGGGAACGTGGCTTTATGATACTTGAACATTGGGCCATCATTTAAGACATGCCTTTCCATTCAGTGTTGCCTCTTATTCTCTATCATACTGGTGATGTAAATGACAGACGTTTATATGATATCTGGGATGCTCGGATATATGTTTCAAGTAAATGGTATACCAGATGATCAGCCAATGATGATCTCTCAGCTATCTCGTGGGAGCCTGATTGCAACCAATAATGCAATTGTTTTGCGATGGCCGGCTCAATCCCTCTTTTTTTTTTTTTTTTCAGCCGAGACTACGTAAGGATAGAGGAATGATTTCATAACCGGCCTAAGCGGCGCCTAGGTGTGGGTGGAAGTTGGATACTTGTCGCCAAATTGCAACCAACAGGACCAATGTCTCGGGTTCTTCACAGTCGACCTAGGTATCATTATCCATTGCGGAGTAGAGCAGTTGCCCGCTTCAGGCTCCACAGCAGGGTCCTTGCCAGGCCCACTCGAGTGCCGTGCGACTTCCCTTGGCCACGGGTACCAGTAAACTCAACTAGACAAGTACATAATAGTGAACGCGCCACTAGCATTATCACACATGCCACTTTGAAGGAGAGCAAAGTGAGATGAGCTTCACAATCTACGTAGAGGCGGACTACATAGTAGGCTGCCATAGCTAGGCTGCCCTAGCCAGGCCATCATGAAGGGCGTAATGGTACTTTGTGACAGTCGTGCCGGCAAAATGAATGAATGCCAGCCAGGGTTGCCAAAAGCGACGCGAGTAAGCATCATTAATTAGTGGATGGTTGTTCTGACGCATGGGCAGCAATGCAGAAGCTGGGAACGGGCCAACTCAGCCATTCCCCCAAGTACCTTGTATCTAGACCGCTCCGTTCTTCCTCATATCCTCATCTTTTATTTCGCCTCCTTCTCCGGGGGTCTTGTTTACTCTCTGGCGACCTGCCTCTAGGAGAGAATACCGCGAGGTGCTGTCACCAATCGTGGCATTTGAACAGATCCCAGAGTGCCACGGTTGGAGTGTTGATTGGTGCATTTATCGACCTTCTATATTGTAACGTGAGAGAGAGATTCCTGCCTTCCGGATCGAGCCCTTGGCGGGCGTTGAATAGGGGGGCCTAGGCATTGAGGGGAAGCAAGAGAGGAGCAAGAGAGGTTCTCGTCGTCATTTAGCGGGATGCGGGCGCATGGATGGGATGCACGGGGATGCACGGCCAGTGGGACGCTTGTCCAGATAAGCCCCGGATCTTCCAAAGGATGCCCTTGCCAGCAAACGGCCTGATTAACTAATCTCGCAGATTTCTGGACTGGACCGTTTCGCAGGGAGCGAAAGAAAGGCTGCATGTGCCCTACAGGGATATAGAGCCGTTTCGTGGACACGGGGCCTTGTTGTCGGAATTGATCGTGAATCGTGCATGCGCAATTGGGACCGGAAAATGGTTCAAAGATCAGCAGCTGTCGTGACTTGCTGCTGTGGGGATTCCCTCTGTACTAGGCACGGAATGACGAGTCACAGCCGAAGGCAGGAATTTAAATGTACGTATCCAGACACATCTTGAGCCCGTCTGGTGTTGAGGGAGCATTCACATTCTGCCCCCGATGTGAAGATTGTATGATATGATGTTATGAAGCCAGGAGGATTTGTGACATCACGGCATTAAAGAATGCCAGTTAGGGCCTGAGGCACCGTTTCAGAGAAAAATGCTGGGGGCGATAACTAGGTGCCTTCGGCAGGTCGTACTGCGACCCCTCAGAAGGAAAGTGGCATGAAGCAATCGTAGGATCTTTGTACCTTTTGGCCTCATTTTTAACGGGCAATCCATCATTGGAGAAAACCATCCCCGAGCAACCAGCTGACAGAGCAGTGAGATTCCAAGACCTGGTGTTGCTTGATATCTGCAGTTACGAGATACGAAACACCGGAACCACGGCTCTCATCTGTACGGTATCATCTAGGTCTGTAAGAGGATGTCGCAGCAATGCTCAATGCAAGGCGTTGGCTGGTGATTGTGAAGTCTAGAAAGGACAGGCTCTGCTTGGTGCAACAATCCTACTCAAGGTCTACAGCTGAAGTAAGACCGATAGCCATTGGTCGTTCACGGGACAGCCCGACACTACGATGCTTCCTGTTGCGTCCGAGCTGAGAATGACTTCATCTGATATGGACATGTGGCTGCGAAGAACCCGCATTTGAAAAAGGATCGCCTAACGGAACTGCAAAATGGCAAAACAATGGCAAACAAACCAAGGGCGGGAGGGAGCCGAAGAGAGACATGGAAAAGAGGCCATCCGAAGCTCGTCATTTGCTCAACATGAGGTTTTGAGACAGTGCTGTTGCACAGCATTCCATTTGTCGAGGGAGACTCCCTCTGGGCTGTGGGGAAGGTGATGATGGACTGCGCACGGTAGTTTGCTCGCATCCTTTCCCCAGAACAGTCCAGCAGGATTCGACTCTCTCCATTCCAAGAGGACTTCATCCGACAACACCATGCATGGCAACTCCTCGGACAATCTAGCAAGCGGGACAGCGATGAACGACAGTATGACTACAGTGCTTCCATAGTTGGACGGCCCAGAACGTCACTCATTCATCACCAGTGCCGATGCTCTACATAGTTTTCCAGTGCATCTTCCCTGGGAGTCCCAAGCAATAAACCCACGCGGCAACCCCGTGTGCCAGTGACGAGGCAGCAAGTGAGCGCATAGAGTTCCAGTGGGTGGGAAGCGCCACCAAAAAGGGTTGTATTTCGTAGGTAGGCGACGTAATGGTCACCCACCGGCTCTTCTCAGCGACGGTGTTGTGGTACTAGCCGCCAGTGTTGGTCTAGCGCTGCTGCCGCTTCTTGACATCGAACGGGATCTTCCATGGTCTCATGATAGGATCATCAAAAGGGAGATAGATGCCCACCATGCTGTAGACAGACAACGTGTGATTCGATCCTGTTTATAGAAACACGTTTTTGACTTTCATTGCTCAGCTGTGCGAGCGAGGCTTGGAGCATTAGGTGAACACCGTCTTGGAGACATGTCTTAACTGTGATTTTGTTTCAGACGGTTTAAGCCAAAAAGGCGGCGAGGTCGGGAGGTCATGATAGTGCATATCTATTCTTCTTCTTGTATCTGGCCGTAAAAAATTGTGCTTATGTTACTGGGTCTTGTTGGTTGATAATTGAGAGCACATTGGAATGAATATAGGTTCAAACTGGTCCAAGTCAACACCCACCCATCAAGTTTTGAGTGAATTGTATGGCTTGAAGTGACTTCCGTCGTATATATCGTCTAGGCTGAAAATAATTCAAACTTTACGATAAGAAGGGCTTAGCATTTCAAGTCTGCGCAGATGTCCAATCGCAAAGCAAGTCCGCCGTCAGCTATGGAGCCAGATGCCACATGTTCAACGGCCGTGAACGCGAGTGTGACTCGACGTCATGTAACCCTTGAAGGTCTTTGGATCAAGGCCAGTCAGCTGGCTGTAAAGCTTGGATAGTGGCCGCTCTCTTTTCTAACATGACCTATTTGGAGGAGTTGTGATAAGCTTTCCAGCTGTGCCCGGGTGGACAGACGCCGGGCAGCCACAGAGAGAGCTGCAGATCGTACAACTTCTGGGTGGCCAGACTTACCAAAGCATCATCCCGGGTGGAGATGCCATCGGCTTGCCTTGTCAAGCTTGTCAAGAAGTTCCCTGTCTTCTGAGGATCTTCATCATCGTGGCGAATGTACGGGCCGGCCGACTTTTGCTGGGGATCAAGGGAGTATCAACGGTTCCGCCAATACTACTCTATTTTCGGCCGAAAGCTTAAGTTGTGTAGTAGATCCACCCGCCTACCGCCCACCGTCCATGAAGCCGGCTCATGACGGGCTGTTGAAGCAACGGGTTGTGCTGTGGATTGTTACGAGAGTTACTTAGTGCTTTAAGTCGGTCGCATTGTTAAAATCTTGGCATGTGCTTTGCCCGTCTGTTGAGTGGTGGCGGATAGTTACTTCCGTAGGTTGATGCGGATGTATTGCCAGAAGCGGAAGTCTACATGGTAGCAGGAACTCTCCCTTTTTTTTCGCCTACCTAGCCAATAGCATGAACCAGACGTTAAAAAAAAGCAAGACGTTATTTAGAAATGACGAGTGGGGAACTAACCGTTGCGAGACACAGGCTGGTCGCGCGCAGAAAATGGCATAACTGAGATGAGAAAGAAGAAAAATAACGTCGAGTGAAACGGTGGAAATTGCCCAGAATGCGCGGGTTTCACGCACCGACCTGACTCAGGCACACAAGTCTACAAGTCTAGCGCTTTCAATTGTTAGTAGTGCTCCATAGCGCTGCCCCCTAGGGGGCTTGTCAGTGTCAGTGGTGGCCCGGGGCGCGTTCTGGATAGCCCGGTAAGGTGATGAATGGCTCTCTCTAGCGCCTTCGTACTAGTCGTGAATACGCTTTTATATCTATGATTCTGAACAATATTGAGTTTTTGGGGACTAACGCCACGGAGTCCAACCACTCTACCCGAGGCGCCCAAGGCCATTAGCAATACGCTGTGATTCCGTTGTCGAGGAGAGAGCACTGCGTCATTTTGCCATGAATGGAGAAAGGTCAATAAATCAGCATGGACGGAGATATTCATCCGGCTTGCGTCGCACTCAGCCCCTACATAGTATCTAATGGAAAGCTGCGACACCTGTGACTACCCAAACCCTCGAGTTCGGACCCTGGGGTGACCTGTACTTCACACTACTCCTTAGGAACCTACATGCATGCCTTCTGGGGTTGCTAGTCCGAGTTTGGGGCCGTACAAGCGGCATTGGAGGTCTCGGAAGTTGAACAGCCAGCCAATCAAATCCGTGGACCCTCCGCGTCAGTGAAGGGCAGGTACCCTAGTAAGAGGGAGTGGCGGGGGACTATGCTGGATCAAGTGATGACCAGGACTCGATGGTACCTCTGGCCTCTGCCCACAGCCTACATTCCATCCAAGGGCAAGTAGCGCTCCGCAAGACCATTACGGGGCACTCCGTACCTTCTCCATCAAGATGAGGTACATACATGCCTTGTGCCACGGCAGGTGGGCAGGAGCGATCGGACGAGACCCTTCTGACCACTTCCATTTTGCCCATTTCACTATTTCCCTCTAGCAGGTGGGGTGGACAGGAAGTCACAGACCACCGTAACCACTCAATCGATAGGTCTGTCGCCTGCGCAGAATCTACTCCAATCCATCAATCAAGAATAGCCCACCGTCCCTAGCTGGTTCTTGTTGGACGGATCCTCCATTTCAAGGGTGCCAGCCATCATCATCATCATCATCATCATCTCTCCGCGAGACTCAAGAGACTCCATTCTCCATTCCCGTCGCTCGTCGATCTTTCAGCGGCGATCCAGTGGATAAGAGTCTAGAGACTTTGCTCACTGTGTTAGTTTTCGTCTTAGTGTTAGTCTTAGCGTCAGTTCAGTGTCTCTGGCTGTCTAGCTGGAGGCTGGCGCAAATGTCTTGCTGGTACCTAGAGAGGAGAGACATAACCCACCACACACGCTGACACCCCCAGTTCCACCACCAAGAGGTAACTAAAGGTCACGGCCACCACTACCTGCAACTTCGTGTCTCCCTCACCTCTCCCTCTCCCTCCTTCACACAGGGTTGTATCCCGCGTCCTTCACGTCACCTCTTCTGCCGACCTACGATCTTCCATTATCCGACGACTTTCGAACTTCTCAACACATCGAGTCATTAGGGAGGAAATACAAGTTTCGTCCCGGCTCCTTCTCTTCGCTACACCTGTATACGACGACCAATAGACCGTTTGCATACCTCTCGAAATAATGAACTGTGTCGAATCTTGCTCGCCACCATCGACGACGAATTGACGCACTGCATGGATCTTGGGCGCAGTCCGGCGGAACACATCCGAATCGCCAACCCGCCTATGGTCTTTCTCCGAAAACATTCTGCCTGGTGACCTGGTTGCCGATAGAGTCGCGGATTTCGCCAGCCCCGGCGGCCATCAACCGGCAATATGCGACCCAAGGACTTAACCACCGCTCTTTTCGCCTCCAACGTGACCGCCAATGATCCCGCACCCGTTTCTCTCCGGCCTGGCGATTGGTACGTGCGACTGTTGAGTCTCTGGATGCGATTTTGAGGGGCTTTACTCTCCTCGGATCATCTAGATTCATACGGAAAGTCATTTCATTTTCTATGCTAACATGTCTTGCATAGGGTCGGCATAGATGGCAACTGGTCAAGTGTCCAATTTTTGGTCGGATCAGGCTTACAGCTAGTCAATGTCCTAGCTAGCACATCAATCTCGGAGTTTTGGGTGGTTGGTTCTGGAGGATGTTTGCCAAGTACGTTCATCTTTGCCACCCGTCACAAAACTCTCTTGGGTGGGACTAACCTTCATCTGCAGAGGAGTCTCGTTGTATTAATGCACGGGGAGGCGTCTATGCAACTAATGAGTCTACGGACTGGAAATCTATGGGAACATACGACCTTGGTCTGAGCTATTTGGATTATACCGCGAATGGCGATTATGGCCTCGATTCTCTCATTGCCTATAGCCCCATCACAGACATAGGCTTCAGCATGTCCAATGTCCTCACATCCGTCATAAATACTACGGACTACTTCATTGGAGAGTTTGGCCTGGGCATAACGCAGGGCAATTTCAGCAACAAGATCGTCCAGTCGCCACTCACACAAGCCGTGCAGCCGTTTGGATGGATCCCCAGTTACAGCTACGGCTTCACTGCTGGTGCCCATTACAGTTCGTCGCCTTTTTGTTTAGTCCTCCCACTGATTGAAATTGGCGTACTAACTCCGTCTAGAAAACATGCCGGTATCTGTCACCCTAGGAGGAACCGATACCTCACGATATGTTGATCATGACAACGAATTCACTCTCTCACAGCAGGAGGGCATCCCTCGTCCTCTGGTTCGCGGCATTGAAATTTCCGCCGATAGTAGCAGCGACAAGCCAGACCACTGGCTTTCTCGAACCCAAGGGCTATCCGGCTGGAATACATCATTCACAGCTATCATCGACAGCACAACCCCGTACCTCTGGTTGCCCGATGAGGTGTGTGACAACTTTGCCCACGGCTTTGAACCTCACATACAACAGCACCTTTGGTCTTTACACGATAACGAATGAACAATACCGTCAATATAGTGAACCCAACGGCATGACATTCACCTTTTCTCTGTCCAGTTTTGATAACCATGATGACTTTGGCTATCCATTGGATATACCTGGAGTAGTCAATATCACAATACCGCTTAGGGCGTTCGTCGGCCTTCTTCAGTATCCCTTTATGGGTGGAGCTATCAAATATGGTGCCCCCTCGGTCCCCTATTTCACACTGAAAAAGAGCAGTGCTGAAAACGCCACCACCATTATTGGCCGGTCGTTTTTGCAAGAGTCGTACCTAATCACCAAGTACGATTCAGCGCTCTTCTCGATTCATCAGGCCAAATTTCCCGGTAATGCTGTCGCGGATGCGAAGTTGATGGCTATCGAGCAACCGAACAACAGCCCATATCCAGGGCCGCCGCCGTCAACAGATCCAAAGAAAGGAGGACTCACTACGCGTCAGATGGTTGGTATCGCGGTTGGCGTGGCGCTAGCTTGTACATCGGTCCTGGCTACATGGTGTTGCTATCGCAGAAAAAAGAGGTCTGCTAGAAATAAGACTTTGTCAGTGGCTGAATCGCACAAGGACTCCGGCTCGAGTCTCTCTTCAGATTTACCCAAGACACCGGTGGCACGTATTCTTTCTAAAATATCCAGGATGAAAAGATCCCGCAACATGTCCGAGGGTGGTCAAGTTAAATTGCCTCCGTCGGAAGCACCGGACGCGCAAATTTACGAGCTACCGGCTCCCTTAGCACCGGTGGAACTCGACTGTGGAAGGGATGGCGACTCTATCGACGAGACTGAGTATGGCACGGATAACACTCAGCACATGAGTGCATACGAAATTGCTCGGAGAAAGATCGACCGGCAACTTCAAGGCCCTGTGCCAGAGTACAGTCCTCCTGTGGATGGCAGCATGCTGCCGCCAGAAAAATTGGGTTTCGACATGGATCCGCCCACGCAGCACAACCGGAACTCACCAGAAGAACTATCCCCAGTCACACCTAGATTCACGAATGGCGATTCCAACTCACTTCCTATTTCCATCCCTTCTCCTGTCTCTCCCCGCTATGACTGGAATAGCCACTCTACTGATCTGCCGTCACCCGTGACGGCGTCGTTACCGGCTCACTCGACATTGTCAGGCTCAAGGAGCCATCGCAGCTCCGTTCTGGCATCCACGCGTAGCGGGTCTCAAGGGCATTCGACAAGAAGGTCGAACTCAAACTCCAGTGTTCCGGTTTCCCCGCCTCCCGTTCCTGTGATTCCACAGGCATCTTTTCAAAGGACACCCATTGACCCATCCAAAGTGGTTTGTCTCGGACCTTTGCCTGAGCATTTCCAAGCGCCGCGGCAGAGCATGACATCTCGTAGTGGGGTCCGGGATCGGTCAAGTGGGAGGTTCAATGCCGAGCCTCTGCCTTCTGAGGGTAGTCTGGGTAGCAACTACACGGATGACGAAGAGCGATTCGTGCAGGAGATGACTCGCCAAGTCAGCATCTCGACAACGCGACCTGACGAGACTACCACTGCCCATAGTGCTGGAAGGCGGAAGCCTGAACGTATTCAGACTCAAAATCCTTCGTCACTTCGACATGAAGCCAGTGAAAGCCCCGGGTCACCATCCGCGAGCAGCCCGGATCGGATAGACTCTGGGATGGAGCTCATTCATGTACCTCAGATGGCCGAGAAGAGGTACAGCTGGGAGGAGGAGAGGCAATGAACAGAACCGCGCCACATCATTCTTTTGGTGGCGCAAACCTGTTCAAAAGACGATACCATCTATGTCTGCAGACATTATTCCCTTTTTTTTTTCAAGATATATTAGCGTCGGAGTTTACTGATTTTCTTTCAACATCTGGCCGTTCCTCAAAGACGGAGTTGAAGTTCTGGATTTTCTTTTTCAATCAAGGGACAGGCTCAGCTACGAGCATGATTCAAGAAGACTTGGAATAGGAGGAAATGGGCCAAGTTGGCATGGTGTTTCACGGAGATTTAGCACAAGCTTCATTCTCTGGTTTTGGTATCTAGGCAGATAGTAGCAAAAAAAGATTTTGCTTAACATATTGAAATAAATAAACAATAAACATGTATAAACATCTATGTTACAATTTTACTTTTTTGAATACGTGGGTGAAGCTTGTGATCGAATGGGACTCCTTTCGTTGAGGTTGTATTTGTTAGCTACTGCCGCTCCTCCTGTGTTGATGTATACGACTGTGCTGTCTATGATGTATTTCTATAACCCTCTCTATATGGTGCTTGTACTGTTCAATTAGTAGGCATTATATAATTCGTTATATTACCAAATCTCCTGCCACCACGTTACAGAGCCCAAGAGCTTCTTCTTTGCCTCCGTATCTCCTTCCGGACACAACGGATCAAACACAGCAAGCTTACACGCGTCAGCCATCTTTGTCGACCCACCGCACACAGCAAATATCCCCTTTTGAGCGACGAGATCCTTCATCCGTGGGGCCTCACCGCGTATGAGATCCTGTACGTAAATCTTCTCACGTTGGTCCCGTGAGAAGGCCGGGAAGACGAGGACCTCGTCGTTCTGCTTGGCGGAGAGGGCGTGCCACTCTTTTTCGAAGAAGTAGTCTGCGTCACGGTTCCGGTTTCCGAAGAAGAGGAGGGTTGGGCCTGGGGACGGGTGTGTTTGGCGTTCTTGGATGAGGCAGCGCACAGGGGCGATGCCGGTGCCTGTGGCCATTGCCACGAGGGGCCTTTGGGCGTTGGAGGGGCCATGGATGGGGGAGAGGACTGGCTTGTGGGAGACGCGGAGGGGTGTCCCGGGTTGGAGGTTGGCGAGGTAGCGGGAGCAGAGGCCCTGACGGGGTTTGCGGAGGATGGTGCGGTAGCGGACGAGGGCGACCAGGAGTTCGACGCGGGTGGTGTTTGGGTCGGATGGGTGGTTAAGGTGGGTGCCGCCGTTGGCGATGCTGAAGTCGCGGCCGCGGATGAGGGGAAAGACGTCGAGGATGCGGGAAGCGGGGATCTTGACGGAGGTGAACTCCTCGAGGACCTCGATGACGGTGCGGCGCGACCTGGTGGCGTAGTTGAAGTAGTCGTCTAGTTCTTCGAGCCGAGTGAGCTCGACGAGGCGGTCGCGGTGGTAGGGGTCATTGGAGAAGTAGGATATGCTTTTGAGGAAGGAGCGGCGTGGCGTCGACATGAAGTCGATGTGATGGAGGAGGAGGGTGCGTAGTGTTATGGGAAATGGATTGCCCGAGGATAGGGCTTGGAGGGATCGGGGTAAGGGCTTGCAGATGGAGAGATCGAGGGGGAGGTCGGCAACGGCGGTCCAGTCCATTAGGGTGATGAGTTTCTGGGCATCCTCGGGGAAGTTTTTGGGGTGGATTGTTAGACAATCGCCTGGGTTGCAGAGGAGCTTCTGGCTGTTGGCGTTGTCGTTTGGTCCAGGGCGGGAGGGGATGTCGAAGGAGATGAGGCGGACGTCCTGCCAGTGGGCTTTTGGAGTGAGTCTCGTGTTGGCAGAGAGGGTTGCTAACCAGCCGTCTGACATGGGAATGAGGTCATTGGGGTCTGGATTACAGGACTCTGTGGGCTGTGCTGACGAGTGATTGTCGTTTGGGATGCTATCTAGTTTCTTTATCGCGGGCTCTAGAGACCATGTTGGGGGGAGGATGACATCGTCGGGTATGGGCTTGAGGCCGTGAGGGGCCGGGTAGTGTTCCAGGAGGTGCCTCTCAAGGTCTTGCACCCAGCGTGCAAATGAGCCTTCTACTCTGCAAGGAGCATGATTAGATGCTATATTCTAGAGAGGATGAGGCGCGAAGATGAACAACTCACCCGTCAGGGAACTGCTCATCTGCCTCATACGGCTCAAGAAACGTATCGGCCCCAAGCTGTTCCAGCCGTCGTATGAGTTTCCGAGCGGCCCAGTTGAATCTATGGGCGCGAAACAGCGTCAGCAACGCAGCTCGTACAATGGTGGCCAAGTAGGCGAGTTAGGAAGCGGGTAGCCGGGTTAGATATCTTACTTGACCGTATGTTGCTGTCACCCAGTCCGAAGCAGGTGTATCTCAGCTGGGCGAGGCAATCGGATGACAGCTTCCTTCGAAGGAGTTTCCGCCAGAAGAGGTTGGAGTTGTGGGGCATGTCACCTTGGCCCGTTGTTGAGACGAGGAAGATGACGAGTTGGTGTTGCAGGAGGGCTTTCTATGAAGGGGGATGTGTTAGCTGAATGGACTCGTGAGCTGAGCTGGGAGGCGTTGATGAGGGGGCAGCATACGAGCTCAATGGCATCCAACTCTTCGACATGGCTCTGAAAATGCAGTCTCTGGCATAGACGGCCCAGCTCCTCGGCCATGTCCTGGGCGTTGCCAGTCTCGGAGCCATACAGGATGAGGATGCTCCTGGGGTTGACCATGGTGGGGGATGGCGGGGTGTGGTTGTCGCTTTGTTGTTGGATTCAAGCGTTGGTAACTCTCTGGTCATTCATCGCACGACTAGATGGGAGAGGCACAGATGGGTTCCGGCAGAGGGAAGAAATGATATAATTTATGGGAGTAGCCTGGTGCTGTTGTGAGAGGTAAAAGTCTGGTTGGTGTGAGGTTCGGGTGCAAAATTCGGCCGAGGTCGGATGACGGAGCGATATCCGTAGTGGCAGAGAAAGAGGCGCGTCCATCTTATCAATCTTGCCAGACCCACGATATAGTCTACTACCTAACTAACTGGCCACTGCTTTACATGCCAGTTGGTGTAGATAGGGCAAAGAAGTTGACTAAACTGGGATCAAAATACCTCTCTGGAGTTGGGACCTTCTCTGGCACGAAACCTTCAGAGGCCAAATGCGCCCGAGGAGTATCCAAGTAATCTTCGGCTTGGGACCAAGAATTCTTCACTTTTCTTCAACCGTCTCTACCCCGATTCCAACCCACTCGGTAGGGCCAACACCGCTACCCCAGTGCCGTCACTAGCGGATGGGAATGAATGGGCCAGCAAGCGGCGGTAGAGGCAGCGCTAATGGCGTCTGATGGGGCTCACTTGATGCAAACAGATTGAGTCCGACAATGGCCCGGTGGCTTTACAATTGGAAGATGAAAGCTTGATTTGGAAATTGGGGTAATTTCCTCTTGGGCAGCCTGTCGCCTATCCGTGCAAGGCTGTCTATCGGTGCTTGACCAAAGCGATGCTCAATATCCCTGGTTGAATAGAATGCCTTAGTATGCACCTGCAGGTTGAGCATACTGTCTGGAACCCCCAGAGCTTGAATCCCGCAGCCACGCACGGCGATTGGCTAGGCACTGCCTTATTCATCTTGTGCTTGGTTATTGGACACTGTACCTGGGCGCGGCCTCGCATGAACCAATCTGGCGGGTGGTGTGCGAGCAGGGATTTATTGACCCTGACAACGTGTTCCCGAAGACATCGAAGCCCCTTTTAACCAGGGGCCCGATCCCTCCCTGATGCATAGCCAAAAGTTCAAGCAGAAGTTGATGGCTAAGAAGTGGCCGGCAGGAGCACTCCCAGGAGATTCTGAGAGTATCTAAACGCAGCGTTCTTCTATTGTAGAGATCTATTCTTCAGCAATACACATTTTGTACTGCCTGACAAAGAGACACAATGAATACAATCTAGCAGTAGTGCCAAAAGTAAATGCCATTTACCGCAGAAACTGCTCCGTAGTACCAGTCATGGCCACTTAAAACTTGCCGAGGACTGACTTGCTCAGGCTCCGTATGTCAGTAGGGCTTTCGTAGAAGCTTGGAAGCTGAAAGCGGGAAGCGGGAAGCGTAGAAGGTGCAGACGAGATGTGGGGAAGCCCGTGTGTCTCAGGGAGAAGGAGCTGTGCGGGTGAGCTCTGAACTGAGTTCCTTCATTTGATATCAGAGTACTTGCTGGTGCAGAGAGGATACTTATTACGGGCGGCGTCTACCTCGCACCAAACGGTACCCACCAAGTATCTCACAGCGTCGCAAATTGATCCGCTGTTTCAAGGTGCCTCGTTCCAACTTATCTGGATTGCAGCCGTCAAATCCTCTCGCAGCGATTCTGCTGCGAGCAGTACTTGGGGATGGAACAAAAGAGAAGAGCGGAACATCGTCAATACTCGCAACTGCGATTGTTGAGGTCCTTCGTCTTCATCGTGCAGGTCCAAGTCGGGGAAAGACTCATCTTGACGAGTGGCGTAATCTTTGCCCACCATTTCCTGTGTCACTGAAGTCGCGGTGGGCGAGAGAAAATACCTTGACGCTCCCCCCTCTGACACTTGCTAGGAAGCCCTTCAGCCCGCCAACACTATGTACCCCCTCACACACAAGGTACCTACTCTTGTTTGGGGGCAGGCGGGGGGCCGCCTTTACAGCCACCTCTGCCGCCACTCGGTCGCTCCTCCCCTGCACAGTCCACCATTTCCCACTTTCCCCCCAGCCAGCAAGCAATAGTAGCAGCGGCAGCAGCAGCACTGGGCGCCCTGGGAAAAATATTTCAGATTCGCGACTCCTGAGCCCCAACCTCGCTCTCCTTTTCCTTCTCATCACAAAATCTCCAGCCAAAACTTGTGTCTCCGCGCAACGCACCGACGTCTGTCAACCTTTAAACTTGTTTCTAGGGCACGAAGCTACCCTGTCCCATCTCCTCCCTCATTGCACCAGAGTTCAAGTCACGAGCACTCTCCTATTTTCTACGTTCCGGACGTCATAAAGTCACCGACCGTTCAATCTCTACCTCCTTTCAGCCCCAACTTCAGCCATCATGTCTGCTACAAACGTGGAGAAGGGCCCCGAGGCCACCGTTAATGACGTTGCAAACACTCTGAGCAATATCTCGATCAACAAGTCGGCCGATGATAAGGCTGCCGCCAACGAGGCTGCCTCGGCCAGCGCTGCTGAAGGCCGCCGCCTGTATATCGGCAATCTGGCCTACGCGACAACTGAGGGGGAGCTGAAGGACTTCTTCAAGAGCTATCTTGTGTAGGTCCAGACCTTGCACCTCTGCCAAACCGCGAACTTCGTCATGTGTGCCACGCTGGTTGGGACTGACGCCGACCGTTTGCTGCTATATGACGTTTCTACCCCATCGTTTTTGCTTGCGTCACATATCTTATTCAAACTAACCGCTATTCACCACAGTGAGTCTGTCTCGATCCCAAAGAACCCCCGTACCGACCGACCTGTCGGCTACGCCTTCGTCGATCTCTCGACCCCCTCAGAGGCCGAGCGTGCTATTGAGGAACTCTCCGGCAAGGAAGTCCTCGAGCGCAAGGTCTCGGTTCAGCTTGCACGCAAGCCCGAGCCTGCCGGCGAGAAGGCCGAAGCCGCCAACGGTGAGGGTTCTGGTGCGGAGGGCTCTCGTCGCCGCGCCTCTGGCCGTGGCCGTGGCCGTGCTCGTGGACGCGGTGGACGAGGTGGCCGTGGTGGCCGCGTTGGCGTATGTCTTCTCGTCACGCCTGAACTATGTACGCAAAACACACTTCTAACAGCTCTCACAGGAAGCCGGTGAGGAGAAGAAGGAGGGAGAGACCGGAACTGCCCCTGTCGTCGAGTCTGCCACCGAGCCTACCGTCGATGCCGAGGGCAACCCTGAGGTTCAACCACTCAAAGACATCACAAACAAGATCAACACTGACGATGACGCAAAGTCTTCCAAGAACCAGGCTCGCGCTCCTCGCGAGCGCCGTGAGCGTGGCCCACCAGCTGACGGTATTCCTTCCAAGACCAAGGTCATGGTTGCCAACCTGCCGTATGACCTGACTGAGGAGAAGGTAAGCTGTTAATGCCCCAATCTCACTCCGTCACGCCCGCTAACCGCCACTTGAGAAGCTTATTGAGCTCTTCCAGGCCTATGAGCCCTCGTCTGCGAAGATTGCACTGCGACCCATTCCTCGATTCATGATCAAGAAGCTCCAGGCCCGTGGTGAGGCCCGCAAGGGACGCGGATTCGGATTCGTTACCCTGGCTTCCGAGGAGCTGCAGCAGAAGGCCGTCGCAGAGATGAACGGCAAGGAGATTGAGGGCCGTGAGATTGCTGTCAAGGTGGCTATTGACAGCCCTGACAAGACCGACGAGGAGGCCAACGTCCCTGAGGGCGAGGCCGCCGCTCAGGAGGAAGCTCCCGCCGAGGCTCCTGCTGCCCCTGTCGCTGCTTAAATGCTGAACTCGACTACTTTTTTGGCCGAGCAGGACATGTCTCATATTCATGAACACTCTTACGATATGTCACGCAGTTTGGGACGACATCTCTTATGGTAGATGCTGGCTACACTCAACGTAGATGTAGCTGCACTTAACCTGGACTCCAGGAGAAATACACAATCGTTGTCTGGACATGTCTGTTTGCGAGGCTGTGTGTTTTAATTTTTTTTGGTCGCTGCCCCCTTGATTTCTCCACATATTTCTGTGAATGTTGGAAGAAGGCCTAGGCTGAATGGGTGTCCAAGCTTATGAATTTATGAATGTGTATATGAAGTGCGTGTCTCGGGTCGTTTTGCGACGCAATGAAGGTGAGCAGAGGAGCAGGGTCGAACTAGCTGTTGTGTCAAGTTTGGTGAACAAAAACATTTTGGTGACCACTTGGTGTTTCAGCACGGTTTAAAGTGACATGACTATGACAACTTGCTACAGCTCAATCAACGTTCCAGCCTTTGCCACGGAGGCAAAAAGCCCAGAGCTGTTCAGATGTAAACTCCCATGTATGCATTCCAGTCTTCTACCTGAGTAAAGATTTCGTCAACCCACTTCGGCTATCCTCATCTCATCGTCGTCTACTGCAAGAGCTTGCCAGTCTCCCCAAGTGTGTCAATCAACCTCTGACGAATATGCTCCCCAATCACAGTCTCAGTACCAGATCCATCCAGTTGCTTCACAGCCCAATCTTCAGAAGTTCTAGTCTGTAGTGAGATGTTGATTGTTTGGTGGAGTCATCTAGTTGCCCCGCCAGTCCCCACCACTGGACCTGTAATTCCCTAAGAACGTCCCCATGGTGAGTTGCTCCAGGGAGGCCAATTGCACTGAACAGCGTACTAAATGCTCCGTAAAATTACCCAACTAGATACCTAGCCGTCGGCGTCGGCGCTTAGGAATGGTCAACACTACACATTCCCGCACAAGTTTCCAATCGTCACCATTGAAATAAAGAAGCAGTGTCGGCTAGCAGAGCGTCGCGAATTTGGTCGATTAACTGATACTTGGACTCGTTCACATCGCGGCCACACTGATACGACACCATGGCTTCCAAGGCCATGTGGGAAGTCGACCCAGAGACGAGGTCAAAGGTCAGTCCAGCCCGTCCCCTGAACAAACAAGCCCCTACTACAACCTGTGGCTCTATTATCGTCGCTTGCGCTGACCGTCTCTGAAGCTGGCCGCACTTCAAAAGGTGTCGAAGAACAACATCTGCTGCGACTGCAATGCCCCGTCTCCGCAATGGGCGTCACCTAAGTTTGGCATCTTCATATGCCTGTCTTGCGCTGGTGTGCACCGTGGACTTGGTGTGCACATCTCCTTTGTCAGGAGCATCTCCATGGACGCCTTCAAAGCGAACGAGATCGAGCGTATGCGACTTGGCGGCAACGAAGGCTGGAGGAAGTTCTTTGACGAGCACGAGGACACCGAGATGAGGGGCATCACCTGGGAGGATGCGACGATTGCCGAGAGATATAGTGGCGAGGTCGGTGAGGAGTGGAAGGAGAGGTTGACCTGCAAGATAGAGGGACGAGATTATGTTCCAGGAGAGAAGAAGTCTTCCTCGACACCGGTCCAGAATACTCCCACAGCTGCTGCAGGGCAGACGAAGTCAACCTCACGGACGGGCACGCCACTCAGCGGTACCACGAGTCGAACCGAGAGCCCAGGCCCAGGCCCAGGCCCAGGCGGCAAGGTTAAGGTCGACGACAAATACTTTGCCAAATTGGGCGCGGACAATGCCTCGCGATCTGCCGACTTGCCACCCAGCCAGGGTGGAAAGTATAGTGGGTTTGGAAGCTCTGGGCCCATCAAAACAAGCCAGAGCGCACTGCCGGGCTTTGACGAGGTGCAGAAGGACCCTATGGCGGCTATTACGAAGGGTTTTGGATGGTTTACGAGCACGGTGACAAAGACGGCTAAGACGGTCAATGATGGGTATATTCAGCCTACTGCATCAAAGGTAACACATGCTTCACCTACACTACACTGCGGAATAGCGCATGCCGCTGGATGCGCCATATTTGCAGGCATAAGTGGAGCTTGAGGGCTGACAATATAATACAGTTTGCGGAGGGCGACTTTGCTAGACAGGCACAGCTCACCGCGGCCCAAATCGCCCGACAAGCCCAACTGGCAGGCAAGAATGCGCAAGACGGGTTCAATAAATTCGTCGAGGGTAGTGATAACAAACGGGAGGCGCCGCTCGACGAGAGCCGCAAGGACTTCTGGGATGACTTTGCCAGCCTGGCAGAGCAGCGTGAGCAGCATCAGCATCAGCAAAGGCAGGGCTCGATTGGTACCAGCGCGATTGGCATGGGGAAGAACAAGACGGCAGGAGGCCCGCAGCCGATCCCCAAGAAGGCTGATGAGTGGGATGACTGGTGAAGGGAGGTGACGGGAAAGGGGAGTGAGGCATTGGTGTAGCATTGGGGACTGGAGGAGATTTAGGAGTATGGGCGTCTATATATGTGGAACATGAAGAACAATGCGTTATGTACTAGGATGGCAGTGACGCGTTTGCTGCTGCTGTGAAGAGCTTCTTGACATCTGTAAGTCGATTTGCTCACTGGTTCAGGCATGGGGTAAGTTTTGATCTCGGCGTTTCGACGACTGCCTGATGCTACGATGCGTGCTATGCCCACGGTGCTTGGCGGATTAGAGATGGATACTCAATCACCGATCGTAGTGATGGAAGACGAGACAAATCTACCAACCGTATACCACGGTGGACCATTTCATAACCACCTGGCTAATTTTATTTGTCTATATACTTCACAATGAACAACCGTACATGCAAATAGACCATGCACTCACTGACTATGTCGACTGGTCAATCGGGTCCGGTTACGGGGTATCACGTGACGAATTGGCCGAGGTTGACAAGCCGGCCCTAGCCGGCAAGACTCGGAGATCAGACATTCCGCGGCCATTGCTATCCCTCCTCTTCAACATCTCAGTGCAAGCGATTGATCACCCAGAGTCGCCATGTCTGCCCTACGGATTCTTGTTCCTGTGAAGCGGGTGATTGACTATGCCGTAAGTGCATTTTGCGGGTGAACAGCGCAGGCGAGGAACACATATTGACACAGCTGGATAAACTTGCAGGTCAAGCCCCGAGTCAACAAGGCCCAGACGGCCGTCGAGACAGCGGGCGTCAAGCACTCGATGAACCCCTTCGACGAGCTCTCCATCGAGGAATCAGTGCGCATCCGCGAGAAGAAGCGAGCGCCCGGCGGCGTCGAGGACATCTGCGCCATTTCCGTGGGTCCGCCCAAGGCCCAGGACATTCTGCGCACCGCCATGGCCATGGGCGCCGACCGCGCCATCCACGTGGAGCTCAAGGAGGGTGAGGAGCTGGAGCCACTGACGGTGGCGAAGCTGCTGAAGAAGGTGACCGAGCAGCAGAAGAGCAACCTAGTCGTGCTGGGCAAGCAGAGCATCGACGACGACTCGAGCCAGACGGGCCAGATGCTGGCGGGCCTGCTAGGCTGGCCGCAGGCGACGCAGGCGAGCAAGGTGGAGTTTGGGGAGGGCGACACGGTGACGGTGACGAAGGAGGTGGATGGTGGGGTTGAGACGGTGCGGGCGAAGCTGCCGATGGTGGTGACGACGGACCTGAGGCTGAATGAGCCGCGGTTTGCGACGCTTCCGAATATTATGAAGGCGAAGAAGAAGAAGATTGAGAAGGTTGCGCTGGGGGATTTTGGGATTGAGAATTCCCCTCGGTTAAAGGTGCTCAAGGTTGCTGGTACGTTTGTCCTTGGTTCTCCTTGGCTCTCCTTTGGTTTTTGTTTCTTGTTCACGGTTGCTGTTTTTGCTGGGCTCTCGTTCACGTTTGTCTATTTCCCCTCCTCCCTCGATGATGCTTGGCTTCAAAACTGCTTGTTATTGGCATGCCTGAAGATCCTCACTAACACGGCACAGAACCGGAAGCAAGGCAGGGTGGAGGCAAGGTTGAGAATGTGGATGGACTGATTAGCAAGCTGAAGGAGCTTGGTGCTCTGTAGACTACCGAGTGTTTATGGAATTTGAGCAACCTGCAATAGATGCAGTGTATCTGCCAAGGTAACCTACAACGGGGCTTGGGTGGCATATGATTAATTACGAGCCTATTAGCCTTGAGTAGCACATGAATGGATTACGAGCATGTAGACTCTCTCTGCGTCGGTCTCTACGCACCCCGGGGGATC
The DNA here is from genome assembly GCA_009828645.1 of Calcarisporium arbuscula. Lineage (NCBI taxonomy): Eukaryota > Fungi > Ascomycota > Sordariomycetes > Hypocreales > Calcarisporiaceae > Calcarisporium > Calcarisporium arbuscula. The sequence goes on from WBSA01000002.1 coordinate 3,471,455, forward strand.
CACCACCAATAACGGGGTAGCTATTTCCTCTTCATTCTTTGATGGTCTGTCATATTCTCGCTACGATTAGCACTGACTGGGTGAAGTCCCGCCACTCCAACGTCAGGTCGGCGTAGCATTAGCAATATACAGCAGCACCTGCGGCTAGTAACATGCTTAGCCAACGATTTCTAGCCCATCCGTAGATCTACGATGCGAGCGGGAGGGGCTTGTGCAACAAGACACCATCATCTCGTCATATCACACACGTGAACAGACTGGTCATGGTTTTCTTAACCCACATAGGAGGGCAGGCGTGCTCCTGTGATTTATGGCTCTCAGTGACTTGGTCACGGCGAGCCGCATGTTTGGTTGGTTCGCTTGATGAGCGGCTCCTCGGGTGCACGGCTGTGCCGACCAGGTGCGGCAGACGAAGCGTACCTACGTCTTGCATTTGGTGACGGAGGATCGGACGAATGTACTAGTTAGTGGGGTGGATTGCAACGAAACGTGGCCTGGGGGATGTATGGAAGGAGGTTGATTTGGGTTGCAGTGTGTCGTGCATGACGTGCTTGTAAGATGCTCTACTCTATGCTAGGTCATTGCATCCTAGGGTTGCGTACACAGAGCATGTCGTCAGGAAATAGAATGCAGACTGCAGCTTGCTCCTGCGTTGTCGTCGGTGCTAGTAGCATTTTGTTGAGGAGCCGACAGAGCGGTGGCGAAGGGCGTGCCCTACTTCGACGACAGTGGCACTTATACAGGATTCGAGTGCCCGCACAGCGCTGCCAATATGTTACTCAAGCTCCCCTGAAAAACAAAACAAAATAAAGGGCGTGATCGAACTGAAGGCTTGGCTTGTCTGGTCAGTCACCGTCCACTTACTTATCTTTCGAGCTCGCAGATAGCCTCAACAAGGACAGCGTTATCGGCGCGCGTCCGCCCCACCAAAAGGCGCAGTGCCAGCCAACCACGGCACTGATCTTCTGACTGACCACGGTGCTGTCATTGGCGATCGGCGGTGCCAGGCCACTCAGGCACCTCTTACAGGGCACCGCAGTCGGCTGAACCCCCCCACGTCGCCTCTGACTGTCCCAAGTACCGGAAGAATATTTCCCTCGTCACCCTCTCTTCTCGTCTCTCAACCTTCTTCCCTCAAATCCAAACAGCATTGTCGCCAGCTCAGTTCGCACACCGCCCGAGTCCTTCCTCTTCCTGTCTCCGAGTGCCTACATGCCTCGATTGTCCCTCTGAATCCCTGTTTTCTTGAATCCGTCCTTATGAACGGGCGCTTGTCAGTCTTCACTTCTCAGGTACGTGCCCTTGTGGCAACGCAACGCCGCCTGTCTCTCTCATTGTCTGCTCTCCCTCATCGTCGTCTGCTGGGCTTTGCTCCCTTTTCTGAAAGAAAAGGTTTCTGGTTGCATTGTACCCTGTGGCATCACCCAGCACCTGCATTGGCACCCACTCGCTCTCAAATTGTGTCTCTGGCTCTTCTCTCATCTGCACGTGCTGTGGTTGTTTCTGCTTCCGTCACTGGCACTCTGTGTCATTCGACACCACTTCTCCCTCGCCCACACACTCCCTCATTTACTTCCTTGTGCTGTCCCTTTCTACCCCATCTTGCTAAACCCAATTGCTCTCTTTTTCTTGGCCTGTGCTCGGCGTGTCTCATTCTTTATACTAACCTCTCCGTAGGATTACCTCTCTGGTTTGTGACACTCCACCCTGCTCACCAGCAGCTCACCGCTTCCCAACCTTGGTCGGACTTTGCAGGCTAACCAATTCCTTACCCCAACTTACAGATCACTTGTGGAAGTCTCTCTCGTCTTAAGACACGCAATATATATCTGAACCGCTTTTACCGTACTCTGAACCCCAATCCAAGCTTTTAGTTGCCATGCTCTCTCGACTGGCATTCAGTTTCGCCAAGCCGGTCGCCAAACCGGCTGGCATCCCCGCTCGTGTGGCCATCCAGGCTCGCTTCCTGTCTGGCCAGACCACCACCGCTGGCAGCGCTGGCAGGAAGATGCCCTCACAGGCGAGCCCGTCAACCACTCCTGTCGACTCTCTGGCTGCTACCTTTACCATCCGAGTAAGTCTGAACCCTTTCCCTGCTCTGCACGACGAAGCTGACTCAATTGGCTTTGCAGGATGGCCCCATCTTCCAGGGCAAGGCCTTTGGCGCCAACGCCAACATCTCGGGCGAGGCTGTCTTCACCACCTCCCTCGTTGGGTACCCCGAATCTATGACCGATCCCTCGTATCGTGGCCAGATTCTCGTCTTCACTCAGCCTCTGATCGGCAACTACGGCGTCCCCTCGAATGAGAGAGATCAGTATAACCTCCTCAAATACTTCGAGTCGCCACATATCCAGTGTGCTGGCGTCGTCGTGTCCGACGTCGCCCTTCAATACAGCCATTGGACCGCTGTGGAGAGCCTGGCTGAGTGGTGCGCTCGTGAAGGCGTTCCCGCTATTTCTGGCGTGGACACTCGTGCCATCGTCACCCACCTCCGAGAGCAAGGTTCGTCCCTTGCTAGGATCTCCATTGGCGACGAGTACGACGCCGACGAGGACGAGAGCTTCATCGATCCTGGCCAGATTAACCTTGTCAAGCGTGTGAGCACCAAGGCTCCCTTCATGATCGAGTCTCCTGGCGCCGAATTCCACGTTGCCCTCATTGACTGCGGTGTCAAGGAGAACATTCTCCGCAGCCTCGTTAGCCGTGGTGCTTCCGTCACCGTTTTCCCCTATGATTACCCCATCCACAAGGTCGCTCAGCACTACGACGGTGTCTTCATCTCCAACGGCCCTGGAGACCCAACTCACTGCCAAGAAACCGTGTACAACCTCGCTCGCCTGATGGATACTTCTTCCATTCCCATCATGGGCATATGCCTCGGCCACCAGCTTCTCGCCTTGGCTGTCGGTGCGCAAACCATTAAGCTCAAGTACGGCAACCGGGCTCACAACATCCCGGCTCTGGATCTGACTACGGGCCAATGCCACATCACCAGTCAGAACCACGGGTACGCCGTCGATGCCAGCACCCTCCCTAGTGACTTCAAGGAGTACTTTGTCAATCTCAATGACGGTAGCAACGAGGGTAAGTTACTCGAACCATGTGTCTTGAACCACGTACACTGGCTAACAGATCATAGGTATGCTGCACAAGACTCGGCCCATCTTTTCAACCCAGTTCCACCCCGAGGCCAAGGGCGGCCCAATGGACAGCTCTTATCTCTTTGAGAAGTATCTGCAAAGCGTTCAGCAGGCTAAGCGCAGCCAGACTGTCTACAAGGACAACCGTCCTAGCCAGGTCATGCTCGACATCCTCAGCAAGGAACGTGTTGGCGTTGAGCCTATTTCTTTGGCCTCTGCTGCGTAACGGATCGATTGTTCTGGTTTTCTATGTTCATAGTTTGATGGGAAACGTTGTTATTGGGAGAGACTAGACTTGCTAGTCAACATTTGGTGTCATGCATGGCTATAGTGGGTTGGTTTGAATCGTAGATTGAATATAAAAATAAAACTACAACACAATATTCTACAAACTCCCCTCCCCCCAAACGTCGTTACCCCCCAAGTGAAGATGCAACGTGATTTGGCTTTAGAGGCAACGCGGAGAACGTTACGTGTGGGTAACTAAACAGACATGGTCCATTGATATGCGAATACATCCTACTTTGAAATCACAGCAGTGCTACTGAAGCAATTGGCCCTTCAGTCTGTGGTCAATCTCCCAAATCAAAAGGCAAACCCGACGGCAGGTTCTTCGTACTATTTTCGTAATGAGACATGTATTTGAAGCGCTACTGTACATTGGACTGCCATCTTGACCCGGATTTTCCTTTTTATATATTCAGGCCCCCTTTCCGAGCACGGAGCTGGCACACCTGCACGTTTCGCCGCCTAGATAGATGCCTCTTTTCACACTTTTGCGTCCTTCTCCTGTCATTGGAGGAAGCGACGGTGAGGGCAAGAGATGCGCTTTACACTGGGTTGTTCCACGAGAGGGCAACCCATCGGATAGTCCTCCCCGTGTAGGTTCTACCTCGTATTCCTCACAAAATAAAAATAAAAATGGCGTTGCTGCCTTCCCTACCGTCATGGCACCCCTCTAAACGCATTCTGCCGCAAACGCCGAACAACTGGCTGGATCGTGAATTTGTGATTCCACCGCCCTAGTGCGCCATCCATTTATACTCGAGCTGTGACGCCCTGTGAAGATTTGTCTGCTTGAGATCAGTAGCGGCGATCTCTGCCAAAGGCCTCCCGGTTGTCGAAACGAGGCGGTCGATCGCTGTCGAAACGAGGCGCTCGATCGCTGTCGAAACGGGGCGCTCGATCGCTGTCAAATCGAGGGCGACGGTCATCTCGCCCTCCTCCACCACCACCAAACATAGGAAAGTACCTATCGTTCCTGGGACGGAATCCGCCGCCGCCGACGCCACCGCCGCGTCGGGGTCCTCGACCCGAGAATCCACCGCGCCGGCCGCCTCGACGGTCGCGTTCCACAGCGCGCTCTCGATGGGGAGGCCTGATGCCCTCAAATACTTCTTTGCCGCGGTCTACAAACGAATCCCCGTTTTCAAAAGAGTAGCGGTTGATCTCACGGCCCAAATCGCGAGTGGTGTCAAGAGTGTAAAATGAGCGCATATTGTCAATTCGCCGACGAGCCAACTCCTCAGGAACGAGTTGGTAGGAAATGACAGGCTTGGTGTGAGTGCGCTCAAAGTCCCCTTCAAACACATCCGAGGAAGGTCGATAACCTGCATCTGGGCCCATCCGGGTGGCCCGAGGCCCTTTGGGAGGCATGCCGAAGTCTCGCTGGCTGCGAGGCCCAAGCGGGATGGCATTAGTGCTGTCAGTCGTGGCAGATACGGGTGGCCTGCTGACAGGAGGAGGCCCAGCTCTCCCAGAAGATGCCGAACCAGATTCTAGACGTGCCTCCATTACGCCATCGGCGTCTTTTTCGTAGATGACCTCCCATCGAGAAGCCGATCGTCCATGGACGCCCGATTCTTCTGTTTCTATCCACTCAGATATCTTCTCGGGAGGGGCGAAGTCGATCCAGAGCGCCTTTCTGTTGCTCTCATTCGGCCAAACACGGCCGTGAAGTTGGGTGCGTACCCGCGAGGCAGTTGACACAGAATCAAAGACTACGAAGCCGTGGGTGCGGATTGTGTCGACATAGAAATCGATAATTACGTCATCATCGACAGCAGCCCCAGGAGCTGCTGCAAGGCTGGCCAGATGGACTCGTATATCTTCGGGGCGCAACGGACGCATCAGGTTGGCGATATAAAGAGCCGGTGTAGCATGGTGGAGGGCGGGGGCAACATCTACATCGTAATCCATTGGTGTCTGGTCACCATCCCCTGTGGCATTGACTTGTCTGTCGAGATTTTCGCTGGTGCTCTCGTCTCGGGAATACACAGCCGGGCTGACTTGCGGCTCAGCAGGCATGTCGCCTTCGGCACGAGCTCGCTTTCGAGCGACAATCTCATCATTAGGGGGTGGGCTTGCCGAGCGACGCTTCCGTTTCTGGGCCTCAGCAGGGGTGCTGATGGTTGTGTCATCCTCGGGAGTCTGCCTCGGCGAGGAACCTTCCGTGATTGGGGCAAAGAACGCTGTGGCAGTTGGCTCGGTAGAATATCCGTTGTATGTAGGTAGATTTTCGGTGTCAGCGGTCACCTCTGCCATTGGAATGTCGGCACGAGAGGCTGGCGCAGCCTCCTCTTGGGCATTCTCATGGACTACTGCTGTAGCTTTCTCGACGGTTGTTTCTTTCAGCGATTCGTCTTTTGATGAGGGGTTTGCTGGCTCTTCAGCTGCAGTCGCCGTCCCAGGGTCGGCATTGTCTGCGGCCACCGCTGATTGTTGCTGCTGCTCGTCCACCTCTGGTGATTGCTCCACCTCATCATCCTGTGCGGGTTCTTCATCTTCCGCGGGCTCTTCTTCATCGGCAGCTTCGAGACGCGCAATAAGTTCTCCCTTTAAACCGTACTGCGGCAGCCCGCGCTGCTTTAGTTCTGCCTTGAGATCCACCACCTTTAGTTTCGACCAGTCCGACATGGTGGCGAAGGGGGTTGGTCGTGAAAAGGCACGTCGTCAATCAAGAGCAAATGGGGTCGCAAGACGATAAACGAAGGGTGACTGGAAATTGGTGGCGGCGCAAAGATCGCACTTCGGGATGTGGAATGTTGGAAAGACGTTTCAAAGGAGAAAATGTGACGAGATGTAAGCAACCGTGGTCCGGAGGGGCGAAAAAAACTTGGACAGGTACAGGCTTGAAATGCTAGTATCTCTTTTGGGCATAGAACGCATGCGCAGATGGCAGCGCGGTCGTATGCTGCAAGACGCAAGATGCAGGATGGTGCAAATTATGCGTTGTGTGCCGCAGGCGCACGCAGTACCAGGTATATCGTATATATCAAAGAAGGGGAAAGGGAGAGGCAAACTGGCTGGTGCAACCAATTCAGGAGTGCGAGAGAGTGTGAGAGGGCGGAAATCGCGACGCGAACAGCCTTGTGCAGGAAGCCCAGTGTGAGACAAAGCTCTGTGACGCCACTGTACCGCAATGGGACACACCAATCGTACAGTGCAGGACACGCTGCTAGTACAGTAGAGTCCGCATTACGTAGAGGGGTGGCCCGAGCTCTTGGGTCCTCCCACGAAAGCGGGGATGACTCAGCAGTCAGGAGAGAGTTGCTGCAAAATAATATCCATATATACTGACTTCATTCAACCTGCCGAGAGTGAATCTCAACACACGCGTAGATCTAAAGGGCCTTTTATTTTTTTAATTTTTTTTAAGGTTGCTGTTACGAGTGAGGGGGGTTTCAAAGTATCTGTTGAAACCCCATTGCAGGATTCAGCAGATTGGCTATTTATTGCATGAATGTTCGGATACTACATATATGTGCCCTCAACCGCCCGCCACCTGTTGGCTCAAATTTGACTCGAGCATTACAGAGGCTGAGCCGAGTCAATTGTGAAACCAGCACTTCGCTTAGACCAATTCAAGGCACAGCAGATGCATTGCAACGACACTCTCGTCTTATTCGTAATGGAGCACAAACACTTTGACTGGAAATACATAACATCTGCTTGGTTTACATGACTAGGTCCACACACATCAATAACTAAACATCAAGACCATCAACGACGATGCCCTTGTTCCAGGTCCACTGCATCCTCCTGGCAACCTCCACCGCGCAGTCGTCGTCCACCATAGCGCTGACGAGATACAAAGCCGCATCCACGCCAGCGCTGACTCCCCCTGCTGTAATGACCCGTAGGCCGCCGAGACGCATCGCGGCTCGGCGAGCAATGGACTCGCGACGCGAGTTCGACCCCTTGAAGGACATGCTTCCCTTTCTGTACACATAGTATTAGTGCATGCGCGCTAGAGGTACTGCACTTGCACAGAATCACTTACCGAGCATTCGAGGGGCGGCGTTCAGTGTCAGACTTGCGGCGAATGTAGGGATTCTCGTCTTCGTCACCGAGATCGAAGCGGAGATTGTTGACGACATATCGGGCGTCCTCGACGACGTCGGTCCGCTCTTGCAAGTTTAGGGTCGCAGCATCGCTGCAGAGGTTCTCAAAGGTGGTGAAGTAGTCGGGGTGCGTGGTGGCGGAGAGCCCAGACAGAATTCCCTCCTTGGCGAGGAAGAGAGATCCGGTGCAAACGGAGAAGACGGTACGCTCTTGGGCAGGGTCGTTCTTCTGTAGGTCTGAGAAGGCTGTGATGAGGCCGAGAGGCTCCAATCCCTTCTCAATAATCTCTCCGTGGTTTCCGCCAACGACGACGAGAACATCAAAGTCCTCGAGTCGTTCATGGGCCTCCTTGAATGAGATTTGGGAGCCAATGATGGTTCCCGAGGCAGAGAGAACCTTGGGTTCGGCGGCCGCAACTGTTACTTCAAAGGCTCTGGTGGCTAGACGTAGATGAAGCAAGTCAGCGAGTGGTCACACTATAATTGCCTGAATTGGCTGTCAAAGGTAGACAGAGACACGTACATTCGTCGTTGAAATTGTGGGCGGCAGTAGTCAGGACTTCCATGGTGCCTGCAAAGTCGAGAAGATCAAACTTGTGGTGCAGAGCAATGAGGACGTCGATGGGCTCCTGATCAGCCACAGCGGAAGACTTGTTGGCAGCCATGATGACGGTTTAGGGTGGTAGTCACGAGGGGGAGTGTGAGGTGTGTGGGGAGTGTGCTGACGATGAATTGAAGATGAAAAGAATCCGTCTGAATCTAATGACGACGGATGGACCAGTTGCTGCGTTATGGGAGGGAATTGGGATTGGCTTTGAAGTAGACAGATGTGATGATGATGGAAGAAAGAGGAGAGAAAGGGACGAGAGGGGAGGGGAAGAATAAGAAGGAGGAGGAGGAGGAGGGGTCCAACTCAATGGACGTCCTCCATGCTTCGTACCATGTACAAAGAAGGCCTACGCACTAATCGCGGGGAAACCGAACACGGAGCAAGAAAAGGGTTGCCTCAGGGTAAGAATACAATACTAACTGAATGGCTGCTCTCTGCCAGATGGGTGGTGTGACTAACTTGCCTGGTAGGTACCGTGTTGATGAGCTGACAGTCTCGCCACGGCTGCTTCTCAAGGGCCCGGCCCCCGCAGCGAGGCTGGTTGAGGCCATTTGTCTCGATCTTTCGTTGTACTCCGTACCAGCTACCACGGTGTACTCTGTACACGCAGAGAGACTCACCTTGTTACTGGTCTGCCAGGCTGTATGAAGAATGAGGAGCTGTGTGACGTTTCCGTGTAGCAATTCACCCCAGCAGGCCTACAAAGTCTGGGTGCCCCCCGCTGGCGGAGCCACTGAAAGCCGCGCTCGTCGTGGGGTCATGCGGCCTGGAATGCGGGGTTAGGGGCGGATCGCGTAGGTAGTCGCTACCTGGAGGACCCATATTCTGCCAGTCATGCCTCTCAGGCTTGTCCTCTGTCCGGGGTACTCGGTACCCGGATCACAGCAGCCCAGGTCGATCGCCAGCGAGAGGGGCCTTCAGCGCTGCTGGTGGTGGATTGGCGCGAATTCAGCAGGTTAGGTAACCTTCACCAGCACGGAGGGGCTGCCAGAACACCGCTAGCCTACAGTGGGAGCCGCCCACCGAGAGAGCCTCCACTCTCGCGCAGCTTAACCCACGGCAGAGCTTGTTCGGTCAGACACACCTTGGGGCACGCACAACGCCAATAGCTTCGACGACCACAACGCCCTCGCTTTGCCTGTAGGACCGGTCTGAACGTCCGGAGAAAGACATCTTGTGCTTCAGGCCTGGGTCGGGCCATCCTGGGGCCTACGATGGCTTCCACGACGTAGGTACCCACACTTCAGAGAGAGAAAACCCCCTTCACTCCCCCCTCTCTCCCAGACATCGTCGAGCCTTCAAACACCTCCAGACGCCGGCTTGCCGCTACAGCTTGCTGACCCACTCTCTAGTACTCTCAAAGACCTGTCCAAGGCCATCAATGCTTTCATTCCCGAACCGACTCTGCCCCTGCCCGACGACCTGGTCGAAACCATCACCTCCTACCTGAAGCGACATGAGATACACGACGATGCCGCCGCCGACCGGCTCCAGGAGGAGCTCCTCTCCATCCATAGCAAGCACGTCAAGGATACCGCTCTGTCCTCTGGTGCGTGGATGTCGATATTGCGACGGCTGCTCCCCGTATTGCATTCCATCGAGAGAATAATGCAGTGGTTCCACGCCTGCGACGGTATGCTTTGGAGGACGGATCATGACAAGATCGTGGTGGATGAAACAGTCGCCGTGCTTACGGATTTGCTGTCCGTTATGGACGAGACGGATAATCTCTTCGATGGCAGCCACTCACCCAACCCGATCCTCAACCGACTCTTCACCATGTGGATAGAACGACTCTATCCAGCCTACAACGAGGGGCGCGAGGGGCTTGCGCACAATGAGATGATGCTGCGGGAGGCTCTGGGGAAGTTTGGAAAAAAGAAGCCCAAGGTGCGTACTTCCAACATGGCTTCCTGTACGACAAGATGGTGCTAACGCCAAGCATAGGAGTTCTTTACTACACTTGACAGCTTCTTCATCAACAAGAAACATCGAAAATCAGTCCTGAGATTTCTCTGCGACTTCATCCAGAACCAGCCCCCACATCTTCATAAAATACTCGAGACAAATCTGTTCAATAATCTCTTGACATGTCTGCAACAGGATACATCGTCGACAGTTGTGTCAGGGGCACTTACCGCCATCATCATGCTTCTTCCGCACATGCCAAGCTCTCTTGTGCCGCATTTACCGAGTTTGTTCAATATTTACGCCCGCCTGTTGTTCTGGGATCGAGAGCGATCTGAGACCATTGAGCCACCATCCGATGACGCCGACCAAGCCAGTCGTTGGGAGGTTTGTGTCTATGACTCGGATGTCGACGATCTGTCCATTGCACATTTACCGAACTACTACACCATACTTTATGGCCTCTATCCTATCAACTTTATGGATTACATCCGCAAGCCGCAAAGATACATGCGCCATGCCAACGTGCCCAACGCAGACGAGGTTGAGATTCAACCAACAGAGATTAGACACCAGTCAGAGCGGTTTCGACGCAGCCACGTGCTGCATCCCAACTTTTACACGCTTACAGTCGACTCGGAAAAGACAGACTTTGGCCGCTGGATCAAAAGTGAGGCTGCAGAGGTCGTGGCCGAGTGTACGGCGCTGTGCATTACGTCCGAGTTGCTGCATTTTGTTGATGAAGAGCAAGCCCAATTACCCGACGTCCATTTCTCGGCCACGCACGAGTCGGAGAGGGACAAGGCAGATCCGGCATTGCTGAGCGGCTCCGTTAACAAAATCGATAGTTGGCGCAACTCACATTTCACGAGCGCGGACTCTGTATCAAGCAATCAAGGCCCGTCTAGCATGATACGCCGTATTTCACAGTCGAGCCAGCCCTCAAATAGAGACTCGATCGATCACAAGTTCAAGGACATCGGCTCAGAAAGTCCATCGACACTCCCTCAGCTGACCTTTTCCCCGTCGCACACCCAATTACAAGACATGATTCAGTCGAACAAGGCCATCAAGTCCGGACTCCATCAGTCATTGGCAAACGATAGCGTGCCATCGCTATCGCTGAGCCATCAAGATTCAATAGCCGACCGACCCTCCGTATCGTCTATGCCACCACCTCCGCTACCGGCACCGCTGTCCATGGCGAATTCGCCGATGAACGGAAACGCGCCAAATACGCAAGTCGCGCACCTGCAACGGCAGATCCTTCTCCTCCAGAATGACCTGAGCTTTGAGAGGTATCTGAAACAGCAGCACATGGTTCACATTGGCGACATGCGCCGGAGACATGTAGAAGAGGCGGCCACGGAAGCCGAGACGCAAAACTTGATCATGATGAACCGTCACTACAAAAATCGCTACGAGGACGCAAAGAAGGCCGAGATGCAGGTCAGGAAAGAGTCTGAGAAGAGCCGGGCTTTGGCAAAGAAGTGGGAAGCGGATCTGGCAACCAAAATCAAGAACCTGCGAGATGAGTCTAAGAAAACACAGGCCGAGATGGACACCACCAGAAGGGAGTTGACAGACGCAAGGCAGGAGTGTGAAAAGCTACGCAAGCTCGTTTGCGATGGCGAGGTCAAGGAGCTCAACTGGAAACAGAACGTACAGTCCATTGAGATACACGGGGCCGAGCTAGATCATCTAAAGGGAGAGGTGGAGAGGTTGACCGTGTCGGAGCGCGATTATCAAGCCAAGGAGCTAGAGCGCCATGCCGCCATCACATTGGCAACGCAAGCGCAGACCGAAGCTAAGGTACTGAAGCTGAAATTGGCGGCGCAGCAGGAGGAGGTGCAGCGAACCAAGACGCTGTACGAAGGTCAAGTAGCAGAGCTTCAGGCACAGCTCTCAGATACGCGCGAAGAACGCGAGCGCCCAGGGACGAACACGAATCTTGCGATCGAGAGCACGCTGGCTGCAAGTCGGGCGAAGCAAGCAGACATGCAGAAGCACTATGCGCTACTCATGCGCAAGTACACGGCTCTGCAGTCATCTCTGCTAGATATGCACGATGCCGCAGCTGAAACGACAAAGGCTCAACCGCCTGCACCCGAACCAGCCGTAGACGCTCAGCTGTCCATGTCTGCTAGCCCCATAGCCATGAGGGCTCGCACACATCGGCTTCTCTCAAATCCCGACGCCGTAGAGTCCGGCTCATATAACATGGCACCGTCGTTGGGCTCGATCCCCGGGACCCCATCCTCGACAAGTCAGAATGCGAGGTCAGGCAGTCTTCAGGGACTCGAAGAGGTGGGGACAGGATCGTTGTCCATCAGCCCTGACCAGCGGCATCTGGGGAGCGAGCCCACGCCAGTGAGGTCCAACGAGTCTGGATCGAGCAAGCTGGCGAGTGGACTCCAGCACCGGATGCGGAGGGAGAGCAAGGACAAGTCCAAGGATGAGACGGGGAGTTTGGGCAAACCTAAAAAGGATAAGAAATCATCAGGCCTACGGGGCATCCGTGGCTTTGTATAGGGTATCACGGGCAAGGGGCGCGCAATGAGGGCAATTGGAGTTTGAAGGAATCTTTGAGATGATTGGAAATTTGTAACACTCTGGTGGAAAAATAGATATATTGGAAATGTTGTATGCATCAAGAGGCATGATCTTGTACTTGACTCACTGCTTATCTGGTACAACATCCTCATCCGCGAAGGGGCTTACAGAGCGAACTCGGAGGGTAACCCAGCACATAACAATCGCCCTTGCAAGCCCGGGCCAACGGCCAGATCCAGGGCCATGAACGCGGAGAGCTCAGTATCGAGGGACACGATGCCTAGCTTGACGGCGGTACACATGCTATTCAAAGTAATCCGTACAAGTCATCTTTGGGAGAAGGACTCCAGACATGAAAAGAGTATAGCCAATAGGAAGAATGTTGTAAAGGGCGTGAGGGCATTGAAAGAAGAGGCATATACATCCCGGCGCACATTCCCCCGCGAGCAGCAGCCTGCTTCCTCCCGCCGACAGACCAGTTAACCCCAAACCACCCTGCGGCGAGAGACACGGCAAGGGTTGGGCATACAAACTCGTCGTCGTTGTGCCGCAGCTGAGGATGGTAGTGGAGTAGGTAATAGGACAAGCACTGCGAGTCTCCAGCAGTTGCATAGCATAGCCATGGGCATGTAACAACGCCGTATTTGGCGGCGCGGATCAGGGCAACTTTGGTATCTTCTGTGGTCGCTGGCCTGCCCTGCTATGACGAATAAGCTGGACTATCTGGGGAGGAGGAGGAGGAGGGTGATGATGGCGGAGTCGAGGGTACGGCAGCCGACTTGGGAGAGGACGGCCTGGCAGTTGTCTGAGCAGCGCAGCCTGTAAGGTTCATTCCCGCATTGGTGCCGTGCTTCTGCGTCTTTAGATTGAATGTAGTCCTGTATGTGTCGGTATACATGTAAGACTGGCATGACTACATGCCTACATGACTACGTCCAGACGATATTGGGGGAAGATGGAGGGACGCTGTTTTAGTCCGGCTTTCACATGGCAGGTATCGGGTAGTCACGCGCACATCTATCGATCGGTTTGTGGTTTAAAACGGACATTTAAATCGGGCACCACGAGCCCTGTATTGTTCAAGACCACCGGGGCAAGGGATTGTCTACCATGAAGGCACGAGCAGCCTCCACCAACCAATTGCTGGAGACTAAACAGTGCCTCTGTCCCCATCCGATGGCTACAAGAACGAAAAGAACCCACGCTCAGTGCCCTAGTATCCTACCCTCATCCTCCAGTAGTCTTCGCCACGACCAGCGGTCTATTCTCCGCAAATGGAGCTATAGCAGACCAGGCCGTCTGTGTATTGTGAAATCGAAACAATGCCCCTGGGGCAGTACTTGTCGGACGTCTTGTTCGGGTAGCACGTCCCCTTGACCTTCCCATCTCCATCATTGACGTAAAAGTCGTAGGCCTTCTTGTCGGAGTTGTAGTAAAAGTTGAGCTGGCCCATCCCGCACAGCCCGGGAAGCAGGGAAAAGGCGACAGAGCCAATGGACTTGCCGTTGAGGGTGAAGACCCCGTGGTCTGACCCGGCGGTCTGGCCGAAGCAGTCGCAATTGTAGTGGTTGGAAGGACAGGCGATGTATCTGGTGCTGGTTGGGGGATTCGGCGCACTGCCGAAGACGGTGACCTTTGTTCCAATGTGGAAGTTGGCCAGCCCCGACAGGGGAAGCGTGAGTGTCGCAAGGGCGAGCTTGATATGCATTGTACTCGAGTTAGATGCTAGGGCTATGGTGAGTGATGTGTACGAAGAGCTGCAGATTTGGAGGGAATAGCTCTCCCTTATATAGTAGAGCTAGGTGATGTGTCAATGCGCCACGCATTTCAATCTGTCACTAGCACGGTTCGTCTGGATTGGCACCACTCCTTACATCCCTCTGAAGCAGGTATATTTGGTAAAGCTGGGCGCCTTATCAATCTGGGAGCTGTATCACGAATGTCTAGACTCCACGCTGAGGGCTGCGCCACACAATGTCTCCTGTAGTCGAGCCGTGTGTTCAACCTTTATGGGCAAGGCGTGTCATCATGTTGACCAAATCTTAATCTAGCTAGCATCAGAATAAGCTTATACGTATATACCGCTTGGCAATATATGTATGACGGTGGGCCATGGCCAACCAAGGTGGAATCAAGTTCCTTCGCTACAGTAGAGGTGCTATCCTCGGAGGCAGTAGTACGCGGTCTAGAATAGCTGAAGCGCACGGCTAGCCTTGGGTAATGGAAATATCACTAGAGTTGAGGCTTGCTAACCGAGGTGGGCAATCAATATGCCCAGACCGTGGGAGGATATAAGGCGGGTTCCTCTCCATCCCCGAAAGACTAGAGAGCACCAGGTACAGTTTACTGCTTCAAGCTCCAGTGATTCTTGCCGTCGCCAATCTAACCTATTGTAGGTAGTTTAGAGAAGTGCCTGGGATGTGAAACATCCTACTCGCTGCACATGTCATGTCTTGTGGCTTTGATTATCCGAAGCTGACATGAGTCAAGTCACCCCTGGCTACAGACTCCCCTTGTAGGCAGCACAATGCTCAAGATGTATACACTGTAGTGATGGCTTCATGCATGGCGCAACCAGTAGTAATTGGTCGGCAGTGACGCTCTCTGCCAAAGCCTCGTAGTCTTGTTAACGTGCAGTCCAATGGCCAGCATCCCCTTCTTCCTGGCGCGCCACCCTGGGCAGTCAAAGGGACCAAAGCTTTGGATAGCCATCTGTGCTGGCAAGAAAACTCCTTGACTACCCCTGGATCGTAACTTTCAGTACGGAGCATACATGTTGGCTAGGATTTACCTACAGCCAATCATCATTAGGCGGCAGCCCGAAACGGGCTAGTCTCGCGAGCGTCTGGGATGTGATATCGAGGCGTTCAAGATATATAAACCATGAGCTGTCTTGCGAAGATTATCATCCAGCGTTGACTCTATTCTTCATCACTTTTCTTGGAAGAGTGACTCGTCCCATTTTCAAAGTGTAAACGCCATGCCGCTCATCACGGACACCGAGTCTGGGGCCTCCGCCTCCCCGGTCCGCAACGAAGGCGACCAGCCATGGCGAGACAGCAATGAAAATCCCCTCAACTGGCAGAGAAAGAAGAAGCTGCGGACCTTGTGTAAGTCAATTTTGAGGACCCTGGAGCATTGGCAGCCGAGACTGACACTTCGCCAACCAAAAGGCCTCATTTCGTTCCAAGCATTTACGTCGTAAGACATTGACAGGGCGGACGAGCATTATCGTTACATCATCTGACTGCATATAGCCCATTTGCAAGCTCCGTCATGGCTCCAGGACTGCCGGAAATAGCTTCCCAGTTCAACATCACGTCCGGCAGCGTCTCGGCCCTGACACTGACAATCTTCCTACTGGCTTGGGCGCTCGGCCCGCTGGCATTTGGCCCGCTGTCCGAGGTGTATGGCAGGCGGCGGATCATCAACATCTCCAGTTTGATATTCACTGCGTTTAGTATCGCCTGCGTCTTTGCTCGTTCGACGGGCGAGCTGATTGCCTTCCGATTTCTCGCCGGCATTGGCGCTTCCACCCCCATCTCCATTGCGGGATCAGCCATTGCAGACATGTATTCTGAAAATGACCGGGCTCCTGCAAACGCAATCTACGGACTTGGCTTACTCATAGGACCTCCTACCGGGCCGATCATCGGTGGCTATCTCGCCCAGGAAGTCGGCGTGAGATACGGCTTCGTCCTGACAGCGGCCCTGGCCGGCGTGGCTCTTCTCTCATGCTTCCTCTTGCTCCCCGAAACCAACCACAGCACTATCAGACGAAGAGGTCCAAGGAGTGACGGCATATCATGGCAATGGGTGTGGCAGCGGCGTATAGGGCAACTAGAGGCGGCCCGCCCAGCTAAGAAGCCCGACCTGCGGATCCAAGAGACTCCACCGTGGATTGACAGCAGAGTAGCATTCAGGCCACTCCATCTGCTATTCCGGAGCCGAGTCTGTCTTATTTTGAGTCTTTACGGCGCCTTGTTAGTACCCATTGAGTGACAATCCCGCTTCTCTGTCTAACGAGCTGCTCTACCCGCAGAGTATATGGCACGCTAAACATGTTTTTCACCACGTTCCCCGACGTCTTTGGCAGGATATACGGCTTCGGCCCTGGGCCAACGGGGCTGAGCTATATTGGCAGCGGCCTGGGCGAGCTGGTCGCCACGGGGCTCAGCGGCTGGCTTGGAAATGCGGTGTACCGGCGGGTAGGTGTCTTGAACTCGCTCCGAGCGCAGTAGGCGTGGCTGACCATTATAAAACACAGCTCACGGTCAAGAATGGGGGGGATTCGAAGCCCGAGTTTCGGGTACCAGGCATGTTGGTCGGTTCGGCCGCCGTACCGGTCGGCTTGCTGTGGTTTGGCTGGACGGCACATTTCCACCTGCATTGGATGCTTCCCATTGTCGGATCATCCATCTTCGGGTTTGGCCTCATGTCCATCATGCTGCCGCTGCAGCTATACCTGATCGACGCGTTTGAATACTCGGCTTCGGCGCTGGCGGCGGCGGCGCTCTGCCGCTCACTGCTAGCCTTTGCCATCCCGCTGTTTGCCCCCCAGATGATCGTGGCCATGGGGCTGGGCGGGACGTATTCGTTTCTCGCCGGCGTCAGCATGGCCATCGGCATACCGTTGCCGATCTGGATATACTACAGGGGCGAGGAGATGCGAACCAAAAGCAAGTCGTAGTGTTCGCCTGTCCTCGCGGGAGCACTGTACGCTGGCCAAGTCCTCGAGATCCACGAGGCCTCAATATGCCACTTACGGTTGTGCCATTGGCAGATCTCTCCGGATAGACAGGTAGGTCATTGCTCTCGGTAAATGCGATGCAGTATGAGGTCTCTAATGATCTTTAGCTATAATCAGCCATTCAGCATACCAAGTTTAGGGCCTCGCTATGCTAGGGTTTAGAGGCATCTGAGGTATTCTTAACAGTGGGGGATGTCACGGGGTTTTGAAGGCCTTTAGGAGATGTACGCAGTTAGGGTTATGAATGTCTTGCAGGAGCCGTTCTGCTGGCACCAGAGCTGATAAAAAAATTGAAATTAGTGGGTAAATGTCACGCAGTCGAAGTTTGTCATGCAATTAGCCAATTTTGTATGTGTGACTTTCCCCTTATCAATACTCTAGTATAGCAGCGTCCCAGGAAAGCGTAGCCATCCGTCGCAATAACAGACGAAGCGTCACCAAGACTGGTTCCAGGGTAGTCCAGGGTAGGCTAGTCGGACGGCTTGGCGGCTTGGCGGTGTTATTCCCGCCCACCACTAACAACTCGGCCTGCTCCCCAGTATTTATGACGTACGGCCTCGTATTCTGCCAACTGGCAGGCACCTGGTCCACTACGAGGTGTGGCATGAAGCCAGAGGCAAATACGAAAATCCTTTACGAAGATGTCCATGTGACGTGAATGGCAATGCTGGACGTAAGCGGAAACATGTCACTGTTTGTGGAACGACGTGTTGTATGGTGCAGCGCTGAGAGCTGTCTGGTGTCTGCCAGTGTGCACTTCCCCACCGAGGAAGAAACGATGCAGCGAAGGCAGTGAAGGCACCGAAGGGGGACTGCCGCGCTGAAAATTCAGCATCAATTCCACAATGCCTCCAGCGCCAGCCAGACACACCCATCGCCCCAGCCCACCAGAATCCAACGGATCCCCCAAGCGGATGCCTCCTCCCACTGGAATGTCTCGAGTCGCCGGGCAGCGCTTGCAGCAGCCCGACAGAGCGCGGTGGCCAACCAGCCGGCATGGCGCCGCGTGTGGTGGAGCTGCGAGAGGCTCTAGTGGCCATTTACGGGGAGGGCAGCCACTGCATTCGCTGCCTCTCCAGCGGCTACGGTGCCGGCTGGCGGGTTCTGGGTGGCTGTGGCGACTCTTCGGGGTGGAGACGGGTCCTGACGCGGCGATTTGTACCTGATTGTGCGTCGTCAGCGTTGCGAAAAAGGGTCCAGGGAGGGAATTGGAGGCTGCAGACAGTGGGTTGCTGTAAGAATGGCCAATCTAGACTTTTTCATCAGACATTGTCGTTGATACAGAGTGCTGGCACGCTGAACCACCGACGAGACAGAAATAGAGGCAGAGACAGCCGCTAGTACGAATCCAAAGCCGGCCAGAGAGGACAGCCAGCAGCTAGCGCCAGTTGCCAGCTGCCAGCTGCCAGCTGCCAGCCTGAGACGAGGGCACGACAGTGCACCGTTGGGCGGCGCCTGGGACATCTCACTTGGGCGCCCACTCCGGGAAGAGGAAACACTGCCCCCTGCGTCGACGCCTCATGCAGGGCCGTGAAAAGCATCTTGCATCTGACTGTGTAGCTCGTAAATCTGGGCCCCTCGGCGCATGGCCAGTCGAGCTCGGGCCGTGACAGGCTGGATGATGCATGGTCCGATCCTCGTCGATCCACCAGCGTCGACGTTCCTTGCTTTTGTCCATCATCCATGCCTCCACCCATCCTACCATCTTTGCCGTGCTGCTGGCGGCTTGGCGGCCATCCGCTTGCCGCACGCAGTGCCTTCGCGCCGCGTACTCAAGTACATGCGCCTCCCGTCGTCGCACAGCTGCCATCTCTTCGTCTCTCATCCTACACCCTCGTTCTGTTCCTCGTCTGCCGCCAACCCGAGGCCCTGACCACTGTCGTTTGCCTATTGCTGAACCTGTATAACCATCATTGATATTGCGGCTGCTCCCCCTCCTTCCCATCGATAGCACATCTTCGTCGACTCCGACTCCGACTCCGTCTCAGGCTCGACAGCAACCATGCCGTCTACCGCCTCCCTCCTCGCCCTGGCTTCTGCCGTATCCTCGGCCGCTGCCGCCTACCAAGGCTTCAACTACGGCTCGACCTTCACCAACGGTAGCCCCAAGGCCCAGTCCGACTTTGAGGCCGACTTCAAGACGGCCGCCGGCCTGGAGGGCACCAAAGGTGGCTTCACCAGCGCTCGCCTGTACACCATGGTCCAGGCCGGCACTGCCAACGATGTCATCTCCGCCATCCCCGCCGCCATCAACACCAAGACCAGCCTGCTCTTCGGTCTCTGGGCTTCCGGGGGCGAGGATGCCTTCAAGAACGAGCTGTCGGCTCTCCAGAAGACCATCGACCAGTACTGCGACAAGCTCGACGGCCTCGTCGCCGGCATCTCGGTGGGCAGCGAGGATCTCTACCGCAGCTCGCCCATTGGCATCGCCGCCGGCGAGAACCCCGGTGTCAACCCCGAGGTCCTCGTCGACTACATCAGCCAGACTCGTAATGTCATCAAGGGCACTTGCCTCTCCGGCGCCAAGATCGGCCACGTCGACACCTGGACCGTCTACGTCAACGGGTCCAACAGCCCTCTGATCGATGCCGTCGACTGGGTTGGCATGGATGCCTACGCCTACTTCGAGTCCACGCTGGACAACCCCATTGAGAACGGCAAGTCTCTCTTCCAGGATGCCCTCGCCAAGACCAAGAACGCTGCCGGTGGGAAGCCCGTTTGGGTCACCGAGACTGGCTGGCCTGTCAGCGGCAAGACCTCCGGCAAGGGCGTCCCCTCCAAGGAGAACGCCAAGACCTTCTGGGACGAGGTCGGCTGCCCCATGTTTGGCGCCGACAATGTCTGGTGGTTCACTCTTCAGGACAGCGCCCCCGACACCCCCAACCCTAGCTTTGGCGTCATCGGCTCCGAGCTCACCACCAAGCCCATCTATGACCTGTCTTGCGACGATGTCAAGACTCCCAGCGAGTCCACCTCCAGCAAGGCCTCCGCCTCTGCCACCAAGTCCCAGTCCAGTGCCGTTGTCTCTGCCAGCTCGAGCTCCGCCGACTCCGACACCACGCTGATCTCCACCACCAGCAAGCCGGCCCAAGACACCACCTCTGCGTCTGTGGGAGAGACCACCTCCGAGTCCGCCCAAGATACCA
Organism: Calcarisporium arbuscula; assembly: GCA_009828645.1. Lineage (NCBI taxonomy): Eukaryota > Fungi > Ascomycota > Sordariomycetes > Hypocreales > Calcarisporiaceae > Calcarisporium > Calcarisporium arbuscula. The sequence goes on from WBSA01000002.1 coordinate 3,491,908, forward strand.
CAACTGCGGCTGCCCCAACCACCACGAGCTCTGGTAATGAGGGCGGCAGCGGTGGAAATGCTGGCACAACTGTCACTATCAACACTGACAACTCTGGTTCCCAGACGACTGCCGACTCCGGCGCCGGCTCTCAGACCACCGCCACTGGCACCAGTGCCAACCCTACCGCCTCGGCCTCGCAGACCGGACCTCCTCAGAGCAGCGGCCACAAGCTGAACTCGATGGGTGCCGCGGCTATTGCTCTCGTTCTTGCCGTTGCTGCCTTCTAAGAGCCCCAGGCGAGCCCAGTCATTGCACGGATTGGTTGGATTTGCCTCCTCTCCAGCCTGGCCTGGATTAGAGTAAATATGTACAATTTGGACTTGCGACAGGCGACAACGCCGCACTGTTTCTGCCTTCTGCCTTCTGCCTTCTGCTTTCTGCTTTTCTCATGAACTCGGCGCCACGGGACACGAACAAGACATGGTCTGGGTATTTTGGGCAGGGCCTCACACTCCTTTGATGATAGAACACTCTTTTGATGATAGAATAGACAAAATAGTTTGATGACTTGTGCAAAACTCAAATACAGCTGTATTTTAATATGCCTGATGGCCTAGAAAATGCTGACGCAGATGGCGAAAGCCACGAGATTGCCAAGACTGCAGTGGCACCTGGTAGCCGTGATTTAATACGATCACGTGGTGTCGACACAATTGCCGGAGCGAATGTCTTTAATGTTTCAGATACTGACATTAAATTTGAAGGGTCTGTCTCCCGTAGTAATTTAATGACGTACAGTCACGAACAGCCTAGCTCAGCCTCCAAGGGGAAAAAGGTAGGATTTGGCAGGGGTGGAGAGGGGCCACGCAGGCACACACGCCGCACGCACACCAGACACCACACGAATCTGTCCATTGCAGCCACAGCCACGAGGGAAAGGAGGCTAATTCTTGCACCCTACATATTTAGTGCGCATGTGCATGAAGTTTGCCGATTCTTGACACTGCCAATCACATTCTTTTGCAGGGCCGGTAATGACAGAAGCCGACGACTGCACTTTCCCACGAGTCAATTGAGGGACAGAACCACGAGGAAGCCTGAAAACTGATAAGAGGCAGTCGGCTCCATGTTTTCGACGACGCAGCGCAGGTGGCTGGCCGTGTGCCTTGCTGTGCTGGTGGCCTGCGTGGCTGCCGCGCCGCAGAATGTCACTTCTTCAGCTGTGGCGGATAGTTTGAGTCTCGAGGAGCTCGATGAGCAGCTTCAGGTGCGTTGCGTTGTTTCGTGTTCGACGTGCGGGCGATGGGGAGCGTCGCGGGCGATGCGGTGTTCTGAGGAGCAGCCCGTTGGATGCGACATTTCTGGACTGACTGACTGACTGACCGACCGACTGACTGACCGACCGACCGACTGACTGATCTGCCTAGACCTGCTCCATCGTCAAGGAGCTCAACGCAGCCAAGCACGCCACCCGCCGCTGCCCCCTCCTCTCTGACGAACGCCTCTTCGCCGTGCTCTTCCCCGGCACGCCCCGCTGTCAACGCCCTCCTCGCGACGCTGTACATCTCTGGCCCCGCCCAATTTTTGTTGGCCCTCTGTCCTACCAAACATTGATCCGTCGTCGCTGAGCGTCATGGTGGCGTTCGCGTGGGGTGGCCTCCTGGGCGACACGCTGTTCCACCTACTCCCAGAGATCTTTTTGGGCGAGGATGCCGAGGAGAGGGCGCGGTTCGTGCTGGTTGAGCCGAACCGGAACCTGCTGCTTGGGCTGGGTATCTTGGTTGGGTTCATGGTGTTTGTGGCCATGGATAAGGGGTTGCGGATTGCGACGGGGGGTGCCGGTCATGATCACTCGCATGGGCATGCTCATGGAGACGAGGATCTTGCGACAACCACCGGGGCGGATAAGGTTAATGGTGATGGGGTCAAGTCGCGGAAGAAGGGTGGTAAGAAGGCGTCCAACGATGTGGTGGTGGTTGTTGAGAAGAAGAAGGAGGTAAATGCCAGCGTCAAGCTGGGAGGATACCTGAACCTCATGTGAGTTGCGAGGGATCTGTGATGACTTGGAGATTTCGTCACACATGTACTAACTCGCCCAGCGCCGACTTTACGCACAACATCACCGACGGCCTCGCCATGTCCGCTAGCTTCTACGCCTCGCCCACCATCGGCGCGACCACCACCGTGGCCGTCTTCTTCCACGAGATCCCGCACGAGGTAGGCGGACTTTGCGCTGCTGGTTTCAGTCAGGCTTCACGAAGAGCAGGCAACTGCCTGTGCGCAGTTTGTCACCGCCATTGGGCGCGCTGCTGGGCACGTGATGGCATCGCGGTTGCAGGGATTTGGGGAGGCGGTGCTTGCGGACTGCTTCTAGGTGCGATGTTGGGGAGGGGGGTTATTTGCCAGGAATGGGGGCATCGGGGGGACGAGCTGGGAGTGCTGCCCGTGGTCTCTACGCACGGACTGGATTGTTAGATGCTGTTGATTCTGTGGATTTCTGATGCATTAATTCGTGTTAGAACTGGGGCGACATGTTGCTGCCTTTTACGGCCGGCACGTTCATGTTAAGTGGACACGTGGCTGTTAATCAGGAGTTGGCTGAGACGGGGCTAGCCGAGCCCGATAAGGTGCAGGAGTGACGAAGACCATGTGCATTCATGCTGTTGCTATTGGGCGGGGATCAGCGTTATATTTTCGTGGCACGATAGAGGGCGTAGGAGGTATCGCGATGGACGTGGAGGTGTCCTGTCACCTGTTTTATTTTTGAGATTGCTGGGGGGAATTGTTGAGTTTTCGGTGGACGTGGTTGCATCTGGAGATGTACTTGGCGGTAGACTGTATTGTACGACTATGCTGCGGTGTTGATAGATGAAGATGATTAGACTATATCTGTCTGAAGCCTGGGACCTCAGTCGTGTCTAGCGATGTTTAGATGCTTGAGGTTTAGGAGCCGGGTCGCGTTTGAACGATGTGCAAGTGTAATCGATTTGGTATATTCGTTTCGGGATTAGAGTTCATACGAGCGGCCATGTGCGGGGTTATCGATCGTCCGGCGTATGACGGGAACTTCACAGGCCCCCAACTGGTAATCAGATCTGGAGCGAAGGTGTGGTGGCCGATGGGGGGGGTGTGGTGGTATCATGTCGTTTTGTGCTGTTTTTGTGATGTGTACTTTAAAGTCTCTATTTGAATGCCTAAACCTCTTGCCGGCTTAGTGGTCAAATCGTGTGCTATAATAATTACAGCATGTGAATGTTGTTTACGGTGTAGCGTGCGGCATTGACAAAAGCGTACTTTCATGATTGTAAAGCCTCGGCCTCCGATCTACGTCGCCCAGAAGGTGGACAAGGTTTCTACGGTGAAAGAAAGGCCTTAATCGAGTTTAGTCACGTTCGCCCTTTCGCCCACTTTGCTCCCGGGTCGGGTGCAGATATCGTCACGTTGGTGCCATTGTGGTTTGCTCTGCGAGGTACAGACTTGGCCTGGATGCATCACGATGACGGAGCCTTCGCTTTGTGACAGATACCCGGCATTGGCTACGATGAATGGTAGGCAGTTTTGTTTTTGTTTTAAACGGTGTGATAGCTGGTCCATAGGCAGGAGCAACGGCCCAGCGAGGCTTGACAAGGTTTCCGTATGTTTTCATGAAAGCTGTTGTAACCCCCACAGAACGACAAATGGAAGAAGCTATGAGATGTTGATAATGGTTTTCGATTCTGTGATTAACCGTAGTGTATCAGCCGAGGCGGCATAGACGGCAATGGCCCTGTCGAGGAAGTGGGTGTTAATCAGTGGACTACTATGTTGTCTGCAAGATGAGCTCGTTTGCGGGTGGTGAACGTCGGGTATCGATGCCGAAAGTTGTGCATGCGTAAATCTGGGGGCCAAATTTGTCAGAGGAGCTAATAATTAGCTAGCCGACATCTGAAAAAGCCGCGAGGTGAGAAAAGCAATCAATTATGTGTCTTCAAGTGGGCAGATGATAAAAAGCGGACTTCGGGGGACGACCACGCAAGAGCAATTAGAAAACAGCTGGGAAGCCGCACGGTTGAACATACGACGCCGTTATGGGGAAGCAGCCGTGATTAAATAAGAAGAAGTGAGGCCCAAAAAAAAAATCCAGGGTCCAGTGGATGAAGCTCCCCAGCTTGCCGCCATCTAAATGCCCAAGCTCTCTGGGCCTCTCTCGCTTGTCTGCCGTTGGCGGAGTTGCAAGGAAGACCCATACTGAGGGGACCGGCCATGCATGAGTCAATGGGACCATCGACCCAGATCTAGACTCAGGGTACGCTAGGCCGTTGGCGGTAATGGTCTGTCAAATCGTGCATGACGCTTGTGCGCGGCTCCACGAGGTGGATTTGGACATGTAAGAGAGAGAGTTGTCGCGATAATTATAGATGTTGACATGATATACCACGTTCTGAGGCGGAGAATGGAGCGGTAAACTGACCAGCGGAAGCACGGGAATGAGGCGGACAGCGCCCGTGTGGTTGAGCGAATAATTTTGTGAGAGGCGCTTGCAATAATTCCTCCGTTTGCAGAATTAGTGCAGCCAGTGACTGAGTGACTGGTTGGCGCCATCGCAAAGGAGCCGAAGCAAGGCACTGAAGGATCAGCTTCAGGCTGGTTTTCCTCTTTGGGAGGCAAGGCAAGGTTGGGATCGCCAGAGAGAATGGTGCTATGTACCGCGATGGCTGGCGCGAATGCTGATGGGTGTGTTGCAGCCCCACCGCCGGACGGTGGCGCGGTACGGTGTTGCCATCGCACCAAAACGTTGGTGTGGGATGAAGAGTTGCGAGGACTTCCATGCACCATGCTTCGCCATGCTCGTCTGACTTCGTGCTGGTGAGATGGTTGGCTGTGTGAGGAGCCCATTGCGGGAACCTCTCTGGACGCCAAGCTCGCATCGCATGAGGATGTGTCCACTCGGCGGGCGCTAGCAAACCTTGAGCAGCAAGCCCACTCCGTTGCCTGCACGGTTGGAAAGAAATGGGAAGCCGAAGCAAAGAGCATCTAATGCATGGGTGAGGCATGAGACATGCCCCCGGGTGATGGAAGAGCTGGGCGAGGCCGGACAGCGTCAAGATGGCGGAAGTGGGATGGCAAAGTACCGGGTACTGGCATGAGGCGACGCTATTTCTCGGTACGTACCGTGAGTCTGTTCCTGCACGTTGGATGCTGGGATGTTCGGGTTGTGTGGGGAGAGAAAAAGTTTTTTTCTCTGGGTGGCATGGGGTAGTTGTTTTAGTTGCCTTCCTTCGGTCCTGACTCTGGCAGCTGAATCACGGCACAGGCCAATGGGCGATATCGGACGTTGGCTGCGAGATGGGGGGAGGAGGATGACAAATGAGCTATAGAGAGAGGCTTCTGGAAAAAGCGCAATCGGTGTGCACCACTGTGGTCGATATGACCAAGAGCAATAGAGTTGGCGGTGGTGGCGGCTGTTAGCTGCGGCTCTGGGAGGCTGCGAGCTATTTCAGCAGCTTTGCGAAGTACAACGAATGGCTGTGTAAGGCGACGCACGTCAAACCAGGACGGGGCTGTCTGTCGAGTTCCCCTTCATCTGAACCCCAGGCCCGTCTACGAATAAGAACGCGATAGCTGCGAGGAACGTGCAGTCTCACCCTAGCCAACGGCCAAGACTTTGGGGGTGCTGGACCTGCTGGGACGGCTGGACCGCTGGGACCAGCTGAACCTGCCACTGATCGCGACGACTCATCAGCTGGGCTCTCAAGCAAGTGGGGCTGCACAGCTTTTGCGTGTGGGCACAAATGAGAGCACAATCCACCCCTCACAAGCAGAATCATTTGCTCGAACTCGGCCTCCCGCAATCTGTCTGGGTGAGACGCTTAGTGGAAGGAAGGCGGAGAAAGTTTAATCCCCAGAGTTTGCATCACTACGGAGTGTCTACTTAATGTGTCAGGTATTTGAGGTTGAGCACCACAACTCATCGCGAATCGGGGAAGTTTGCCATGATGGCGCATATGGCATTCATCCATTACTTGCCTCTACCCTTTACCTGGCTCTGGGGAGGAGGAAATCCGAGGGATGAGAGAGTTTACCCAATTTTCAATGCAGCATCGCCCGGGGGGGGGGGGGGGGACATCTTGCGGCGCAACAGGTTTGAGATAATGCTGCATCTCAGCACTAGGAGAAGAACGCTCCTCGTTTCTCTTCTCTCATAAACTGTTCCGATTGCTACCCTAGGTCTTACGGTCTTGTCGCTGGGTGGTTGTTTGGTACCAGCAGTAGCGAGAGTAAAAGTCACGAGGGTTCTCCGGCCCAAGCACTCCCTCCGCCACGGGCTTACCGACCCTCTTGGGACCAGAAAAGAAAGAAAAATGGAAGCAGAGAAGGTATTGGGTAGCCAGAGAGAAAAAGGTTGCCGTCGGAGGGCTGCCAAGTATCGTGGAGAATGCGACAGTGAAAAGGTGTGAGGAGGACTCAACCTTCCTCCCCTCCGATAAAGCCAGGCCGAGCGTGGCATCGTGAAGCGCACCGCCACTCCGGTCCAACCGCGGGTCGGACGCACGAACTCTCTGGGCAGCAACCCCCCGACCCGGATGCCCGCTTGACCAGCTAGATGATTCATGGTTCCTCTGAACGGATCTGGCGCTCAGAATGGAAGGTCTGTCGATGCGTGCTTGCCTTGCTCGTTGGCAGATTCAATCCATGTTGCTGGTTCTGAGAGCTAGGGAGCAGGGTACTAGGCTTTGGGTTTTGCAACTCCAGTCACATTCAGGGGCACAGGAGGTACGGCCTTTGGGATTGTTGCAGGCGAGGAGCAATTACAATAGGTTCGGTATGCAAAGGGGCCTCAGACGCGCCGTCTGCGAAGCTCGTATATGGTCCGCGTTATGTCAGTGACGAGTGCGCGCTGCGACCAGCGACAAAAAAAAAAACTATTTCCAGACACGCCTTTTCAGGTATCGCGAACTCCTCCGTGTCCGATGCGAGCGAGATTACAATGCGGTTCCCACCCGTCTCGTAATACCAACGCTGGGGGCAGGTTGCCAGGCTCCAGCCCCCAACATACCGACCGGTCGAGGCCGCCTGAACCCCGTGTTTGATTTAGTAGCCTGGCCCACGTAGCCACCTCATGATCACGCAGAGAGGCGTGTGAAGAGCTAAACTTGCGGTGGTGCGGCAAGGGTCTATCAGCCTACCAACGCCTGCAGGTTGGTTCATTGACGCTACAGTGCTTGGGAAATTACGGAGCAAAGTGGAAATCCTTGGAGATGGAGGAGATGATATAAGAAAACTTGAGTGTTGATGAGGAGGAGGTCGACTGTCACCACCCAGCATGTTGAAGTTGTGCGAGGAAAGGGAGTCATCATGAGGACCACGCCTTTGACGGTGTCGCGTATCATACAGCCCTGGTCAACGTGGGCTGATGGAGATGGTGAAATCATGCGGGCCACTGGGGTTCCAGTTGGACATTTTGTGTGTGGTGGTGCCCGGTTTTCATGCTCCAGCGAGATCTCGATTTTTGGTTTGCAGATACGTATCGACATCTGGTATGGGCAAAAGCAGGCGACCCAGCTTTTTGCAACATGGCAAGCTAGTTTCCGTCAATCGCGATGTGCGCGTCGTGCGAAAGTGCAGGAAATTGGTGGGATCGAGATATGGGAAATCAGGGCACCGGACAGACAGACGCAATGACTGAATGGTCCAATGCCACGATTTGCGGCTCTGTGATCTCCAGGGGGTGTCAAGTGAGGCGAGCGGATGATCACCATTGCCATCTTGCGTAGGGTTTTCTCTAGCACCGAATTGAGATGGAGGGCGCCTTTGGTGTGGAGGGTCCCTGACGCAGTGTGCAGCGTGCCCTGTTGACGCTATCTCAGTGGCTGGCCGGCTGGCCAAGGCGACAGGCGTCAGGCGTCAGTGCCGCATCAGCGGGCATCACACAGTACTTGCGCCACTGTAGAGCCTGAAAAGGGCCACTGGAGCCATGCCGCTGTTGCGCTCCGACTGCCTACAACGGAAGAGTGGTGAGAGGTGAGTGGCGGCGCTGGCTGGTGGGCCAGCCGTCGTCTTTAGGCCCTGGGGGGGGGGCCTTGCCAGTTGTAGGGGCGGGCTGCAGTGGGCAGATACCTTATTTGTGGTGGGTTCGCTGGGCGCTAGCCATGTACCTACCCATATTACCCGCCGTGGGACTGGGACCTGGGCGTTCCAAAGCCTATTCCCCAGTTTTCCATTTCCCTTACTTGGCCATTTTGCCATTTTGCCATTTTTTCTTCCCTCTTCCTCCTTCAAGCCTTCACAGTGACTGTGATACTGGCTCACACTCACCATGTCAATGGCACCATTCCGATGGCTGAGGCTCCTCCCACCATGTTCATGAGCCAGCAGGGTTCATCGAAGCATTGCTAGCTCTGATTGTGCCTGCCAGGATCTGCTGGGCTCTTTGTACCAGTACCGCACCCCGGCACTGGACCGGCGGCGAAGGTCGTCTTCCTGTTTCTCACGAAGTCTGAGTGCTGCCCCTCTACGATGGCGTGGGTCGGGAGGAAGAGGAAGTGGAAGAGCACGACACATCAGAAGGCGACCGTCAAGTGACTCAGCTTCAAGAGCTGCCATGATTTAAAAGAAGCTGCCCTCCCGCACTTTGCAACGGCCCCTAGGCTCTCATGTCGTCAGATACAATTTCGTCAAGAGTCGTCTGTGTTTACTCATAATACCTAGTCGCCATCTTCTTTTTTTTTGTTGCTTTGTCGTTGTTCGCCTATAGACTGTTTTACGTGGTGCTTACTTCGTTTGCTGTCTTTTGCCACCTCGTCGCCATTTTGGTCCCTGTTTCCTAGCTCCGTTCCTGGAATCATTCACGTTTTTTGACGACCCTCACGCCCTTTCCACCCATCACGCTACCGTGACCCCTCCGCCGACTGCGTTGGTTATTACCAATCCTGTTTGGCTCGACGCTTGGGTTAATAATTCCGTTGGCTGGCTACATACTGTGATCGCCCGAAACGTCAAACGACCTGCAGGCCAGTCACGTTGTTTATACATGCCGTTGTCGGGGTATTGATCTTTACCACGTCTTTATAAATCACCTTCACGACCCCGCAAGCTTCGCGTTTCATTGCTTCAAAAGCTAGAGAAACTCAAACCACTCCCCCCCAACAGAAGACTTGTTCAATTTCGACATGGACAACGGAGCTGTGGCCCGCGCGGCCGCTCACGCCAAGCAGGCTGCTGTGCAGAGGCCCTCCATCGACATCAAGATTGATGGCCACTTTACTTCAAAGGTCTACACCTCGGGGTCCACCATTGTTGGCCGTGCCATTGTCTGCGCCCCGCGAGATATCGCCTATGACGACTTCGACATCATTTTCACAGGCGTTGCTGCCACTCGCCTCGACTTTGTGCAGCAGTATCCCAGCCACTCGCACCGAAACTTCATGAAGCTTCGCATGCCCATTGACGCATCGGCTCTGCCAGAGTCCAACGTCTTCAAGGCTGGCGAGACCTACACCATTCCCTTCGATTTCGTTGTCCCTCACCACCTCACGATTGGCGCCTGTAGTCACACGTGCGTTTCTCCCAACGTCCGGGAACAGCATCTTCGTTTGCCGCCCACGGTTTGGCTACTGGGAAGGCGACGACCAAGCTCCCGAGATGGTTCAGATCGAGTACGCCATCAAGGCCAAGGCCACAACTCGCACCCCACGCGGAATCCCCGCCCAACAGAGTCATGGACGGCCACCACAACATCAAGGTGCTCCCTGCGCTTCCCGAGGACGCTCCCCTCGACATCAATGCCGGAGATGACCGATACAACCTCTCCAAGTCCAAGACCATCCGCAAGAACTTGCTTTCTGCCAAGTCTGGCAAGCTGACGGCCTCTTCGAGTCAGCCTGGTGCCGTCATGCTATCTGCTGATGGACGCGCTGCTTCGCAGTCTTCCGCGCGAATCAACCTGGAGTTCGCCCCCAATGTGGGCCGACGCGGCTCCTCCCAAGATCAACTCGGTCTCGGCCAAGATCACCTCGACCACTTTCTTCGGATCTGCTCCAGCCGATCATCTGCCCAACCTTGGAAGCCGGAACCAGCCACCAGTCCAACCCGATCCTCAACTACACCACCACTACCCCGCTGTACACCTTGTCTATGGAAAAGGTGGCGTGGCAGCAGACCAGCGCCACTCCCCGACGTGACTCTGGCTATTCCAGCTATGTTGACGAAGAGGCCGGTGACACTGACGCATCTGAGACCCGCCCTCGCCGAAACGGCAAGAGCAAGAACAAGCAGCCCGAGTGCACCGTGAGGCATACCTCGACGCTTGACGTGCCCTTCACCGTCCCCACTGGCCACCGCAAGTTCTTCCTGCCCAGTTTCCATTCCTGCCTCATCTCCAGGACCTATACTCTGCAGCTCAGCCTGTCCGTTGGGCCGACAAACACCGCTATGTCGCTGGCGATACCCATGCAGATTGGTGTCGAAGCCATCCACGATCCCCACGATGGCGACCTCCCCAGCTTCGAGAGCGCCATGGCGCAGGCCGCCGAGGAGGACGCAAATGCCTTCTTCCAGCCTCGTCTGATGCAGGCTCCCACTGGGACTGCGCAGAGCAACAGCTTGCTTCCGGGGTACGAGGCGCTCAGCCGACGTACCGTCCCGGTGGCATGAGGCCCATCGTCCTTTTATTTTTCTACTGTCTATTTTTTCGAGCTTAATTTAGAATCTTGCGAGCGGAGGTAATACCTATTTTGAGTGTGTATCGGGGGCAGAATCATGTTTATTGACCAGCGTGTTCTGAAGCTTCTTCAAGCTTGCTTAGTTGCGGAATGAGTTCTTTCAGCATTGTCGGTTATTCAAAAAGGGATTGGGGATATCGCTTTGCTCCATTTTATTGCGCACGTCTTTTGAGAATCTGGAACAGGGCTGATGGAAATCAAGACCCGTACAGCATGGCGTTTGGCTCGTTTGATGTGATGTGATTCATTTGTGATGGAATGTCTGGTGACTCTGGATGGAACTTGATATGAGTAATGGCTTAATAATAATTTGAAGGCGAGATACGAATTGTATCTCGAAGTGACTAAATACCAGTCTGGTACGGTGTGAGAGGAGCGATTTGCTCACATGTAGGACTGTCATGCTACTGATGTGATGTTCCGTAGAGCCCTGGCACAGAGGACTTACGATTCATGTTTTACATATCGAGGAGAAATTCGAGCCCAAAAAAAAGAGCCCAAAAAATGATGATTCCTTACCTGCTAATGTATAGATAGAGGATAGTTGTATCGTGAAGCATGTGAAGTTTACGTGTTGAAATATCTACAGTCCGACTGACGCTCAATATATTACCCCTGACACTTATATACCTCTAAAAGGGTCCCACCGCTATCGCTACTCCCACTCTTATTTGTACATAGGCAGCAGCACCCCCCCCACGGTCCTCACCACGTAATCCTGACTACCCTCGCCAGCCGGCTGAGACCCCCATCGCCCTCGTAGTAAAACGTCGCGTCGCCCACGCCCTCGCCTACACTCTCGAACTGGCTCCTGGCCAGCCGGTGCCGACTGCATATGAACCTGTCCGGAATGCACATGCACCCGCTTACATACGGCACGCTGGGGTCCTTGTATGCGAGGATGCCTTCCTCCTCGCAGTGCATCTTGGCCTCCATTATGGCGCCTACAATGTGCGGGTCTGACATGCCTTCCCTGCGCGGCCACTTCTTCAGCAGGCCGATGAGGCGGCGGCGGGTGGTGCCCTCTCTGCAGACGGGACGAGCCACAGCTTCAGAACCAGCATGCCCTCCAAGTCGCGGGACAGGTGGAAGTGCTCGGAGCGCTCAAAGTCGAAGAGCTTTGCCTTCCAGCGACTGAGACTGTCGCGGTAGACGTGGCGGCCCTCGGGCTTTGGGTGGACCTCAGCGGGGATGTAGCCCATGTCCGCGATGACGCCCTTCATGACGCCGTTTGCAAAGGGAAAAAGCCGAAGTAGGCGTCCGTTATGGAGGTGAAGGCTCGCTGGTGGGCGTGTAGGCGATGCCGTTTGACCACTGGGTGTAGGGGACACGGGAGGAGGAGCGGCCGCCGGGTGTGAAGATGAAGAGATACTGGATCTCGAGGTGGCTGAAGAGGGTGATGAGGGAACTCCTTGCTCGGGTCGCTGATGACCTACATAGCACATGTCAGCGCATGTCGAACGAGATGATCCGGATGTTGACGATACCTCTTCCCTCTCTCCCTCCACTCGGTCCTCATCTGCCCCCTCGGCCACTACCGCCACCTCCGCGTCGGAAATCCCCACATCTGCCACTCCGTCTTCATGGCTGTTCATACCCGTCTGCTCCAGCCGGAGAGGCATGCGCGTCGTGATTGGGCGTCGCATTCCGTGCGGCTCATAACCAGGGGTTGGCTGTGAGGGACATGCCTGCTGCGAGAGGAGTTGCACGCGTGCAGACGGGGGTTGAGGGCCTAGTCAGGGTTAGAGACGGGGGCAGTGATGCTGGCTTGCTAGAAAGGGCATTTAATGGCCCGGATGAGTAGATATTGGCTGGTTTGTTGCCTTGCAGATTCGAGGTATGTGTGGTTGAGACGCCTTCCACTCATGAAGTAGCTGCTGATGGGGTGCAGTCGGTTTAACTAGGCTTTTGGTGGTTTATTTCCGGCGGGAGGAGATACGGGTACTCTTTGGTGGGGTCTGTAAATGGTGGGGCCGGGGGCACCGGTACTGCGGCGGTGATAGATGGTGATTTCGTGATTGATGGAGATAAGAACGCCGTCGATGTAACAATCAGCCAAGGTGGCATTGATGAATAGGCAACATCAAGTCTTGTACAGGCACTGAGGGATATCAGATGTTACTCCTTGATATGAGAGGCACGGCTGGGGCGGCCAGACGTGCGGTTTGCAATTGCAGTGTTATATCCATGATTAGACCTCTCTGCTGGGCCATCTAGCCCGTTCAGCCAGTCCTCATCCTACGAACTCATCACACCAAGACCATGCGACTCAATTGAAGAAATGTAACATTCCGGCGACTATACTGGCAGACGTGAGGCGGGAAACAACGTGGTCGGCTGGCAACATATGCAGCTCCACGGTCGCAGCCATCAGTCCTCAAGATGGCTCTCGAGCATCTGCGCTCACGATCCGTGTGGAACTCGTCGGGATAAAAAGACGGACGGGATAACGGCGAGGGTCTCATCGCCCCATTCAGAAGTGGGTAATCATCAGCTTCCTCCTCTCATCGACGCCCATTCCCAGTGTAGCCTCCATCTCCGCCCGCTTCAGGGTCAGGAACCAATGAACATAGTCCTTTCCGAGGGCAGCGTCAGCCCACGCCCGGTCCTTCTCAAGCTCGTCGAGAGCAGCCTTCAGCGTGTCGGGAAGAGCCTGCGTTAGCCCAATCTCCTCGCGTTCCTCATCCGACAGGAAAGGGGTGAATTCTAAGTACAGATGTTAGCATGGTCTCCTAGGTAGCGTGCACGGTGGATAAGCAAAAGGGGCGACGAGAGGGGATGAATCATGGCTAGGGGGAGAGGATGCGGCGTACTTGTAGCATTGCCAATCGTGAGGGGCTTGCTGTCTAGCGCCGCGGCAATAATCCCGGCGACGGCAGCATAGGGGTTGGATGTCCCGTCGTGGACGCGAATCTCCCAGTGGTTCTTGTGGATGCGACGGACGGGCATGTCGCGGTGATGGTCGCCCCATCCCACCCAGCCGCCAGTGCACATCTTGGACGGCCCCACGCGCTCGTAAGAGTCGACGTGCGGGAGTCCGACGGCCATCAAGGCGGGTATATGGCTCAAGACGCCAGCCATAAGCTCATCCGGGTTCCAGTTGTGGCCGCCCCTCCCGTCATCGCCCTGTTTCGTCGCAGACACGTGGATATGTTGCCCCGACTTCTGTCCATCGGCCTCGCCCTCGGCAGATGGAGTAGGGTAGAACGTTTGCGTGACGCCATGCTGTGGGCGATGTTCTTATCACCTCCATGGCGTAGACATAGGTATCCACCGATTCGACTGGCGGCAGCGGAGGCAGTGCCAGTTCCCACTGAGACGGGCCGTACTCCTTGATGACTTGCTCTAGCAGGATGCCAGCCTCAGCCAGTGCGACGATGACCTCGTTCAGGACGGGCCAGAGCGTCGATCGATGGGTTACGGATGACATGCCGAGGCCAGCCACACGAGGCCCACTAGGGGTAAGCGTCCTGGCGGGCTCCTGTTGGAGGAAGCAAATCTCCAGCTCAAAGCCCACCAGGAAGCGCAGGTCGCGCTGCCTCTCCGCCTCGTCAACGACTCGGCGTAGGTTGGCGCGTGGATCCATGCCGAGCAGGTCGGACTCGCCAGTCACGACAGCCACGTTGCCGATGCCCGAGGCATCATGAGCGGCGACGCGCAGAGTCGAGACATCGGGGACGACATGGCCTCTTTCATCGCAAAAGTGCGCAAACAAGCTGGGATGGAGGCCGGCGGTCGCCGTCGTCAGCATGTCGAGCACGGACTGGTTGAACCCGGCGCCTTCGGAAACGAGCTTACAGAAGCTCTGCGAGGACGTCATGCGGCTGCGCGTGATGCCGCAGACGTCGACCCATTGCGTGATGATGACTTGGACCTGGGGATGCTTGGCCAAGAACCGCCGAACCACATCTACATCTTCCGAGGGGGCCATGCTGCGTGGGCGTGCTGCGCTCGAGGTGGGTGCCGTCTCGACGCTTCTGTCGACGACTCAAGGTAGAGGAAGACTGGCAGAGAGACTAGAAGCAGCGGTGAGAAATGAGGCTGAAGACTGCTGAATGCACAGATGGCGGCGGCGGCAGGACACGCACGTAGTTAAATAACTACAGTAGTACTCCGTAAGTACTCATAGAGAGAACCTAACGATCTGACGGTTGATGACTTCTGTGGAGCAGGCGCGGGACCTTTTGCTGAGTGAGCATCTCACGACATGCTGCCAGTCTCGGCGTGTGCGGGGCCTCAGCCGATTCTGTGTGAGCGTCCTTCCCTGGATGTTGATTCTCCGAGCATCCTACGCTGCTGGTGATTGGTGATTTGTTGCTGCTGCTGCTGCTGCTGCTGTTGTTGTTGATTGATTGTTCTGTAGGCGCTGTGTTGTGCCTGTCAAACACAAACACAAGTGAAGGACCAGCGTTGGTGGTAGGGCTGACGCAGCAGCTGGTGGGGTTGGTGGCCACCGAGGCATCATGCTTTAAAGATAGGGCATGTGCCTGATGGTGGCGGCTTATTAACCCCATGCGCAGTTTATAGCAATATTCCGTACCAAAGCACCAGTGCAGCATTAGCTGAGGATAACATGATATCCTCTAAACCTACCACAACCCCTTTGGCAGTTGGCAGCTGGCAGCTGGCAGGAAGCAACACTGGCACAACTGCCGATGTCCTACCAAAATAGGGTTGTGATGGCGCTCGTTGAGTGCTATCTCGCGGGGCAAGTGCCACCTGGCCTGGACTACTTGGGATGACCCACTGCTAGCGGCTCTGTCTTCGGTAGTTCAAATGCTGCCGGGTCTGTCCTGCTACATGCGCCCTAGAGACGTCCGAGCCCATCACCCGCAATGGTTATACTCTTTCCTCTGGTCAAGTTTACATATCTGAAGGAAGCCTTCAAGTTATATATATTAGTGCTGGCCATGATAACTTGAATTTATAAGTTCGTTGCTTTTTTATTTTTATTTTTATTTTTGAAGAAACTATGAACGGGCTGGCTGTCGTTCTAATCTGAGCGTTGGTGGACACCGCTCCGCACAGAATAGTGAATGTGCTGCTATTCATGTTGAGCTTGGTGACTGTCCTCTGTATTAGGCGTGGGAATGCCTCTCATCAACTGACGTCCAACGTCGACTTAGGCATGCTCTACATGTAAGAGGTAGAAGAACCCATTAAGCCTGCAATGCGCGTACAGGATGCCGTATGATCGAGATATAGTGGCCGCTGCATGGAGCGGCACTATGGCCATCTCCTCGAGATGGCTTGCACTGAAGAGTCAGGCATTCTCCGATCGCCGCCAGCGGGTTGGACCGACGAGCAGTTGACCATGGAACTGCACCGGCAGGTCGGTCCGATAAGGTCATGGACCTCTTGAGGAACCTCCCCTATCTTTGCCGCGACCGTCTCGCGGGCACGTATAGCCACTTCTAGATCCACGAACAGTGCCTGTCCGTCTCCTATCTGCACGAGGATGGATTTCACACAGAAGAACACTCCGAAGACGCCGACACGTACTTTAACGAACGGCTTATGCCCTTTGATGGCCTCGTCAGCCCCAGGCATGATTGTCCTGGCGAGTGACCGGCGGGTTGACGCCTGGGTGCTCGACGTCGACGAGGGAGTCGTGTACGACTGCTTATCGTGGCTTGTGGACGAAGATGCTCCGAAAGAGCTGCCTTGGAAGCAGTATGGACGCCGAATGGATGTACAGGAATTCTTGGACGAGGTTATGGGCATATAAAGAGCATCTTGCTCGTCCCCGTGCCCGCGGTGGTCGGCCACGGCCATATATTCAGGCGGGTAGTTGCCCCAAAGGCACGGAAAGCAGGCTTCTGCAGCGTACCCTACCCTATCAAATTGCTCCGTCGACGCTGACGCCGAAAAAAGAATTTCAAACGCCTGCTGGAGGAACATGACTGGCCAGAGAAGCCGGAGAAGCAAACATATCTTGAATCACAGACGGCCTACATTCGAGCATGAACAGGAGCAAGGCTGGGCTTATCAGTCATTCAATGGGTGGACTTGGACGACGCCAAGAACCAATAGTAAAGGGAAGCAAGCGTTACTACGCTTGCGTCTTTGCTGTCTTCCTTGGTGCAAGATATCCATCATGAATTTGAACGTGCCATGGCAAAGTATGAACTACAATCCAATGCACAAAACTGACATATAAAAGTCCTCTGTCTACCCGAATCACCGGGAAAGATGGCAATAATGGCCTGGCCAAATCGCGTGTCGCACCCCTCTCCTTCCGGTCCCATACCCGCGTGCCATGCGTAGAATCAAGAGAGCTAAATTTCAGACCCGTTGAAATGGCTCAGCAAGGGTCACCGTTCTGTGTCTCTTCGAATTTGTTGCGGTCCTTGCCCAGCAACCCCCTCAGGCGCAAAACTGCAAGGCTCCTGGACAACAGGCTCCTCAAAAATAGGGGCCTCAGACCTATAGCAATTATAAAGACAGTTACGCGTAGCCAGGAAAACGTGTCATCATCGCATCTCCATCATGAGTAGCAGACTAACACTCCAACGACTTACTTGTGCCACAGAAGAGGTATCGGTAATGTGGATATTCGTGAGGTAAGAAACGAGTATTTTTCGGACCATTCTAGACAAGGTCAATGGATGAATGCAGATGCTGAAGTGGAATTACCAGCGTGACGAGTCCCGTCCTGCGGAAATTTGGCAGGCTTGGATTACAGAGCACCCTTGCTGGCCGAGTCTATTGCCAATAATCCTGGCTTTGGCCCAAACATCAACAACTCTTAGTACGCGCGGAGGGAAAATAAAGACAGACGGCTATACAAGAAATATTGCCTGATGGAACCTGTCCGCAGTTCACTCAGGGCAGAGCATGTTTCTCTGAAAGAAGACGGGGAGCAGGGAGAGAGGAATTTGGTCATTAGTGGGCGAGGGGAAGATATCTTTCTCTGTTGTATTTCTAGGCATTTCATTATTTGAATTTCGGTTCGTCCTCTGACCAGAAGATGCGTTTTATTATCGTCGAATAATGGGGAAACATTGAACTAGACGCTGTCTAATCTGCTCTCCGTGGGTCGATTGTCTGGATGACTGAGCCGCGATCGGGCAGGAGGTGCCCTGTGGGTCTGTGGGGGCAAACAGAGGCTGAGGCTCTTCGTTTATAATAATATATTGTGTCTATAATATACGTCTAGGTACATAAGGGTTAGGGGGCAGGTGCCTGTTGCATTACTGCCTCTCCTTTGCATGGAAGTAATTTGTTTAACCCGTTAGAACTGAGCCAAATTAATAATATAGACTACAGAGTACACTTGGCGATGGTCCAGGACCTCCATGTCTCGTACCGATACTTGATGCTGGCGCGTACCTCTGCTGGCAAACTCGTATCTATACTGCCCCCCCAAGCACCTGGCAACATGCATCTCCAATTTTTTTGGGGCGACAGCATACCGATCTAGCACCGATCTAGCACACCGTTATCGCCGGTGCTCCTGTCCTATCCCGTTGTGGAAGAGCCTCACGCTGCTCGCACCCCCTTAACGCGGCAGACGGAAGACGTCGCATTGACTCCCTGCCCTTTTCCGTGTCTCCATTCCTGGACGTCTGTCTGTGAACACGTCTCCCTCACATCTCTGCTCAACTCGCTCTCGCGCCGCGTTGTCGTGTGCAGCCACATAGATACACGCCCCGGTACTCTGTGCCGATTCCACTCGCTTTCTTCACGCAACATCGTCGAGGGCATTTGCCTCGCTGCGACGCTCCGATTTCCACGTCCCGACGTCATTCAGCCTACGACGGCCATCGACTAAAATCCTAACCGCTTCCACTACGATTATACTGCCGTGTCCACCTCGTCCGCCTCTGCCTCGTCCGCCGCTACCGATCGGTGCCCTCTGGACGCGAGCCTCGAAACGCTCCTGCTGTCGGTGATTGACGGGTGTCTGCGCATCGAGACATCGGCGGATTTTACACCGGTTGGCACGCCACGATCATGGTGCGGGTATCAAGAGCCGGCCTGACTGGCTGGTTCTCCCTGTTGCTCCTGTGTCCCTCCGAGGCCTTCTACATTCCCGGTAGGCCTGCCTTTGATCCTCTGCAGGCGTGAGTGGTGGTTGCTGACCGAAATGCACAGGCTGGTCCGTCAAGAGCTACAAAGACAGCGAGCAGGTGCCGCTTCTCGTCAACAAGATCTACTCGGACAACACGCAACTGCAATATGCCTACTACGACCTCCCGTTCGTATGTCCACCCACGGGCCACCACAAGACCAGCGGCGGTCTCCTCAGCGGACAGAGCATCCCCCTCAACCTGGGCGAGGTCCTGCGCGGCGATCGAATCGTGGCGTCGGATGTTGAGCTGAGCATGGCGAGCGACAAGACGTGCAATATACTATGTAACAAGCAAATCACAAGCCATGACCTGGACCGAGCCAGGCAGATGGTGCAGGACGGCTACGTGGCCGAATGGATCGTGGACAACCTCCCCGGCGCCACCAGCTTCGTCACCGTCGACAAGACCAAGAAGTACTACGCGGCCGGCTTCAAACTAGGCTACGCGGAGCTGTCCACCAGCACCGGCCAGCTGCGTTACTATCTCTACAACCACCACACCATTGTCATCCGCCATCGCAACGCCCCCGGCCGCGCTGGCGAGCGCGGGGAGCAGGTCATTGTGGGGTTCGAGGTCTACCCCAAGAGCGTCGGGATGAAGAATCGACGGGATCAGGAGGGATGCCCCGTGGATCTCCAAAATGTCGATTCTGGGTTTGAGCTCTCCATGGCGTCCAACACGACCTCGGACGCCCAGGACCACGGCGGCGATGAGACCATGACGATTCCGTACACGTACTCGGTCTACTTCCGCCAGGATGACGGCATCGAGTGGGCGCATCGATGGGACCTGTACTTTGTCAATCAGGAGGAGGGATCCCGCATCCACTGGCTGGCCATTATCAACTCGCTCATTATCTGCGGCCTGTTGACCGCCATTGTCATGATCATCCTCGCCAAGACTATTCGCACGGACATCAAGGGCTACAAGGACCCCTCCGTCGAAGACGGCAAGGCCAAGGTGCGACGGAAACAGCCCCGATCTGGAGCCCGGACGCCCAGCGACAAGGCGCCTGGACTTTTGGACCAGAGCGCCGACTTTGAAAACGATGCTGACGTGTCCGACGACGACGACGACGACGCCTTGGAGGACGTCACTGGATGGAAGCTCCTCCACGCGGACGTCTTCCGCACGCCCGAGAATGGCTACCTCATGGCGCCACTCGTCGGCTCTGGCATGCAGCTCCTGTTCATGGCCCTGGGCCTGGTGCTTCTCAGCGCCCTGGGCATTCTGAACCCCAGCTTCCGGGGCGGCTTCATCAGCGTCGGCGTCGGCTTGTTTGTCCTTGCCGGGTTCTGCTCGGGGTACTTCTCGGCGCGAGTCTTCAAGAGCTTCGAGGGCAAGAACTACAGGCAGAACGCCATGGTCACGGCGCTGCTCTTCCCGGGACTGTCTTTTGGGCTGGTGTTTATTCTCAACCTGTTCGTGTGGGCGCAGGCATCCAGCACGGCGATTCCGTTTGGGACGCTCGTCGCGATACTAGTGCTCTGGCTGTGCGTGCAGGTGCCGCTCGTCTACGCAGGGTCGTATGTTGGATTTGAAAAGTCCAAGACGTGGGAGCACCCAACGCGCGCCGCGGCGACGGCGAGGCAGATCCCCCCGCAAGCATCGTACATCAAGCCGGTGCAGTCTGCGTTGCTGGCGGGGCTGATCCCCTTTGCCGTCATCTTCATCGAGCTGCTCTTCGTGTTCCAGTCCATGTGGCAGGACAAGAGCGGGTACTACTACGTGTTTGGCTTCCTGGCGGTGGTGTCCGTCATCCTGATGGTGACGGTGGCCGAGGTGACGGTGGTGACCATGTACATCCAGCTGTGCTCCGAGAACCACCGCTGGTGGTGGCAGTCGTTCTTCGTCGGCGGCGGCAGCGCAGTGTGGGTGTTTGCGTACTGCGTGTACTACTACCTGTTCAAGCTGCACATTGGCGGATTCGTGAGCAGCCTGCTGTTCTTCGTGTACAGCTTCATGGCGTGCTGCGTGTATGGGCTTCTGACGGGCACGGTGGGATTCCTGAGCGCGTACATGTTCGTGCGCCGGATATACGGGTGAGTGCCGGTCGTTGGCGGGCGATCCACCTGCATGATTGCTAACGTGTGAGGTATAGGGCGATCAAGGTCGATTAGACAGACTGTCGACGCTCCATGCGCCATATCCACAACATGTATCGTGAACGGGCACGGTGTATCTGGGCGTCCGTCACTCCTCGGCATAATCAAGTAGCCCGCGATGGCGAACCCAACCTTCCCTTTGGTATTGGAGATCTACAGGTTTTAAGCTTACTTGCTTGGCTGACACGGGGTGTATTTTCCGGCGGCGTATGTAGCTCTCAACCGGGGCGCTGTCTTTTCCCTGTATCTCGCTGGACCCATGCTCTTTATCCCCCCCTTACTCTGTTATGGATTAGGCATTTGGGCTGGAAAGGTCCATGTGGGAGAGGTATTGATTGGATGGGTGGGATAGACGGGATGGGCAAGGGATGAGCCCGGCGCGCGGTGAGTTGAATAATAGTAGCAATATTACGAACCTTGAAACTCCTGGATGCAGTCGCTGGTGACTCCCCGTGGCATTTGAGAGTGATACGGAGATCTCCGCGTGTTGATGTAGATGAGCACGGAGCCGCGTTCGGGGAAAAGATGGAGACCACGCTGGACTCTGCATCACCAGCGCCAATGATGGGAGGAGAACGAGGTCCGCTACCCACCCCGTCGTCAGACTTATTGCCTGCGCTGACGAGCGATTACCTGATGGAAACAGTCCGACTTTGTGGGGGGGGGAGGGGTTCCATGGCCCGTCCCTTTGTCTCCGTGGCCATTGCCACTACCTCTGGACGAGCACTTAAACTTGCTTCATCGATAGACCACTTGCTCTCGCTTTTGGAGAATTCCTCGTCCACGGCGCAGCGATCAACGTGCCCTCGATTATTGGAGTTATCCATCGCCATTGCTATTGCCGCTGCCACTGCCAGTGCCACTGCCATCAAGGCCACGACTGCCACGCGAGCCGAGCGGCGTGGAAGCGAACAGCCATGGATATCGAGGAGTATCGCAGGAGGGCCAAGGAGGCGATTGACAACAGTGAGTTTTTCTGCGTGGTGTTGGCCTCGGGGTTTCGGGCTGCCCCTCTTGACCCCTCCCTCTGTCGCGAACTCCCCCACTATGGCTTTGTCGGTTTCGACCTCGACGTGGCTTGAGGAATTGGCCATTTTGCTTCAATTGCGCCAATCAGCGCTGGTGACCTGATTCTACGGTGCTGAAGAAGCCATCGCGGTACAAAGATGCATTCAAACCGTCGACGACGGGCCTACGCATTCCCTCCTAACCCCCAAACAAGCGCCCCAGCCCAGACACCAAACCACAAACCCTCAGCTTCAATCGCGCAGGACCACCAGCTGACACTCCCTCCCAGTCGCCGACTACCATGCCTCCATCCCCTCCCAGCGCGTCGTCTCCGCCGTCGAACCGGGCTACCTACGGCCTCTTCTCCCCCCGGCCGCGCCCCAGGACCCCGAGCCCTTCGACGCCATCACCGCCGACGTCAACTCCAAGATCATGCCCGGCATCACCAAGTGGGCTAGCCCCGGCTTCATGGCCTTCTTCCCCTGCAACAGGAGCTTCCCCGCCGACATTGCCGAGATGTACTCCAACGCGTTCAACGGCGCGCACTTCAACTGGATCTGCAGCCCGGCCGTCACGGAGCTCGAGACCATCGTGCTGGACTGGCTGGCGCAGGCGCTGGGGCTGCCGGAGTGCTTCTTGAGCGGCGGGCCGACCCACGGCGGCGGCGTCATCCACGGGAGCGCCAGCGAGGCCATCCTCACCGTCATGGTCGCCGCGCGGGACAAGTACCTCGCCGAGCTGACGGGGCACCTCCCCGAGGGCGAGGACAAGGAAGAGGAGCTCTGGCGCCTGAGGAGCAAGCTCGTCGCGCTGGGCAGCGCGGGCGCGCACTCGAGCACCAAGAAGGCGGCGCAGGTCCTCGGCGTGCGGTTCGCGACCGTGCCGGTCACGGAGGAGGGCGATTTTGCCATGACGGGCGAGGCGCTGGCAGACACCGTCGCCGAGCTGCGGGCCAAGGGGCTGGAGCCGTTCTATCTGACTGCCACGCTGGGCACCACGGACGTCTGCGCGGTCGACGACTTCGAGGGCATTGCCAGGGCGCTGGCGTCGCAGGGAGACGGCGGGGGCAAGCCCACCGGCTCGATCTGGGTGCACGTCGACGCCGCGTACGCCGGCTCGGCGCTGCTCCTCGAGGAGAACCAGCCGCTCGCGCGGCCCATGGCGCACTTCCACTCCTTCAACGTCAACCCGCACAAGTGGATGCTCACCACGTTTGACTGCTCCGCCCTCTGGGTGCGCAGCCGCGCGCACCTCATCTCCGCGCTGAGCATCAAGCCCCCGTACCTGCGCAACCAGTTCAGCGACAACGAGCTCGTCACCGACTACCGCGACTGGCAGATCCCGCTGGGCCGCCGCTTCCGCTCCCTGAAGCTCTGGTTCGTGATGCGGAGCTACGGGATCAGCGGCCTGCAGGCGCACATCCGCGCGGGCGTCACCCTGGCGGAGAGCCTGGGCGACAAGATTGCCGCGCGGGGGCGACATCCTGCGCGTCTTCACGAAGCCGCGGTTCGGGCTCGTGTCGTTCCGCGTCGAGGGCAAGGACGAGGACGAGGTGAACCAGCGGACGGAGGAGCTGTACGAGGGGGTCAATGCGGGGGGGCCAGTTCTACCTCACCAGCACGGTTGTGGGGGGCAAGTTTGCGGTGAGGGTTTGCACGGGGGTTACGGCCGTGGAGGAGAGCGACGTGGAGCGGTTGTTTGGGGTTTTAGTCGAGGGGGCGGAGAGGCTGGTCAAGGGGTCATGATGCCCATGGTTGAGAGTCACATATACACAGGCTTGATAGAGTGAAGATGCAGGAAGGGGATTGATTGGCTCATGGGACAGGACATCGCTTGGTGTGTGAGGTGGCGGGCTGATCGCCTCGTATGTCTTTGTTCATATTTATTGTGTTTTTCTGCTTGTAGGTTTGCTCTGCTACTTGCTTTGCTATCTGTTCCGTCGTGCATCGTAATCATCATAAAAAGCGTTATACAACATGTGCTCGTACCGCGTCGCTAATCGTTCCTATATAATGCAATCTTCACGTCGAAATTGGACCAAGCACTCACTGCACGCGCGGCCTCACTTCTTCCCGCTGGCCTTGCCGCCACTCCTACCATTCCCACCGCTCCTCTCGCCCGCTCTCCTCTCGTCATGCTGTTTGAGCGCCTTGTCAATGCTAAACGCTGCCGCAGCACCTGTCAACGCCAGCCCCAGCACCTCCCCCCAGTCGAAGCCACCACACTCCTCCTCCTTTTCCTTGCGCGACTTACGATGGTCTGGGTCGGCCTTTGACGGGCGGGGGTCGGGCAGGACGTAGCTCTTCCTGTTGGCCTTTGTGTTGTAGCGGTATTCGTTCTGGTTGGAGGAGCCGCGGGAGTTGCGGGAAGATTGAGAGCCGCGAGAGCCGCGGGAGGCACGTGTATCGCGGGAGTCTCGTGAATTTCGAGAGCTGCGGGACGTGCGGGAGGCGCGGCTGGAGGAGTCGGAGGGTTGGCGAGTGGAAGGCATTATGTGAGGTTGGGTATGTAGTCCGGTGAAGAGTCGGTCGGTGGTTTAGGTGGATGGTTGGGAAGGGCTTCCAAGCTTCTTGGCTTGGCGCCTTGCTAGACTGTAGAGTAGAAAGTATAGAGATGACAACAAAGTCGAGTGTGAGAGGGAGGAATAGTAGATGGTGCAATTCAGCCAGCGAGATTGCACGGCCGAGTGTAATCACGCCGCGTAAAGCAACGACCCAGGATCGTGACAGTGGCCAGTGGGTCAGTCTAAATGTCGAGAACCTGTAAAGCCTAGCAGGCCACCTGTTCAATAAACCTTTCGTGCTCTGACAATATGAGTAGTGCTTGGTTATGCGACAGAAACTGCCAAGTAGACAAGAGATCTGGACGTGCGCCAAGGCGGGATTATATGGACTGCGCGCCAGCTGGGCTGTCTCCCTCGAGCATTCTGCATCATCGTGTCATGCAGGGTCGCACATGAACCCAATTCGTTGCTCTAACTGATTGACCACTGTTGCAATGAGAACCTTGGTCCGCACTTGTTGCATCTGGTAGTTTGTCTGACCATCGCCAACTTCTCATTCGTGGCTTGACGCCATGATGTCACTTCTGACGTCGCAGTCTCAGACCCTGGAATGGCATAACGTGCGGGAACTTGGTGACGGCTCCACGGGCACGGCCGCTGGCGCGGGGACTCAACAGCATGCATGACCATTTGAGGCGCTGAAATGTACTGACCCCAGAATGCATGTCGCACCGTCTAGACCACCCATCTCGATTGATGTTGCTCTACCCTTTCGATCGTCTATCAAGGCATTTGTAAGATTCCAGGAGTCATGGGGTGTAGTTGGAGGTTTCGGAAGAGAGTTTCCGCAGAAACTGACCCCTCTTATTTTGATTTCACTACATGGCAAGAGGTACGCTGTTGACCAAGAGTGCTACGCTTCACCATCAGAGACGGCTCGAATGTGGCTGAGATCTGTTGATTGTGCTTGTCTATGTTCTATATGCTGGCTCGCCGTGGGGCTGTTGTTCTCCGGAGCGCCTTCTTTGCCTCTGTCTCCTCCATCGTCGGCAGCTCGCCGTCCTCTCTGAGGCGTTGCAAAAACTCTTGTCCATAGCGATATCCCATCTGGTATAACTCGTCAAACTTGTGGAAGTCCAGCGTGCCGTAATCATCTACCGGTGGACGCATGTATATGCACCCGGCCATGGTCTTTGCTCGCTCTAATGCGTCTACGCTTGACACGTAAGCCAGGCGACCCTGAATCTCAGCCAATGTCGGTGGGTTCGGATGCGTCGACAGTGGGTTCCACCGGTTGAAAAACGCCCACATGCCCGACAGCGAGTCGCCGTATGTCTGTGGTGTATCATCGTCTATAGCTCCAACATCAACCGCGAAGATAATGTCGACGCCTAGGCCCTTCATGTGCGACACAGTCAAATTGTCCACGTATCCGCCATCCAAAAGCATGCTGCCTTCGTCGCACAGGGGCGGTAGCAGGCCAGCAAGTGACATGGACGCTCGCACATACCTCCAGGCGTATCCGCTCGTGTGGAATTCCGCTCTACTCTTACTTATGTTGGTGGTGTTACAGTAGTACTCCAGCCAGAAGTCTTCAATCTGCGTGTTACCAAACGTCTTGAAGATGCCTCGATTGAATTCGTGGCCCGTCGTGTACGATGCAGACGGGTACGTCAGGTCCAGAGCAAACCGCCACAGACTTGCCATACGGCCGGCAAACTTCTTGGCGAACCCAAACATGGGCACTACGTCAGCGTGTCGCGAATAAAGCGCTCCCACAAAGGCGCCGATGGACGTGCCACCGACCAGGTCAATGGGCACGCCAGCTTCTTCCATCGCTCTGATGATGCCAATCTGACTGATGCCTCGTGCACCGCCGCCACCAAGCACCAGGCCGATCGACTTGCCACATAGTCTTCTGGCTAGGCGGTGAAAGTCACCTTTAAAGGGTGTGTCCGGTGAGTAATAAGGTGTGTGGTGTACCTTTTTCGATGTAAACTTTTGGATCTCGGCTTGCAGCACTTGCACTCGTTCCTTTAATGCCTGGCCGAGCTTTTTGGATGGTCGGTGTACCGGCATTGCATTTGTGCGCAGGGGCATTTGGATATGGTAGTGACCGCCGTTAATCCACACGCGGTTGTGCAGCCAAGATCTTGTCAGCCCAGGTCGTGAGAACCGTTCGGCGTGCAGGAGCACAAGTGTCTTGCGCGCGGTTGACTTCATTCCAAGCATGAAGCGTTCATACTCTCCCATGGCAGGAGAGCCGTCAGCCAAGCCGACCAACAGAATGCTGTCGGCTTGAGCAATGCATGTCTGGGTCCACGGAGAGTTCACACTTGTATCTAAACATTGTCCAGTTGAGTCAGCATGGGATCAAGGAGAAATGCGTAGTATTGGTGCGAGGGAAATTATGACGATCAGGAAAAAATTAGAGTTAAAATATCCAACAGCGGCGATTGCCTCTGGATTTGAAATTTCTCATCATGCAAAAAGAAAATTGGAGAATTCGAGCGTGTGTGGCTTACCTGCTACATATACAACCAGCCCGTACTTTTCTTCCAGGTCTGCGAGGTATTGAGACAACTTGAGCTTGCCCATCTTGTTGAAGGCATGCTTGCCCAAGTGCTTGAGAATAGCAGACTGGTTCAAAGATGTGGCCCCATTGGGTGGGCCGACTTGAGTGAGCGCATTCATGAGGCGGTTCCCGAATTCGATGACGGGGACTTCAGCCGTAACTGGCAGAATGGCGACGGTGCGCAAGTTCATCGTGGACTTGCGCTGATTGTTGATGGCACCGGAGCCCGTCTCTGTCCCTGTATGCGTTGCTGGATCATCGACAACCGCTCTCATTCGAGAAGCGATAATCTTGGATATCTTGATAGTGATATTTGGGTGTTCTTGTGCAAGACTGTTGAACAGAGTGCGTGGAAACTTGACGAGTTCCGTGTCTCGAATGGCATGCAACGTTCCAGAGCGGGCCGTCTCTGTGAGCACCTCGAGCTCCCCAACACTCTCGCCTTGTCCGAATTCAGCACGTGCAGCTTTCCCGCCGTCCTTCTTATCTTCGACGAGTCGCAGTCGGCCGTTGAGGACAATATAGATGGCATCGCTCTCATCGCGGTCGTGGAAGATGACCTGACCTGCATTGACTTGAACCCACTCAAGAGCAAAGTCAATGTGCAGGATGAGCCGAGGCAAGATATTTGTGAGTCTTTTGGCCATGGTGAGCAACACGATTGGGTACCTGTCCACGATTCTTTCCAGTGAAGCACGCGGCAAGAAGCCAACGTACACATCCGTCTTGGCTACAACATCAATGAAAGATCGGTACGAGGACACACTTCCAATGTAGCCAGCAAGTCCACCAGGCTTGACCAAGGCGACGGACCGTCGACGGCCGCCGTCCAACTTGCCCGCATCCGGAGAATCTTGCTCGGCTTTCGAACCCCTGAACGAGTGACCAGAGCTGGTAGACTCGGTTTTGAAAGACTGTGGGGCAGAAGATTGGAACATGTTCTGTGTGGCATCGCTACTCGTCGTGCCGATATCCAGGAACCCGTCCACGACGTAGTATAGACCTGGATTTCTTTCTCCTTGCTCCACAAGTACGGAGCCCTTGGGGAAGAAGACAATCTCGACTTCGTCCTTCATGTCATGAGACAGAGCTTGGACACTGGGAGGGGTGTGAACGGCCAAACCGCCCGAGGTAACCGACTCAGTCTCGCCATCAACAGAAGCATCTATAGGTCCCATGAAGCCAAACGCATTGTTGACGGTATAGAATGCCTTGCCACCCCGTCGCTGATCCACTGAAACGAGCCGTGGTGACCCCTCCATTGATTCTGGTTCTCTGGAGACGGTCCCTTCAGCATCTAGGCCAAGTGACTTGAACATGCATTCCAATATTGAAGCTCTGAAGAGGTTGTCCTCATCCATAGACTCCCTAGGGTCCATGGAAATACGAGCATGTCTTTGGGAGTCAAAAGGATTGTAGGACCGCTGTTGCAGCGGACTCAGGCCGCCTTCGTGACCCCTGATGTCTCCCATACCAAGCGATGGTGTGTCTCCCGCTGGATTCCTGCCTGCAGGGCGCGATAGCTGCACGTTTGTCAACAGGTCTCCCGGGGTTGGAGAATGAACTGATGCCCGGTCTCGAGAAGGCGACATGGTAGAAGAAGCAACGGCATATGTCTGCCGTTGTTTCGACAACGACTGTAGCATGGCTTCCTTCCGGAGCGTCGTGCTAGATCGGCGGCGGCGCGTCGTAGCCGGGTTATGCAATGCGATGCCCTTGGACTCTTGATCCTCACCACTTCGCTGACGCTCACTGTCAAACTTCTCCTTGAGCCTGTTCAGGGCATCCCCTCGCAAGATGTTGGGAAGTTGACACATGGTGTATCTGATCATACTCTTTTCTGTCTGCAAGACTTCTCCTGTGAGACCGAGATAGTTGAATGCTTGGGATAGAGTGACTCTCTGGAATCGAGATAGAATGACATGGACGATGTGAGATGTCGCCTTGGGATAAATCTTGATCAGCCTTCGAAAAGCGCTTGCTGGGATGATGGCTATTGTCGTATCCACAGTAGCGCGGGCAATGATGTCCGGGTGTGCAGAGCTAGATGCTAGCCTGTTTGGCAATCTTGGCCGAGAGGGCCTTGAGTTGAGGGATGGTGGCCCATCTAGTGACATGTGCGGAATGTTGGCTGAGCGTCCGCCATTGATATCTTGTGCCAACTTGCTTTCCACATCTCTCCTCATACCAGCAGCATCCGAGCTGCTGTCCAAATGTGGTGTGTTGGGCATTGACGTTTGAACGTGAGATGATATTCCAGCATGGGAGTCCTTGGAGTAACTGTTCTGCCTCCGCTCATGAGCATGTGTTGGTGGCATTGGCGAGTCATCATGGTTGTGCTGCAACTGGACATCCTCTGTAAACAAGGACATGAGGGAGAAGAGAGACGACATGGGCGCCCCATTTCGGACTTCAGTCAGGAGCTGATATTTTTGCTGACCGGCAGCGTTATCCTCGTCAGAGGAATCTGCACCAGCATGCTGCCACCGTCTGGCAGCAGCAGCATGAGGATCCCGGCCAGACTTGACGAAAATCTCGACAAGGCCGTCGACGACAATGCAGAAACCTTTCTCCTCTTCCAGGTTGATTGTCTCTCCAGCAATGAGCTTGCGAGTTTGCATACTCCTAGTCAGCTCATGAAAGACTGGACGCTCGAGGTATCCGAAGATTTTGATGGCACTGAGGAATTCGTCCAGGTAGCTTGAAAGGCCGGATTTGGAACCTTCCTCGTGCGTGTCAGGGAAGAGGTCAATCTCAGGCTCCTTCCGCTGCGGCTCGTGCGGTAGCCTCGAGTACATGTTGAGAATGCGATATCTGACGACCCAGCTGGCGGCTGACACAATGGCCGCAACGACGAACATTAATGTCGTCGCATTCATTGTCACAGTCCAGCTTGTGGAGAAGAGCGTGTACAGTATGGTGGGAACACTTATGGTCGTGATCCGGATGACCCAGTACAGGATCGTGGAGACTAGGTTAAGAACAGCCAAGATGAGCCAGCCCAAGAAGCCCAGCCAGCCGGGCGCATCTTGGGCAGCCACCGTCGGGGCCGCGGTGCTCATGACAGAGGAGAGCGAGCGGCTCGACGCCTCGACAGCGCGTGTGAGGCTCCCAGAGACGACACCGGCCATTGGCGCGGCATTTGACAAGTCAGATGCCATGACGGGAGATGTTGCAGCTCAGAAGCGCACAGCATCATGGAGGAGAGAAAACGGGGTTGCTGCTGGTGCAACGTACGTAGTGCCACGGCGTAGGTAGGTTGGTGAGAGAGGAAGAAAAGGTGCGCATGGAGAGGCAGGGCAAATTAAATACTTCCCGCTGTGTTTTTGCATGTGGTTGGAGCTTGGAGCTCTCCACCGGGGGCCGATATTTCTCCGAGAACCCCACGTAGAGTCTGCAGTGCCTAGGCCCCCCAGCTTGCTAAGTGAGCCTGTGACCATATTCCAATGCTATGGAGGGGCAGTAAATCGTTTGATATCAAATCAAAGCTAGCCAGGTGACAGCAACTTCAAGGCACCACACCCACGGAGGAGCATCAGTGTGCCTTTCACATGCTTCAAAGAATTCAATAGGCTTGACAATGTGCCCTTGACCTGCTCACACCTTCCGAGATGCCGTTTGCGCAGCTGGTTGTCGGCAGCCCCGGCTCTGGGAAGAGCACCTATTGCGATGGCAGTAAGTTTTGCCAACAAGCTCTATCATGTTCAGCCGCCTCGATTGCGAGACTGACAGGCTCGAAAAAACGCAGTGCACCAGTTCATGGGTGCCATCGGGCGCGCATGCTCTGTCGTGAATCTCGACCCCGCCAACGACCACACCAACTACCCTTGCGCCCTCGACATCCGAAGCCTCGTCAAACTCGAGGATATCATGCGAGAAGACAGGCTGGGGCCCAACGGTGGCATTCTTTACGCACTGGAAGAGCTGGAACACAACTTTGAGTGGCTCGAGGAAGGACTCAAAGAGTTTGACCAGGACTATATACTCTTCGACTGCCCCGGCCAGGTCGAGCTGTATACGCACCACAACTCACTAAGAAACATATTTTACAAACTTCAAAAGCTTGGGTTCCGGGTCAGTTGTATGCTTGCAGGCCCTAGTCCGATCGCTGACTATGTACAGTTCGTCTGCGTCCACCTCTCAGACTCCTTCTGCCTCACCCAACCCTCCCTGTACATCTCCAACGTCCTCTTATCCCTTCGCGCCATGATCCAGATGGACATGCCCCACGTCAACGTCTTGTCCAAGATCGACAAGGTCTCCAGCTACGACGAACTACCCTTCAACCTCGAATACTATACCGACGTCGACGACCTGACGCACCTGACACCCTTTCTCGTGGCAGAATCCCCAGCCCTCCGAAGCGAAAAGTTTGGCAAGCTCAACGATGCCGTCGCGGCCATGATTGAAAGCTACGGACTGGTCCGGTATGAGGTCCTCGCAATCGAGAACAAGAAAAGCATGATGCACCTGCTCCGAGTTATTGACAGAGCAGGCGGGTACGTCTTTGGTAGCGCAGAGGGTGCCAACGACACGGTCTGGGCTGTGACGATGCGGAATGAATCATCCATGATGGATGTCCAGGATATACAGGAGCGGTGGATAGATCAAAAGGAAGAATACGATCGCATGGAGCGCGAAGCCGAAGAGGAGCAGGCGAGGATACAGCAGGAACAAGCCATGGAGTTTGAGGAATCGCAACCGCCGGCTCCCACGTCTGGTGAGTATGACCCAGACTTCGGCGACATGTCGATCCCTGCAGATAGCGGCGTAAAGGTAGTTCGAAAAAAAATAAATGATACCCGATTTCAGCCGTCGTCTTGTTCCATGTCATCGTCGCTTAAATCGTCCGTGACGTCCTGCATGGCCTGGTCCTTTTGGCGGAACATTTCCGTAATGCGCGACGGTGCCGGGCCATCGCCTTCCTGCTTGGCTGCCAATATGAGCTTCTTGGCCTGGCGAATGGCTTCTTCCTCGGCCTTGCGAATGGTGCCGCTAACGCGAACAACGCGGAATATGCACGGCCGGCCATCTTTGGCTGGTACGTGGTCCATGACGGTCAGCGCCGCCCACAACATCCGATAGTGATCCCTGGAACACCTGACTATGAAAGTCGATGTAGCAGTAGAGAGGTATTTCACTGTAGAGTTGTCTGATAAGCACGGGAATAGGACGTGGTGGAGTGGTGAGGCCCTCGCAGCATATTCAGCACTCACCTACGAGGTTTCCCTCCATGGCCCCTGAGCCATGATCTCCGAACAGCGTGGCTACCTCCGCCTTGATAGCCCGCTGAAGAGATTGGGGCGTTAGCTTCTCGACTGTGGGTTGGTGCTGGGCCACAAGGTCGGGCACATTGGCCTTTGCAGGTTTTGCAGGATCGGGTGGATAGATGATGTTGACGAGGAGGTACCTCCCCTTGATGCGAACCATGATGGGCAGGACGTGTGAGCAACTGTGAATTCGGAGTTTTCAATACCGAAGAACAGAGTCGCTGCTGTTGATTGAGAGCTGCTGCAGCGGGTTTTTAAGCTTGAGGTTTGATGTGAGATTTGTATGGTGCGCGGAATGGGATTGGTAGCTCCAGAGTAGCGCCGCTCAGAGCGTTTACAGCGAAGCCGCTTCGGCGGGGCAGCCAACCAGCTACATCTACAACATCGACATGACAACACCATGTAGGTAACTTGCTTCATATAATATTTTAGCCCTACAGTTTCCGTAACCATTCGCCAAATCATCACCTCTCGTTCAAAACTACAGACACTCGAGGGACTCGATCCAACTGCATGGTACGAGCCCCCGTGGCAATAGCTCATCATGGCACCCCTCACTGCAGCCATCCTTATCGTCTCAACAACCGCAGCCAAAGACCCTTCGACCGACGCCTCGGCCACCATCCTCCGCGATGTACTGAAGAATGACGGCGGCGACAGCTGGGCTGTTGCCGGCGAGAGTATTGTCACTGATGATGTGCTCACCATCCAGAGGCAGGTCATGCAATGGACGGACGGGCCGGACTCTGTCAACCTCGTCGTGACTACTGGAGGAACGGGTTTCGCGGTGTCAGATGGCACTCCGGAGGTAACTATTCCGGCCCTCGCTGATTGTATTCAGATGCAGTTTTTAATCTTGGATTAGGCTGTGAATCCGCTACTACATAAGCAGGCTCCTGGCCTTGTTCATGCCATGTTATCAACATCTCTCGCCGTCACGCCATGTAAGTGCAGTCTTTGATGAGGCACAGAACCCATGACGCATATTTCCTCCCCCCCCCCCCTAGCTTTCTTTTCCCCTAACTAATAATCATGGCAGTTGCAATGATGTCGCGCCCTGCAGCTGGTGTGAGAAACAAATCCGTCATAGTCACCCTACCTGGCTCCCCCAAGGGCGCAAAAGAGAACCTCCAAGCCATCATCAAGACACTTCCTCACGCCTGTCTACAAGCTGCCGGTGCCAATTCCAGAGATTTGCATGCTGGAGGGGTAAAGAAGCTTGAAGCAGACGCAGGGATTGGACCGGCAGCTACCCAAGGACACTCACATGGACATGGCCACGGCCATAGTCATGCGCACCATCACGGGCATGGACACAGCCATGGACACGGTGGCCACGGGAATCTCGTGAGGCACACAAATCCCAATGCGAACCCTCTGTCAAATGATCCCGAGCTGGGGCCAACTCGGCGGTACCGTGAATCTCCCTACCCTATGCTATCTGTCGATGATGCGCTCTCCAAGATAGCAGAATTCACACCAGAGCCTCAAGCTTTCAGCGTCAAGGTAAACGAGCATATTGTCGGCTCGGTACTAGCAGAAGATGTAAAAGCCAAGGAAAATGTACCAGCATTCAGGGCGAGTATTGTCGATGGCTACGCAGTTGTTGTTCCTCATGATGGCAACATAAAGGGAATATTCCCAGTGACGGCCGTCTCTCACGCCACGCCCGGAGAAGTCGGCACCCTCAAGGAAGGCGAGGTCGCGCGAATAACGACTGGTGCCCCCTTACCTCCAGGAGCTACGTCCGTCATCATGGTCGAGGATACCACCCTCAAGACCATGACCGATGATGGCAAGGAAGAAAAAGAAATAGAGATCCAGGTCGAAGGCGTCAAGGAGGGCGAAAACATCCGGGAAGTCGGCAGCGATATCAAGCAAGGATCCGTCATCCTTACCAAGGGTGAGCAGATATCGGGCGTCGGCGGAGAGATTGGTCTCCTCGCCGCAGTGGGTGTGGCAGAGACCCAGGTATTCAAGCGGCCCGTCATCGGCATTCTGTCCACCGGCGACGAAATAATCGAGTACAACCGACCGGGGATCTCAAGCTAGGCGAGGTCCGGGACACAAACCGCATAACCCTCATCTTCCGCCGCCAGAGAATGGGGCTTTGAGGTCATCGACCTAGGCATCGCCAAAGACAAGCCCGGCTCCCTGGAGGAGACGCTACGCCACGGCCTCAGACAAGCCGACGTGCTCATCACCACGGGAGGCGTATCCATGGGCGAACTCGACCTCCTCAAGCCAACCATCGAGCGCTCCCTCGGAGGAACCATCCACTTTGGCCGCGTCGCCATGAAGCCCGGCAAGCCCACCACGTTTGCCACCGTCCCCGTCAAGGACAATTCCGGCCAGCCGCCTGTCCAAAGTCATCTTCTCCCTGCCTGGTAATCCGGCATCCGCGCTTGTGACGTTCCACCTCTTTGTCCTGCCGTCACTGCACAAGCAGTCAGGCGTTACCCCAGTCGGCCTACCCAAAGTCCCAGTCGTTCTGTCTCACGACTTCAACTTGGATCCGAGACCCGAGTATCATCGCGTAGTAGTCACGGTTGGCCAAGATGGCTTGCTGTCGGCGAGCAGTACCGGGGGACAGCGCAGTTCCAAGGTTGGTAGTCTTAGGTCCGCAAATGCCTTGCTCTGCCGTCCTAGCGGTAAGGGAAAGCTCGAAAAGGGCGCCACGGTCAACGCTTTACTAATGAATGCTGTGAGAGGAGCGTAAGATGTTGGCAAGACTAGACTATGTAAATGTTCATTGAAGAAGGATATATGGTGCATCTGCCTGTTTGAATGCACTACGCATAACCTAGTAATACGTTATTGGGTATAAATCCACTACACCCGACTAGTTTGGGGCACAATCATTGTGAATGCAGATGCCTGAAAACAGCCGCGCAAATTGCTGAACGAAAATGTCCGTTTTGGTATATTCTTAAATAATCACCACAACCCACATAGCCGATTGATGTACACGTCGATTCCCCAGGGCTAATGATACACCCAGAAACATGTTCTCACAGCCTAATCTTCCGAACGCCCGACCAAGTTTATTATTTGGCGCAATGCATGTGAAACCCCCTTTCCGCTTGCAAAGACATGCGGAAAGAACAAGTCAAAGTCTTATATTGTGGTAGTCCTCCCTCTCTCTGTGCTTTTGTACATGTCCAGAATTTAAGCGTTCGTCTTGAAACCCGGGGCCTTGCTGGAGACTAGGAGGCCGACGATGAGGCCGAACAGACCGAGGACGGAGCTGAAATCTCGATGACCAGGATCTTGACGAACCTTCACCGCAGTTAGTAGATGAAATCATAGGAAATGTAGACGGCACCGTCTGCATTGGATCGCAGGATGTACGTACAGGCTGCTATCGGCAGCATCAGCCAAGGCAGCACCACTGCCGTTGACACCAACGGCGATACCGCATACCATGTTGCACAGCCCGACCGTGATGCCAGACCAGAAGATGGCGAAGCCAGTCCAGAAAGAGCCGTGAGAGTAATAGTCGGCGCCAGAGACCATGTCGACCTTGGAGGAAAAGACGATGGCCATGATGATGCCGTAGATGGCGACGACTTCGCAGAAGATGATGGAGATCAAGTTCTTGGTTCGGATGCGCGGTGCCTTGACGCCTGCGCCGAGAATCGATGAGCCGGTGAGGAAGATGCCCCTAGGAGTGAGAAAGACAGGTCAGCGATGAAGGGTGGGTAGAATGGTGTCGATGGCGACGGAAGTAACGCACCATGCTGCGCCAACAACCGACAAGCCGACGCAGAGGGCGATGCCGGTATCAGCCCATGCATACGGCGAGACGGATTCTATGAAGGCTCCGACATTGAATGCCTCTCCGTTGCCCGTGAAGAGCATGTCTGCAGCGCAAACCCATCGTTAGCCTCGATCGCTTCAACAGTCCATGTCCCTAAGAGGGGCGCGGGTGTGTCCATACAAGCTCCCACCACAACCAGAAACGACCCAATACTGCCCAATCCATAGTAGTACCCCATGATGGCGACTGCGTTATATCCTAGCAATTCGGTGGACGAGACGAGGGGCGGCAGGTGTTGCGTTGGAGCGTTGTTCCTTGCGAAGACGGCGTCGTGTTGGAGGGAAGCTTTCCGAGCTCCTTGATACGTGCTACATAAAAGGCTGGCGCGGTGTTGAGGGACGTACTAGGCCAGGCTGACTACTACTAGACTGCGGCGACGTCACATGACGCTCCCTGGGTTGCCAAGTCGTCGCTTTGTGTACGCGTTAGTCAGCAGGACGACCTTGCCTGGTGAAGGCACCGTTGAGGTATGACCAACGACCCACCAACTTCAACATTACATCACTGCCCGCAGCCTATAGGACAAAGCACCGCCCTCAGCCTTGTCGCATATCAATCATCATGGCGTCCGGAGCGCAATCCTTCTATGAGCTGTACCGACGTCGTAGCAGGTACTTGCGCCTCTGAGTCCGACGTGCCACGGTGTTTCCGCCGCCCAAACTGACATGGGCTTCATAGCATCGGTCTCGCTCTGACGGATACGCTGGACGACCTCATCAGCGACTCGCGCATCGACCCGCAGCTCGCGATGAAGATCCTGGGCAACTTTGACCAGGCCATCACGGAGGCGCTGCAGAAGAACGTCAAGAGCCGCCTGCAGTTCAAGGTAATTGACCCTCGGTGGATGGGGTCGGGGCCGTCGTCCCTGGCTAGACGGAGAAGACGATGGTTCATGCTGATGAGACACTAGGGGAGCCTCGATACCTACCGTTTCTGCGACGAAGTGTGGACCTTCCTCATCAAAAACGTAACATTCAAGATGGACAACGGCGGGCAGTCAGTTACGGCAGACAAGGTCAAGATTGTTAGTTGCAACGCCAAGAAGCCTGGTGAGACATAGGGCCTCTACCGGGAGCATACCACTTTACGATATGTCGCCGGCAATAGATTGGAACGAACACTCTGGCTGAAGGGCAGGAGGAGGAATCAAAATGGTTCTGCATTGGGCTCGGCGTTTTAGGAATCGGGATGAGAGTTTGTTGATTTATTTTGCTTTTTATTACGGACAACTGGGTGCAGGATACACACATTTATGAAGGCAATAACCTCAAGATTGAGGAGGGTTTAGATTGGCACAATAAATATTGATTTTGGGCGGAGATGGCTCCAAATCGCAGACATGTGCCAGGGCTGGAGTTGCCGCCTGTCCCTCACAAACTCGCATGCATATCATTACTGCAGTGGGGGGTCGAAGTCCGATTGAAGAACGACTTGGCGTTTCTTATGAAATAGTCGCATTTTACACGCTTTAGATTACGAGGGACTATCGTGGGTAACTGTACTCTTTGCCGCGGCAGCCGAATCCTCGATGAGCAGCTGTCCATGGCCCCTGATAATATGTACAATCCTCAAAGTATGTTCATTTCCCGGCACGCTTCCCCAGCCCTTCATGCTGAGCACAGGCCGTCGTTGACCGAGGCAGGGTTGCTGGAGGCATCGCCCCAGTTCAGCGAGCCGATCAAGCTGCCGACGGCGGTCGACCGATCCGCACGGATGTAGTCCTCTGTGAATGTATAAGCAACTAGCCAGCCGTGAATGAACACGCGGGGAGACTTACGTCGGCTCGGGAAGTACCACCAGTCCTGCGACCGGAAGGCGTTGTTGGTCAGCTGAGACAGCACGTCGTTGAATCCCGTGTTGCGCTCCTGGTAGTTGGCGTGCTTGTAGCTGGCAACGTAGACCTTGGGGAAGTCGAGGTTCTTCTTGCCGTTATCGCAGCCCCTCGGCTGGCCGGCCGTGTCGGCGCTGAAGGTGTTCTGGATGTTCTGCCAGTCGAGGCGCTGGTATCCGCTGTGCTGTGAAAGGAGGAGCTGGGACTGTCTCCAGTTTCCGTCGCTGCCCTTTGCCCAGACGACGACGACGCGCTCCCAGTCGCTGGATCGATGGTCAGCTCAGTCCCCGGTCTAGCAGTCGCGCTAAGAGGCAAAACGGGGCAACTCACTACGGATGACCGTTGATCTTGTTGGGCGTGACGCCATCCTTGGTGTAGAAGAGGTTGTAGGCAACGCGGATGCTCGAGTCGCTGCACTTCTGGTACGAGTAGTAGATGGGGAACGCATCAGCCGGGTTGCCAATGCCCTGGGAGGGAACGCGGCAGTCGCAGCCGACGTCGGGCCAGGCGCACAGCTTCGAGGACGGTGTCTGCTTGCCGTCAGGCGTCGTGGCAAAGGTGGGGATGCAGGGCCGCCGATTCAGGGACTGCCCGAAGAACCACATGGGCTGGGCCTTGAGAGCCAGGCTGACACCGCCCTCATTGAGCAGGCCGTTCATGTCCGAGTCGCTGACGGGCGTGACGGCCGTGGCCACGGCGGCCAGGAGCGAGTAGCAGGCAAGCAGGGAGAGCATGTTGGCGGATGGTCGAGGCGGTTCTCCGTCGTCTGGCTGGCCGAGGGCATTGCCATGAGTGCGCGCCTCTGCTGCTTCTTATAAGACACCGTGACGGACGATGGTCGGCTGGGCCGACTTCCGCATTGGACAGCTGATGATAATGGCGCCGAGCTGCGTCGGCGCCGCCGTCTGTTCCTGGCGAGTCCTCCGGTGTGGCATCCTTGGTGTGGGAGCCCGTGGGACAGATCATTTGCCAGATCGTGGGGTGCGCCACGGGGCAGCTATATTCCCCGCGCCCCCTCCGATAGGCTGGCGTGGCTCGCATTTCGACTGGTTTTCGAGGCCGACCCCTGGTTTGGATATAATGAATGGTTCATGCGACGCCAGGGCGGGCCAATCAGGAGCAAGTCTCGGCTACGTGGCATCATGGCCTGGGTCTCGCGAGCCAAAGAAGTGGTGGTTATTTCCACACAAGTCGGCCCAACTGACAGGTTCGGGAAAACGCAGCTGCTGTCGGAATTAGGCGTCCTGGAAGTGCAGCCTCGATAAGGATGCTGCTGTCAGCTTGATGTGATTTAAAATGTACTGTGGATTCACTTGGTTGATGGTAAGTCTAGTTAACCTTAATATGACCTCTTTTCTGTTCCGGCTCTCATAAGACAGGCTAGCTGGTCGCACGGCAAACGGGCAAATAAAGCAAGCGCCAAAAGTGGCAGAGGGCTATGCACAGTATGGCGAGGGCAATGGGTTCCCAAGTTCGAACCTGGGCCTCAATTAATCGACTCCTTGAGAGGCACTTGGAGTACATGCGGGTCAAACCATGGCTCCAGATAGTGGAGTCATGCGCAGGTGGTATCAATATTGAGAACCGGCATCTAGCAAGTATCTACCGCATATTATGGTAGCATTTGCCGTCGCCATATATATTCCATCAATACTGATGGAGGGCACATTACCCGGAACTAGAGTAACAGCAGATCAATACAGTCGTAGTGCATCATCCCTTGTCGGGATTGAATGGGCAGGATTGTAGCCCATGCTCTCTATTCCACCCCTACAGCCACTCAAACTTCTCGTGCTTGTCATAGATGCTGACATCCCCGCGCCTGTCGGTGCGCCAGGTCGATGAGTTTGAAGAGCGGTGCCGCGTCCACGTGGCATATGATGCTTTCTGTACACATTCATGCATGTGCGTGCAACTGCGCACCACATCGTTAGCGAGTACTGGAGCATGTCGCCAGTGAATTAATGTTCTGCATTGTTTTGAATACGAACATAAGACTCACTTACTATCTAACGAGATCACAACCTGTCAGGATGGTGTAAGGATCAATCGCGCTACGTGTGTTTCGGGATGTAACCTTGACCAACGCCGTCCGGTAAGCATTTGATGAGAATGGTTATAAGTAGCGCTTGAGGATATACCACGTAATGCAGTTGGCGAGAAACCTGGATATTAGCAGCGGTTGGCCCTGTGCCATTACCGCCGGTCTTGCCAGCTTTCCCCGTTAAAGACTTCTCTGGATTTGTTTACCGCAGAGTCTACCCCATGTAAGGCTATGGGTTCGGATGTGCAAAAGGTTAGCTAGGTGGCAGTGGGAAATAGGCGTGGCATGACAATCCAAGCTCGGAAATATAACACCTGCAGTTTTATGGATCCGCCCAAGCTCTCTCAAACTCTGGAGTCGGTGGACCCCGATACTTGGACTCACAATCGTAGTCGTTGTCAAGATCATGCTCGGTATCCGTAGCATCGTTCATTGGAGTTAGTTAAGGTCACTTGATTATACCGCGGCCACGCACTACCCCCGTGATCACTTATACCATGGCGAGACTTGCCCGTCACGCTTGATGTCTGAGAACTTTGAGGCACGTAAGTGACCAAGAGGGAAGAGTGGAGAGCGAATGACAGAAGGTAGAGTGTGTATTGTGTTCACGGTGGCCGTGGCGCGTGTGCTATCCCTTGGGGTGGGAGTTCTAGCTTTCCTCCTCCCTCTGGTCTACGTCAGCAGTGAGTCAGCATCCTCAGCCTCCTGCTCTACTCCTGACACTTGAAGTGTGTCAAGCACTCTATCAAATAGGGAGACCATTTCCATGGCTTGTCTAACAATCCAGCTGGTGCTACTAGGACAAAAGACAGGATGAAGTGGTACGGGAAAGAAATAGAAGGCGGTCGATGCAATCTGCGCGTTGCACTAGCATTCTCTATTATGCCGCAATTTCCCAACCAAATCTTCATTTGGCTGTGTCTTGGGTTGCCTTTGCCTTCAGCAGGTTGAGTTATACAATGTTTGAGCCGGCGGCAGGTAAAGCCCTCTCACCCTACGTACTACAAGGCCCTCGAGCACCTCAACCATCATCTGCATAAGGCATAAAACGCCATCAAGGGTAAAAAAAGCGTGGATTTAGTGGGAATCCCATTTGAACCGCCGAATCTCGATCGTCCGTAAGGCGGTTGGGAAAGTTGAAGCAAAGACGACTGCACTAAGTTTTTAAGACTGTAAACCAGCCGGGACATCAAGGCTCCAGAATGTCCACAAAGTATGTATATTCATTGAAACGAACAATGTTGAACGACTTTTAAGTAACGCGCCTGCAAGTCTATCGGCGTGGGTAGTCATGTCACGGGGCAGGACTCAAAATCATACAGTGATATACCGATGCTGCGATAGCGACAGATCAAACTGCTCCGTCAAACCATGGGCGTTAGATTAGGCACATCTGCAGACCTCCAGTCTCGATGTCATTGTTGAGCGGGAAGTTATTCATGCGGACGGATTTTATGCTTTGGTCATTCTCGTTCATATTGTCAAGTTTACAGTCAAGTAGTGCTTGGATGGGGAGGCTCGCCACTGCTTGTCGGTCTTGTAGACATTGTGGGGCTTATCTACATTCGTTCCTGTGTCTGAATGGTTTGCTACGATGTGGGCGAATGGTTATTGTGCGTACGAGTGTATGTAGTGGTGTAGGCCTGCCCCAGCGAGGGGCAGAATTGCCACTCTTCGTCCCGTCCAATATTATATCCCTACCTACCTACGCCCGTTGACTATATCCTGCTCGGAACACCATCAGCCATTCGCCCACTGCTACAATCCCTCGTCAACGCTAAATAAGCGACAGCGGGTCCGACGTGATCGTAAGTAGCTGCCCCCCCCCCGGATACGCACATCTCTAATTTCGGCCACCGTTGGTGGTACTTGGTGAAAGGAGAGGCTCACAGCCCATAATTGCAGCGCAAGGTCTACTAGAGAGAGGACCAAACCCTCGACCGTGGAAGTGAAGAAATTGGAGACTCGGCCTGATCTGTATTGCCCTGTATTAAATTGGTGCTGATGCTTTATTTATGGAGTCGTAGAGTCGCAGAATCGTAATGCAATTGAATCCTAGGCAGCCTCGCTCTGGGGAACGGCCTAGGGAGTGCCCTAGGCTTTAATTGAATTTGCGGTATCGCTCCGCGGCGTATTGACAGAGTCAACAACAAGTCAAGAACCAGGAACAGTTACACCATTTAGTGCATCGCATTGTGGGATCTGCTTCGCCAAGAGCTGCCTTTCGCGGCTCTGTGGATAAGAGTCCATTCTAGTTGATGCTTTTGAGTAGATCCGACTGATAGTTATAGCCAACAAGGCTGAGGATAGCTCTCCTAGTTTATGAGTCTTCACATAATACCCTAGCTGAGCTGCAAGATAATTACCCGTTGGCGCTCCACTTTGAAGTACTCATCTACCATCTACCATTTACCAAGACTCGCATAGCAAATATGGATATCCTCCTCCACGGCTCAGGACAGTCCTTTCCGCGCCAAGCGCCTTGAAGTGGATCCAATAGCTGCAGCAGCCAATGGGGCTGAGCATGGATGTTCCCTTCACCAATTTGCGATTTCATCACGGTCTGTAGAGTCTCTACTGCTGAGCCGTAATTTGCTAGGCGCTAGGCAAGTGCCAGTTGGTGCCCGAAGGCGTCGAGCCTGCCTTGCCAAGACGCACCTCCCGCGTCCCTGGGCCGTGACGTCCAATCCGATTGGCGCTTTTAAGTGGGCCTGGTAGCTGTAGCCAATAAAGCCGAAGACAGCTCTTCCTAGCACAATTCTTTCATGTTCATTCGTAACCCCGCTGAGCCGTAATGTCATCCCCGTCCTCGGCTGGCCTGGCAGATCTTGCCAAGTGCCTCCGTATGCTATGCCACGTATTAGGTGGACCCAGTTATATTCCCTCTTCTAGCCAATAAAGCTACTGGTGGCTCCTGTCGCCCGAGTTGTTCGAGGACGAGCATACCGACGCTCAGCCGCAACTTATAGGGCGGTGCGGAGTGCGTTCTTTACCAATCAGTAGGACGAATGCCTCTTTGCACTTGTCAAGAGACGTGGTAATTAACTGCTTCCGTAGAGGCTTCGGCTTGTTTTCCTGCTTTAGTAATAGAAGTCCCGTCGGGAAGAGCCCGTGACAAATCAGTAAGCAAAGTTTGACTTTCAGGTTTGCTCGTCGCTTTCTCAGGAGACAGCTTGTCACTCGAGCCTGTGATTTAGAATTGAGACCATGTCTTGGTGGTCCACCCATCTGCTCCCTGGCCCCAGTGCCTCAGCAACATGATGACCGCCTCAGCTTTCCCTGCGCAATTCTTCCAGGTTGCCAGTGAGGAGAGGGGAGGTGGAAGCTCTTCTAACCACAAGCCTCTTCTTCATGTTGGCAAAGCATGCCTCACCCTCTCCAAAGCATGTGCCTGTCCTGGCGGGGCGAGTTGGTCGTGAAATTCTGAGAATCTTGCTTTACTCGGTCAATCGACTAAGCTGAAGAAGAAGGGCAAGAAGTCGTAAGAGAGTCTAGCGGAGGATAAGGATACTACTTCAAGTCTACACTTGCTGCAGCCCTGCTTAAGTTACTTACTTCCGCAGCTTCCCAGACTTCATGAGCCCTAGCCAGCGAAGGCTATTTACTGAATAGTATAGTATGACTTGACGGCCTTTTCATGAATGGACTACCCGGGGTAATATACACAAGGAGTTTGACTAATAGAGTCGCCAGTTTTTTGCCCCCTCCAAGGTTTCCGAGTCGCTTTGAGGCAATTTTCAGGTCACCTAGGAGCTCATCCTTGATGATCCTTTAGAAATGACTTTTGGTAGAGATGGGGCTGCTATCAG
The DNA here is from genome assembly GCA_009828645.1 of Calcarisporium arbuscula. NCBI lineage: Eukaryota > Fungi > Ascomycota > Sordariomycetes > Hypocreales > Calcarisporiaceae > Calcarisporium > Calcarisporium arbuscula. The sequence continues at coordinate 3,535,630 of WBSA01000002.1, forward strand.
TTGGCAAGATGGCGGGACGATGCGCCTTCCGGTTTGTGGGCTCTTGACCAGACCTGGCCACTACTCGAACAAGTCTGCATTTCAGGTATACTTTAGCCGATGTCATTCACTACTATATTATCTACTCTATTTTACTAGATATGTCTTTGACGTACCTGCAGAATTACAATCAGTTGAGTTACAAAGGCTCTCAGGAAAGCCTCACATCACATTGTAGCAAAAGATACATCTGAACAAGTGTCAATATGACCAAGAAAACTCCCAATTTTACAGCCGCTATAATCCAGCCCAATGGCGGTAGCCAATAAGGCCGAAGGTAACTTTGTCTCCCACCAATTGCAAGATTCTAGATGAGGCGGTATCCTACATGTGCTGAGCCGTACTCTCCTCTGTTTCTTCTAGCTTGGACCATATCTGTGCTCAGGTACCCCGCCTGCAGACCCATGTGAAAGCTTTCGGGAAAGTGTCGTCACATAGCAACACCGAATACATCCTGATAGGAGTCAATACGACCATTGAGATCCTCGATATACAGCCACCTTACCAGCAATGCCTGTAACCTTTCACGCGGCATGTCCTTCCCTTTGCTGAAACCGCCGCCGGCCAGCTCAAGTTTTCTTCTTTGGCGAGACAAAACATTGCTCTGGGATATTGTTAGCAAATTTCGAAGCAGAGTACTGGCAGGGTCGACTTCGGACCTCTTCAACAGTATGCGCCGTGATGTACCGGACTATGACGACCTGATCCGTCTGGCCCAGTCGGAGCGCCCTCCCAATTGCTTGGGACTCAATGGATGGATTCCACTGTGGCTCCATGAGATAGACCCGTGAAGCGACCGCAAGATTCAGTCTGCAAATGGTCAGCGATGAGCCGAATCATTACGACCGTTGACCGTATGCAGAGAATACTTGCCCTACCGCTCCCGTCCCTAGTGTCATTAGCAGAATGTTTGCGCCCGTGGGTAATCGAAAGTCTTTTAGCACTCTGACACGTTCAGACAAGGGGAGTGAGCCATCAATCATGTAGTGTCGTAGTCCGCGACCACGTAAAAGTTCGCTGACAAGGCCGAGCGTCCTCTTCCAGCAAGAGAATACAATGCTAAATGATTGACAGCCGTTAGCTCTATTTGATCCTAAAAAGCCGCTGTGGAGATACCTCTTATGGTTAAAGTCCTCCTGGATATCAGACAAGAGCTTTAACAACTTCGATGGGTACTGGTGAGGTTGGGGAGCGCTGCCATTTTCAATGTAGCCTTCGGACAGGATAGCAGGTGACAATATGGTTAGAGACGTCAACTCATTCCCGGTGGCACACGTTGGACAGGCTTTCTTTTGGGTACGCTTGTGATGCGTACAGTTATGACAGACCAAGTGGATGCAGGATGATGATATGAACATGCCGCCATCCGTTCCCGTCGTGTCACTGATTGAGTATATTGTTCCTGCACAATACGCACAGATATTCTCATCAAGCTGTTGTAGGTAAGCTAGTGCTTCATCATGGTCTGCCGGGAGCCCTGTCGGCCCCGGACGCAGCACGGCATTTGCGCGGCCATTGTTACAGAACAGCCTTAATTTGAGGAGCGACTCCAGCACCGCGGAGTTCATTTTGGTCTTTCCACGTCTGCTCACTGTCATGTCAATCTCCACTTTGCACTGCTGAAGCAGATCATCATACTCGGCGCGCTCCGAGGGGGTCAAATGTAGTCTTCGGGTTTTTGGATGGGCTTCGGTAAGTCCAACAGCTCTCTTGTTCTCCGAAGGCATATAGATTGGAGCAGCATCTGGAGATTCTGAAAGCGATGCTTGGAAGCCGAGGATATAGGATGTGTAATAAATTTCCGAAACGTGGCAGGCTTTTCCAATACTGGTACCCTGAGGAAAGCAATCAGTGCTCCGAGGTCGTCAAGACTGTTCTGGACCGGTGTGCCAGTAAGGCACCAGCGATGCTGGGCTGAAATACCAGCAACTGCCCCGAATTGCTTGGTAGAACGATTTCGTATGTCGTGAGCTAGGAAAAAGCATTAGATGGTAAAAGTTGCCAATTTGAAGTCACCCTGCCTTCTCGGCCTTGCCTTGCCTTCATCTAAAATAATTCTAAACCAGTTGATTTTCGATAGTGTACTGTTACCGCGACGGGACTCGGCCGCCACCGTAGCATACGTGGTAAAAACTATCACCCGCTCACGAAGAAGACCTGTTTCTGTATGTCTTGACGGACCGAGGTGCTTGTGAAACGGGAGCGCCCCGGGGTAGGTGTGCCTTGTTCGCGCATTAGTCAAGTGGTGAAAGAAACCGTATATCTCCGCTACCATACTTGCGTATTTCGTCAATCCAATTGTCAATTAAGACTATGTCCTAATTAGCTAAGGAATTTACTCTTCGTTGAGAAAACTTACGCGAAGACGGTGCCAGAATGAGCGTTGCTTTGGAAGGTACTCTCCTGGACGGCTGAGAGGAGAGCAGTTGGTTCTCGGCAGCAAAAAATGCATGTGCGCGGTTAAGAGAACTGATGACCGTGTATAACATGACTAGCGACTTTCCGAGACCCATTTCATCCGCAATAATGCCACCCTTAGCCTCGGCTGGCTCTGGTCGCTTTGCTCCCGTGAAGACGTGCTGGTAACTGTGGGAAGAGGACATCAGTGGCACATCCATTGAAACTCGATGCGAATAAACTCCAAAATCTTACAAAGGCTGGTCTGCGTCTACATTGTTATATTTCCAAAGACTTCGTTCGGGTGGTGCTTGGGCTGTCTCTCTCCGCAAGATGAAGTCGATCGCCTCTCGCTGGTGGCTGCAGTGCACAGAGTGAAGTCAGCGATGGCTACTTTAGATGCTTGAATAGACCCGTCTTACGTTAAAAGTGTGCTCTTTACATCCGGGGCTACAGACGTTTCCTGTAGGTGGATGTGGTGGGACAGCGAATCAAGAATAGAGTCAACCATCTCAGAATCGTTGACTCGCATTGCTTCATCTACATTCCTGTCCGGAGTCTCGATGGAGATTTCTTCTGCTAAACGGGGTATTTCGGCTGGTACTTGCTCCGAATATCCTTCTATTCGAAGAAGGTGTGGATTATAATATTCGGAGTCATGCAAACCATGAGATGGCCGCTGCAGAAAGATGCTGGATTTTGACAAGATGCCGCCGATTTCTTTAGCGTCTTCTCGGGCGCCATATACATTAATCTCCATAGGGAGAAGAGCCGTGATATAGACATTCCAGGAACCAATTGCTGCCGTCCAGTCATTGTCGGACGCGTAACCTAACATCCAAATTTGTTTCCGGGCCGTGAGCTCATACAGGCCCTTGCATAGTCCTTTCTTCAGGCGTCCGAATTTTACCCCAAGGCATTCCAAGGCAAAGTAATCGCCTTCTTGCACTACAGCGAAGCATTTTGCGGCGCCTTCATTCCAGGTGTTATGAATTCCACCCGTACTGAGTAGTTGCGCTTTAACGTCTATGATCTGGAGTGAAAGTTAGCTATGCGGCGACCTGGGGAGAGGAAGAGAGATGAGCTTACGCTGCCTAAACATATCCTTTGTTGTGCTCCAAAATCCCACCCTCGGCCAGCTTGAGGAGCATCCGAAAGTGTGAGCATATTCGGAGTCTGCTCGTAGACTTGCTCCTCAGTCTTGACCAGCCTTGTCCGATGTAGGGAATGCCCTGTCGTTTCTGGTGTCGCAAAGCCATTGCTGGGAACTGAATTCATTGATAGAAAGCTTACCTAGATTGTAGGATGTGAATGTTAAGTAGTTTTTTCCTACACCTTGGATTGAGTGAGCTAGATTTTAGAAAGAAGCCGAGCTTTCCATTCTAAAACTTGCGACTGAATAGGTGAGATAGAGCTTAGCCAACCACTTTATGCATATTACTCACTCAGCAGCACAACAGGGGACTGGCTCACAGCGTGGAAGGAATATGTAGGAGCGGCACTGTTATATCGATAGATGTCGCACTTGCTAGTGGGAGCACGTGGAGGAAGAAGAAAGGCCCTTCACCGCCATGCATGGTGAGGTGTCCATTAACCCCTGTCGCCGAGCTACATCTGGCGGTCAGGCTGTTGGTTATACAACAGGATGTGCAGGACGGGCTGACACAAGGCGGAGCGACTCAGCCTCAGCCTCAAATCCCATCACTTGAACCCAGCCAGATCTATTGGAATATTACTACACGTCTCGCCTGGACCTTGAACACGCGCCCCGATCCCCTCCTCTATGACCTGTCCCCTCCTGCCGAGATAATAATACGGAAAGACCAAGGCAGTGATGGCAGACCATCCTCACCAATCACCGTTTGGGAGAGCGCTTGAGGAATTCAAGAGAGGATTGCAAAGAAAAGACGTAGAAGATTTCAAGATGACGACGTTCAAGGCGCTGGAGAGGTCCATTGGGGACCTGCAGGCCAAACAGCACTTCCAACGGCGGCTACAGGATTTAAGTCGGCTAGATTCGTTTCTTGAAGCAATGAAGCAGTACAGCACGGTGATTAAGACATTCTGCAGCAACAATGACGTGGTAGCTTTTGCATTGGTGAGAAGCTTCCTAGGCAGGACGGTTTGGTACATGCGCTTAATTCTACACAGGGACCAATAAAGCTGTTGCTGATGGTAGGAATCGTTCGTTACTCGCCACCTTCCCAATGGCTGATTGCCGTGAACAGACAACCAGCGCAGAGCCCATGGCTTTCAACGAGCTTGTGACTGCTTACGAGAGCATAGGAGAGAGTTTGCCTCTTGTTATGCAGTATCACGACCTCTTTCGTTCTGAGCCTTACCTGGTACGAGTTTTAGAGCGCATATATGAGGAAATCCTCAAGTTTCACCACATCGTTTTGCGTTACTTTCAGCAGCCACGTCAGTTTAGCTCTTCTAAATTAGCCTTTTGCCATGTAGCTAACATCATTATACAGAGTGGCAAGTACTGTTCAAGGAGACTTGGAATACATGCAAGTTTCGCTGCTCCAGCGTAATCTTCAACATAGCTCGACACGGAAGCCTGATCGAAAGCAAAGCCAGCCCTGCTCAAGTCGAAGACGTCCAGAAAGACGTCCAATATACTCGGCAAGTTGAAGAACGTCAATTTGAGGAGGAAGATTTGAGCCGTTCACGCATCGTCAGCAGTTGGATTAGAGGAACAAACGTCGAAATAGACCAATACGAGTTTTCCAAGGTTCGATCAGAATATCCGGGCACCGGGCGCTGGCTCCTGGATAATGTGTCCTTCAAAGCGTGGTTTGACCCGCATTACCCTGATATCCCCCCGGTTGCTTTGGCTCAATGGCATCCCTGGTGCAGGTTGTTGCTTACCCATTTGGCTTGTTCGCCTGAGATATGACTCTGACACAAGGGCAGGAAAGACTATTCTCGCTTCTCTCGTCGTGGAGGAAGCAAGAAATCTAAAACCTACACCTACAGTGCTATTCTTCTACTTTAAACATGCAAACTCAGAGAGAGATAATTTTCTAGCACTTGCTCGGAGCTTACTCGTACAACTTCTCAAGCAGGATAGAGGGGACTTATTGCCCACATTTTATCAAAAATGTTGCTGCAGTGGCGAAACAATTCTCACATCACCAAGTCTTATTGAAGAGCTCCTGGGTCTGGCTTTGAAGAATTGCCCGGGTGCATACATCATTCTTGATGGCTTAGATGAGTGCCCACGAGATCAGCGGAAAACTATTACACAGCTGTTCAAAAAGCTGGTTGAAGAACTTCCTATAAGCGAGCCAGATAGATTACGCTGCCTTTTTATCAGTCAAGATGATGGTGTCGCTCGGAAAGACTTTTCTGGACTTACCAGCATCAAAATAAGGGTGGAAGACACTGAACAAGACATTAGTGAGTACAGCCGAGCAGAAGCTAGCAAGCTGAAAGAATCGCTTGAGATATCAGATGAGAAAGTGTGTGAGATTGCCAGGACTGTAGCTGGTGCTGTAGAAGGCAAGTCGTGTGCTAATACCTTGAACTTTCTCTGGCTCGTACGTGTTGCTGACATGTCACCTAGGCCTTTTCCTGTTGGCAAAGTTGATATGGATCAATCTCTTAGGTCACACTACGATCAGACGATTAGAGGAAGAACTTGAGCCTGATGTATTCCCAAAGGAGATAAATGATGCGTGAGTTTGTTGGCTTTCCCTGTAGTTCTTTTGCTGAGCTTGTAATAGATACGACCGGATTATGGTCAGAATAACCCAGCAAACCTCAGAAGCAGCGATGGAGGACACATTGATGATGCTGGGATGGCTTGTTTGTGCGAAGAGAGCCCTCAAATGGCATGAGATACAGGGGATGAAATCCATTAACCTGGACGAGCGATCAATTTCATTCGAACGTCAGAGATTTGGAAAGAGCCCCAAAGATCTTTGTGCTTCTTTAGTGGAACTGCGGTCAGATGGAACTGTTGAGTTTGTTCACTCAACTGTGAAGTCGTGAGTTGCGAAGAGTTGCATACCCTGCTGGGTTGTAAGTAACTTGGCTAACACAAAACTTGTACAGCTTCTTAATTGATAAGAGCTATGTTAGTCCACCCACTGATGAGCTCAAACTCGCGTGCCTCTGCATCGATTATTTGAATCTTCCAGCCTTCGTAAACCCGCCCACAGAGGCTGAGGTATTGAACGGAGACTACTCATTTATGGAATACGCTGTTCTATGTTGGCACCAACATTTGGAAGTTGGAGCAACGTTACAGACTGAAAACGACGGTCAGTTGATGGGCCAATTGGCGGAGTCGCTAGAGGTCTTTATCCAACAGCATTGGAGTTTTCCTAGCCATAGATTGACGTTAGCGAAGCGCCACAGCGACAAGCTTCGGTTCTTCAAGGCCGCGCCATTCTATGATAAACTTGAACAAGTTCTTGCTTCGACAAAGAAGCAGCTAAAATTCTTCGGAAATATGACGGAAAAGGAGATCACCCTAGATCTCATTGATGTTGTTGCCAATGTTCGAAATGCCCTAGAACATTTAGCGTCTCAACCAATGGACGAATCTCTTAGGCGAAGAATCGAGCAGCTATATGGGAGCAATCTCTTCAAGTGTCCTAGATTCAGCTGCCTCTTTTTTACAACAGGCTTTCCTTCCGCCGATGATCGGAACAAACACATCAAGAAGCATGATCGACCGTTTCGATGTCCAGAAGAAGCTTGTACGGGCTTCTTCTTTGGGTTTGCATCGGAAGTGGACCGAGAGAAGCATATGAAGGAGACGCATTCTACAGCAGTCGCTCAAGACGAGGAGTTCCCGACCCAGTGGGATGTGGAGCAGAGCATTCATATTAGCCGCCTGGCAACAGCGAAAACGGATCCAGCAAAAAGGCATGATATGCAGAACCAAACCATAGGAGAAGAGGTAGCGTTCGATTTTATGGAGCCTACGGATCAACAGTTAGGGTCGGATTTTGAGCCCGAACCACAATATCCATTTGGAAAGAAGCGACAACGACAAACGGAGTTTGTGTGCCCGCAATGTTCTAAGACATACAACAAGCGATACAATTTGAAATCGCATCTTTTGTCACATAAAAAAACACAGAATCATGCATGTAACATGTGTGAAAAAGGGTTTGCCAGGTATTCCGACTTGTCGCGTCACGAAAAAACGCACACGGGAGAGAAAAAATATGTCTGCCATGGCTATCTAAAAAGTGGTGGAAGTTGGGGCTGTGGAAAGGCTTTTGCTCGTGCTGACATCCTGGCAAAGCACCGCGAATCCATGAAGTTCCAGGCTTGTATTCAACCGTTACTTCAGGAACAAGAGCAGGAACAAGAGCAGGAACAAGAGCAGGAACAAGAGCAGGAACTAAAACAGGAACAAGACCAAGGATTGTTTAAAATATTCTTTTGAACTCTGTTCAATCGGAATATGTCAGCTACAGGGCCAGGGTTATGATTTTAATGAAGAATACCGTCGTGCCGGTATAAATCGACAGTTTCACCTGGATCTGTACTCCAGTAGGTTACTTCAAGCAAAGGTTATCCTGACAAATCTTGCTTACATATCGTATAAGAGGTCTCAAATTGTAAGACAATATACGTTTCGGTAAACATGAGCCTTCCATTATACCGAATATAAAAATTCTATACAATAAACGCCGCTAGGCGATAAGACGCCAATGCCTGTACCTTATGACTATCTTCCAAAGGGCCAAACATCATGTTATCAGTTCCTTCTTCTTTTCCTGCTATACTGCCCCACATTGCTTCCATTATTAGTGTCAACGGAAACCGTAAGCACGTACTCTCGTAGCATCAAGAGGCTTGCATTTCCTGGCGGCTCTTGGAGTAACCTGCGGGGCCGGGGAAGGAGATGGACGCCAACCACAAGGTTCTCTGCCTCTTCCACAGCAATCACTGGGTATGCCGGTTCAGATGACACACTATAATGGAGATGCTCCGCCAAGGCCTCGTAGGTTCTCAAGCTTTCATGCAGCGGATCCCCTAGCCGCTCCCACGGCGCCTTCCCCCTTTCCAATACACCAACGGAAGGGAATCCTTTCTCGGTAAGATTGATTATGATGTCGAATTCCAACTTAGTTTGTCTGTGTTGCAGCTCAAAGTTGACAAATACCAGGCGATTCGGTTCCACAAATAACTCGGTTTCCTTTAGCCCGTGGATGGGAAACCCGTCCACTAGGAGCCGCATCGGCGTGCTAAAGCTGGAGGCGCCAAAGTCGACAAAATACTTTCTCCCGATGCTGATCTGCTCAGGGCATTCCAACACAAATATTGAGGAGCAGGTGGGTGAGCCGGCATGGTTACTGACTCGGATGAGGATAGGCTCCTTGGCAAGTTCTACCCAATCATCGTCGTATTTGACTGTTTCCGTGTCACATAGCTCGTCAATGCGTATTCTTTCGTATGAATCACCGACATGACTAAGATATACTACAATGTACTTGTTAACTTTATTAATTTTACCGCAATTCAGGCGGATATGGTACAAGGACGGGTTGTTCTTGCATCTCCATCGCTTGGCGCTGATTTCCAGTCCTCGGTTTGTCATGGAGAAGGTGCCGCCATAGAGACCAAATGCCATGATATTAGAGGCATCCCAAAACTCTCTAATTGACGGTGTAAGAATTCCACATCCAAATCTATGGCCTGTGACTGGCGTCAGTTTATCGGCATTGAAGTCTTCTCTTTCTTCTGACGCGGTTATACCTTCCCACTGCGATCGAGAAGAGCGCTTCCCAGATGTTTGCTCTGCTTTCCAGGCAAGTATAGAGTCGTCGTTGTATTGGGTGATGAGCTCTCGCTGGAGACGATTGAAGGCCCGCCACCTTCCCTCGCCGTAAATCAGGGGCAAGCTAATTCCGAAGAGACCCAATAAGGAATAGGTCTCGTCCTCTTCAAGCGTGGTCTCCCGACGGGAAGCCCACGAAAGCCTCATAGCAATGGAGCAGGAATTGAGATCCGTGGGGCTGAAAGCTGTCAAATGCCGTGGCTCGATCCTGCTGGCCTTGTTGATCTCGGCAGCCCAGCTCTCTCTCGTGCCGATTCGACGCCAAGTTCGATCCACAAAGACCAAGTAGTGAGGTGCGACGAGTTCCTGCAAGGTCCACCCTCGGGTGAACCACTTGGAATTAATGAATCTGGGGTTGAGGGCCTTGTGGAGAAAACTGTCGGGATTAGCAACGTTATCCTTGCCTGCGACTTCATCAAGGTCCGAGTGCCTGGGGTCATCGGCATCCGCATCAAAAGGATCCTCGTCGCCAAGGATTTTGTGGACATCTACGTCTTCAAGGTAGACATAACAGATGCCGGCGTTCTGATACCACCGAAACATGGCATTGATGGCTTCTTGAGTGTCGGCAGGGCTGGTCTTGTCGATGCAGCAGGTATCCATCCAGGCCCATTCCCATCCGTCTTTCGCTGCACGGTCGCAGAACCTTTTAAGCTTCGCCCAGCCCTTCTGTTTGAAGATATCATTTTCAATATCCCCTAGTCTCGTCTTGACATCCTGATATGTGATTTCGTCTTTTGGTGATATCCAAGTATGAGAGAGGATGGCGTACTGAGGGGGGGGGTTGAGGGAAGTCTTTGGCTTCAACGAGCTGGTACTGTTTCGTCTTTAAGAGCCGCATCGCATGTCCACTCGGGCAGACTGGGTGTGTGAGAAATGCCGCCGTCTTTAGCGCGCGTTTAGGACATTAGGGAATTATCTAGCCAGACAAGCAAGTGAGTGTATAAGTTGATCGGCGATTCGATGTGTAATGTATAGCGGTGCGATATCCAGCTGCTCAAGTAAGTGATGCCTGGGAGATCCCCGTTTGGTTACATTCGCAGAGAAACGAGGAACCAAGAACACTCAACTAGTCATGCAGCAGGGCGCCACAACCCAACATGGCTATACCCCTCATTGCTGCCTTGAGAATATGCAGAGCCACATCAATTCTGCCTACCGGAGAGCCTTTCAGATAATAACATGTCTTGAGCGGGCATCATCTGCTGCCTTGTTCGTCCCTTCCAGCCCATGCCACCTTTTTTCCCAAGTGTCAGCCCATACGGCCATTTGGAACCTCGAAAGTAAGCACCTTTGTCGCTACCAATACCAGGCTCGGATTCTGATCATAATGCAAACCACGTTATAAACTGTGAGCCGTCACGAAGAGTAAGAGGGTAGAAATGTCAGTCTTTTCTAGTGGATCAGAAGCCAGACTTGGGTCCATGGGCGTCGCCCCAATGCTTCCTTGCCCACCACTTCCCAACATCATTGCTGAATGGGCATCGATTATCCCGCTTATATGCCATCTTGCTAGTCAAAGAGACGACTACATCACAACGGGAGATGTAGCACTCATGGGCAGATTGTCCGTCGGTTTATTGCCAAGACTTGGGACGCTCTCTGGCATCGCTAGGCTGTTACGCAGAGGAAGTAAATATCTGGATTATGCAAGCAGTAAGGGCGGCTCAAGTCGTACAGCATGGGATGTAAAATGGGGGAGTGTGTTCCCTTGCGCGAACGGTGCTGCAGTCGCTGCTATTTCAAATAGTCTTAGGGGTCGAAACATGAGTCCTCCTCAGCGGATGCCAGAAGCTCAGTCTTGCCAGCTTCAAGGGAATGACCCTGAGATTTTGCCAACAGAGGAGAGCCCCAAATCTAGACCGGCGCGTATCCCTTTTCGACATGTTGAGCACAAGCCAAGATCCAACGATGCACACCCGGAAGAACAAGCCATCCGCCGGTACCAGGTTCTTCATGTGTATCAACTACACCGCCAGCAGAGGAAACGCTCGACGGCACAGCGAATCTACCAGATGAGTCAATCCAAACCAGCTCAGATCCTATGGTTCGCCTTTTCTCTCTGCCTTGCCGTATTTCTATCTCTGTGGGGTTGCTACGGAACGGCAGTCATCATGGTCTGCATGTCCATATCAGAGCTTTTAGCGCAAAGCATTCTCATCCGTCGTCCCGCTGGATATCTAAGGAATAACGAAAACCATGACGCGTGCATGCTTGTTGCCCCCCACGAGAATGCCACCGAGTGGCACTTGTATATCGGGGACCGAGCCATTGCGGATACCCTACTCAACAAGCCCATGTTTGTTGTCCCAGAGGGAGGATCGACTCGTCTGCTTGCCGACTGGTTCTGGCTTGCCAACTTGCTGCAGCTCACGGCCATGACTTTTGTAGCTGCGCAAAAAGGGTGGGACGGCGTTTGTTTGGTGGCCGTCCTCGCCATTAACTGGGCTTCCTATTGGTCTCTACGCCGCCAAACTCTGGCAGATGACTGGTTGGAGCGTGAGGGAATTGCCGCAAATGTCGAAAGCTTTGAGTTCGGTGGACGAACAGCCATGCTGGGTGCTATCCAGGTGTTTAGTGAAAGTCCTACTGCAGACTGGATGGATAGAATCCTGGTACCCCATCCTCGACGAGCAGCTTGGCTCAGTAAACTTCGGGGAGAGGAGGCATCTCATAGCCTGGAGGCGCATGATGCAAGATGGCTGGAGTTTGCTACCGAGGCTTCTTTGGCTTCTGCGGAGGTGCTGACAAGAGCGTTCGGCGTAGGTGGCGTTTATGAGGCAGTTTAATGATGGAATGATGAACGGCAGGCCGCTGACTAGTCGTGTGTGTGTGTGTGTGTGCGCGCGCGTGTGTGTTTCTGAGCTCATTCACCAACCAGGAGCAATAAGCGAGAGGCTAATGGTGCATCATCTGCATAGTATCTATCAGCTGGCGTTGTCTAGGTTCTACTCCTCAAGCTCTTGAATAGACCGTCCCATCGCCGGCTTGTAAATAGCTTCCACGCGATGTACCCTACCCTAGGCTCGAGGCCTTCCAGACTTTCCCGGCTCACCATATTGTCAAGGCGTTATTCTAGTAACACATTTTTATCTCCTTAGTTCTCCATCTTATAAGTCGGGGCCGGTTCCCGACGCCATAGCCGACGCACGGGTAACACGGAATCCGGATGCAACCTCATACACGGAACGGAGGCAGCTCTTCGTAGTCTTTCTCCCAAGAGGGTATTCCATTGTTCAATTGAGCGTGCTAGTGGGTTTGCACTGCCTCCTCCTCCTCCATATTATCCGGACGCGATGTGTTAAATAGTATAGGCGTGGGCCGATGTGCCGTGAAGCCCCGCAACGTCGACGCGCAAACAACAGCATCCGAGCGAGATCAGTTTCTCTTTTTCCCCGTCTTTTTCAGCAGCAATGGTCTGGAATGACGGCTTCTGCCGTCTGAGAATGGTGGACCCGGTCCTCATGATCGGCTCTGGGCCGGTCCCCGCACCGGCTTACTCCACGTGGTGACGGCGGCTTCTCGCATTCGACGCTCTACAATACCACGTTTTGCCGGGTATCGGCAGTCCGACTACGTGTCGACACCACAGTTTCTCTTATTAATCAATTGACTTGCGTTGCTCCTGGTCTATGCGTGGCTTGCCCCCATCTTCCAATACGACGCTATGCGTGCCGTAGCCGCCATTGCAGCGGGTATAAAGCCGTCATGGCCGCCCTAGATGAGAATGAAACCGCGATTGGTCAATCCAGAGACTCCCCTATCGCATCGCATCGCCACCATGGGTATTCGAAGCGCAGCCGTTGGGCTCCTTGCCTTGGGAGCCGTCGCGTACGTCCTCAATGCTCGTGACTGAAAGCCGCGTTACTAATAGACTCAGATGCTCTCGCGCAACCTGCGACAGCGTCGACCACGGCTTTCAGTGCCAGCCGGCTCTCACTCACAACTGGGGCCAGTACTCGCCGTACTTCTCCGTCGAGACAGACATTCCCGACGAGGTGCCGGCAGAATGCAGCGTGACCTTTGCCCAGCTCCTGGAACGCCATGGCGCGAGGTATCCCACGACCAACAAGGGCACAAAGTACCAGGCCATGATGAAGCAGGTCAAAGACGGCGTCAAGACCTTCGTCGGCCCGTACGCCTTCTTGAACGACTTCGAGTACACCCTGGGCGCCGATGTCCTCACTCCGTTTGGCGCTCAGCAATCCGTCAACTCGGGCATCAAGTTCTACAACCGCTACAGGCACCTCTCCGACGCGCTGACCCCCTTTGTTCGCTCGTCGGGTGAGGAGAGAGTCGTCGCCTCGGCCACAAATTGGACCGCAGGATTCCAAAGCGCCAAGTCGGGCGGCAGCGAGTCTCACCCGTTTGACCACCCCATCGGCGTGTTGCAGATCAGCGAGGCCGCAGGCTCCAACAACTCTCTCGACCCCTCAACCTGCACCCAGTATGAGACTGGCCCGGACTCCAACACCGGGTCGGCTGCCCAGGCTATCTTCGCCGACACCTTCGTGTCCCCCATCAAGGACCGGCTGAACGCTGGCATGCCCGGCGCCAACCTGACCGCGACACAGGTCATCTACTTCATGGACATGTGCCCGTTTGAGACGGTCGTCTCCGGCGACGTCTCGCCCTTCTGCGGCCTCTTCACCGACGATGAGTGGCTGAGCTACAACTACTACGAAAGCCTCGGCAAGTTCTATAGCGACGGCTCGGGCAACCCGCTGGGTCCGACGCAGGGTGTGGGCTTCGTCAACGAGCTCGTCGCCCGGCTCACGGGGACAGCCGTCAAGGACAACACCAGCACCAACTCGACGCTCGACAGCTCCCCGGCCACGTTCCCCGTCGGTGGCAGCCATCAGCTCTTCGCCGACTTCTCCCACGACGACCCCATGACCTCCATTTTTGCGGCGTTTGGATTCTTCAACCAGACCGGCCAGCTGTCCAACACCACGGTTGAGACGGCTCAACAGGCCCACGGCTACTCGGCTGCCTGGACCGTGCCTTTTGCCGGTCGCGCCTATATCGAGAAGCAGGAGTGTCTCGTCAGGTGTAACCGCAAGACCACCACCAGGGACTACGTCCGCGTCATCATCAACGACCGCGTCATTCCCCTGCAGAACTGCGGTGCTGACCACCTCGGTCGCTGCGAGCTGAAGAGGTTTGTCGACAGCCTCAGCTTTGCCCGGGAGGGCGGTAATTGGGCTCAATGTTTTTAACCCAGGTGGTCGAGCTGACCCGTCCCCATTGCGGCCTCCCGTTCAGCTAAATGATGGCACTGCGGCCTAGATGGGCTTATCAAGATGCCAGCGAGTTGTGAATGACGTTGAAATAGTGCCACCGTGAACGAGTAGGAAACGTGGGAACTACCTGCGAGGTAGACCCAAAAGTTGCGTACTCGGTATTTTGTCAACGTTAATAGCCAGAGTATCCTTTAATGTATACATTGATGAGTAGAATAACAATTTAATTTTTCTTTTCAAAAATATAAAGAGAGAAAAAATCCAACTTACCCAACTACCTCAAGCCACTTTACAGTGGCCTCATTATCAAGGCAACGCTTCCAAGTCTGCATCGCGAGAGCCATGTCCCCTAGGTCTTGCCTTTTTATATCTTGTCTTCCTTAGGGCTACATCCTCTGAGTGTGCCTGAAGAACAAGCACTATTGGCGGTGTCTCCCGTCTCCACCTACCTGCCTGAGGAACCTAAGCTGCCTCATTAGCGGCCGGCCACAGCGCTGTGCCCCTAGAAATGCGCTGCAGCATATTGGCACCTGCCATTCACACCTAACTCCCAACTACACTACCTAGCCTTATTGCTTCACTCAGTTCCCAACCTCATCACCTGCAACTAGCAAGCGGCAAAGCACCACTCTCCTCCGAGACCTCCGTGACATCAACCAGCTCCACCCATCCTCCTCCTTGGCAGCTCATACAACATCCCAGGAGCACAATGGTTCGCAAACGCGTACATCAGACCACCTCGCTCGAGGACACAGCCCCATCACCACCATCCGCCATGTCCAGCAACCCCGGCGTGGGCGTCGCAGGGGCGGCGAGCAGCTCCCGCCGTACGCAGTGGATATTTTACGCCGTTGCGAGCGGTGCCTGCGCTGCCTTTAACGGTGTTTTCGCGAAACTGTACGTTATCGACTGGAAGGGGGACGCCGTTGTGAGCACCGTGTGGATGAGTGGGCTGGGCTAATCTGTGTAGGACGACGACCAAACTTACTACCACCCTGGCGGAGAGCATCGCCAGTCTATTCGGGATTTCTGACTTCCAGAGCGTGGTCGAGATAGTTGTTCGGGTGGTGAGTTCCCAAAGCCATCATACGTGCGAGTGTGAAGCACCTAACCGCAATCCCAGATGTTCTTCGCCCTCAACCTCACATTCAACGCCATCGTAAGTCATCTATCCCACCCCGTCTTCCCTTCGATTCTAAACCTTTCAGATGTGGACGCTTTTCACCACCCGCCCTCGCAAAGGGCCACATCCACGACCCAAGTCTCCATAATGAACACCTCCACCAACTTCTGCATTACCGCTGTCCTCGGCTTCCTCATCTTCTCCGAGGCGCTGCCCCCGATGTGGTGGGTTGGCGCCGCGTTTCTCGTCGCCGGAAGTGTGATTGTTGGGCGGAAGGATGAGGGCGATGACGCTGGGGGTGAGTATGTGCCGTTGCCACGTGAGGACGAGGGTGAGGCAGTGGGTGAGCGAGACGAGGATGTAATTGATCTGGGGGATATACCTGAGGGGAGGAGGAGGTAGGCTCTACTCATGCATGTTGAATGGACAGGAAGCTCATTGTTCTGTATCATAAATCACTTGATAGGGCTTGTGTTTCAAGATGATGGTGTGTGCTACGACGTAAATACAAGTCCTTTCACAATGCCATTTCTCGCCATATCAGACAGATCCTCAAGACTAGAACACGTACAAATCATATACATCAACGCCGACTCTCCAACTCGACTCCCTCATCCAACACGTCCTCGTCTCCATCCAATATAGCCCCCCTTCCGCCCCGGCCCCGGTCGTCATCAAACTGCCCACTGAGCCGGACCCTGCCGCCCGAGACCATAGATACCTTGTCCGAAATCCAGTTGCTCGCCCTCCGTATCACGCCCCACAGCTGCTCCTGTCCAACCATTATGCGGTGGTCATCTTTCGGGTTCTCCTCCGCCTCCACCTTGAACTGGTACTTGAGGCAGTCCTTCACGGTGACCAGGCCGGCGAGTTTGCCGTGGTATTCGGCGAGGATGGACGCGCGGCCCGATCTTGCGGAAGAGCTCCATGGCTGTCTCTAGGGGTAGGCGTGGGTGGACGGTGACTGGGGTGGCGTCGATGAAGCGGCTGAAGTCGAGCACCGTCGAGGATGTGGCATCCGTGTTGACCGTGACGTTTGGGGTGATGGGCGTGATTGGGTTCAAGGCCGGGGGCGGCGCAAAGGCGCACTTGGCCGTGGCGGCAATGGGTCGCTCGCGTCTGATGCGGTCAATGGCGTACCGCAGCTCTGTCCGCCCGATGTAGCCCACCAGGGTCTTGGATACGGCATCCTCGATGATGGGGAACCCTTGGTACTTGTCCTCGGCGAGCAGCCGCTCCACCTCTTCCAGCGTCAGGCCGCTGACGGGCAAGCTCACCACCGCAGTCTGCATGACCTGGGAGACAGGCACGCCAAAGTTGTGTTCTTCCTTGTTGTCCAGAAACGGGAAGCCATTGAACCAGATCATACGGTCGGCAATGCCCCCCTTGCCAAAGAGGTCGCTCACTGCCTTTGTGACGCCGACCACAATCATGGTCGGCAAGATGTAGGTGAGGGCGCCGGTCAGCTCAAACATGATGACGACCACCGACACGGTGATGTGCATGATGCCGCTGAGGGCGGCGGCGGCTCCCAAGAAGGCGTACGTCCCGGGCGTGATGCATGGCTCGTCGGGCTTGCAAGCCGAGAAGAAGACGCTGGTGGGATTCGCCTCGTGGATGGCCTGAACGATGATGCCAACGGTTCGGCCAAACGAGGCCCCAACGGCCATGGAAGGAACAAAGATGCCTGCCGGCACCTTGCAGCCATACGAGATGATGACAAGAAATATCCTCAGCATGGTCGCGAAGATGAGGGAGACGATGTTCCAGAAGCGCTGATCCGGCTCGCAGAGCCCCTGATAATCCTCGCCGCCCTCGCACTCCAAGAACAGAATCTCCATGCTCTCCGTCATGTCGATGCGCAGAAAGACGTTGGGGTACGCGATGATGGCCGTGCCCGCTGCCAACAACGTCGCCTCTAGGATGGCATACTTGGTGAGGTACTTCTTTCGAAAGGCCTGGGCCCGCAGGTTCCATTTAATGACGAAGGCGCCGTACAAGCCGCCAAAGATGCCAATGATGATGTAGAATAAGATCTCGAAAAAGTGCCAGTCCCGGTCGTACGAGACCTGGAACATGACCAGCTGCCCCGTCCTGAAAGGGTTCATGGCCGAGAGGACGGCCGTGGCTACCAGGGCACAGAAGTAGCTGCGCCACATGGTCTTGAGGGGGGAAATGGCTCGACATTTCTTCCAGCGAGAAGAGCACGCCTCCGATGGGGCTGCCGAACGCGACGGCGAAGCCCGCCGCGGCGCAAGCACTCAAGATCTCTCGGGTCTTGGAGGCGTTGTTCCTGTACTTGCTGAACAGCCTGGAAATGACGTTGCCGGTGCAGACGGCATAGTGCACGCTGGGGCCCTCTTTTCCGACGGACAGGCCAGAGGCAATGGCCAGGGGCAGACAGACGGACTTGATGACGAGGGTCCAGAACCCGAGGAAGCCCTTCATCACGAAGCCGGCAATGATGCATTTAATTTCGGAGATGCCAGAGCCGGCGGCATACGGCGCGAATGACTTGACAAGCGCAGCGGACACGAAGGCAAAGCAAGTCTAGGAGTGATTAGTTGCAAAACCACACCGTCTCGTGACCCATGCCATGGCACTCACCCCGAAGAGGATATAGAGCAAGTAGTTGAGCGGCTCGAAGCCAGTCCATCGATGCCAGTCGTCGCAGCCTGGACCGCGCGTCAGCATGCCGCGTCTCAAAAATCAACCCTACCATTCCCAGACGTACCATTGTCCTCGCCCCAGCAGCAGAACTTCTCATTGAGGTAGAACCCCGTGGCGCAGTGCCCCATCTTGATGTCGGCGAGCCACTCCGTAACGATGTTCAGAAAGGCGGCATTCATCCCGATCGCGGCGCCAATTATGGTGACAACGATCCAGCCCTGCGCGGCGTCGTACGATTCCCATAGCCGATACCTCCAGTTGGGCTGGCCCTGTTCATATATGCCGGCCGTCCGTTTCCTCCGTGCCTTTCGCCTGGCTTGCTCCCTGGTGGCATCCTGTACCCAGTCTGCGGGTGGGGTGTCAGTACAGTCAATACACGGTGTTCTGTCTCTCGATCGTCGACAGAGTCTCGGTGGGAGCCGTCATACCTATTGTTGTAAAGTCCTATGCTCGCTGTCAGCTACTGCATCGGCTCGCCATGGCGGATGCTCGACGGCGACATACCTCATAGCGCTTGATCTCCGCAATCTCCTCTACTATCTGAACCTCTGCCGACGCTGCCTCGGCGGCATTCGCCTCGCCCTGCTCAGCGCCAATGGCAAAGGACAGGCGGGAGCTGATGGATGGGCGACGGGTCGCCAAAGTGCGGACTGCGACTGAAGGATGTGGTTTGCGTGTTCATGGTGTCGGCTGGCAGACCATTGTGACAACGCGCCGCTGTGTGTCCCGAGCCAGCTCACAATGCACTGAGGAGCAAAGGAAGGGTAGGTAGGGGTTAGACGCTGGGTGTCGGATTCGAGGCGGAGTTGTCGTCGTGTCGTCGTGTCTATCGCTGGGTCATGAATGTCGCAATTGCATGTCGCAGATCATGAGCTGGTAGTGGCGTGGCTGGAGCTGTCCCATTTGGAGAGCCTGGAACGGACCCGTACTATTAGTGCGCGGGTGCTTTGTTAGTGGATTTGCCGCATAAGCCGAGACGCCATTGAGCCTCCCAGCGCCAAGAGCCACGACAGCCACCGTCTCGTCAATATGCATCCTGGACATTCATACAATTGACTGTACGAGGCACGCTCCAGAGAGACAATATTGTGCAGCGTTCATAAAGCCCGCGAACCCAGTGTCTACTTCGCATCATGTGTTCATCATGCACGACCATTCACTGGCCTCGAAGTAATACTCCTTCCGCGGCTAGCCATGCAATAATTATATACATAGTAGGATCTGGTCGATGCCGGATCCATGGCGCTCCAGCCCTGCTTCTTTCCTTTGAACACTTACTTGCGTGTTGCTCTGGTTGAATTATCTTCTTGACGAGGAGGGGATAAATGTATGCACCTCGGGCATGTATTCTCCCCCAATGCATCTAGCTTGCAGCTTAACCACTGGAACCGTGCCTAGCTTGACGGAGTTACAGCCCGTAGTCGCATGCTGTAGCGCTAAGAATCCCCAGCGTCGAAGCCAGACTCCACCGCCAGACACTCGCGTAAAGTGCATACAGGGGCAATTGGTCCTCGCGTCCTCCATCGCGTTTCCACGACACAGTTCAGCACCACCTTCAAGAGCGACACTGCCCAGCACAAACATCTCAGATCAAAACACGCCTCTACACCCTCAACACGGACGATACTCTTCGTATCAAGAGTCTCCACCGTCAGACTAGACTAATAGCCCATGCGGAATACACATCTTCGTAACTAAGTAGGCCGCCCATACTGCCCAGCCAGAGTGGGAAAGGGTGAGCCGCCTCCCACTTCACCATGTAATTTTGCTAACCCTGTTTCCCTCATAGCCCTGAGTCTGCTGTAAACTGGTTATAATTATAAAGGCTTCTCATAGAGGTGAGAGCCTACTCAATACACCATCGGTAGGCCTCAGCCCGCCCCATCGTGAGAGCGACAGAGCCAGGACTTCATCCGCCGCTGCTGTCTCGAGATAGACTCATTCATTCCTTTCGACAAGCCCGCGCTTACAATCCAAAGGAGGACACATTACCGCAGCAATCGCCAAGATGCCCTACAATACCGCAGCAATCCCTCCCCGAAAGGAGCCCACAGGACAGACCCAACTCCCACGTAAGTTCAGACGCCCTCTTCCTCTGCCATCGACCGCCACTGACTCGGCTCTCGTCAACTATAGTTTCAAGAGTGAAGAAGATCATAAGCCAGGATCAAGACATCGCAATGTGCTCCAGCAGCGCCACCTTTGTCATCACACTCGCTGCCGTGCGTCTCACCAAGCGCCTCTCATATTGCAAAGTCTAACACGTTAGATCCATAGGAAATGTTCGTTCAGCATCTCGCCGAGGAAGCCCACACACAAACAAAGTTAGATCGTAAACCTCGCCGAAACATCCAATACAAAGACGTCGGTGAGCTTTGCCGTTCCTCATCCTCTCACCACCCAGGCTGCACTCCGCTGACCAAACCCCAGCAAACGCAATCTCACACCAGGACAACCTCGAGTTCCTCGAAGACATAGTCCCCAAGACTGTCCCCCTCAAGACCATCAAAGCCGCCGCCCTAGCAACCCAGGCCCGTCTTCGAGGCGACAACCTCCCCGAAGAGCGGCCACCCTCAGCACACCTCGCCGCGACTGTTCCAAACGGCAACGCGCAGACAATCGTCAACGGCAACGGTACAGGCGGTGCCTTCAGTGTGCCTCTACGTGTTGACGCCCCTAGCGCGTCCGTCGCCTCAAGGCAGGATGACCCAAACATGCAGCTGGAACTAGAGATGAGGCAGGCGGCGGGCTCTACCCAAGCGGACGTCGATATGTCGGGCTAGAAGCTGACTATGCCAGAGTCTTCAACGGGTACCTTGCAGCGCGCCTTTTGGCTGAGGCCTAGGAATGCCTTTTGTGCGTCCGTCTATTCGAGGCAGGGTGATCAGGACTTGCAGCTTGAGCGGGAAATGAGACAGGCGAATGGGGCTATTTGCATGTCGCGCTAGGAGCAGACTGTGCTGGAACCCCCGAGTGACATGGCGCAGCATGAATTTTGGCAGTGGTCGAGTCTGCGGCATGGTTGACGGACCAAATCCATCCATATGCGTGGAATGATGTTGGTATGCAGTTGGTACTGTGTCGCCATCCTAACTACATAGTAACAAGCTGCCATAGTGTTCACGAAAAGTCAAATGAATCAGATAATAATATGGTTTATTTTTATTTTTTTCACCAACACCCTGAAGCTGATGTAAAACAACCAAAACAACCCGGAAGACCAACCAATCTTTAGACTTGTCCTGTTCATGACCATGTATCTCCTTGTCAGACCAGTCCCTATACGCACTCATGCACATAACCACGTCGCCTACTCCTCCATCGCATCGGATTGCCCAAGCCCCGACGGCAACCTCCCCTCATTCAGCTCCTTCTCGAGGGCCAAGATCTCCTGCAGGCTCGTCGCCTTCTTGATCCTGTCCTGCAGCCTCTTCTTCTCGTCGTCCGTGAGCCTTATGCGTGATAGCTTGGATGCGGCGGGCCCGCTTGCGGGCGCGGCGAGTGACTTTGACTTTCTGTCCATAATCTATTCGCAACATGTCAGCGTTAGAAGAAGAGAGGTGTATCCAGCATCGAGAAGCAGAACAGTCTACTCGTGTCACGGAAGGAGTTACGCATACCTGAGATGCCAACGCTGTTGGTTCGTCCTCCGAGCCGAATAACTCACGGGCCCGTTCCCGCTCTGCCTCCTTAACCTTTTCATAGTCCAGGAACCGCACGCTAGGACACCGCCAAACAACCCAGTATCGGTAGTTCTAACAACACAGCCCCATTAGCATCCAATCCATCAACCAGGTGACGACTCCAACAGTCACGCGACATGGAAACGGCAGACAAGCTCACCTCTTTCTTCGCCAGGGGGTTATCCGCCAACACCAGGTGCGTCAGGCGCGGAAACTTGGCCAGCACATCGATATCCGCCAGCTCCCCAAGCTCATTCGACGCGAGCACCAAGTTGGTCAGCATGGGCACCGAATTCACCAACGCAGGCTGGATGCTCGAGACTCGATTCCGCGCGAGCAGAAGCGTCGTTATGCGCGGCGAGAGCGGGAAGTTGCCCAGCACCTGGATGTCATTGTCTGTAAAGTCGATCGAGTCATGGGGCTGGAAGGCAACAATGTCAATAACCGAACCCAGACCTCAAGTTCCAACCCCAATTCCGCGGGATGGGAGCACGGCATTTGCAGCATTGCAGCCACGCGGGACAGGAAGGCACTCACCCCAGCGACACCCAAATTTTCAATGGCAGGAATTCGGTGACCTGTTCAAACGCCGCAAAAGACGATAAATCCTGGATCAACTCTGCTCTCTTTGCAATTTTTCAAGTAACAAGGATAATAAAGAAGTGTAGCATCTGCTCTTTTCACACACCTCGGAGATCAAGTTCGCGCTCTTTGAGCGGATTCAGGTAGGACAGCGACTCCCGGATGAGGTCCGCCGTGAGCCGCATCGTGGGTTACGGGGGGTGTGGTGTGCGTCGGTCGGGAGGGGCTGAAGGGGAGGGGGTGTGCAGTTGCAATGGGAAACGATTCCTGTTGGGTTTACCTAGATAGGTTTTCGAGTCGCGGGATCGAGGATTGAGAAGCGATGGTCGTTCTGGGGGGGAGTACTCGCGCGGCCTCGAGTTGGAGCCGCCTACTCTCGGTTCAATCGTCGTCGGGGAATCGTGGCGCGTCCGTCAGTCGCCGTCAAGTGGGAGCTTTAATTTTTCGAGGTGTAGCAAGGCTGACGATAATGATGCAGGGCGGGAAATTTCGCTGGTCACTGGTGCGGGACGACAGGCAGGGGGTCAAGCCACATTTCAGCCTTGAGCGCCACACCTCCCTGCCCACTCAGCCACTGAGGCAGCTGGTCTCCAACATCTCAGAAACGACACTGGCTCAGCATTGTAAAGGCCGAGCTCTAAGTGACAGAATCTATTCTGTGGATGAATTCGAAGTAGTCATGAAGTGATGATTGGGACATCATTCCTCCCTTTACGTTATCCATAATCCAAGCGCCCCCCAACACACATAGTGATACTTTTAAAATACCCCCTCAGGTCTTCTTAGGTTCAGTTGGTTCTTATTTATTGGGTATATTATCTAGTCCAGCAATGATCCACATCCTTCTTTCTCATAAACCCATGACTCTTCAAGTCTCATTCACATTCCTCCGTTGCTTGTATACTCTCACACGCCCCCACGACATGATACTCAGCAAACCGCACACCAGCCTACTGAAACGCAAAGACCACCCCCGACCGATCCACCGACACCGTCATCATATACGGATGCTCTAGCAGCACCACATCCATTACAGAATCCATATGCGACTGCAACAGCTGCTGCTGCTGCATCGAAATCACAGTTGACCGTGGCGTGCGCCCACTGCCAGACTTTCCCTTGTTCTCTGCGACTGCAGCACCAGCCGACGTCGAATGCCTCGAAAGCCGCTCCGTATTTAGAGTCACGCCTGTCGCCGGCTGAGTCGCCGTATATGCGGGCTGGGAATCATCAGGCTGTAAGCCGCTGTAAACGCACGAGTTCTCGATGCGGGATATGTCCCAGAATCTGAGTTTCTTATCCGACCCTCCCGTCACGATAAAGGCGTGGCGGACGTCTCGAGATTCATCGGCCGATGCTGTTCCAACGAGCATTGCCTTCACGCCCTTGTCGGCATAGCCCGCCTCGATTGTCTCGAGTTCGGTGGCGAAGCGATTCAGCATGCCTTCAGGCTTGTCGTCGTCAACATCCCATGCACTGTATCCCTTGGGTCCATCTTTGTTCCCACCAGTCCGGTAGATTTCTCTGCACGTCATCCTCTCCAGGTCCCAGACAGTGACCTCTCCCTGTCCCGTCCCTCCTGAGACGCATATCCACTTGCCGCGTCCTTTGGTCGGATGGATGCACACTCTATATATTGGACCCTTCCCTGGCACACCCAATGCCTTTAGCCTCATCTTGAAGCGGAGATCCCACAAGTCAATCACGCCATGTGATGTTCCAACGCAGAGCCAGTTTCTTTTCTTATCCACGCAGAAACATGTCGGAGCACCATGGCGCACCGGATTTTCAAGTACGTAGAGCAGAGTCATTGTTCTCAAGTCAATGCCAAGAACCCTAGATAGGTTTGTGGCGAGCAGGAGTACCGAGTTCGACTCCTGTCTGAAATGCTCGCACCAGACGACGATTTCATCTTCAAGCAGCTGATACTCTCGCAGAATCCGAAGCTTGCCGTACCTAATAACACCGCTTGCAGACACCGTGTCAACCTTTACCACGTGCACACTCCCATCGCTTGCACAGCTGACAAAGCAGTGAGAGTTCTCAATAAAGCACAGAGAGAGAATACGCGCCCCGTCGGCATGCCTGTGCGTTTGCCTTGAGCGGTGTGTAATATTCCGCTCAAGTCTCGCTGTGTCCCATACTTTCACTGCCCCGTCATTGCCGCCGGTGACGAAAAACATGTGGTCGGGGGACACAGCAACCCTGTTGATGGGGCCTTTATGCTCCCCGAACATGGCCACAAGCTGCCCCTTTGGTTTCCAGGATTCGTCCCCAGCTTGAGCAGTAAGCGCTCGACTCTTACTTCGCGAAATGGGTTGGACCATGGGTCCAAACTCGACTACGTCCCTGGGGAAGTTGTCAATGTACATGTTGTCCAGCATTCTCTGAATATTTGGATCGTTCCCTTCGTATGAATGCTTGGACGATTTCTGCGTAGCAGCTTCGCTGTCTGCATTTCGCGACGGAGCTGGCGTTGCCGGCAATGCTTGGGCGAACGGCCCCTCGACTTGACCAAATGCACTGGCATCACTTGTCCCCGTTTCTGCTGTTGATTTATTACTGCCCGTCCCACGGTCAAGCAGGCTCAAGGCACTTGACTGGTGCCGTATGGCCCTCCTAGTTGCGAATGGTGTCGGCAGTGCATCGTCGCCGGCATGAAGATCCCTTCTAGAATCTACCGAGCTGGCTCGAGCACTTCCAGTTGGCGACAGCATGCGAGCGCCCGTAGCCTGCGGGCGGGGTCCAATGCTCTGCACACGACCCTTCGGTGTGTTGATAGCAGCGCGTCTCCTCTTGCCAACTGAATCATCTATGGTCATAGAAGCGTCTAGCAACGCGTCTGCGATTGTGTACGGCTCAGCTGGCGGATCCAGGTCCGGCATGAAGCCGGGGTCCCGTAAATGTGATTCGTTGAAAAACACCGTTTGCGGGCTGACACCCAGCTCTTTAAGTGATACGAGGCCCGTCGGAAGAGTCGCCGATTCCGTCGAGGATGTATTTCGAGCCCTGATTTGGCTCAGGCGCCATATGAATTCTCGCAAAGCCAAAAGTTTGACTTCGTCATCCTGCTTCAGACCAAGGTTTCTCAGCTTTTCAAGCCACTGCTCATCTTCGTCGTTGCGCGCGATCTTGGACATGGCAGTCGATGTGAGATCCTTGGACGAACGCGCGGACAGTATGTTTGCACCGCCAAAGGCCAAGGACCGCAGTTGCTGGAGCGGCTTCCAGAACACGCCTCGCTCTGTCTTTGTCGCCCACGCCACTGCTTGCTCAAAGACGGACCGTGAGAGCGGCTTCTTCAGAGTGTCGAGTATCGTGACTTCCGAGAGATCACATATCATGCCTGATTTTAAGAACGGTTTTATCGACGGTACGATAATGCACGTGATGTCTGCGATTCCCAAATGCGTCGTTGACATTGACAAGAATTCAGCGGCCGACTCGCGCACCCAGATGTTAGGATGCATCGTAAATCTGCTCACGAGATCCACCAACTCCCAAATATTTGCTCTCGAAAGAAGGCCTAGAGCTGCCAGTTGAGCGAGAGAGTGTAGGGCTGCTTGAACCACGAACTCTTCCGTGTCCGTGAGAGCTTGAATCATGAGTGGCAACATAAATTCCTCGAGAGTGGTGCTTCCTATAAAAATAGAAATTCCCACGATGGTGTCGAAGTAGGCGCATTTCAAGGTCCAATCGCGGTCATTCAAATAGGTATTGAGGTGCGTGAGTAAAACATCGCCCGAATTCTCCTGGAAGAACATGCACAGCTCCGGCACAGATGCCAGAAACGCCCGACGCACGTAAACGTCAGGATCCTCCACCAACTGTTTGGTGTGGCTCTCCAGAATCTCGAATAGCTGGCTTCCAGCGTTGTCAAAGACACTTTCAAAATTCGCTTCGGCATCCACTCCCGGCTCAATCTCTGGGTCGGCGACTGGCACAGAGCCATCCGCCCGCAGGCTAGATGCCATTTCTAGGAAGCGCTGGGCAGTAGATGCCAGACTTCCGATGCATGATGCGTAAGTTGCCCTAACTAACGGGCTGGGCGTTCGGGACTTTGACACCAGAGCAATCTCCATGCGAGGTAGAACGTATTCAACAACGACATAGGAATTGATGGGGGTAGCCACTCGCACCAGCTGAAGCAGCTGCGTGATGGTTCTAATTGCGGAGATGACCACCAAGTCCGTCTCTTCCTTGCGTAAAAGAGTCATCAGGTAAGGAAGCACTCGGTCTAGTTTAGCCTCGTCCGTCAACCGTTCAGCAAAGGCTAGTAAAATGTCACAAGCTCGAACTCTCGAAGATGCACGCGCCGTGGTCCTCATTGACGAAACTACCAGTGTTAAGAAAATAAGGGTGCCATCATCTTCCGGGGGGTCTAGGTCTCCCGAGACAGCATGTTCATGATTCGGTATGCTCAGGCGGACCGGGAATTGGCCCAGTCCCAGTCTAGACGGTATTCGTAGGCCACTGGGTGTGCGCTTCTCCGATTGATACCCGAGAAAATATGATATCTTGTCAAAATCGTAGAAAACACGATCAATGCGGTCGTCCGACTCGCCCATATTCTTCTGCGCACTAGACATGGGGCTGTTGCCTGAGACGGATCGGTTTATCAACTCCATGTACTGATGTAGAAAGTTGTAAAAGTACCCCGGGAAAACTTTGTCCTTCCAGAAGTCAAGGTACTGCTCGGCAGAGTATCGTTTCTCGGGGTCGAGTTGTATCATGTGCGCAATCATATCCCGTACGTCTTTATCGGAAATCACACTCAAATGCGTAATCACGGGATCGTATTCGCCGCGGCGGTACTTATACAGCTGAGCAAGACTGAAGATCTCCGACTCCAAGAACATCTGTGCAATGACGCACCCCACGCTGAAGATATCCATGGCCCACGTCATCTTGGAGCCTGGCGGGGGCTCTTCTCCCGCGGCGTAGAACCGTTCCGGAGCAATATAACATGTTCGCCGTCCAGAAGTGTCGAAGAAGTAGGAGAAGTCTCCGGGATTATCGGCGGGCAGCATGACAGGCTTGTAGGCCGAGGCAAAGTCCGTCAGGTACAGCCAGTTCCAAGACGTCACGAGGACGTTTTGTGCCTTGATGTCGCCGTGGTAAATGTCCCGTGCATGGCAATCACGGAGACCACAGAGCAGCTGAAACGCAAGCCATTTCTTTTCAATATCTTCCAAGAACGGTCTAGTACTCAGTCTATCATATAATGAGCTGTAAACAAATTGTCGCACGAGGTATCCATTCGTCTCGGTCTCGATGATGCGCTGGAAGCTCAGGGCATTGGGAACGTCGGCAAGGGCCTTCCGCTGATCTTCATCACTCGTGTTAGCGTGGCGCTGTTCAAATGACCGTAGATGGGAGCATCGAGGTAGCAGTCATGTTGTGGCTCACTAATGATGTGCTTCTTGTATTTATCCAGCTTGACTTCGGTGTACGGCTTCACCAGCACCTTGACCAACACGACGCCATTCTCGTGCCGACCACGGATGCTCTTCATAAAGCGCGCATTCCCAAGGCTCCTCTCATATTGCACGTCCTGCAGCTGCGCGATGTCTATGCCGGCCGAGCCAGCCGTCGGCGTGGCGAGCGAGAACCCTTGGCCCATTGCGGGACGACTTTATCGAGGTCCACGATAGGCTTGGGTAGGAGGGGGTCGTAGTAGCTATCGTCGAGACAATGGAGATCCAGCCGTCGTCATCTTGAGGGACCCGATGGTGCGCTGAGCGTTGGCAGGTCAAGTCGATCTGTGTGGCGTGCCGTGCGTGTCCTGTTGCGAGGTGCCTAGAATCTTGAGGCCGCTTGGCTGTGGTTGGAGATGGATTGTCTGTCGTCATCAAACAGGCCGAGCTTTGGCTGATGGGGACTGCCGGAAGGTGCCTGCAGTTCAGCACTGAAAGCGCATATCCTTCCTAGCTTCATTAGGTCCTTGTTGACTGAATCACTAGCTCGAAGGGCGAACCCGCCTTTAGCCCCGCACCATGGCACGCTTAGCTCCCTAGGCATATACTGAAACTCACAATCACCAAAACCATGCCAATCTTGCCACGAAGCACAGTGATGATGTATAGATACTCCAAGCCCCATCATCATCTCTCAATTTCCACCTCACGGATTATTGAGGCCTTTTGATGTCATGCTCACAGTTCATCTCGGCCAGCAAAGTCGGACTGGCTTGGGGCTCGCAGAGCGCGTTTCGGCGTATAAGGTTCGCCACGGCTGGCTTCGTGGCTTGACGACCCCTCGAGCCTCCCGGGCTCGCGTTTTCCGTTTTGCTATTGTTTTGTTGTCTTGAGGGCCTATGGTAACCCTCCTATTATCAGACCATGCCACCATTGAATCTTAGTCACTACACGCCTCCGAGGGAACGAAAGGTCTCTAGTTACAGGGTAATTATACTGTGTACGTAGAAACTCGGCCCCAACACACCGCATACGCACAAACTGTAAATTGGCGAGGTCGCATATCTGCGACTGAATTTATTATTATTATTTATTTTAGCTCTACCGAAATCACTACGACAAACGCACTAGAAGCAAACGGCAAACTACGTGGCAGAATGGGCAGACAATATTATTGGATTTCTCCGCCTAGCTAAACGCCCAGTGTTCCGTCTGTTGACTGCGGACAGCCGGTACATATGAGGCCAGTATTCTTTTTCCCTCTCCTCTTTAACTCCTTGTAACCATGCCAGACGTGATTGGACTTCGTATTTAGTCCAAGCACCTTTGAAATACAACTTTGTGCTGCATTGCTGCATCTTGCGGCAGCTCCAGACTCCAATTTCGTGCCTCGTTAGCCCGAAATTCAACACAGGCCAGGTAGAACTGGAATATGGCTATATGCAGAGACCGTCACTTTCAATAATACCTCCCCGCAATTCCCAATACAAACAGATAAGAAAAAGACAAAAAAAAAAAAAAAAAAGTCGTAACAGTTTCATAATGCGTATTTCGAGTCAAATGTAGCCACACGACGTTTTGTGTCAACTCCAAACGCCAGGGTGCTGGTTTGCAACAATCACCCACCCACCAATGCTTAGGCTGAGAAGAAAGACATCGCAGTATGAGGGACATGAAATTTATCAACAAAATTTCGCCAAACAGCGATCGCTCGACATGTTTCTCTGGGAAGGAGAATTGGATGCTGTCATCCACCCAAGATTCGGCCACACCAAAGTCGGTTCAGGAGCCAACTCGACCTCGCATGGCTCGAGTCGAACGATACTGCATTTTCGGTAGCAGGCTTTCCAATGAAAGCTCTACCCCGTCGTCCGGGTCATTGTCTACCTCCAGACTGTTGGCAGCCTGAATAACTGTGGCCTCGGGGCGTTTGGCTTCGGCGACCTCCAGTTTTGCAGAGTAGTCATTCGCAGCCTGGGATTGCTCCTTGGCCGCGTACAAGTCTTTACGCATACTAATTGGTCGCCGTGTTCGAGCCTTTCCCATCTCGTTCGTTTCCTTGGCTAGCTCTGGCTCTTCGCGAAGGACGCGCTCCAACTCTGTCTTGGCCATCTCGAGCACCTCATCCATCCGCTTTCGAATCTTTTCGATCTCGTCACTGCAGTTTGCATCCCGGAGAAATTGGTGAGCACCATGTTCACACGTACTCTGTACCTGCTCAAGGCCTGCATCCAGGTTGTCGTATACGTCCTTGGGTTGGTCTGCCCCGCCTCGGAACCCCGGGCCCGTGCGGCCCACGGCAACCCTCGCTCCAAATCTTGAGGCAGTCATATATCGTATCGATGGAATGCCATCTCCGTTACCGCCGTCCTCCCCGTTGCCATCCTCATCGTCGGCCGAGTCCATCTCTGCCATGCGCTTGATCTGTGCCACTTTGGCGGCCATCTTGGCCTTCCGCATGAGGTTGCGGCTCGACGAGATGAACCGTACCAGCTCATCAAAGAACCCTTGCACATAGCTGTCGTAGTACACAATGATCATGCTTCGTGTCCGGTATCCAATATTCTCGCCGGATGCCGTCGAAGAAGACCTTTGCCTCTTCTTCAGGTGGGCTCGCGCACGAGAGTGAGCGGCCACGGCTACGTCACGAGCCTGTCTGTGGAGGCTGGTTCGACCAGCAGCCACAGTGTCAGGTGATTGCGGTTGCGGTTGCGGTTGTGGTTGTGGTTGTGGTTGGGAGGCATCCTGATGTGCACTGGGAGGTTCTTCGCTGATGTTGCTCTGCTCGATCGGGGATGCTTGGAGGGGGCCGGGGTCGGCAATGTTCGAGGGGCCGTCGTCCTTGGGTTTGAGCGACTCAGTTGAGCCTTTGTTACGGAGGGACTGGACTTCGGCGGCCTTGGGGTTCTTGAGCCGCAATGGCGGCCAGCTCGGTTTGGCGTCGATCGACCCTGGCTGCTCAGCTCGTTCAATCGGGTCTGCCAACCGGGCACGTTGTTGATGATATTTTTCAGAGCCTCCGTTGCCATGTCGCGATAGTTCGTCTCCCGCGGAGGCACTGTTCGTGGAGAAATGGTGACAGATGTGGAACGTTAGGTGCGTGACACCCAACGTTGCGTCGCCTTGTTGATGTAGAGTGTCGGGTTCGCTGGGGCGGATGACGCAACAATCGAGGCACGGCGCCAAATATGTCTCGCATGGATTGTCCAATGAAGATGTAAGCCCGCGGCTTCGGTTACTCTACAACCGGTCAAGGATCAATGCGGCGCAACCAGGAGCTGAGAGATGATGATCAGTCTGAGACCATGGTCATTTGCGGATGACGGCCTAAGTGGTGGATCGGCTGCAGTTGACCCCCTCTAAAAGGACCTGATCTCGTATGAGTCAAGCGTGAGGCAAGTCGAAGAGGTGGTGCCGTTTGTGGTCGAGTTAGTTATTAAACTTTTTGATGTTGGTATGCCGGGCAGGCTTAGTCTCAGAGATGCCAGAGACTAAAAAGCGATAAGAAAAAGTCCTTGGCTAGCGATGGAGCCTGAAGGATGCGGTGCAGTTCCGTAGAGAGAACCCCGTGACCAGGACCGGAGAACCTCGTACTCGGCAGTCCGAGCGACAACACTGCAGGTTAAGGGTTGAAGTTCGGCAGCGCCGTGTCTTCTCGAAGCAATCAATCAGTCCGTCCGCCGATCAATCAACAGCCGGCCAGTTTAATTAGTGGTGGTGACAACGCTTGGTCATTCCCTGTCTGTAAGGGCGAAGACAGTCGCAAGAGCCGAAGTACGATGTACGATGTACGATGCGCTTATATGGGCGCTAGGCTAGTGTACGGAGTAGTGGCCACTGGCGTCAGCAAGGGACGAACGAGCAACAAACAGGCGGGCGGCGGGAGGGTGGCCGGAATGCCTCTGATCTGTATTAATTGCGTGTTGAGCGGGGAGGAGAGCCAGGAAAATAAGCCACCAAACGGGTGGTGCAGGGAGTCTCGGCGAGGGCAATCGAGGCTGAAATGGAAGCGCCGGAAGTTGATTCCGCGGGTGGCTAGCACGTCTAGAAATAGGTCGAGAGTCGAGCACGAAGTCACGTTCGTGTTGGAGATGAGAAGGGAGAAGAATTGCGGAATCGAGGACGGGGAGAAGATGGGGAGAAGAAGTAGGGACGCGAAGGACTGGGAGCGAGCAGGTATTCGTACTCGACGGATTGACACTGCAAGCGACAGGCTACGTTGTACCGGTATACAGCGGCCTGCCGCGCGAAGAGACGGGTGGCAGCTTGTGCCGACCTGCAGATAGATACTACTTGGATGCTTGCGAGGTAGAGGATACGTCGGTCGAGGCGTTGCAGAGTAGGCAGCACAGAGGCGATGGAGGCACGGGACAAGCCGCAAAGCGAGCAAAAGACCGCAAAACAACCCCTGTAAACGGAGGCCAAGTTAGCAAGGCACAGTGAGAACAACAGGTCTTCTCAGCAATGCTTGGCGCCGGGAGGATCGCACAGACCAGCCAGCGCGCGACTGTGGAGCGGCTTGGGTGGGAAGAGACTCAGTTGAGGAGACAAGGAGGTTGCATCTGCTGATGCGAACGCTGCGGGACATGTAGGTCCTCAGTACAGAGTACGGCCTGGATGCAGGTTGGACGCGGCTTGCGGGTGTGTATGAGGTACCAGCCTTGTCCGAGAAGCATGTATTCAGGTATTGTCTGGGCTAGCTCGTCCAATGTCCTGTGCCACATCGCCCGGGTGGAGGTCGTGGAGGTCGTAGAGGTCAGTGGACGGTGCACAGTGGACAGTGACAGTGGACAGTGACAGTGGACAGTTGACAGGGAAGCAGCAGGCATAGCCCGCTTCCTCGCCCTGCCCAACAGCGATGCATGGTGCCGACATGCACATTGTACTTGATGTTGCCGTCGGAGCGCCGCTGGTCCTGTATCTAGTACCTGATCGAAGCTCGATATCCAGAGGTATCTTGAGAACCGGGCAGAGACAGAGAGATATCTTGCCGCCCCGTGGCTTCGCTCCTCATCTGAGTTCAGGTATAGCGAGCGGGAAGGCACCAGGCTACTGCAGTGGGGTAAGCTTTTACAAATGGGTCTCCTTTGACACGCTGTCAACTGCACCACAAACACGGGGTAACGAACTAATAAAGCGTCTCCGTAGGCAGGTGTGCCAGGACAGACATGTCATTCGGGAAGCTCGCCACTGCCCTACAATGTACTCCTCATTGACAGCATCATGAATGGGTCCGAGATACATCGAAGTGCTGTGGACTCTGTGGAGAAACAACGGGGTACACAATACGCATGTAAAAGTGGTATTCTGTCGGCCAGAGAACCCCCCCCCCCCCCATCGTTCCGAATCAGCCAGAACGGTGCCCTACTCCGTGCTCCGTGCTCCTGCAGAGCCCACGCCCCGGCGGGGGAAGGGTATCAGTGACGACTCTTTTGCCTTTCCAGACAACCCAATTCCTCTAGTATTGGGGGGTCCTCAGCCCATCTGGGACCAGGGCTGGTTGCGTTCGTTTGTATGGGTGTCAGGGCGTGCGAGTGTGTGTGAGTGCGTGTGTGTGCGTATGTGTGTGTTGTGTGTGCGTATGTGTGTGTGTTATGTGCGTGTTATGTGTGCTCTCAGTTAATTAGTAAATTGCCACATGCGGTGTAGAGTTGGCAAGTCAGATGTATGGAGTATATTGCATGGTAGCATGGGCCATTTCTCAACCCCAGTTGGTCGTGGCCAAATTTAACGTGCCGCGTACTGACAAGGTGTGGTTCACTCGAAAAGATGCCCTACCGTCGCCTGCTCTATGCTTGCAATTTTCTGTGCGTCTCACGATTGGGAATCCACAATCATGATCGTTTTCAATGCCTCATCAAAAGCCACAAACGCCATCCATCATACGATCGTTTCTGCTGACGGGAGGGGCAGCATGGCACATGCAGGCCGAGCGAGATGTGGAGGGCGGCGGGTCGAGACGGGATTGAACGGCTCCATGTACCATGTACAAAGTGCTGGCCACCGTCTGCGCGTGTACCGTGATGTATTCGTTGTGCAAAAGTCTGAAGAAGGACTGCAAAGCTGGTTGGATTCTTCGGCCGCTTTTTCCTCAGGGGGTCGCCGCCGAGCTCCTCGCGCTCTGATCCCATATGGATCGCTGCTGCGTTGAAACACCAGATTACAGAGGGTTGTAGATCGACTCGTCAACCTTGCCGACATTTGAAGCTTGTTTGGGGAGGTGGCCGATGGCATTGCTACGTGGCCCACAGCGAGAGCCGACCTGCGACAACCAAGCGATCAGAGAGCGGTTGGCTTGAAGGATGGTGAATATATTAACATCTTGGCTGCATGAATGTTCGCCCGTCGCTGACCTCGTCAATGCGGAAGCCGTTGCTGGCGATGAGACGAAAGCAGATGGGTTGGCTGCACCTGGTAGCTAGCCTGGGCGAAGAGAGATTGCAAATGGGTTCGATTCCTGACTCGACAGAGTTTGTCAAATATTGCTTTTTGTCTTGCGTAGTCCGTTGGTCGGTTGGTCCAGGACTCCCAATTTATCATGGAGACTGTCGCTCCAGGGATTGCCTTGTTGTTGGCTGGCTCTGTGATATCATACGTGCGTCGTCAGTGCTGAGACCGTTGGTGATGTACATTTGCGTTGGTTCCGAGCCATACGGAGTATTTTTCAATGCATGAAATCTGTTGCTCCTCGTGGGGCCGAGCCAACAAATAGCATGGGGTTGAGGAGGATGGCGCACCATTCTCTTTTGTCTCTCACTTCATTGGATGCTGCAAGATATTTTGCATGGTCTAGAATGACCACAGGCCTGCCACGGGGTATCCGATTTGCGGGTGGGTGAGGAATGGATAGTGGTGTTCTAGCGCGAACGAAGAGTGCATGCATGCATTCAAGCAAAACTCGGTGAGTACCCAGGTCGACATGACCGTGAGAGGTTGAGTCGGCACGCTGGATCCGACGAAATGACATGATGCATCTAGATTCGCAATCCATGTCCAGGCACCTACTCTTCTTGCTTTCCTGCATGTAATTAGTTAGTTATTTTTGCAAAGGTTTGAGCTTGGGTAAAGCCCAAATCATGTCATCAATGCTGGCGTGGCCATGATTCTCCGAGGCCACCACCCAAGTTAGCGGCTACGTCTTGATGAATTTGCTGATGCTGCTCGATTCTCGCGCAGTCCAAGACTCCAAGGTAGCACCAGCTACAATCCATGAGGTAGCGAAGGTCAGATCCTTCTAATTAGGTGTCAGTGTGGGTGGGACTCTGGAAGCTATCCTACACGATTTCCATGTACATGAAGCATCTGCGTATGAAGCGTGTGTGCGTTTTGCGTTATGCCTCCTTCCTTCCCTTCGAGATTAGAAGGTGGCTGCGGCGGCAAGAGCAGTCAGCGGGTACAAAGTACTTCACACAGCCACCTTCCACTTCTTCACCATTGGTGTCGCCATGGGCTTGTTCCTGCGAGTGGGAGCCATCATCCTCAGCCATCTTCTCTCCCTGGAGAAATCTGAATCATCATCTAACTCCCGAGCATCCCAAACATGGACGGCACTTGTCCTGATGTCTCAAAATGGGCTAATATTCTGGCGCTGTATCCACAGAACTCGTATCAAGGCACCGGGCTCTCAAAACGCCAAGCATGTAATTCAACCCTGATATTAACACGGCAGGATACGACTGACACAAACTACACCACGACGGGCAATGAAAAGCAACCTTGCAAATAAATGATGTATCCAATTGATGCTATGTAGGCTCGTACTTCTTACGGAATGGACCGTCACTTGTCACAAGCTCACAGAGGGGCAGCTCAGAAGGCGGGGCCACACAATTGGCTCCGTTGTTCCATCGCAAGCTCTATGGGCCATGAGAGTGGTGCTTCGAATTTGAATGCGCTGGCCTTCGATCCATTGGACATGAACTCGCAAGCCTCCTTGTTAGTCCGCGCCCACGTATCTTCGCCTGTCTCATACTGTCACATCGACCAGGCCTAGTGTCGTCGCTCTGTGTCACAAAACATTACTGTCTCAAATCTTACAGCCGCCTAGTTGCTTGGCTTTGATGGCAGGCCCATCGAAAACAGGAGTCGCCAGAGGCTTTGATAAAAGGCAAAAAAGAAAAGAAAGACTCGGGCAGGGTGATCACTTTCATTGGCACAACCCCCGATGGTCAGTGCTTGATAATAATAGCCACAACGTCACGTTATTGGGTATCCGCCAACTGGCATGTATCAGGTGTGCATTTGTCAACGAATATTGCATCAAGGTTGAGACACCAACATGATATTGCCGCATATATGAATGAGATCAACAGCCACGCAGGCATGTCCTGATGGCATCCTTTGCTGACCGACATTCTGAGGATCAACTATGAGGGGTAATGTCATTTACAAAGCGGCGTGCATGCCATCTTTCCAGTTTGGTCTTCGGACCTGCTGCACCACGATGCAACTGGACCGGGACTCGCTCTGACGATGGTAGGTGCAGCGCACCAGTGGCCCTAAATCGGCCAGAGGGTCCGATAAGAGTGGCGGGTCTTGTTGCGCTGGCATGATGCAAGTGGCCCATCCTCGCCTGATAAAGCCTCGTGTGCATTTGTCACGAAGGAATAAGGTCACAGCCGACGTGGGGGTTTGGGCTTGGTTTGTCCGAAGTGCGAGGTTAGCAAAAATATGACAGACGGACGAGAACTCATACCAGCCTCCTTGCTGTTCGCCCCACGAACTTTTCATGATTATTTTGTGTGTGTCTG
Organism: Calcarisporium arbuscula; assembly: GCA_009828645.1. Lineage (NCBI taxonomy): Eukaryota > Fungi > Ascomycota > Sordariomycetes > Hypocreales > Calcarisporiaceae > Calcarisporium > Calcarisporium arbuscula. Next base: position 3,572,342 of record WBSA01000002.1, read on the forward strand.
CATTACAAGGGACAAGAGAGTCTGACAGCCAAAGCAGTGTGGCACAGGGTGAGGGATTGCTATGTGGGACTGCCCCGTCTGCCTTCAGCGAAATATATTGCAACAACTACACCAACCGGCCGTCGCAAAGCCCTTCATTCTCAAAAAAGAGGGATCATCGAGATCTACTTGACAAATGCGATGTACCTATTTCCCAGGGAGTATTTTGCATATTTGATGCGACTGTGAGCCACTGTCTTGTGCGTTGCGCAACGGTTGTCAATTATTTGGTGTGGGGACACCGTCTGAGATTGGACCCCAGGTTAGCTCTCCGAGGCTTCAGCTAGCCATCAAGTTATATCAAGATTAAGTGAGCTTTTTACAATGGATCGACGGCATTCAACACTTGCCCTAAAATTGAAGAAGAACATTGTGAGGTGATGTGCTTGCCTACCTCCACGCATCTGACCGAGACAGACACACAGACCTTGACCCCGGTCAGAGCCCGAGGCGCTTAGTCGATGATTGGACACCGCTCGTCGTAAAAGATGCAATCTCATCTCACGAGACAACGGTCACATTTGGCGTACAAAATCCTTGGTCCATAGTGAACGAGAAAGAAAAAAACAGCAAGGATCGGAGGAACGGATTGAGGCTCTCACCAAGGACTTTTGTCGCTGCAACGACGAAAGCTGCTATTCTTGGCCTGCCATCCTTTGCTATAGTAGGGACTCTATTGGTCGTAATCCGGGAAGTAAATTTGGTTTACGTTTTGTCACCCTGGATGGCCTGTTGTCGTTGTTGGTTGGTACGGCCAGTAGCGTCTACGTCGAGATGTTGGTCGGATGAATAAGGAACCATGCACACATGTGGGCGCACAGCAACAGAGCGTCAACGTTAGCTGCCAACGATCGACGGATGGTTGGCATCCACTATTGGGATCTGTTAGTGAGGGAGATATTGGTCAGGGAGCCAGACCCAACAGACTCAACCCATCACTGGACGTTGCATGCAATTTCATGAAAGAGACAAGCCCATCAGCAAGAGAGAGCGCAAACGATGTGCTGTGTTCCAAGTTCACCCAGTCTTCCAGCAGGGTTCTTTCTCCACCCGGCTCGGGTTGGCTCTTACGCGGCGATCTGGGCTTGCACGCTTCCACAGCCATGATGTAACTTTTCGTCCTTGTCTCGAAGCTCAAGCTTGAGTCAAGAAGGTGCTGACGATGGCTTGCAAGATTTATCACGTCTTTGCATTATGTCACCGATGTATTCAATGCATCTAGACCTCTGCAGGCCTGGCCTCGAAAATGGCAATCACAGCTCACAGCTCGTCACATGGGTGGCCAGCTGAGCATCCCCAAATGAACTTACTTGGTAGCTGGAACTAATATACGTCACATACCAATGCCCCGAAGGTTTATACAACCAGGCCGCACTCTTCACCTACATTCATTGCCGATCAGCTCTTCATTGTCTGCAGTTGCGAACTCCACAAGAGTTAAGCTCACGGCTTGGATTGATGCGGCCGGAGAGCCAAGTGCAGTGGAAAGTTACTCACCTGTAACTCGTAAATTGTCGACTCGTCAACTTGTCAAGGGAGTCTGGTAAATTTCACAGCCGTACCCATAAGTAATATCACCCGCATACTACATACATAATATGATGCCTTTGGTCATAACAGGTATATAGTACAAACGGCAGTCTATTGAAAAATCCCGGCTGTATTACCTCGCACGACGACAGGGCTGTATGACCTCTTGGCGACTTGCCCGCCGGATCTACGAAGGAAAGGTCATGAGACAAGCTCATTTCACACCGTCACGGAACTGAGAAAGAAGGGGGTGATGGGAGAATACTTGACAGAAAATAGAGTTCAATATCAATCACCTAGATTCGCACTTGGTTCCGCTCGCTTATACAAGCTGAACCTTGGAGGCAGGCTGGGTGCAAGGGTCGGCATGCAGGTCGCTGCAACTGGGTGTTGGCTGCATGGCGTCGTAGGAGAAGTAATTTGAACCAGCCGCTTTTCGTTTCTGCACACTTACAACCGAGACGGTGTTAAAGCACGGTGTTTGGTGGATTGTTGCTGATGTCTCGGCCAGGACTGCTGATCAGGTGTCTGTTGCGGGTGCTGCATGAACGTTGGTGTTTTTCGTGAGCGCGAGTATGAAGGTGTCGATGGCGATACAAGCGAGATCATGGAATTGTTTTCACGTCGTCTCGCTGCTGGAAGCTTTGTGCTCAGTCTCGTCAGCCTACTTCGTGTGGAGGTGCTCCGAGACCGATAGCCAGGTGCAATGTGAAACGTCAGTTGAGGATATCGAGGCCGCGACATCGGAACCCCCACATCGCGAGCCGTGCTACTTATCCAACGTTGCCAGGATCATCGGAGGGTCGATGTAAATAGGATTGGTGCGCAATGAGTGTCGCCAGTAGTCAGTCAGGCTATAATGGTTTGTTCCTTCGGTTTATTTTGTCCGTTATATTTCGGATCACTACTATGTATGTTTGAGCTGTTTGGGGGCTTGGGGGTTTTGGGGGTTTTGGGGGTTTTGGGGGCTTTCTTCCGAAGCATCGTGATGGCAACCTGCCAAAATTAAATGGAAATCATTTGTTGAACCCCCCCCAAAAGAATGATTTGTTGTCAAAGTTAATGTGCTCCATATTGGTGTCCGAATCTCCCTGATTTTTGCAGGTCGGGGTTCAAGCTTGAACCTTCTCAAAAACGTATACAGGGTAGCCGGTTCTTAGTTAGATTGAAGCATGCGCTTCACTAACTACCTACCCTATATTATAACTTCTCAAAAGTATTGTAGTTTTTGGCTGTTACAACTTATAACACTACAATATAGTAAGTTGAGGAAATGCTAAGCTGACAGCTAGGTATTCATCGAATGCTATATTGCTAGTTAAATATTGGTTGTAAGCGAACATGTTGGATAGATTGGCATTGTATTCTGTTTGATGTCGTCCACAATCCGTCACTAAAGTTGATAAGGACCGCGTTTTCCCCCATCGTAAGATTGCAGTCCTTCCAGATTAGCATGCAATAATGACAGTCGAGCCCAGAATAGGGCTGACAGGCTCAGTGTGATCTGGTCAGTACTCTAAAGGCATCTATAGGCGCTCTGAATTACACGTAATCCACGGTAGTATTCTGCCCTTGAGGTTGCCGCCAGATATATCCCATCAGGCGAGAATGCTACAGATTCAATAGCGCGAGGGTGTCTCTTCAACTTTCTCTTGCAATGTCTGGTTTCCACCTCCCACAGTGTGACTTTCAAGTCTGAGCCTGATGCTATCGTCTTCCTGTAGGCGGGAAATTGCCACACAAATATTGACGGCGTGGTCTTCCAATGTGTTCTGACATTCAGCTGTGGCTATGTCCCACTGCACTGCCCTTACATCCGCTGATGTTGATAGAATATGCTGCCCATCTGGTGATGAGACTGCCGAGTAGACTTTACCGGGATGATCTCTCAGTGTGTACGCTCTCGTGTGACTATATCCATTGCTTGATAGTCTCATCCTCACATTTGGAGAAAACGATGCGGATATGATACCGTGGGTATGGCTCTCCAACCTTTTTTGCGGCTGGCCTGTGGTTGTGTCCCATAACATGGCGCATTCGTGTGTGTGTTCGCTGATACCAAATACCTTCTAGTGAGTGAACACTTTACCGATGCGTCGTTTATTTGACGAGGCTAGTTAAGCTAACTCTGTGGCATTATCGGTTTAAGAGACAGCTTCTGCTTGCTTAGTGACACTTTCTTCACAGTGCTGTCATCTATCAGTGTTGCAATGCTTGTCCAGTTGCTACATCCCACAGCTTGACTGCCCACCCCTGAACCTGTGGCTATTTATTTCTTAGTGGTCAAGATGATTAAAGCCTCGACGTAGCATCTACGGTACTCCGATGGTTGCAGATATGTATCCTAATGTTCTCTCATACTCGGTCTTGTTGGTGCCCATTTTGGTTGGCATACTCTCTTTATTATGCGATGACTCGGACTGAATACAGGTTTAGAGGTGTAGAATTGAAGAGGGCGATATTCAATACTATCCTCGTGGCTGAACAATTGATCGCATCTTCTACTAGCAGATAGCGTGGCATGCTGGGGTTCTGGGACTCTGGATTGTCGGGGTCCCAGCGTATCCTGCGCTTCATATTGTCCAACAGTGCCGATGTGATCGTCCGGCCCGGCTGATGTCATAATCACGCTTGCCATTTGCACCAGTGTTTTGAGCTTCGAAAGTGATGTAACGGCGTCAGATATAGCGTCAAGTAGGTTCCGTGCCTCTAGCTAGTGCGGGAAGTCTCTCTAGGAGTCCATGGAGTACGCCATTATCTTGTAGCTCACTGGCATGTTCTGCATCTCGAAAGATACTGTACCTCAGTAATGGCAGACATATATGATTAGCGAAAGATGGTCCACCGTAGGCAATTGCCTTTTGGTGTAATGCAGCCCAGCCGCTAGTAGTTCATATATATTGCACCGAGGTTTTGCGGACAGGCCCTCAAGCGACAGTAAAGCGACACCACAATATACACATTTGTGGCTGAGGCAGTAAATTCTTCTTCATGTCGTCGCCGAGGAAATCTTTAACTTACTGGTGCATTGCAGGGAAAGTTGCATCACTTCTTGATCATCTACAACTAAAAGTGAGTGGCAGTGCCTGACCTCCTCTCTTGTGTACTTGAGCGAATTGGTAGGAATATTTCTGACAATTAGACGAGAAACTCTAGTTCTCGCAGACTCAATGGTCAATAAAAAGCAAGACAACCGCAATAATCATGACTGACCTGCAGTTTCCCCAGAGTCCAAGACCCGGTTGGTCACATGCCACTGTATGAGATTTAGCTCTGCGAAACCATGGCCATACTTCGGTTAGGAGAATCACCAATCGTGTTTAATGCATGTATTTTTACTTGAGGTTTCGAGCTCGCAAACCAAAGCCCCATAGGAATGTGCCGTTGGCATGCTCCTTCAGATATCGCTCGATGGTGTGTGTTCTCTCGCACCCAACTCCCTTGGCCTGACGAACTTTCACACCTTTTCTTCCATGTACACCTCAACGGCGGAATTGGTGGCCTCTGCATTCAGCTCTAGAGATAGTTAGACCAACTTTATTGCAGCTGTTGGCCCATACCCGATATCGAGCGAGTTGCGACTTGAAACTGCCGTCTTGCCCGTTTCCGACGAAATATTGACCATTAAATTGAGTAATACATCGACATCCTTCTCAAATTCATGTGAACCACCCGAATTTTAAAGGTGCTGTGTAGGATTGGATCTTCCAAAGCCTTCCCGAACAGTCTATATTGAGTATCCTAGCAGTCGACGTAGAGGGACACTGGATTATCTACTGATGTATAAATAAAATGTCTCTACTGGTGAGTAAAGAGATGCAACAGGAGGTTACGTAGCGGCCTCTATTTGGCTCTCTAGCGTCTCCCTCGAGCTCGTTGATGATGCTGCAAAGCAACAGTGCTTTTCCCTTTCCGGAACCACACAGAGTAGTTGGTAGCCTTGCCACAACGCCAAGCATTGAAGTTACCATGGGAAAGAATCCAATTATGGTATCCTGTTAGAATGGCGCCATTTGCCTTTTGATACGACCCCTCTCGATACATGTGTTGGCAGAATCGGGATCCAAAGCCCCCAAAGCTTAGGGGTTGAGATTCTGATTGTTGCTAATAAATAAATGAGGCATGAGGAGCCTTAGAGCCTCAATGAGTTCAGTCGATCATATTTCCTGGTAATTGTTGGGCCTGTTGACATGTGTAGAGGGAAGAAGGGTGCTGATGGGAGATAAATATGATTAAAAAATTTGTCCCCTGCCTGTATATGTAACGGTTTCGGCTTTAGCTGGCCAGTCATGCCTAACAGAGAAAAAGAGAGATGTGGCTATTCTGCTTTCAAGCTGCTTATATCCGGTCAACGGTTTGTGAACTATGCAACCAGGTACGTAGTAATACTCTGTGCTGAAATGGTATATTAAGCCTTGCTATGCCAAAGATTGTCGTCATCTTTGTCGCCAGAGTGCAACCACTCATCACATGGGAAGACAATGAAGGCCAGGAACCTTTTCCGTGTGTGTGTTCCATGTATAAAACCCGAATTCTACTGTTCTTATTATATCGATACTATGTTCTAGTTGCTGAAACGACCAGGGACAGCATCGCCGGCGATTGCCACCTATTCTGAGTCTCTTCTACGAACTCTGAAACACAAAAACTAGCGAGTAGTATGCCTCATAACACAGACGAAGCATTCTGTACTATGGCCATGCCTTTGAACAAATATTGCTAAATTATCATAGCTATTTTCGTGGTACTTGTAGTCTATGCCGGATATGTTGTTGCAAGCGATGCTGAACGAGCTCGCCGTCGACTGAGCACTCAACTCCCACTGGCAAGAAGTGCGCCTCCCCCATTCCTGATTATCGTAAGCTTAGGGCCACAGCTCAGTAGTCTTCCACGACCCGACACCTTCTGACTCAACAAGTTTGTAATTCCATCGTCGCGCTCCTTTAGGATCACTTAGATCCACCCTGTCTACGTCATCCGGCACAATCACTAGAACACGGAAGTTGCTCCGCGCAATCTCATCTTCGACGTCTTCTACGGTTTGGCCCAATCCTAATCCATCGCCAGGTATCTCGCTCAGCGGCTTTCCGGGAGGCGGGTTTCGGAACGAGCCTCTCATCGTGGGACTCAGATTGCCGAAATGAGCGGTTAGTTCTCGGCTCCAGCTCCAGGAGCTGGTGTCTTCGCTGCTGCGCATGTAGGGTTTCAGGGCGGACCTGACAGACTTGCCGGACTCAGAGGTGATGTCTGGTCCTAGGATGTAGGCGTGTCCTCGCAGGCGCCACTGAGTATTGGACTCGGAGGCCCAGAGCACAGCTTCCACAGGACCGCCGCGCCCGGACTGGCCAGTGGGGCGAGTGCCCGTGTGGAAAAGTTCCGGGACTTTCTCCATGCGGGCGTCGGTAGTAATTGTAGGTAGGTCAGTCTCGTAAACGGCCGGATTGAGCTCGGCTGGGTTCTTGGGGTTGGGGGGTAGCCCACCCCACATGCCGCGGTAGACGACGGTGCGAGCACGAGGCGCGACATTTAGGCCTAGTGAGGACGACGACGGCTCAGAGATAGGATGGACAGTGCTGAGGACAAACGTCGGCATGTCCATTTGCTCGATATGAGACTTGAAAGCCTGGCGCCATGGCGCGGGAGATGGGACGGAGGTCGGCATTGTGTGGGAGAGATGGCCGAGGATCTGCATTGTGCGCTGGAGGGGGGCTTTGGCAGAGGCTCCCATGGAGTGAGATGAGGTCAAGGCGCGGAATGAGGCGGAGAGGAGATGCTTGAAGTTGATGGGTGAAGTGAGATGAGATGAGGAGGTCAAGATGGGGTGAGGTGAAATGTTGAAGCCGTGAAGTGGACGACCCCACTTCTCCGGATTTGTCGGCCGTCCGGGCCGATGGCGATTCATGCCTTCCGAGATGCAGGGCCGTCCTGGAATGCTGATGAAATAGAGAGAAGTCACATTACGTCAAGAAAATTGCGCATTTATCTGTGCCTACAAGAAAAGTTTGGTTCATCTCATCCGTCCGTGCTTACAACCATGACGATTCACTGCGTCAAGTTTTGGCACATCTATAAGACGGTGCTTGCCTCCCACATTTTGGCGACCCATGCCCGCAATCTCACTGCTCTCTTTTAAGGAAATCCATATAGGTAAGTGTATGAAGAACAATACAGCCGCCCCCACGTTACTGAGACTTTTCAGGCGTATTGGAGCTAGCATGGCTGACTGACCCAGAACCTGCTAAATGGCGAAGAGGCCCTTTCGTTATAGCGTCCCTACCTGAAACTGCTGAAGGAAACTGGACTTGGAGTCTACTTCGGCTTTAAATGGGTTACATTGTCATGGGACTGGGGCTTCAGTGGTCGGAAATGTCTTAGACAACGCGACATCCAAGTAGACTTTTGTGTTGTGGGTGTTATCTAGTACATGGTGATCTGGGCTGTCACTGGAGACACGGAGGTAACGAGAGCCGCATGGCCAGCCTTGTGGGGTTTGAGGCTGGGGACCAGGCGAGCTGCATGCGCACCTCATGCATGACATACATATTCACGAGAAAAACGGCAAGTCGTATCCATAGAATCATAGGTATAAGGATATAAATGCAAGGCTCTCTTCATGAGTATATTGCGGTTTGCAGGAATGCATTAAAGCAACATGGAATATACTACGTGATAGTACCGATATCTAGCTATTTGTTAAACAGCCGGATCGGGCCTACAAGAGGAAATATCAAGCCACGACGGGGATTACATACTGAATAATATCTCGTGCATATGGGGTGCTGCTTCTAGTATTGACACAGGACCACCTTCATCGTAAACGCCGTCATATAAATCTCCAAAACTCAGGACACTCTGTAACTCAACCAGCCAGTCAGCTAATTGCCCGAGGAAGCACCCTACTTACTATTGAGTTTTCAGTATTGCGGTTTACAACTGACTCTGCGAGTGTGGCTGGTGTACCTCTACCAGATACACTATCCCAAAAGACTAGCTATTCGGTTCTCACATAACTCTAGCAGTCGCTCTTTGGACCCGTCATGGCACAGGAACTCTCTCCTTTTGCCATCACGACCACCAAACACCTCATCTTGCAGCCTCAGGGCCAAAGCCACGGACCGTTCTTCTGGCCACAAGCCTTCTCGAACACGCCACCAGGATAGAGCAACGCCTCCAGCAGAATGGCATCCCAAGCCCTTCTCTCAAATAATTCCTCGATCCCATATATTGAACCACTTGAGAGAAATTACCTTGTTAGTGATATATGCCTGGCTTGCATTTTGTAGTGGTCGTTTGAGTAAGGTCGTTTTGACAGTCGTAGCTGTATAATCACCCATAGTACAATATTTCCTTATGAAAGTCTCTTTTTTATGATACAGATAAAATCTATGCGTTCATAACAGATGTATATTTTGACTATCTACCATCTAATTATCGCTCCAAATAGTCCATCAAATGATGCTCTGCGCTATTGATCGGAACTAATATGGTAGTCCAGCTCACAATCCTCTGAATGGCCGCTATGATGATCGCCAGGGACCTTCTTCTCGTAAATAGGAATTATAATTCTTTCAATCTCCTCTCTTGGCACTAGACGGTCTTCATGGGACGTCATAATCCCAGGTCACAAATGTATGATATAGTCTGTCTAACATAGGCTGGGGCATGGACTTGTCTCACTTGAACACGCTAGCACCTGAGTACCAGCACGGCGGATGGCAGCGTTGCGAAGAGCCTCAAGGCAATGGTATACGCGGGCTATCTGGTGGGCCTCCTCGTGAGCCGTGATTTTGGACATCTAGTGGTCAGATAAGGAAGAGGAGAGGGATGAGGAGCGTGGGGAAGTTGCAACATGACGGGATATGGAGACGCCAGGCCAACGAAACTGCTCGACGATTATCACGCACCTTCACCTCGCCGTATGAGTGCATATGCAATATTCTATGAACCCGAATTATAGAACCTGTGTTGTAGAGCACCGAAGTGGCGAACCGAGAAGAGGTGCTCGCTAGGTGTGAGTCAGGCGTGTTAGTAGGAGGGTGCTGCCGAGGTATATAAAGCTGCTTTTGGCGACGCTTGAGACCCGAAATCTTGGATCCTTCTGTTAGCCTTTTTCTGTTACACCAAGGTCCCTTCGGTTCTCTATTTAAAAGATGCAATTTATGGGCACTTCACCATGGAAACTGTTCTCCTTGTCATCGCTACGGTGCTTGGAGTCATGGCTGCCCCCGTCAGCAGCCAGTGTCCGCTATTCTTCATATTAAATTGCCTCCTCGAGGTGCCAAAAGCCGGTGGTTATCGAGGATTTTGATGATGGCATCGTATAATTTGAGCCTGGCGCCGACTCAAACATCATTTACCACGACAAACACACCGGCGACAATGCCCAGTAATTTAAAGGCGGTAGTTAGCAGAACAGAGGACAACCAGTCAGCAGAGTGAAGGGGAGAGGGGTCACCAAGTTGAACAAGGACTGATATGGTAGTATGGGTTGCAATGAACGTAGTATTTTCTTGGATATCTGACATACAATGGTGTGACATCCGTACCCAAGTTGAAATCCTAGTGCAAAAGAAAGGACACCTGCAAATATGCGGCTTTTAACCTCCAGGACCTACAATTTTCAACCTGTTTAACCATGCAGTTACAAACAGGTTAGGAAACAACACAGGGCAGCGCTTTGATTTCTGTTCGATAGCACATTTATTCTTCAATGGCGTCTTTCTGAAGCGTCAAATATGATAACACGGTTTAGTATCCTTCCTCTCGATTTGCAGCTTACAACTATAGCTAACAACAAGTATCAGAGTGCCGACTCGGGTCGAGACTATAGATTAACTAACAGTGCCATATTTCATACAGGAAACCCTGTATTCCCATCATCAAAATACGGAGATCCTTTACTGCTCACTGTTTTAGGAAGGAAGAAAGATCGCCAGGCGTTGTGGTTTGCATGGCGTATCAGGGTTCATGGTTGTTAATACACTGAGCAACACGAACACACCGGATGATACCCTAATTTCGCCTCGTACTCTAACCTTCGTGCTTCTGCTTCTCACTTCCAAGGTATTCTTGCTTCCCCGTCTTCTTCCCTGACCTGAAGAGGAGGCTAGCAAGCCATATATCTGCTAAGACAAGGAACCAGGGAGTATAGACGTAATGTCGCCTGTAAGCCATGTCATATGGGAGTGCTGTAATAATATGACCCTATGCTTCACATAAAATTAGTAAAATACGGCTGAGAGAGGATGGTGACCCATGTTGCACCATCGGCACCAGTCGGTCCATCTCGACGCCGCAAAGGCCGCGTGTCCGTCTGTACATCGACCCGTCTAGTTGAATAGCTAATTTTTAAGAAAGGCGATGTGGAATAGGAAGAACCAAGAGTAGTATTATCGCCAAATCGTATTAAGATAAGTTTGGCTATGCCATATTAGCGATACCTGCCTTGTCCTTGAAGCCATGCGCCTAGTAAGACACTATTCCATTTCTGCAGGCATGGGTTCGCCGCTCGCATCAAAACTCCAAGCTGCAATTTCGACGATTGCATCACGGCTAGTCATATTAACTGTATAATAGAAAGCAATTGTTTCTAGGAAATATGGTAAATGCGCCGCGACACCCCATCTGAAGGTTGCATTACAGATGATGATGTATCAGCCAGCGTCGTACTTGCGCGGTCAGTCGACTTTCTCAAACATGCTGGCGCCGCATCTAGGCTTAGCAACGCAGAAGCTCCTGGTCACTGAACGAACAAAACGACCAACAATTCGCTCCAGGTTCATCCATCGATCCCTCCCTGACAAATTCGGCATTGTCCCACCCGTCTTGGTCGAAAGTGGATCCCGGCTCCGATACCCCACCAGATACCGGCGTCACCCGGACCACGACATCGCAGTCACCCACCAGACGACCGCGCCGGATAATGTCAACAGAGACGGGTTTGCTCCTCGAAGGCGCCTTCATCTCCCCAGTCATGGAAGCCAACTGGGTTGACTGGGTCTCCGGTACGGCACATAACAACATCACCTCCACACTCGAAAGCGGCTTCATTCTCCACTGGCATTGTCTGCTGCAGAGACTCCCTGGAGTGAGGGTGTCCTTGGAGTTCCGCAGTGGCCCATTCCCCTGGAAATGATTTCACGTACCTCTTCCGTGCGTTCCAGTACGGAACTAGCTGGTACCATTCCCACTACAGTTCGCAGTAAATTGACGGCGCCTTTGGACCTATGGTCATCTACGACTCAACTCATCCCGCCCGTCTTCCACGACGTGGATAATAACATCTTCCTCAGAACGGGATGCGATGAGTCGAGCGAGAAATACAACTGGGCTACCACAGAGCTACAAAAATGCCTCATTCAAAATGTAAATACTACAGCATCTTATGAATCCGAAAGCAAGAGCTCGCACCATATCTCAAATGATAAGCATTAATTCACCATTTCCACCAGCAACTTTATGCCTATTATGCCCTGCATAACCCAGACTATTACCCTGAGTATCGGGCAGCATGCGGATGTGGTACTTCGTAGTACAGGAGAAAAGACTGACGCAGTTTATGTACGTGGTCGCCGACATTCCTTACTCCAACGGGGACCTCGTCCACGAACGATACCTGCGCCGTGATTCTCTACGAAAATGCACCTAAAAACATTATACCCAAGACTCGATCCATATCCTTGGATAGCAACTTCTGTTTAGGCGAGACTCATACATGATCAAGCCCCTTTGCTCGCAAGCCTCCAGCCACACCAGCGACCATTCAGCGACTCGGGGTCGACCCCGTCTTCAGTGAGACAGGCGCCTAACTCCTATGATCAACGACAAGACATTCCGCGCAAACTACAACCACCCCTCACGACTACTCGCATCCAAGGGCTAGGGTCCCGCAGTAGATAGCCCTCACAACATCGTCTGCGACTTTGGCGCCAACTCGAGCGTCCTGCAGATTGTTTACAACCACGCGCCGTTTATGCACCCAAGGCATCTCCACGTTCACAACTACTGGGCACTGGGAGTTTCGGAGGTGGTATGGGACTGTCATCAACCCGGACAACCCCTCAAGGCGCGATACTGTGATTATGTCGCCGGTGAGGCGGACATGCCGTCGTTTATGGTGCTTGAGTGGCAGGATAATCCAGGTGGGGTTTTCACTGCCATATTGTGCTCCATGATGGCCATAGATGTTACTCAATATTTGGTAAGTCTCCTGACGAAATCTCAGCTCTTCACGGTATATTGGACTGAATAAGCAATAGCTGACTCTTCTTTAGGAACGCCCTGATGATACCGACAAAGCATCAGATCCCTCCTTCTATTGAACAAACACGTACGGACTGGAGGGCCTGGGTTGACGCACTATGTAGACCAGAAGGATGCGAGCATATAGGGACATGGTAGAGGCAATTAGTGGCAGTCTATTAGTGACGTGTAAGCAGGCAGGAGTATAGTCGGCACATCTAGAGGGTTGGTTTATAGGGGGTTTTACGTGAAAGTGCTGTTCTACTCCTGTATTGACTAAATCATTATGCCATTGTGTAGGTAGTGTCGTTGACAACATAATAATGGACCTAGCAGTACGGTTTGTGGCCAGTATGCCCTTGAGTGGCGTGTAATTTTGAACGAATATTTACCTTGTCGAATTGAGCATCCATCGTGCCTGAGACGCGGGCGAACAATCCTTTAGAAGCACATAGAGGTATTTACTTGTGGCGTGACTGCAAAATTGCAGATATAGGGGATTAATTTGAGACGTTGCTTGCCGGGTCTACCGACGCAATGGTGATGGTGATGTATGATGTGTGATGAAAGATGAGGTCTAGATATATTCAAATTCGATATCACCTTGTTGAATCATGGATTTCGGAATGCTTCATTAGTATTGCTGGGGTTTCGTCTCCTGCTAGGTATGTGTATATTGTCCGGGATATTTGGAGCCGTAGTGAGATCGGCTATCTTATGGCGGTCGGGTGTGGGTTTTCATTGGTATCTGCCTTTTATTAACGTAATAATCTACTTACATACGAGCATCAAGGGATGAAGAGCTTACATGTAGAGTGTTAAACATACTCTTTAACGCCTCATCTGGGCTCGAATGAAGATTGTTCAATCAAGTGCTGTGCTGCTTCAAAAATACTAAACCTTGCCAGTTATGCTTTGGTGCCGACGTATCAGTTCCATGCGAGAATTTTGGTCATGATACATCCCGTTACTTTATCGTCGATTCGCGTTTACCCATCGTTCGTCAATATTCTTGCACGGTATGCCATGTCTCGAAATGCTTCAGCAGGGTGCAAACTTCAACCTCCTTAATATCAGCTCCGTATCCTGCTTTTGGAAATAGCCAAACATAGTCCGTGCGTCTTCGATAGCCACAGAATTATCCTTGACACAATGGCCCACGTCGTCGGTATTGCCGACCATATTTTCTTCTTAATAACGCCCTCAACCTGCTCGTGCGTTAATTCATGGCCAGCAATTGATATAGCCTTGCCCGCAAAAGCATTGGGCTCCGTAAATGCCTCTACAGCAAAAGTCCCGGTATCTTCCGTCGCCACCAGCCGAGTGATAGTGATCTGTTCGTCGCTTTCCACAGTCGCTTTCCACATGGTAGCAACAGCGGTGAATCCACCGTCGAGGTTGGCCATGAATGCAACACGTCGGAGAATCGTCCATGCCATATCAGTGCCTTTTGAAGAATCAATGAGATGATGTTCGATGTGCTGCTTGGCGATAAAGCGTGGTACGTTTGTTGGATTGTTGGGTGAGCCGCCGCCGTGACGATCAATGGAGCAGATGACGAAATGCCCAACACCTGCCTTTAGGGCCGAATCGATTAACTTTTACCCTGCCTCTCCTCCGTGGCTATCGCGCCCTTGATGGATCCAGTTGGCTACGCGGCGTTATTAAGGACAGCCGCCGTGCGGAGGCAGACGTCTTATCGCGCGTATGGCGAGAAGGTGAAAATCGGGACCCTTGGCAGCAAGAGCCTTGATCACTGCGCTACCCTGTTTACCAGTGGCGCCAGTGATGAGCAATGCACGCGACATCTTGAAAGGATCGGCAATGTTGTCGCTAGAGTGATGATTTGGAATATACTAATGACGGGGGGTGATGGTGGGCATATTCGAGATGGATGGCTCCGTACTCGATCTACAAATCGTGCCTGTCTTGCCGGTCAAATCAGTGTCAGCTCTGCTTGTGTCCCATCCGCTAGACGACGCAGCCAGACCCAAAGCATCGACATGGCAAATCAAGGTCCAGCCCCCATGGTTCATACCCAAGATAAGTTGCATGTTGTCTCAATGCCTCATCTCTGACAATAACCGGTGGAGCAACACTGTTCGGAATAACTGCCAGCCTGGATAAGCCAAAAGGCGTCAAAAGCGTCCCGTGGATCCGGTAAGCGGTATCCATGTCAGATTCTGGAATCTTGACCCCCACTGCCCCCTCCCCCACTTGACCCAGAGAGCATCTTGACTCCTGAGGGCAAACTGCCGACACTAGACTAGACCTAAATAGAAGAATGTCTCACTCTGCCATGGTTGATCCCAATGTGCCCGTCCTTGGAGGCACTTCTGGCGCCGTCAATCCTTTCATCCACGACCACCAGGCACGATGGACCAAGTTTCTTGGATGCCAGTAGCCGGACTGTTCCCAGAGGCCGCCAATGAGCGCAGCCTCTATCCAGACCGGAAGGTGATGAAGCATCGGCTTTGGGTTCTCGAACTCTTCTCCAAGCCACTTAGCGGCTCCTCCCATGACTCGCCAAGTTTTTTTTTTCTTAGCTTGCGGTTGGTAATGGGAAGCTAATTAAACCCGACCTGCCGCTCTAGGCGTCGCAGGTTGTCACCGTAACGAGCTGGGGCATTACGCATTACGTACTATGACCGATACAGGGTAGGTAATATCGAGAAGGCGGCGGGTGACGGTTCCGAGAGGGCTAAGCTTTTTTCTCTCTTCTCTTCTTCATCTCCATCCTATGCCCGAAAATGCCCTTGCGCAAATCCCGTACCGAAGATTGGTCGGCTGACTAACTGCCTCAGCTGTCTGACAGTCTGACAGCGCGCGGGACGGCCGGTAGAGTCTCGAGGGGAGACGACGACCTTGCCCTGCTTGGCAATAAGCCAGCAGGTAATTTGGCCCAGGGCCCATGTTGAAATCCCCGCTGATGTTTCAAGACGCGAACATGTTCGTAAATAACACTGTGTACGTATATCCATGCCAATTCCGTCTCGGCATTAGCCGTGGGCCCCCAGGCCTCGTGTCTTGGTGCTTGGAGTCCAAGACAGGCTCAGACACGGACGACAACGTGCTCCTCGCATCTGCATTACTCCGACCACATGCCACCCCGCCCACAGCGCACAGCCGCCAACGCGGTGATTAGTGCATACCAAGGCCATGTACTGGCAGGATCAATCGACGAGGAGCCAAGGATGCAACAGGACCTCGTGATGGCCTCGCCCTCTGATGCATGCACACTGAGCTTATTGTGACTACCACGTAACATGTATCCTGTGGTAGTGCTGCGCTTAGAGGCCTCGTGTTTCTTGGCAGGATTACGGGCTGAGTTTAAGCTTAATCTGGCACCCGGGCTAGTCTGAATGGAGCCAACGGCCGCGAGGGGCTGCCAATGGCGGCCCGAAGTACCGGGGCAAGTAGCCAGTACCTGCCCACGGGACTGGCGCGACCGATTGCTCCTCAGCAGCGCCTAGATAGGAAGTAGAGGCTACCAGATGCGGAAGGAGCATGTACAACGCGATGGCGATAAACAGCAGGTGCTCCGTACATGATTAGGCCGTATTATATCCCTCACGCCATGCCGGCATTGAAACGGTTGCGCCATGGAAGGGCTCGCTTCTAGACCCAGGTCCGGAGATGCACCACGACTCCTCATTTATTGCCATGGCTTGACGGAGGTCCGTACTAGGTCCTACGTCTATCGATGCAAGGCTCCAATCAGAATGCCATCGTTGACGGCCGTAATTAAACCCCTCCCCCCTCACAGCTTGGTTGGCGACCGGACAGGGCATCTCGGCACAATTTACAGCACCGCGCCAGCCAATCTACTGCGTCCCCAGCGGCGCGACATGCACTACAGCGACCACACCCACGCCATCTCTGCACAGTGATTGCGATGCCCAGCTCGCACGCACGCAGGCCATTTCCAATACCACATCATTACCAAAACTCGCGATTGTTTCCAGATTGCCAAAAAGCTTGGCAAGGATCAACGTCTTGGCCTCGGTAAGTGCCAAGAGTGATGACGCGGCACAAGTCCCATCGACCAGAGAGCATGAAGGCCCCGAGGCCGCTGAGGGAGCGGGCAGCCACGGCGCCGCGAGAACTGGAACAGGCGCTGTGACAGCTGCTGTGTGACAGCTGCCGTGGCGAGCGAGCGCTGGGGCGGGAGAGGGTCCAGCAGTACGCACCGCGACAAGACGGCAGTGAGAAGCGCACACAAGATCGAGGGAAGGGGGGCAGCTCCCCTCCTGTCGCACCACCCCCAGCGGTAGGAGAAGAGACACCACGTTTCTCCTCCGACGCCAATCTTGGAATCTTGGCTGGCTGGATGGCGTGAGGCGCATGGTGCAGGGGACTATCGAACTGAGTCGAGCCCAGTCCTGCCCAGTCGAGCGAGTCGAGCCCGCCGCTGCCATTGCCACGGTGCGTATGCACGGAGTAACTCGAGGCGCCGGGAGTACCTGGGCGGTACCTGCGGATCGGTACCCGCTCAGCATCGGCTACCTGCCACACCTGCCACATGTGCCACATCCCCTTCGCTTGGCCGAGGAATGGGCGTAATCAGCGGCGTTCGATAGGCGGCAATACTCGGGGCGCAGGTTCCCCGGATGTCCACTGGCCTGGATTCTCCCGCGTGGGAGTACATGGCGGAGGGCGGAGGGCAGTGTGCGTGTGAGCCTGCGCCAGGGAATCAATAAAATCTGGCCATCAGCTTCGTCTGGCTCGGGCGGCGCACACAAAGTCTAGACCTCTGTCTCTTGGTCCCCCGCGCCGCCCATCTCCGAGTCTTTTTTTTTTTTTGGCCAGCCGTCGATTGCGATTACGATTGCGACTTCGATTTCGATTTCGATTTCGATTCTGCTCTCTTATTGCCATCCTATCACCCGCGGCACCATACGGATACTACGCACAGCTGCTCCTGACTGCATGGCATCCATCCATCCCTCCATCGACCTGTCTGTCCTAGCCGGCCGACGCAGGCCTGCAGAAGTTTATTACCACTAGCAGCAGCACCAGCAGCACCAGCAGCACCACTGGCACTGCCAGCACTAGCACCACTGCCAGCGCTAGCACCGCGACCAGCACTAGCACCTCCACCACCACCAACCCCCACCCGCCCCCGGAGTGGTGTCTGCCCTCTCTCTGGCCGCCCTGTCTTTGTCTTGGTCCCCCCCCCGAGCCGGAGAGTCTAGGCTCTCTCAGCCGCCAGCTGCCAACTGCCACCTGCCGCCTGCCACCTGCCAGCCCTCCAGCTCTCTCCCTACGCTGGTCGACCGGCTGGACCCCTCATCCCGCCCCCATTCTTTTCTCTCCCGGGTTCCCTTTAATCCAACGTGTTTCTTTTCCCTCCCTCCTCCATCCGACCAACCCACGGGATTGTCTTCTCCTCGTTATTCCCACCGCACCCAACTCGCCGCGCAAATCCACCCTCCCACGGGATTCCCTATTTCCGGCGGATTCACTCTGCGCAAGGCAAGACGACGAAACAGGCGCGCGCCCTCCCTGGCAGCCCCCGTGTCGACCACTGGTTTATCTTCCCCGGGCAGGACCAACAGGCGACGCGCGTAAGGAGAGCGCCAATCGGGGTCCTGGCTTCGGTGCTGCCCCCTCCGTTTGGGCGAGACCCCCCTCGACGTCCACAGCGCCTGTTCTACTGGACAGCTGCCAGCCCACAGCAGCAGTCCACCGCAGCCCACCAGCTGCCCACCAGCTGCCCACCCCGCCCGGCACTGCGTTCCCCCATCGGCCTCGCTGAAGAAATCTGGGGGCCAGATTCGCCCCTTGGTCGCGGCTATGGATCTGTCTCACCTGCAGAACAGCAGCGACACGCACCCGCTCAGTCGGGGCCATTATCACAGCGGCCACGACCGGCCGCAAATCTACGTCAACAACGCCGTCAACGGGACCGCGCACGGCAATGGGCATGGGCATGGGAATGGCGCCGCGCAGGCTAGCAACGGTGGTGCAGCTGTCGGCGCGGGCGCGGGCGCTGGCGCCATGGTGTCTGCGCTGACGCCCAGTTCCACCACCACCACCACGGCCAACCCTTCGCCCGTGTCGGCATCCCATCACCTCCATCGCACAAACAGCAACGGCAACTGCAGCAGCGGCGTCAAGCAGGAATACCCCTACCGTGACAGGGACGCGCATGATGCGGACCAGGAGTCGGCGTCGCCCACCGATGCGAACCAGGCGGACGAGCCCGCGAGGAAGAAGCAGAAGCGCAACAAGCCGACGCTGTCGTGCCACGAATGCGTCGAGAGGAAGACCAAGGTGAGTGCCGCCGCCTCGTTTCCTGCCAGCGCATCCCTGTTGTCATTTCCGTTGTTCTGTCGATGCGCTCCTGTCCCCTCCGCGCCGGGATGCTGCATGGGTGGCTGCGTTTCTCTGTCGGCGGCTGCATCGGCCAGCCTGGCTTGTTTCTCGGCACCTCGCCCGCGCACCATTCTGGTCCCCGTCCTGCGTTGCCTTTAGCGCACGCATCTCGCGTGTTCGTCTTGGAGGACGTCTCTTCTGTGCCCGTTTCGTCACGTGTTTGCCTCTCCCTCTCCCGAGCCCGTGATACGATGCTGAACCTCGACTGACATCTCGCAGTGTGATAGGGGCAGGCCACATTGCCTTGCCTGTACGTTCCATCGCCCGCAGACACTTCGTCTCTGGCCCGTCTTCAAACACTGACATCCGTAGGCATCAAAAGACAGACGGACTGCCACTATGCCCACGTTGCAAACCTCCTCGAGTATGCATCCCCTCTCCTCCTCCTCAGCAACCCCCTCCCCCCCCTAACAGCGTCCCAGGGAAACCAGCAGGTCCGCCGCCAACGGCCGCCGCATGACCAAGCCCCCCAAAAAGAAGAGCGCCAGCGACTTTGGGAAGTCACCAGTCCCCAATATCGCCGACAGAAACGCCTACAGCGACCAGGATTCCTCCTCCCGCGGCGCCGTGGCCCTCTCCATCGGCCTCCTCTCCAACGCGCCCTACACTGCCGCCAAGTCCAGCAACGTCTTCGGCATCGGCTCCGAGCACCCCTTCGCCAACTACTGGACCTGCGAGGGCGGGCTTGCCGAGGTCATCTCTGTGCTTCCGGACAAAATCCAGGCCGACATCCTGCTGAGCCGCTACTTTGAGTGCGTCGACCCCGTGTACCCCATGATCCACCGCCAGACCTATTACGCCGACTACGAGCACTTCTGGCAGCTCAGCCAGCAGGACAAGAAGGAGCAGGCAGACGCGTCGTTTGTGGCGCTGACCTTTGTCATGCTGGGGCTGGGCACGCAGTTTGTCACGGCGACGGCGCCGAAGGAGAGGAAGCAGACGGCCGAGTTTTACGCGTCGGCGAGTAACCAGGCGCTTCGCATGTCGTCCTACCTGAGCACGGCCTCCATACGATCCATCCAAGCCATGGTGCTGATGACGTATTTCCTCATCAACGACAACCATGCGTCGGATGGATGGGCGTTTGCGGGCATTCTTATTCGACAGGCGTACGCCATGGGGCTACATCGTGATCCAAATATCGGTGTGTTTGGCCCCGACTGTTCTCACTCTCTTCTCCTTGCATCTACGAAACTAACCTCAGCATCCAGTAACGCCAAACGCCAGCCTCTTTGAAAAACAGCAACGGAGAAAGGTCTGGCAAGCAGTGCTCCTGCAAGACACGTTTCTCACCGTTCTCCTCTCGCTGCCCCCCTCGGCCACCCACACCGACGTCTCGGTGGACGACTTGCTCGACGACAGTTCATCCATCGCCAGCAGCGACCCAACAGACACGGCATACATTCGCGGCTCCTGGACGCTGGCCAACCTCGTGCAGGAGACCATCTGCTCCCCTCGGTCACTCGATCTCCCCATCTGCACCACCGCAAGACACAAGTCCAAGCTAGTGGCCGACTTCCGTGCCGTGTACCGCTCGTTCCCCGACGTCTTTCGCTCGTGGGACACGGAGAGCCTGGCCGCCGTGGCGCAAACAAACAAGCGAGTGGTGCGACAGACGCTCTTCTTGACCAGCAACTACTTTCATAACCTGATGCTAGTGCACGCGTCCGAGAGCCCCGACGTGCCGGTCAACGTGAGAGGCACGCTGGAGGCCGCGCACGACGCCATCAGCGCCTTCTTCCTGCTATTCAGCCTGCTCGAGTCGGAGGCGCGCGTGTGGTGGGTGTTCAACCACCGGGCGTTTTTGGAGGCGCTGTGCATTGGGAATGTGCTGCGGGAGGCGGCGAAGGATCCGGGGGCGGGGGAGATGCTGGCTCGGGATCCGTTGTACGTCAGGGCCAAGGCTGACATCGGTAAGTTCTACTGCGAAGTGGCTTGGTTCGATTTGTTGTCATATTTCTCTGCTTGGTTCGGAGGTTTAGAGTCTGTTGCCCGTGCTTTCTCCCCCCTTTCGAGCTCTTTCGAGCTCTTTTCTTGAAACGCACATTTCCCTTGGCGCTAGACGTGCGCCAGCGGATTTAGTTTGCTCCGTTCCTCCTTAGATCTCAGTTTGGGATTTTCTCGTCACTTTTCCCTCCCCTCGGATGTGGTTCACATTTCTGTCCCCTATCCCACTGCACTCTTTTTTTTTTTGCGACTTCTCGTCGTATCCTTCGGCGCACTACTTTGGTGAAACCAATATTTTGGCCTTCTTCGTATTGCCCCTCTTTTCTCAAGAATTTTTGGCATGTTGCATGGGTCAGGCGCAGCTCGGCTAACTCGTTTGGGATGATAGGTCGCATGATTCAGATTATGCAGCTGATTGGGGAGGATTCGCAAGTAGCTGGCACGAGGGTGCAGGTGCTGTCAGAGTTTCTGACCTAGATGCTGGGGTCGGGAAGCGAAGTGAGTTGGGTGTGCGTCAGCGTAGAATACGAGGTGTGTTCTGGGAGCTGGGAGCTAGGAGCTGGATGTGACTGAGATTGAGTCTGATTTGGGATGTGTATTTACCTCCATGAGGTATGTGACGAGTACTATTTCAGTGTATATATTCAGTTCTTCCATGTATGTATTTCCATCTAGCTTCTGCTTGATCAAAGATGATACCATCACTGAACCGACCGATTGCCAACCCTCTGTGGTATGTGCTGATATGCAGAGGTTCCACATACATATTTGGACGCATACCTCGTTCACCAGACCGAATATCGCCATCATAGAAGTCCCTCGCAAGAGCTAACTCGTAATGGATTTCTGCTGCTAAATCAATCATTCAAGGAGGCCGTGCCAGACGAAGACGTCAGATGACAGCACCCAAGACACCGTGGAGTCTGACCACGGGAATTACCACGTCTCCGCGTCTACAGGCGTCTTGCAGTGTAATTGCGTAGATGGTCTCGAATACCTTGACATGTAGGCAGTCTCGCATTGTACCGCATCTCATTGAAAGAGACTTGGTAGTCTGTACGCGATGTGCACAGATGCCATGGGCCACGCACTCGTTTTCCGCACGCAGACAATGGCACATAGTTGTATTTCGAGGTGGTTTGTCACTCCATTGTTCAACAGCGTCGAGTGTGTTTGCTTCAATGGCAGGCCGGCCTGCTTTTCGTGACAATCCGAGCTCTTCTCCATCGACAGGACGGCACTACCGAAACTCGATGTGTGCAATTAGAATTTGTGGTCCAGTGTCTCGATGGAATACGAGGAATTGCTGATTTTCGCCTTTCAGACGCATCATCGAGCGTACGTCTCTGTATCGCTACGAGCAAAGGACGGCGAATCGAGGCGGATGCATTCATGGAGGTCCACCAACTGTTCACGACTAATACGCATCAGCTTGTATCTCGAGCTCGCCGAGTATAGGGAAGCTTAGCAGGCTAGTTGCATTCTGAGAGCGTTTACGGGACCGTATTTACCTGGGGCAGCTGGCCTGGTTGCATTGAGCACTTGAGGCTCGATGGCAGGGTCATATCTACGAGTATCATGTGGTTCATGAAGCTTTGTTTTCTGGAATATTTCGATCCTCCATAAGCTGCATTTTGTCTCATTTACAGGTGTCGAGGATGTTGGGGCCCAGGGAGTGAGGAACCACGGTGAGACGGAGTATCCAACTCGTGCGTAGATGGTACTCGCCTCTTGAAATGTAGATGAACGTCTAGTAATTCAATCACGCGCCCTCTGATGATTGGCGGCGAGAAGGGTACAATCTTTGGGGTTGAGGTTTAAGGGATGGTATCTGTCTGGAGAATGGATGCGTTTCGGGAATTCAGCTCAGGGGTGGAGAGTCTTCTTTGGAGCTGATGCGTGAACCATACCAACAAGTCGAAGCTTTGACTTTATCTACTCAGTCCGCCAAGTAACCTCTCTGATACCAAGTTGTTCATCTTGGGAGGAGAAAAAATCTTTGCAAGGGGCATGGGAGTTGCTTCTTAAGGGCCGTGTGTGCATCATCGCCAAGGACTGACTGCCGGACATACGAATTCAGCGTGTTATCATGATAGTTACGACTCGCCCACGGAGAGAATCCGCCTCCTTTACATAATTGGCCCAAATACGCCGAAAATGGCACTCATTCCTGGTTTCGTGAATGTCTTGGTGGCTAGCGGTCCAGGAATATCCAGCCAAGTGCGGTGAGAAGGGCGCTCAGCTCCATTCATGGTCGTCGTACGGCGATCGCGATACAATCTGCAGCTAGATTTGAAACAATTCATTCAACGCCCTTGAGTCATGGTGGCCCTGGGAAGTACGCAAGACTCGTTTCGATATCCCAGGCAGGAGTTTCCGGCGAGAGGGACTCGGGCTGATGCGGATGGAGAAGGTATGGTGAATAGCAACATGTTTTCGCCACGTCAATGGCCATGAAACAACTCTCTGGATAGGACTCGAATACATCATTTTGTTTCTCACGGTACCAGGCAAGAAAGTGCGCGGGTCTCTGCGGATATCTAGGAGGTGGGTTTGCGCGTCACGGAGATCTCGACCCCATGCGTGCGAAGCAAGTATAGCGAATACCAGGCTAACTGCGCATGCGACTCCATCACGGCGAGTATTTCATGTGTAGGTAGGCATACGCTGACGACGCAGAGCCATAAACATGCAGGACTTTGATTGATGTTAAGGGGTCATGGGAGCAAAACGGACGATGCGTACCAATCAAGCAGAGTGGAACCACACCATCGCGCAGAAATGATGGCAGCAAGGAATGGTTCGCAATGCTTATCTGAACACAGGTGATGTAGCGCAATAGTACTCCGTACATAGGACCTGGATATGTTAAGGGGTTGGATGGAGAAAGGGGGGGGCCCGTCATTCTCGGTCGACATGTACCAACCAAGTATCTAAGCGCCACGTAGTCCATACCCATCGTAGTCGCGGTTTGGAGTGAGATTTCGTAATCCCTCACTTCAACGTGCGTAGGCCGAGGGGATACTCGGACCGTGTTCGATGAGTTGATCGGCGCGAAGATCCAGCCTGGAAGCGACGCGCTTGTTGAAAGCGCACACCACTCTCCGCAACGTCGGGAAAAATATATCAAACTCATACTGTCTCACTACAATATCACAATATTCAAACAGGACCAACTACGCCCGTGTTCTGCCTGGGTATCGGAGGCGCTGCGGAGGGGCCTCGACCCAGTTGTCATTTGATAGACATGATACTCCACTCCCCGCATCATCACGTTAAATCAGATGCATCTCGGAACATGCAATTCGTATTCGGACGAGTACCAACTAGGGGCAGGAAATGATCATTAGCCGTTGCTCGGTAGGTTAGGCGTTATCCATAACGTTACGGTTAAAATATCCATCCCATTGCACGAATTGAGGCTTCGCTCTGCGCCTTGTGGGCATCGCGATACTTAGCCTCGAATGAACTCGTATGCGCTCGGCACTGGCCCGAAATATCCATCGCAAAGGCTAGCTCGTGTAACGCGCCTCTCGAAGAACGACTGTTCGTCCGTACCTCTTTCCAAACGTCATCCTCGTCCGGAACGGGCAATTGGACGTACACGACCACATCCCCCCCCCCCCCTCCCCCCCCCCCCCCAATGGAGCTACCATGCTGTGCACCGCCGCCTGTAAAATAGAATCCAGCATTGGCACTGGCGGCGAGCCTTGCTCGAGGCAGTCGACAGGGGTGATGACTAGGAGGCAAAGGGCAGAGCCCAAAGTGCTGACGCTCACCTCATCGAGCGCGACACCAGTTCGTGTTGGCATGCCCAACGTTTTGCCGCGGCCGCACTCTGCTTCCCTCACCTAGTAAAGAGGTGCCGGAGAGTCGTCTTCTTACTAAGACAAAGTCTCTGGCGCGCAAACGGGGTCCCGCGATTGTAAGAAGTTAGCACCGCTGCTATCTATAGCCTGTCTATTGAGCAAGTCAGCACAGCAGCCCACTTCCTAGTCTCGACGGTGATGGGCCAGGGTCTAGGTCCAGTCATCAGGGCCACATCGGCGAAATCTCTTGACTATTTCCTTGGCACTGGTGGTTAAATAAGGTAAAGTTTACGGTTGGCGGGAATTGGCATTCCTCAGATCTCGAGTGAGCGTGGCATTCCGCAGGTTGCGTATTCGTTCGTGCGTGGGCTTGAGCGGGCGCATTGGCATCCGACCTCGCCATCAGCCAGACGGACCTTGCCATCCTGGGGCCATGCATTGATTAGCTGGTGAATTGATGCCGCCGACTCGATCGAGTTACCCTGTACTGCATGCATCTGCGCTACCACCACTCCCCCCCGAGGAGCAAAACAACACGTTGCTCACACCCATGACGCCCCAACGCCCGTCAGTTTTCATCTCCCTTGCCAGTTCCACCCCCTCGGCACGCCCATTCCGAACGTGCAGGCGCCCCAGGTCACAGTGGCGACGCCTAGTCCGTGCTAGCTGGTGTGACTTTGAGCGGCAAACGACGAGACCCTTGGACGAACCCGCTCGAGCAGGTGGGTCTCGGTGAGGATCCGTGTCCAGGGGTCTGGCGATGGCTACGTTCGCACGAGTGATTCCATCTTCCATTCCTCAACTGGTCCTCAGTCTGTCATGCAGCCAGCCGTGGACCCGCGCGCGCTGTTGGACGGTCCCGCGATCGGTTTGTCATGGGGAGTGCCATGGTGAGAATCAGTCTGGTGCTTGCTTGTTTGACTTGTTGACTTCTTGGCTGCTTGACTTGTTGACTGCTTGACTACTTGCTTGACTGCTTGATTGCTTGACTGCTCCATCATACACTTGCACATGCGCCGCCAAGCATGAATGCCGTGGATGGATGCAGTCGCTGGTATTCCCACCACCCCTGTGCAAGTCGCAGCCCGTCGTATCGTTGGCCGATGAACTGATTGGCGAAGAGTCAAGGACCCGGCCAGATGACGGTATCCGTACACAGGGAAGGGCGTTTACGGAGCCCATAGTTTGGCGATGCGAGACATGGTGACCACTGCCAGTCCGCCGCTTCACGGTGACGTCCAGGGCATCGAGAATAACACGGCCACGGCCCCGAGCAGGCCTGGCTGCGCTGCGCTCCCCTCTATTCCTCACGCCCCTCTGGCCCCTCCCCAGGTTCTAGACTCGACGGGGCTTGGCTGCGGGGAGGGAGGGACTCGTAAGCTCGGCGGGGCTGATTGGTTTGCAGGTCACGGCCGTGATCGATCTGTGGCCTCTTTTGCCTGCGAGAGGAAAGGCTTGCGCGTTGGAGTCGGCTAATCGTTGTGCGGGCTGCCCTCCTTCCAGCCTGCTGCCGTGGAAGTGGTGTTGTCATGACGAAGCTGGCGTTGTCATGGCGATGGTGACGATGGCGACGCTGGCGGTGGGTTTTGGCGATGCCGTCGATAGTGGGCGGTGAGTCTGGTGCTGCTGCGGTCGGTGCTGCTGCGTCGGTGGTGCTGCGTTGGTGGTGCTGCCTCAGTACCCTGACGCTGGACCTGTTGGTGCTGTCAACGCCTGGGCAGCAATCGGCGGTGTCCACAGGGGATGATGCACCGACTCCCATCAGCCGTCTGCTACAGCCTACAGGCCAGGGGCTGCTCAGCACACCCATCGGCATCATATCATCATCATCATCATCAGCATCACCTCTTTCTCTCGCACATGCAGCCAGCCATGAAGCACTCGCATTGATCGTCCCCCAGCACGCTTGCTTGCTTGCTTGCTTGCTCAACCGCCACTCTCATTCCACGCTCTGCCCATTGTCTCCTCGCGTCTGTGCCCCGTCGACTCCCCCTTCCTTATTCCCCTTGGCTGTCTTCCTTTTCTCGTATTCCAATCACCCCCCCAGACCAGGCTAATCGACATTGGGCCTCTTTCCCACTCCCGCTCCCCTGACCGGACGAAGCCATTCCCAATTCCAGAAGACATTGTCCCATTCCCGCCTCACTCCCAACTTCCACGCCCACTCCCTCTCCGCCCGTTTCTGCTTCGCTCGCCTCCCCTGAGGCGCGTAGCCCATGAAACCGCCCGCCCTTAATTACAATATAGACCAATGCATGGATGGCCGCGCGAGGCGTTCCGCAGTCTGCCACGAAGACGCATCAGCAGCGAGGACCCCCGTAGCACGACTTGGAGCGCTACCTGCGCCTCATTCGTGGTCGCGCGTCCCGCCCTGCCAGACACGCCTCCGTGATTACCCTCAACAGGAAACGTCAGCACCCACCGATGCCCCTTCTGGCCATCTACGGCTCCATAGTAGGGCTGCCAGAAAAGCTTGGTAAAAATCCAAATGTCAGCCACCGAGCTTGCGAGCCACCCCCCAGGCACGGTGGAGATGTTTCAGCGGAGGAACATGACGTGGACTAGGCGGTGGTGGTGTGCTCATCTGGCCCAGAGCCTCCCATTCATCCGTTGCTCACCCGTCCAACCACCACGACGGCGAAGGCTGGCCCGGGGGGGGGGGGGGGGGGGGAGGGTGAGAACCCGCTGCTGTGGCATCAGACCCTCCAACTATCGTCAAGAATCAACATGGCGCGATGACTTGTGAGATGGTTGAAATTGCCATCATCAGAGGCTTGAGCGACTAGCTCGTCCAGTGGTACGCGGTAACACGATTTGGCTTGACTTCACGTGCCAAGTTTGAGGGCACTAATCTCATCGTCAAGCTACTAGCCGTCTTTTTGTTCCTCCCACTGCTCTACTCCCCCCGCCTGGCTTTGTTTGCGCTTTCCTGTCCTGCTGCTTCCTCGCCCACCAGAGGCTCTAGAGGGCATGCGCCGAGACGATGCGCGGCACAGGTCAAAGGAAGGCCCGCCAAGCTCTGGATAATGCCTGTTTTGAGAAGAGTGCGTACGTACGCGGTGCGTGTTCAAGATCAGCTCTTTCCGCTTTGGGCGAGCTCGATCACCAGGCCCCTCCCTCCCTACCGGCTCTCCACTACAGCAGCGAGAGCAGGCAGAGGCAGACTGCTAGTGGACAGGCGGGTAGGCGGACAGGCGGACAGGTGCTGGCTGGCGGCGGGCAATCCACGGGCGATGGCCGATGAGAGTCCCTCTGTCCCCTTCTGGCAGTCACGATCGTCGACTGTATTCGTAGGTCTCAGTCGTCTGCCCTGCCGGCTGCGTACACCCATGCTGTGGTATCCGTTGCCCTCAGGTACCAGCCATGTACAATGGCGATTTCCCATGAGTAGCTGATACCTCCTGCCGACAATCGACAGCCGACAGCCAGCTGCCAGCTGCCAGCTGCCAGCATCCCGCACTGGCTTACTCGCTGCAATCTACAGCACGGAGGCGCCTTCCCGCTACCTCGCGGTGCAGCTCCAGATAAGGGACAGTGGTTTCGTCCTGCAAACTCTCGGCTCCATACTCCATACCACCAGAGCTGGTAACCTTGCTCTGCGCTACCCGGCCACACGTGCCATGCCTTCGTACCTGTGCATGTACAGCCAATGTCTCCGTGTTCTAGGTCAGGGTCCATTTGGCGCAGTGGCCCACCCACGGGGCTCCATATTGTCGCCATTGCCTTACTGAGGACGGACCAACGCCGCTAGTAAGACTGTACTTGTCTCGTCTGATTCTCCGTCCCATCGTCGCCTATCTGCCGTTTCTCCGTGTGCTCTTGTTGTGTTGCTATTCCTTTATTACCTCGTTTATTCTCGCAATCCCCTCCTCCGCTGCCCTTGCTCGCATTCTCTCTCTCTCTCTGCCCTTTCTATCGCCTGCCGACCCGATACGACGTGACCGTCCCTTGCGAAGCGCCTGCTGTTTATTCAGGCGGGATCCGACTCTGACTGACTGACTCACGCTGGCGCCGGCCCAATAGACACCGTCCCGTCAGGTAGCAAACTCTCGTGCAGATACCCCCGCGGTACCTGGCCCCGACTAGAGCGATACCCCCTTGCCTCATTGGGGGCCCTGTACCTCGTACTCCGGAGACCACGCTCCTCTACATCGCACCAGAGCCAGCGAGGTACCCACCCGGCTAGAGGCGACCGCCAGCTCGGTACTTTGTGCCCCGTAGCAACGCCCACTGCTGCCCGCGTACCACCGCCATATCGTCGTGGTACCGACTCGACCCTCCTCCTCTCGCTCCAGCTCAGCCTTGACCTGCTGCGCTTCGTACCAACGACTTTTGACTTTTCGTCATCTTCTTCCTCCTCTCTTCCTCTTCCCACATACAAACTACATCATATATTTTGCCAGTGGCAGGCAGTCAGGTGGCTAGGCAGATAGAGAACCGTCTTCTTCTTTCTTGTTGGTCTTGTCAGCGCTGTACTCGAGACGCATCCTCGCATTTCCGGCTTCCTTCTCTTCGTTCGCATCATTCTCGCCAGCGACTTCATCCGCCCGTCTCCTTGAACGAACTCGGCATCGCACACGCACAGTCGCATTTGCGCCAGAGACGCATCGCGTGACACTGACATACGACCCCGTCACAAAATTCAAACCCCTTCAGGCCCCCTTCTCGCTATTCGCCCTGCTTTAAACGGCTGCCTATCCACCGCTCAACTTCCGACCGACGATGCGTGGCCTCGACGCCGCTGCCGTGTTGGCCGCCCTTTCGCTGGTGCCTGGCGGCCTCGCTCGACCCGTCACGCCCGCGAAACGTAAGTTTGCTCGTTTCCACCCTGTCATCGGATCGCAAGACGCCAAGAAACGGGCGTTTCTACCATGTCGATCAAGGTTTGGCTGACTCTTTGCTCTCAGATTCAGTAGACTCTGCCTTTACCACATTCGTCACTCTAAGCGTGCCCGAGTCTGAGGAGGGGCCAAGTTCTGTTGTAAGTTGACCGCGTCTCTCGCTCCATATCGCTCTATGCCTCTCCCCATCTCTCCCATCTCTCCCCATCTCTCCCATCTCTCCCCATCTCTCGACTAGCCAGTGTCCCGTACTCATTCTTCTTAGACGCTTCGGCTCGACATCAAAGAGTCGGAACATGCTTGCACCCCAGGTTCTCTCAAGGTCAACCACCAGACCCTATTCCAGAACTCGCGTGGCCATGGAAGCGGTGCCATCAGCGCCTCGGGCGAGCCAGTCATCACCGCGAGCTGGAACTTGAGTGCCAGGAGGAGGACGAGGAGACCCCCGTAGGGCAACTCTTAACGCTGACGGTTCACTCCATCAACGGCGAGGGCCATCCACGGCGTCACCACGAGGACTTGGTTTCGGCAAACGACGCCCATCACCATCTTCCGAGTCGATGGCGCGCTCAGCGTCAGCCGTCAAAACCCCTCGTCTCCAACTGGCCAGGACGCTGAGGCGGAAGCTGGGCCAAACACGGTTCAGCTTGGCGATTCCGAGATGCAGCAGATATTGCACAGGAAGGAAAATCACATCCAACTAACTAACCCGACGAGCCAGAACGACCAGTCATCGGGGAAAACGCCCACATCCTCGGAGCCCTGCCGCGGCATCCTCTGTGCGCTGCGTTCCCTGACCACAAAGGTCACGTACACGGCGGGGGACATCACGGGGCTGAGGCGCGCATTTGTCGATGACATGGAAGAGCAGCCCCGCTACTGGGACGAGGACGTCGCTGACGATGTACGAGTGCTGCCGAAGAGAGTTGTGCGCGTCGCCGAGGCGAAGGGTCTGCCACTCAAAGACAGGATATTCCCCGACAACGATGCGGAACCCACTGCTCCCGTCCCGGAGGTCCATCAACACAAGGACGACACCGCCGACCACACACCCTGCTACCAAAAACACCCCATCCAGGTCGTGGTATGTATCTCTCGAAGGGCCGTCTGGGCGTTTCACCTTCTAACACTGGCCACCAGTTCTTCGTTAGTTTGACCATTTCCGCCATCAGCTTCGCCTTTTTTGCTCTTAGAGACGTCCTCAAAATCAACCGCAGACGCTCCGCTCTCCGTGCCGTCCGCCGCGGCGTGTTTTCTGTCCCGACACCCGGCCACAAGTACCACAGCTGCCATGCCATTCAGGAAGACCAGGAGTACGATGAGTCTGAAAAGGAGGAATACTGTCGGGTAGTCCGGGTTAGAGAAGTCGACGCGGAACTCAGCGAGAAGGCTGGCTACATGGTCGAGGAAAAGGAAATCTCACGACCAGCGAGTACGACGGTGGAGCAGGAGATTTCTGGCCTCGTTACTGCGGCTACCCTGGTCGACGATTTGATTGCCGCTGGAGAGATTCAGAGACGCTCCTGTGATGCGTCTCCGCCTAGTCCTGCTGGTTCTCTGCCTCGTTACACCGACACACTGAACGACGACACCCCACCTACCTACAAGAGCTAGAATGCGACATCTCCCGACGAGAAGAACCGAGTCGAAAGGAAGAGAGAAGATAGAAAGTGACAGGTACGACAGATACGTACTGTACGTCCATGTACGCTTATTTACGGTGCGACCATCAATTTCCTATGTATGGGGAGGCATGTCCAATTGCATAGCGCGACATTTGTCTTGGCGTGGGCAATAAGGATCAGGTGCTAGGATGTTTCAGAAGCTATTTGGAGCGAGCGACAGGGTAACGATTGCATTGTTTAAGCGTGGATTTGGACACTTTTGCATGGGCGGGTGTATATTATCGTATTATTATATGGAGATACCAATGCGCACCTATAATATTATCACTATATTCTACGCTGTGCCACGTGACATGTCCGCTCGTGGTAGGCGAATCCTCCCGTCCTGCGAATGCACAAGTGCGCCGACACGGCACACGAATTACTCATGACAAATCTCGTTGGAATCTGAGGATAAACGATTGCGCCGCGCAAACTTGACGCGGATCCTCTGTAGTTGGATGCCCAAGGGAGCTTTGCCTGACATGACGTGTCCGCCATAATCCATACCCGGACCTGGAAGTCGAAGCTGAATCGCACTGTCGCAACCCAATCGCGTTACCCAAATGAAGGTAAAGTCTCTGACATTGGTACACTGTATCCATAGACGTCTTCAAAGTCTGGTTAGTAGAGGTTGATCTTCAGAAAGAGATGTCTTATGAGACATGGTCAAGACGCCTGCTTCATCCAATCCACCACAGGAGTCTGATGTGTTTCGTGTCAAGCGCTTTATCCAGCTTGAATTATCTGCTTCTTTTCATGATTCTATCCGAGACTGCTTCTAGGGAATATACAGGCAGAAACTAAAGTGGGCAATTACTAGGCAAGCCAGTCGTAGATATGCGTAGGCAGAGTGTACTTGGGTTCTCCTACCTTCCATGAATCTAACCGTGTCCAACTCAAACCAGTTCAGATCCTGGAAGGGCGATATTGCGCACCAAATCGTAAGAACCTGACCATAGTCATGTAGTCTTTGACGCGCGCTTCTTCATTAGCAGCATCACTTTCTTGGTGATGCTGGAAAGACGAAGGCTGATCAGTAGATGTGCGCGAGAGATGTGTAAATGTCCGTTCACGCGTGGCCGCATTCACGCTCACCGTAGTTCTGGTTTCACGATATACGTTGAGATAGCGACGGCTTCAGTACTACCAGTCATGATTGGCATATACGAACCACCACTTGGCCGGGATGGAATGCGCGCTAATTGTGCCAGACAGCACATCCCCGCGGCGCCAGAAGTTGATACGCTTGGCCACAACGTATTGTATCCATGTGCTCCATACACCTGCAGTGCAGGCACTCCGCATACCAGACGTTCAACAGCAGTAGATTCGATGTGCGATATTTTACTTGATACACAATGTCAGTAAGCTAAGCTCCACTAGGGCTGAAGAACAATCCAAACAGCGTTTCATGAGAACCTAACCGGCAATAAATATGCCACATACTAGCTTAGATCTTCATGGACAGCCCTCATATCTGCTAGCGCTCACCGAGTTAGACATGACCCTCTAAATCCGCCGGTCCTCGTGTCTTTGGAAGGAGCCGGATATCGCGGGTCAGCTTCACAGCCCATGATGCATCAGATTAATGGTTCCGTATTTACTACTGAGCATACCGTCCTATTTGGATCCCTAGCCGTGTATATAACTGAGAGGCCGTAGTTCAAGCCCACGCAGAAGAGGCAAACAGAAGTCATCTGGTGTCAGGGGCCATGAGCCTACCAGCCAGATTGTCATCCGATGAAGTAGTATAGCCATGGCTAAACTTGGACGACGGTGCTACATATCTCTCGTCGTCATCTCGGTCTGCATACTCAACGAACTCTTCGTATCTGAACCCCAATCCACGCCCATAATTCCGTGCCTTATATTTACCCTGCATATGGTTACCGAATTGAACCTTGAAGCTGCTTACCCTTCTACTTGTTGTCTTCAGATATCACCAAGTTACGGATCTTGTACACACAGTGCTGTAATCTAGGACCATCTTATATGTAAGCCAGTCGGTAAGCAGTCGCCTGGCCCAAGCTGATTTGTCTACTATGAGGTTTCTTCTTCAAGAGCGCAAATCCTCTAGAAGTGTATGGCACGCGTCTTGAGCACCTTCTCCACTGATCCGGTTACCGGGGCCCGGGGATTCTTACAATTTGGCTTACCTTGCCACGGATACCCTCCTCAGCGGACTTTAAGCAGCAGCTCCGATGGCCGTGTTCATTTTCATCCACAGCGGTCCATCCGGACATCGCGACCACCGATGACAACTGGTATCCGGCTTACCCGCAGTTCCCATCCGGTCGTCAGTAAGGCTCGCCAGCCCAACACCAAATCGCCAGGAACTGCTTTTGCGGCGGCCTGCCGAAGTGCACTATTTCCCCAAGTCGAGAAGATGTGTGGGTGTGTAGACTTCAATGTCATTATGGCTGTTGACTTCATTGCATGTATCTGCAAACTAGTAGCAACGCTGATTGAGAATCGTTTCAAAGCTTAGTTATTACGCTTTGCGTAGTACACTAGACTAAATCGTACCTGATTCCAGAAAGCGCTACGGTTGATCTACGTGCACGAGCAGCTCAAGTAAATCGTTTCCAGCAAGCCTTCTGCGGCATGATCAGCCTCAAGACCGGTTAGCCATGCTTGCCACAGCTAACTTCCTATAACCATCATGCTAAAAGGTTTGATCTCCAATGCAGTTTTCCTCTTCATTTGAATCAGTACACGTAACATTCCATTCATCTGTGCCGGTGGCCCTGTAAGCCTCCGAACAGAGTTCAGACAAGTCTCGAAAGATGACATAAACGCTGCTATTAGTAGTCTCTCCAGAAACTGCTAAGACTTCGGCATCTGCAGGTCCAAGTTGCCATACTTGTAGCAGGGAAGGTGGCCTTGCCGAGCCCCATATGCGCATTGTGTGGATGAATCGAACCCGAAGAGACCAGTCTTTATGCACCTACAAGCACCAACATGCATGCAAATCAGGGAATAATGGTGAGCTCACAATCAAAAAGAAACCGCAGCATATGGATGTCCATGACCGGCAGGGCCTCTGCTGCTCCAAGTTCGATTTTATACATCCGGGGCAATTTGCTTCAAACGTCTGGATTTCTCCTCCTAGACATATCAGGCTGTAAACATGTTATTGGGCAGTTATGACAGTCTACGGCAATGCGTAAAATAGAATATGTTGTAATACAGCGCAGCAATAACACTGAATGAAGTAATGTACTGCATTCATCTCAGGCCGAGGGTGGGTCCTAAAGTGCGTAACGTAACACTATGGATGCTCGGACACTCAATACGAGCCCAAGTCTGACACTGCAACAGAATTTGGTCGCGAAGAATAGCCTAAGCAGAAGCGGTGATATTTTTGCAGACCATCAGCACCAAGAAACCTGGACGGGTCATACCTTCGATCACCGCTGCCAATGACAAGGTGGTTATTTGAAGGGCCGCATACTGCACGATCCACGAGAAGGCTCGGAGGCGCCATACTTACTTCTTAAGCGTCGGTCATGTCTGATACAAGTATAGAAAGGGTAGTACTTTGTATGCGATAGTAGCTGTATATTCCACTGTAGAGTCCTAAGGAAGCATAAGTATTCTCATACCTTGGTTCTAGAAGTAGTCATAAAAGGTCCAGTAAGATAGTAATATTTAATTAGAGCTCAACTACATTCAGAGTTGGTATAATCTCACATTCTTGGTATCACTTGGGCTCATTCCAAACTCAGTTTAGCGACTTGGTATAAAATATACATAAAGCTACTCTATCAGACTGGACAATATTAAAACGTATTTACGTGCTACCAGAGTACCCCTGGAAGGTATATGAACGATGAGCAGCAGAACGTCCGCTTGGTTGCCTTGAGCAAGCATGGCTTCATGATTCCATATCAATGTGCCCCCGGCCGCAGAATTTGTGCTCGCGAATAACACGGGCAATTCCTTATAATCTACATGCACTCTTTCAAAGCCCATGAAGCTCTTCATCGGCCGAGATTCGGTAGCCTGGGACGCCTTATCCAGCACACATCCGCGATGTGTACGACGCACCGCTCATAAGCTTCAATCCCTGGTGGTATTATCAACGACTATCGGCATGGGGGGCACCCATAAAGACGGATGCACAACATAGCGCCGTTGTCTCTTGACTCCGCATCGAGTGATGGCATCTGTATTATATGAGCCATTAAAATATAGGAAGCATCAGGTTATTAACCTTTGTATTATAAGTACACCGATTGTATAAGCTACATTATGAAGCAACATGTCAACAATAGGATGACAAACCGTACAAGAGTGCCATCATTTAACAGTGAACGTGCCCACCACTATATGTCGATTATTATCTACGCTCAATGACAGACAATTCAACCGTTCCCATGTTCTCTAGAACAAGCTCCATGACGCCTTGTATTCGGTATCGTGTACTCAGCCCAGGAGCACCAACTTCACTTGTGGTCCCGGCTCCAAGGCCATCTCAAGGGCTGACGCAAGCACCTGTCCTACACCACGGCGCTCGGCGATCCCGTCCCGCCAAACAACCGCGAGGACCCAGAGCAAATCCCAGGCTTGGCTATTGTCAGCACCGCCATTGGGCGGAGATTCTAAAGTGAGAAGAGCAGATGCTGTAGTCGGTGATGAGCATCGCGATATGACGAGACACTCCACCTTGGATCCTGGAGGACCCATAAGATCGATATTGTCGGCATGTAGAGAACCAATAGTCTGGCCGGAAGAAGAGCAGAGTTGGATGCCTGGGATGCGGGAGAATGGAGATTTGACAGAGCCGTTGCCCTGGTTCTCGAGTTGGGTGTGTTGTGGAGCGACCCCAAGGGTAAAATTTAATGAAATGGTGAGAAACTGCAGAACCGTGTATGGTGGGAACTTGCTGTTCTCAACTTATTAGTATGTATTACTCTGTCGATAAAAGAGAGGGCTACAGACGGAACCTGGATGCCCTTAGAGCTAGGTCCGATCTCTCCCGGAGCGTTTTTCTCTGCCCAAAAGTTTCCATATTCTCTTCGTTTATCCCCACTGGCTGATGACGCGGTCCTGGGCCTTCGAAATTGGTAGTGGCTGGCCTCGCCACGCCTGGCAGTCGAGAGAGGTCCCGTGTTTGATCTCTGGCTAAGCGCCCGTCGCACAACTGGGAGGATATCAGCAACTTTGACCTTTTCTAGGGTATGCACGGAGCGGACGAGGATACCAGCAAAACGTACGGGAACGCCTATGCGCCATCCAATTTCGAAGCACGAGCTTCTCCGCCGTCCCCTCAAGGCGTCGAACCAGCCCGTCAAACTCGGCTTGGCTGTTGGCCAAGTCGAACTCTTTAATCGAGAACCCCTTTCTCTGCTTTGACAGGAAATTTTCGACCCTCTTCGTCTTCGTTTTCATCTCGACGCGTCTCATGAACAATATCCCACATTGGCACGTCTCCACTGCCGCCACTGGAGCCATTATATCTGGGGAATACGCCGTGTTGATGTTCAGGATCCTCATCGGTGGCCGTGGGGAACACGGTTGGATGCTGCCGCATCAGCTCCACGAGCATCGACGGCACGTCCCACGGCCGGAAAGAGAGGTTTTGGAGATTTCCTGACGAGTCTAGCGAGTTCCACGCTACAACCCGCCCGTGTTTTAGCCATTTCACCATGTTGGCTGTTTTCCACGTCTTCGCCCCTGACGTGTCAAACCAGTTGTAATTCTCTCGCGGCCACATGATGCTGCCCTCCCAACCAGCCCAGGAGAAGCTTGCAAACTCCGGCCGTCGGCGAAGATTTCCATTGGAGGAGGAAATGAAGAGTAGGAATTGGTCAAGATAGTAACCGGGCATCCCCTCAACCATGTCTGTCTTCATTCCAGCCGCAAGCGGACGCAAGATGCCGGCGACAGCACGCAGGGCGTCGCCATCACTCCGCAGTGTACGCGAGGAATAGTCCTCGACGAGTTTTTGGTACGCCCACAGGGAAGGCAAAAAGCCGTCCCGCGGATCAGGTATGCGACTGATGTTGCCGTCGTCGGTGTCTATCCAGTGCGTCCACTTGTCAGCCCAGGAGTCTTCGCTCCAATTGGCCTCCCGGCATCGGAAGTAGATCTGGTCATGTATAAATATGGCGGTTCGTCTGGGCAAGACAATCTCCTGCAAGGTCCAGCCTCTCTGATTGTACACAGATCTCTGGAGGTGCCAGTCTATGCTGTAAATAATCGCCATTCTCACACTGGGACTGATGTCCTGGACGATCTGACGACTGGACCTTGGACTTGCACCAACTCCAGGGAGGCCGGCCGTTGCGTCCGAGCCTGAACCCGCCACCACGGTAAAGTATGAGCCCTGGTAGATGGAATTCATCTGTTCTATTCCCAGACTCACGTCATCCTCTTCGTCCTGCACAAGACAGAGGGCGTCAATCCATGCGTAGCGAAGTCCCAGTGCCTTGACAAGACCGAGAGCATCCCTGACCGTGTTGGGAAGCTGTCCCCGGATGACATCTAGGCTCCCCGGCTCTAATAATGACTGGAAATTATCCTTTTGCAGCCGGAACATGGGTGACTGCCCCCACACATAGCTCAGCGCTACATATTGAACGTCTAGAGCGGCCGGCTTTATGCAGCCGAGCTGAAGGTCAATGACGCGGAAGTTGGAGGTTGCGCTTTCATCGAAGTCCAGTGGACGGGTGGAGTCCTCGCCATGCTCCTACATCTCTTGTCAGCTTGCTCCGTGTCCACTACCACTCAACATTTAGGGGTGCGCAGACTGTTTTGTGCTCGCTGAGTCCGCTGTGTCCTTCTGAGCAGTCCTTGTGGTTGTCGTTGCAAATCCGTAGCCATTCTTGAATGCGAGATATGGGAATCTTGGAATCGCGGAATAAGTCGCGCAGTATCTGGCCCAGCTGGCTGGTCGCCCTCTTGGGCGACAAAGGCAAGCCGCAAACCCAACTGAGAAGGGTATGACAAACGAAAAGACTGCTCCCCCGGGAAGAGAAGAATGTCGACCGGCTGCTCAGGGCGGATTGTACAGACGTCGTTCTGCGGGGTGGCGCTCAAGATGGCCGAGACGACAAACTGGCAAAAGCTGCACCGCGTTCGAGACTGCAACTCCTGCCAGGTCCCCAGGCTCTGGCCTTGCAGCTGGTGGTCATTGGTAAATTCGAGCTGCTCAGCTAGCTCGTTGTGCGACGGGTAGACACCGTCCTTTATCTCGATGGCCTTCAATCTGTGGCAGAAATTGGTGCAGTTGCTCATTGCGACACGCGCCAACAGAAGCCGAAGAGACGAACCGGCTTCGGACTTGGAAAGCACGGTGGAGACCAGGTGTAAATATATATGCAATGTAAATACAGTTCAATAGCATCAGGTTGGATGACGGAACGGCTGGTCGATTGATGGAAAAGGGCAAATAGGAATGTTGGATTGCCTAGCAGGCAACAGCGTGGGATCAGCCGGTGGGTATCAATTCAGCGGCCCTGGACGTCATCATGCATGTGTGACCCGCCACAATGCACCATGGCATGAGGCTTAAATGATGCGAGGAAATCAGAAAGATTCATTATGGCTCCTTAATTATATAAAATTGGTCCTTGTTCTTCTTTACCCGCTGGGCTGTTTATCCAGTTTCGGTAGTTGTCTGACTTATGAATCTTATGGAAGAGTGTTGATATTCTAATGCAGGCAGGCAACGAGGGAACCCAAGTTCCAAGTGAGCAGAAGTAGCTGATCTAACCGGACATGACCCATGGCTTTTATTAGCAGTTGGAGTTGCGGGATATGTACATCTTGGAGGGTTTCATCGCGAAGGCAAAATAATGACTCGCTCATATTTGATGAAACCCAACAGAGTCATTCTCCGAGACAAAGTGTTGGAAATGTGTGTTATATGTCGATATTATTTCAGCCCTCGCGGCAAGGTTTCGCATTGCAATGCGCAAAACCGCTTTTTGGCATGTCGTTGAAAGAGTCGGAAGATCAATGTGGTCGTATTGCAGTGTGAAAGGCGATGCCGTATTTCTATGTCAGGGCAACAACTATTGAAGTAGAGGATACTCGTCGGAAGGAGTTGATACGCACAACCTGGATTTGTATCCCGGGTTCTTCAGAAAGAAAAATATGGACTCTGTGATAAAAGAAGGCCACTCGGCCACTGCGCGTCTCCCTCACCTAGGTAATGTATTACCACTGGGTATTGGGATCAATCCGCCATATATAACAGTCGTTTTCCAAAGTGCCACCTTGTTTGCCATTTACACCTCCGCAGTTACAACTATCTATAATAGCATGCAAGTATTTCGAGCACTGTTCTTTCCCAGTAGTACCACGCCTTTCAAGACTGCCCGCGTCCTGTCCGGAAGCCGCTGCCACTGCTGGCTGCTTATTGACCCAGGAGCACCCATCTCGGACTGTAAGCTTTATCACGAGATCAAGCGGCCACGGATTACCTGAGAACGGAATATGTCGCTCGTAAACATAGGGTGCGGCGAGGATGTCCCCTTTATCGAACAATGCGTTGCAGTATGAGATGATGCCGTTGTCAATCCGTTCGTGGTCCGCCGCGTATCCCGAGTTGTAGCAACTGCGCGTATTTTGATTTGTATCCCCAACGTGTGGCGATGGCTTGGGCGTGGGCTTGGACGTGGGCTTGGTACTCGATGATGACTTTCTTGTTGTGGTTGAAGTTGTGGATGCACAGTCGACCATCTCATCATCCCGCATAGGGTTCCCATCCCAGTCATCGCCATCGGAGTCGTCATCAGAGCCCGGGCCAGAGGCTGGCCACGGCATCTTTCCGTACTGCCACGGTTCGGGGAAGCATTTCAGGTCATAGAACTCACATATCTCCACGAAAGGGAGCGCCTCCAGACCCTCGATGGGGACAATGGCCCTCTTCGGCCAGTGGCCCGCCTGAGGTGCTGGCGCGCCAGGCCCGATGGAAGGTGGCGATGTAGGAAAGGCAATCGATGGGCCCGTGAGTGTCTCCTTGCCATCGGGGCCGGTGTATTTGACCTTTGGCCAGGCCGGCGTTGCAATGGGCACCGGATAGAACGGCGTCAGAGCTTGACGCTTGCCGCCACTGTTGCCTTGGATGGTGACGTCCTTGAATACGAGATTGGTTAGAGTGAGCGGTGCCTTGGTAATCGTACTCGTCCAAGTGCCGCTGCTAACGGTGATGAGGGGGTAATTGACGATTCTGGTAGCACCTGTCCAGGGTGGAATCTTGACAGTGCAAGGGCTTGAGCAAGTGAAGCTCGGCGTCTCCATCTCCCAGATTTTGGGGTCAATCCAAACGACGTCTGAGTAGTCTGGGGCGCTTCGGCTACGTCAAACACGGAGATTTGGGACCATTTCGGGTGCGAGTCAACGTTGAGGTTATCAGCTGCAGAGATGCCTTTTCCGTCTTGGACAGCGACCGTACTTGGCCCCAATGGTGATGAGGTTCTGGATCCGTACGTTTTTGTAGTTCTTTTCCAAAAGCACAAGAACCTTTTGGCAGGTGTGTAGGTCGACTAGAAGACAGTTTGTTAGCTGTGGTTTGTCCATCTCTCTCCTAATCTTCTTGCGTTCATTCACTGCTCTTCAAACAGCTACTTACTGCAATCTTGGGTATATGTCGAGAACCACGAATAAATGCCAGCTCCAGCAATAAACACATTCTCGGAGCCACGAATAACAACACCCCAGGATTCGTCACAGCCACTAAATTCATCATTTGCCGCGCATTATAACTTGGATCACCAGGGAAACACTCCGACAGCGCCGCGAATGGTAGAGGGGGCTTGGGGGTGGGCTGGTAGTAGGGGGATTCTGTCTGGATCATGCCTGCAAAGACGTTCTTGGCATTGTGGAAATTGTACTGATAGAAAACCAGAGTGCTCCGATGCAGTTCCGTAGAGCCATTACTGGCGATTGACTCTCTATGAGTAGACCTCTGGCAACATAGACGGAGTTTTGAACCTATCAAAGATTTCGCTTCAAGTTAGTCTCGACGGGCTTCGCATTATCAAGCTGAACGACAAAAAAAAAAAAAAAATATTTAGGAAAAGACACAAGTACACTCTTACCATGTCGTTTTTATCATCAACCAGGTCGGGGTCGCTGTTTACTTCTCGTTAGTGTTTTATAGACACGGAGGGCGATGAAGCGCAGACTGGGCGCCTGACACGTACTCAATCATATGATCAGAGACCCATAGCCACATATTTTCAAAATACCCAGAAGCCTTTGGGGTAATATGCATCATGAGGCTTGCGGCATTGCAACCCTTGTCGATGCCGGTCTTTGATGGCGGACACTCTTTCGGGGTGAGCTGTGTGCCAGTGGCACCGCCAAGCCGGGCATGGCAGTCTGATGTACACAATTAGCCCAGGGCCAGAAGAAGAAGAAGAAGAAGGATATTAGTCATTGGCAATGAACGATAGAATAAGTCTTACCCCACAAAGCAGCTGATCCAGGGCGGTCGGCCAGGACGTTCCATTCAACCATGATTAATCCAGGAGTAGGCCCTCGACTGGTGAAGATGAGGTCCTGCATTTCGATGGGACCAACATCATTCACATTTCCAACCTTGAGCATGACCTTTGGCTTGCTTTAGATATGTTAGTGAGTTGTGGTTAGACGAAAGAAGAAAGAGGAGTGGTGGTGATAATAGAGGCCATACTTTGCATCTTGGAAATACGGCCCTGAAGCAACTAGCTGCGACCAAGCCTCGCCCACCAGTTTGGTTCCCAGAGGTATCACCACGGTTTTTTGGTGTAAGAATCTATGAGAAGAGGAGGGAGAGAGGGGGGAGTAGTACTTGATGAGCGGTTATAGAATACGGAGGCAAACGTAGGACTTATAGCATTCCCAGGAGAGGATCCTCTGAAAAAAATCACGATACAGTAGGTGGACAAAATATGATTCTGTGACAGCGGATTCGGTTGTTCTATTGCGGCGCGCTTCCGGCCAGTTCTCTTTTTCGGCCGTAATGGGTCCCTCCTGGTTGATGCCGGGGGTGAAAAAGATTCTGGCCATCTTGCAGCTTGACTTCTGGTTGCGGCAAGAGAACTTCGTTGGCCTCCCTGTGACATGTGCTCTCTCGTCCCCCTCGGTTCAGGCTGCCATCCCTCCCTCCCCCCCCTGCCTAGTTTCAACGCAGGGCCTGCGTCGGAACGTGCAAAAGGATCGTTGCTTGACTTCTATATAGCGCGCGTCTGAATTGCCGCTGTGTCATCCGTAACGCCGTCACTGCCCTTCGCGCCAAAGGTCCTTCACATTTACAAAAGTCCCAAGACATCCGTCCCTCGGAATTGCGCGGCTTCGGGCGCGCCGAATAACTTCCTTTTGCTAGAGCCGAGACTTGAACGAAGCGAAAGCCGCCACCTTGCTTCCCTGTGGAAAAGGTCCGGCGTAACCCTTCAGTTAGTACAAACGATACAGGCCCCAAACGCCCAGTGCATCAATGTATGGCATGATGGTTGCGAGGCAACAACGTTGCGCCTTTCGTCGCGGACGGCCTTTTCCAGTAGCCCGTGAAAGCTACGATGCTCAGATGACGACGGCGCTGTTAGCTCGCCTCACCAACGGGCTTCGCTGTATCGGAGGTGCGATCAGGGACCGCAGTGGCAACCGTTCTCGAAAGCGTCGAATCGATGACCGGAGACTGGAACCGTGGTTGCCATTGCGCCGCCTGGCCGCTCTCTGGGCGCTGGGACGTCTTTGGCTGCGACGTCTTTGACGGTCCTTCTCGGAGTGAGGCGAAAGGCGCGGTCTGCAACATTCTGCACTCATGGTATAGGATTTCCAAACCCGCCCCAGTCCCAGATCACCGGACGCCCAACATCACAACCTTGAAGTGAGGGCGTTTGTCTGTAAACTGCTGATTGCCCCCGTATATCCTATCCCGAAACCCACAAGTCCGGTAAGTGATGTCGACATGACGCCTTGTCGCCGCTTGTTGCCGTTCCCGCACGAAATACACCACTCTGCCCGGATGCCGAGGCAGTGGGCAGATGAGCGTCACATTCTGTGTGAGGCTGGTGGTCCTCCCAACTTGGGTAGTGGCGAGGCCAAGCTGACCCTGCTGATGCAGAGCGGTTGCCGTGGTATACATCAATGCGATATGTATTCCGTATCTGGGCAGTGATAGAAGGATTGGCCGTGTTGACGAACCACTGCGGATCAAGCCGGCCGGGTCCAGGGTCGCCGCCAATGTACTTATCCGTTAGAGCACGCACGATTCCAATGAAGTTATTATTTGGATCAGCAACAAGGGTTGTCCGTCTGTTGGCCTGGGATGGTGGCAAACGAGATGTGTGAGCTCATTAACCAACTAGCCAACGCATGCGAAATTGCATATATGGATGGCTATTTCTACTCACATCTCCAATTGACCTGGTGGTTCCAACGGGTCAATCTCAATCGCTGTAGAAACACGATAAAAATTTATCCGGGTGGGAAGTACAAATAGACATATCTATGGTGTTGTGGAACCGTTGCACTGATCTGCCGCCGCAGAGGTCGCTTGCCGGTCACTTAGCATGGGCGCATTGATGGCTTTAGTATCAGCTCCTACACGGCGTTAGGTTATCCACCACGTCTGGAGGCATCAGCAATATTGAGGATAGCA
Source organism: Calcarisporium arbuscula (assembly GCA_009828645.1). Classification (NCBI taxonomy): domain Eukaryota; kingdom Fungi; phylum Ascomycota; class Sordariomycetes; order Hypocreales; family Calcarisporiaceae; genus Calcarisporium; species Calcarisporium arbuscula. Next base: position 3,616,392 of record WBSA01000002.1, read on the forward strand.
GTCCATCGAATGATAAAGGTACTTAACTGATGACTCCATCGGCCCTAAAACAGAAACACCGCACCCGTAGTCCCCCGTAGAACAGTGTCGGAATAGTCTAACACGCACAAGGAGATAGTTGCACATTAGTCTCTGGATAGCACCGACACGGGAGATGGTAGACAGCTTTGAGCAAGACTAACCTTGCGATACTTGGGGATCCTTTCCGCCATGGCACGGTTCCCCTGCGATCGATAGCTGCCATCCATACGTTCCGGATCCCTAGCTGGCGCCAAGCGGCGCGATGCCTTTCACATCTCATATCCCTGCGTGCTCGACTGTCTGAGCATCGCCGGCAGGCATAGTACGATGCGTCTTTGATATTGGAGTACGGCGGGACTCGGTGAGTCCTCTGCTTTCTAGTCCGCGACGGGTTTTCTGAAAACTGGTTATAAAGTTCCAGGTTTCAATCGATAAATTGTTACGCCGGGTGGGTTTTTGGTGGCAGCGAACTGCATTGAAGCCTCTGCTTGACTCTGCAATAGCGGCCCTCTACTATCTTGCGTGCCTTTTTCACACACTGCTCGACGAGGTTGAGTTTTGAATGAGTCGGCATGGCTACCGTGGTGGCTCGCATATTCTCTTCCTAGCATGTGACAACACCAGCGGCTCCTGCAGCTAGACCAGGACGATTGCATCGTGATAGTGCTTATCGATAGGCAGAGTGTCCAGTTGGACACCGGGACGGCAGACACAGTTGACGTCCTCGACGTTTTCCAAGGCCTCTGCGTGCGCTGTTACCAATCATGCAGTGACTGTGCTAGCCGTTGGAGAGATGACTGATGCTGTCTTAGTCAGTCAACCGTGCTCAGTGCCTCGAATCTATCCTCGCATTGTCCCGGGTGTGCGGCCCAGTGATAAATTCCTGGACCGTCCCTCAGCTTTTATCATGTGTGATGGGGTTTTTCAAAGTCCAAATGTCGGGAGTCAATCTTAGTAGCTTAACGACGCGCGTGCGCGGTACCAGACACCTAGACCCCGTGTTGCGTCATTAATCCTGCGAAGGAAAATATCTAGCAACATTGGCTTTTTTCTCTCGGAGGGAGTAGGCGGCCAGAGATCTCCGTGCGCTATCAACCGCTTCAGCGTCCCACCCAGGCTCTATGAGCCTGTTGTTGCCAATCCTGTTCTGCATTGTTGTTTTTTGGCGCAAACGAGCCAGCGGCGAATGACCCGTTCCGTCCGTTGCACGCCACAAGTACCCCGTTCGTGCGCTCAACCCTGCTACCCAAATCACCGACCTTCGATCCACGATGCGTGGTGGGAACATCGCGGCAGTGTAAGCTGATTTTGGCATCTTCGAACCGACGTCACGCTGGCATGTGGACATATGAGCATATTATCCTCTTCAAATTGAGGAGGCGAGCGATAGCAGGTTGTCCACATCACTGCCTCAGGCCGGAAGACACTGGTTCCTGTGTCAGGTCTCAGGACACCATGTGGCTAGCTTCCCATTTCTCTAGGGCAGACTTTATCACGTCCTGTCATCGGGACTTCTCCGGTCTTCTTCCTGCTCTTGTCGCCCTATCTGTCCAGCCAAGTCCAATAGTTACAAACAGCGTTAGCTGAGGGCCCACATTGCCGTTGACCCGCGAGCTCCGTACTCATAGAAATCTTGTCACATTCCGGCAGATGGTGGCTGTCATTGGTAGGCAGTTTATATTCAAGAAACAACTGTGCTCGAGACGCAATCAGTCAAGAACTGGTTGACCAAGCCCTGTTCTGTAGGGCGCCAGAAGCGGCACATTGGTTCCGATCGGGAATCCTGTTTTGGAAGACATGTTTTTTTGGAAATGAGTATGCGCCGAAGCTTGAAGGGTTTGACAGCAGACCCATATCCAGAGCAGAATATAATGTTGGATAAAACGACTAGTGAGGAAGGCGACCATAGCTGCCGTTTGACGCGTGGGATTGTTGTTGTCTGTTGGCATAGTTGTTTGCTTGACAACCAAATCATCGGGGAGCAAGTCAAGGTATATAGGTGTCGGCGATATGGGAGCAACTATCCACTAATTATAGACTATTATGAACGACCGTGTTCGTTATTTCCTTCCTTCATCCCCTTTCCCGCAACAACACCTATTCTCAAGTAACCCGGCGCGAGAGAAGTTGGATGTTTCGCCTGGCTACCATCTGTATAACTGTCAATAGTACAAAGTCACTACTCCAAGTCTCTTTGTCCCAACAGGAATACCTAGGCAATAGACAGCTCAGGACGTCACATTGCGAGTTAACATACACACATTGGATAGCACAAATCAGTGGCCCTGATCCTCGGGAGCAAAGACATGGCCAGCCAACCGAATTAACCCTGGTGGTCCAAAATGGGAGTTTCCCCGTGTGGCAATTCAAGTGTAGCGTGGATGACAGTGAAGGCACAAGGGAAGGGAACCTTTGTTCGGCACGGTAATCCTAAACAGCCCTCTTTTCCGATGCATGTTGGTTCGAATGCCTTTTGTGTCTACTCTTAATTACACGGAATGTGTTGGAACGCGTCACATGTTTCAAGCATTCAAGGGCATATTCATACACATATCCACAAATGCAGGAAGACATATTGAGAGATCCGATGCAACAACTCACGACTCTGCTCCACCGAAGGGGTGTGGCCCGGAGATCTAGGCCCAGACTAATTATGGCAGTACTTACGAATCATTTGTTGTATCCTACTAAACCTAATTACTATTGAGTAATGTTTAGCGCGCTTGTGCCGCTCGTGGCGGTACAAATGTGCAATCGCTTGTGGCTCACACGTCTTTATGCACTATGGTGTTCATGATGCGGTCCTACCCTATGGTATCAAGGGCCTGTCAAGAGCGCATTTCCGTGGATTGCCTCTAGGCCACGCCTGTTGGTTTGGTCCAACATAAGTGCCCAGGGGCATTATGCTTACAACTCAACCGCCGCAACGAATGAGAGTGACGAGACTGATATACTGTAGGGAAGGACTACATAGATACCGAACGACTGCATGAAGAAATCTCTAAAGCTAGAAAAGTCATTTAGTTTCACCAATAATTAGTAATTAAAACCACGGAACTAAGTATTACTTTCAATAAAATCAATGTCAACGAGTTTTAAACTATTCCCTCAAGAGGGAAGTAGCAACATATACATATCCTTTTTAAATATGATGTCCTAGCTTCCTTTACTGGAAGCGGACTAAGGCTCACTACCTAAAAAGGGAAAAAGAGTAAAACCCTGATGCGCAGTCTGTCAGAGTATAAAATATCGTGGTTATTGGCCAGAACGAATAAGCGCCTTGCCGTTCTCGTATTCAATCGTTTGTCACGCTTTTCTTGGCTTACACCTATCTCTCTAATCTTTTAACTCCCATTCAAAACATTTCCTTTTTATCTCCATTTTTAGTCCTGTAGCTATTACGCCTACTATCCTGTAAGCCAGCATGAAGTTGCTATGTTGAGCGTCCTTGGCGCAGTTTAGACCTTACCTACTGGCTTATTCTTCCTTCCTTGCGGCCAGGGTAATCTGCCACAAGGGACGAATGCCAGGCCGTATAGAGTGGGATGAAAACGGCCCGTGCACTTGCGGTCCCAAATCTGTGCCCGAGCAGTGGCGCCACGTCGATGGCGGTGGTGCGATGACGGCGACGTCATAATCCCCAAGCCGGGGGACGTGAACTGTCGAGAGAAGAACTACTCGCCTCAGACTGTCAACTACTATACGTGCACCGAAATGGCAAGCGAAAATGACATCACGAATGAGAAATTCTTTCTACTCAACCCAGGGCTCAAGGGAGATTGCAGCAACATTCAGCCCAACAGTCGATACTGCACAAACGGCTGTAAGTTGGAGAGCATCGAATTACAGTGCCACCCACACACATCTACTGACGCATTCGTTTGCTTTCCTTCTCGATAGTTATTGAGGCCTTTGAGAGCCTTTGACGGATTATTGCGGCCCTAATCATAAGAATGTGCGACCTGCCATGGGACTGGCAAGGAATGCTGTAATTCCGAGACCTGGACATGCGGCAACTCTGCGTACGTTACATTTCCGCTCTTCTGTCACGGCACCACACAATCTCGCGCTAAACATATAGCTCTTAAAATTAACAGAGAAGACTGCGCTCCTGGCACCTGCTTTGAGGGTAGGTGCGCAGGAGACAGGGTCTGGAGCACCGACGGGACATGCGGCGCCAAGCATGGCAATCGCCAATGCGCGGGGCAAACAGGGAGCCTGCTGTGGCTTTCAACGGCAAGTGCGGGCTCTGGCGAAAGCTTCTGCGGTGACGGTTTCTGTCAGTCAGGAAACTGCACCACACCACCTGGGAGTGGTGGCGGCGGCGACGTGCTACCATGGCAGACGGGGGAACACGACAGATGGCAGATGTGGCGGGCGCCAAGGCGTATGTCTGCGATGTCACAATATGGAAACTGCTGCAATAAGAGCGGGAAGTGCGGATCGCTTCCCAAGACTGCGGCGAGGGATGGTAAGTCGAAGCATCCGTTTCCTCAACCATGTCAAGTAGATGGGGATTCTTGTTTAGGCTAACGGGCAACCACTCTTCTAGCCAGCCAAAGTTTGGACGGTGCAGCTCCACTAACGTTGCCTAACCAGCCAAGAGCTTACCGTGAGGCAGTGGAGATGGGATCGTTGGTTTCTGAGGACGAAGGCTTTGGATCGGGAAGTGGGCATCGCGGTTGGGCCCAACTGTACGAAATACGCAGGACGGGTCCTAGGAGTGCACGAGCGTACAAGACTCAAGGGAAGACTGCATACATAAATAGTACAATTCTAGAACGCATCTCATATGATCAACTTGCCGCTCTGCACGATATGCTAGCACTTAATTAATTTAAATCTTAACCGGGGCTAGCCGCCGCGGGAGCGGGTATCAACTAACCATAATTAGGACTCGATATGCTTAATTTCATGCTAATTATCAACTACCTCAGGTACAGCCTCCCCTTCTATGACTAACTTATCCAGGGCCAACTGCAAAAATATGCGAGCGGTTGGTTTGTAAATGAGTCTAGACTTGAACAAACAATATTTCCTGTTCCTGCATTGCTACCTATCGGATCAGGCAGACAATATATCGGCGAGGCCTTGCTAGGCTTGGCCTGCGATGCGACGAGCCAACATCCCGCGATTACGAAGCCAACCTTCGACTTCATCAACCCACACATCATCAATCATCAATAAATCTGCCATCAGTGTAGTGTCCTCGGGCAATGGATGATCCTGATCCATACTGAGGGCCCACAGTAGGTCTCCTCGAAGACTCGCCAACCATGGATGCACAGCAGTAATGTAGTCCGCAACGGTTACGAACCCTCCCTCTCCGGCCGTGACCGTCAGGTTTTCCCCGGGCGGAGGAGGCATGCGATTGCAACAGTAGCAGGGTCCTTCAAAATCCTCCTCATCTTCGTAATAGTGAAAATCATACCATGTACCATACCAATCTTCTATTGCATCAACCGTGACAGTAATGGAGGAGACTTTTGGCTCCGATACGGAGAGCTGTGAGATGGGATGAAGGCTCTCTGCACCGTCTCCGTCTCCAACTTCATCTTTTTGAACATAGGGTTGCCGTGGGCCTAAAGGGTCGTCTAAACTATCCAAGACAAACACCGCACCTGAGATGGGGGATGATTGTATCATCCAGTACAGGCGCCGTGCTTCGGGATTCACATTCACTCTGATTCCCTGAGCCCCAAGCTCCTCCAACGTTGGGTAGGAAGACATGGATACGGTTGGTTATTATTGAAGGATTCCCGAAGGATTGTAAAATAGACCGCTCCAGAGCGAAATAATGGAGTCTGCTGGTGTTGGCTGGTTGGGTGGTGTTGGTTGGTCGAGTGTTGTTGGTTGGTCGAGTATTGGTTGGTAAAATATTGGATTGCAGAAAGGCCTTTTGGAGCTAGGGAAAAGGTCGTATTTAAGCACTTCATTCATAGTGTCGTTCCTTTATCACACTAAGTATCTTGGTCACTCTTATAGAAAACATATTACATAAATTTTGAGGTGTTTATTATTTAAGATTATTCTTTTCAAAATCATTTATATTTATTTTCTTGGCTCCCACTTCTTTAACATGGATTACAAACTTCACACTCTCTAACTACCATTAGTTGAACTACCGTTTAATAAAATATCACGGCTGCATTCGTTTTTGGTCGTTTCGAGGCTCGGTTGGGACATGGTGGAATTGGAAATGGCCAGAATCTAGTCCGGAGGTAGGATTGCATTGGAACTTTTGCCTCGGAGTACGGACCCTCAATATATGAGCACAGACGGCCGATGTGTATTCATGACTAGCAACTATAAATATGACAGATCAACGCGATTATTCCATGTGGATTAGCACCCCTTCTTCAGAGCCTTCCTCTTGCAACCCTGCTCATCTACCTTGCCGCTCCATCCCTGTCTCCCGTCAAGGACGAATCACCTCACCACATCCTCACCTTACCTAACTACAGTTCACCTGCCTTGAACTGCCTTGACTTTGTTCAAAATGGTCAAGCCGATGTGCATGCTCCTTCTTGCTGCCCTGGTATCCGCCACGCCACTCCTTGATACTCGGGCCGCTTGTGGCGAGGGTGCGACCAAGGTCTGCTATGGCGTCTCCGGTGGCACATCTCAGCACCTTGACCTGGAAGATGTCCAATATGTCGCCGACTACCTCCGCTACATTGGCGAAGAGAATTCTGGCTTCGCAAAGTTCTGGAACATGCCCAAGGCTGTCGACTGCGCCGAGTGGTCCCTGCCTGTGCCTGGTGCCGGCACGGTTCTCGCGCTGGCCAAACACATCAATGCGCGAGTCAATTCCACCATTCTCTATGCTGATCTGGCGGCCGCCATTGACGGCGGACTGAACGCGCCGGCCGCGGCCAAGACGGCGTCGTTGTTTGGCTGTGGCGTCAACGGCGGCCAGCTTGGTGTAAAGGCGAATTTGTCCAACCCTCTGTATAAGACAGAGGCCTATAAGAAGAGCGGGGCGACCCCTGATGGAATTATTATCAAGCTTGTGAAAGCTCCAAAGGCTTGATTGTATTGCTGGATGAATGAGTCCTGATGACTTGGAGAGATGCCAACCTGGCACTAAATAAAATGGAAACTATTATATGATACCTAATCTCTTGATTTCTCAAGCACTTGCCTGTGCCTTGGGCTGCCAGTGCATGCTGGCCAAGGTAGATAGCTAGTGCTGTAGTTGCACCCACATTCGTGTAACTTTTCTCTGATGTAGGCATGCCAGCAGGATATCAGTTCAAGAGACGTATTGTAGCATCGCATAGGCAAAAGAAGCTGGAGTTGAAGCTTCTTTCTAGGCACAACCGAAGAGGAAGGCCAAGCTGGTTGAGCCTTGCCACAAATTCACCAAGATGCTCGATTCGAAACAAAGTCATCCCGACTTCTCGGACCCTGAGTGGCTCCTAGCATTCGGAATAGAAAATCAGTCACCAGCTGTGTACGCTGATTAAGGAGACGAGAAGTCACAACATCAATCGTCCAAGAGCCTTAAGGATTTCATGGGGGAGCTTGCTGGCACGGTAAGTACGTGAAGTGAAGGTGTAACAGGCTTGATTCTTCTCAGGATAACTATTGCTAGGCAGATGTGTCATTATACAGTTCCGTGTGTTTTGAACACACGTGATTGAAGGCGCTCTGTGCCTTATGATTCATGATCATCTGTTCGTCACCTATCACTTGCACACTCTCAGACAAATGGAGATTTCGACGTTTCGATAACGCGTGGCATGATTCCATCGAGAAGAGGAATTTAAACGACAAAAAAAGAATTGGGTCGTATGCCATCGATCAGTGTTTCTGAGTGTAGAATAAAACGGGACTAAAGAGGCGGAAGCCTGAGAAACACCGCGCTCGAGACAAGTGGGGAGATGGGTGAGCATTGCCCAGACTTCTTGTGCTCCCTTAAACCATCACGCGACATTTGGCCATTCCGTCGAGTTCGTGTAAGAAAGAAGCAGTATCTGCTTACGGACCTGCCGGCGGAAGATCGTACTAGAGCTGTTGCAACCAGTACCATTCACTGATAATATCTGAGAGCTATCTACATGACCGTGCAATCCTGCATCCCCAATCGTCCATCTCCAACTTATATAAGGTATTTGTAAACCATGGACCAAAAATTAACTTTACATAGAAGCTCTACTAAAAAATAACAAACGTCTTCCTAAAATATGCAACATCAGGGTCCGTATTGGGTGGTTTACCAAACTTCGCCAACTAAATACGGACACACACAAATTGCCGACCGGATAACCATCAGCCTATTGGGACCCAACACCGACCAATATGACATGACATTTGCGCTTCTCAGGGTTGACATTTCATTTATAGGTTGTATCTCTAAGGATATCAGTTGAATAACTTACCTGTGCTATGCCCCCTATTCCAGTTCTCAACTCTACCATTGGGTTGACTTATTAGCAGTGTATATATTGCTACTGGCAAACCCCCCTACAGGCTCTAGATATGATCCCCGATAAATGCCATCAGTAGCATGTTTGACTTCACTTCAGCCTAGCACTAGATGAAAATCAAACTCCGATGAAGTTACCGAGTCATGATGGTACCCCTTTCCTCTCCTACCCAGTTGTGTAACTGTCGATGGCTTCCCAACACAAGCGTAAGGTAAGTTGTCGTACACGTGGGTATTACGGGCAGCAGAAGAGTCCTGCTTCCATCCAAACCGCATCACAACGCCTCCCTCTTTGATATCCCGTCCTTTATAGCGCGTCACAGACCGCATCACCGCCGTTGGGGTTGACGTAGGGCGTGCCACGATGGTTGCACACGTAGGCGCTCGAGCACCACTTGCCGTCGGCCAGCTGATACACCTTGTCCCAATGGTACGAGTAGCACTTGAGGGGCTTGTCCATCTCGTATTTGTGCCAGGCGTCCCCAGCCTCGCCGGGGTCTCTAACTTCGCGATTGATGTACACGGTGAAGACGTCGCCATTTGGCATGGTTGCCGAGACGCCCCCAGCCTGGCCCCACGGATACGTCCCTGTCCATGGCACGTTGACCATCATCTTGGGGCGATATGTGTCGAGCCCATGACCGGTCCAAACATCACCTGAATAGTATATCATCTCGCGCGAGGTCGAGCCGCCGTTTGGTAAGAGACCAATGCCGCAGTCCACAAGTACTAGGTTCTCCTTGGGGGTTCTTTGCGCAAGAGCGAAGGGCAGAGAACAGAGGAGCCCTGCCAGCAGGATCATAGGATGGAGTCGGGTCATAGGCATGTCGATGGTTGATTAACGTTGCACAACTGATCAAAGGGGAATGTGTGGTGGAGGAAAACTGTTCCCAGATATACTACTCACTGCTGGCGCAATTATGCTGCGAAGACCCTTTCCGACCATGAGAAAGAACCCATTCTCTTTATACATTACTCTTGCTGTTAGTTGACAGAGGAAAAGGCAGCCGGGTAGAGTCTGGACTGGCCGAATGCGCCTGATAGGCGATGCGAGCAAACCTACTCGTGATTGCAACTCACCGACGAATCTCAATGTGATCGTGGAACACACTCGACTGTCTGCCACGGCTCCTCCCGCAGCCTATGCGAGCTGCTCGAATGGTATATGGCTTAACCGGCGGGGTGGCTGAGCTTCTGTCATTCGCATGCACGACGGTCGAACAAGTAAGCTTAATCCGCCTCTCCTGTCGTTTCCTTGCTGCAAAGAGGCATCAGCGGGAAGCTGGTCCGTCCCAACCTAATGAGCGGGCGGCGTTTCGGCCCAAATGGGCTGAGGCTGCATAGTATTTCCTGTCCTTTGCATATTGACAAGTCGGCCGTCGGCGCCGCCGAAGCCTATGCGACAACAAGCATGATGATGGAACTATACGGCTTTGTGGCTTTACGAATCTCACACCGCCATCCTTATGAGACCGACAAGAGTTGCTTTCGACTAATGTTGCTTGGTATGCCGTATTCAGGTGTAACTGAGGTAACATTCCTCCGCCACAAAGGGGGTGTTACTTGATCCAACCGCAGCTCGCCTGTAGATATATAAGATGTCGGTGCATATCGTAACAAGCCTTTATTTCATCAGCCACCGCTCCAAAACACCGCAGCCTTCTTCACCTCAATCTGAATATCCTACAGAACATCCCCCAGACTTGGTCACAACATGCTGTTTTCCAAGGCTCCTCAACTGGCCTTGTTTGCCACATTCCTCGGTAGCTACGCCGCCAACATACTTACGCCTTTCCCAATCTCTGCCACAAACGGCGCTCTAAAGTTTCAGCCAGTCCTTGACTTTGACAAGGATGCTTGTTATCAGTCCACTGCCGTCGGCACCGACGGCCAAGTGAACTCAGGCATCGACTCCCGAGGCCTCGACTCACTGCCCAGGGCTGTAAGACGCAGGGCCATACCCGGAGAAGGCGGCGTTGAACCCCCGTCTCATCCAAAGATGGTGTATCACCAGGGTAGCGTGAAGAATCACTCCTTCCGCAAAGCCGCGCCGGAAGACGATGCTATCGAGAATGAAACCGGACAGTGGTTCAAGGCACCCCTCGTTTCTCTGGAGCAAATGCCCTGTGATATCAACCACAAGCTGCTGAACAACGACTGGGGAATTGGCAACGCAGATCTTAAGAAGGACAGGTTTCCCGGGGCTTTGAACAGTGCCATGCCCGATGATGCGAGGAACAACAACGAAGGCTTTAATCCCTGGCAGTGAATGCGGTTTACCTTGAGCCTCGGAGCGCACAGTGGAGGATGCCAATCCGGTGTTATCTGAGAGGAGCGGCTCAGCTTTGCCAAGAGTCTTTGTTCGTTACATTATTCTTATGCGTGGTGCTTTGAATTGTAAAACGGCTCTTCTAATGCGCAAGATGGCATTATTTGGCCACAATGTATTCATTTATACTAAATTCGATTCGCTCTGACAACGCTCATCACCGCCTTTACATATATCGGGTTGAATACTTGAATTTACAGCTAAATAAGAGGCGACGCCTCCCAATACCACCGAAGCCAACGATTCCTCCCAGCTCGACATTGCAACATAGTCGCTATAGCCATGCCTTCCGTAACCCATGGTCAGTTGCAGATCTACCAAGTACACGGGACCTCCCTAGTCGGATTGAAAATAACGGTAGTCTTGACGAATCCACAGCTTCCCAGAACGGTGGTACCAATGCTGTAGCATGTCTTGTGGCCATTATCATTCCAGATACGGTGGCCGCGATGGTTATCTCTGTCAACGCAGATGCTCTGATCGCGACCACACGACTTGAAGCTGAAGCAACCGTCCGAGTTGGAGCTAACCCTCCCGCACTTGTTACAATCGTTCCATCGCCCAGACCAAGTCTCCGTAAAGAGAGGGATCGGAGGGGCGCCACCAAAGCCAGGCTGACTGATGACAGTAAACTGGGACAGCAAGTCCCAGTTTGCATTGTAATCGGGACAAGTTCCCTGGCTGCAACCGGTCCCTCCCCGCGCATTCAGGGTGGCTTCTTGCTCAATGTCGGTTGAGTTGGTGAGAATGACGATTGCCCCCTCGGGAATCCCGGGGCGGTAAGGGACTGGGACTTTCTCCGAAGCCTGAATCTCCTCTGTTGTCCTGACTGGGACAGTTTGTAGAGGCTTCTCGGTCCAAATGGCGGTCGTTGACAGGTCGCTGACAGCCACCGGGGTGGCTCCCGCGACGACTGCCATAGCCGCAAGGAGGATTTGCTTCAAGGAAGCCATGTTGGGGAACGTCAGAGTATATAACACAAAGGATAAGTGGAAGATGATAGAGTCAGTTTCTAGTGGCTAAGATAGACCTTTCAAGTGCGTGCTCTCCACATCCTGAATTGTGCGAGCAGTCGAGGTTTTTATAGATTTGTCTATCCAAATTTGTTTCCCGTCCCCCGCAAGCCTACCTGTTCCTCCGTGCTTTGAGGGCCAACTTTTGATATCCGAGAACGCCGAAGGAAGTCTGCCTCACATTTCTGCTTACGAGTTGGCGGTACACCATCTTCCTGTTGCAAAGTTGACCTGCACCACGGCCAGTGACTACGATAGGAACTACTCAGTACCTCGTCAACATGGGATAGGCTTATTCTGTAGGCCAACTCCTTAATCGAGAAGTGACATGCTTGATCTGGCAGAAGAGCTAAAAATATCCATCGAGCCCTTCCATAGCCAGCAGGTTACCGCAACTATCGGCTGTGACCTGATATACGATATATCCTGCGCTGTCTCCACGCGGCTTTAGAGTGCTGCCATGCCCTACCATTCGAGTTAGAACCCGTTTGACATCAGAACTACTCTAGTGCTTACTCTGCGCCTCGAATAATAGCTATTTTTGCTTACTCTGTGTACCTAGGCTCAACGTGCGGTTGATATCGATCTCTGCATACTGCCTATTGACTGTTTATTGGTGCACGAACGAACATAGGCCAGGGTCGACCCATAACAAGATACATTTTCTTACGTACGCATCACCTTTTCAATATAACATGCCACCCATGTGCTTATTGAGGCTGAGTACCTCATCTCAATGCAATCAACAGCCTCGACAATATGCCTGAATATTCCCATTGCTGCTTGTGCTAGGCAGCAACCCCTATAGACTAGCGAGACAGCCATGTCGTTACTATTTATCGGCTGTTACTGTATATCTATTATCCAGGGCTATATGATATCTACAAGAGTTCCGCTTTAAATCCGTGAGTACCGTGAGCCCTATGAGTGTTGCTAGCGAATGCTAACGTTGGCGAAGTAACCCGAGACCAGGGATGTGTGGCACTAGCTCAAGTATGGGGAAATAGTAAATCAAGGGCTTATATTTATATACGTGCGAGGGAATAAGAGCCGTTACTGTTCCACGAGGGACGGAAAACGCGGCATGCGGGAATGGATCCCCAACAAGTCTAGGAAAGGAAATGAAGGGAGCGCCGACGTACAGTCGGTCCACATTTCTAAATGGGCTATCAAATCTCAGTCCAGGGATTTCATATGTTCAAAACGGCTGAAGCATCGATGACAGAATAAATACAAGCACTACGGATGACTTGAGGATAATGAGACCGAGGTTCGCTTCATCGTCTTCCGTAATAGGCCATTACACGGGCATGAAGAGCATTCTGTCGTGTGAAGCCCGCTTCAGCACGGCGCCGTGCCAATCAACTACAACCTCAGTCTCCCTCAACGGCGCTGGCGGCTCAATAGCTATTCGTAGGCGACAGTACACAGCCAGCGGTTGCCGTGTGGATCAGGGAATTGCTTCAACGTTTAAGGCAGCGCTACCAGCGCCGATGGGCACAAGACTGTCGGGCACGCTCAAGCCGAAATATGAGGAATTGGATAGCAGGGGTCTTCGTGGCGATGCATAGAGGTGGACCGCCCAGGACATACATAACTCTGTAGGATTGGCCTGACGCTCGGGGTCGGGTCGGAAGTGGACTTTGAGTCGGCAATGCAAGCGAAGGCTAGATATATATATGCTTGATTCAGTAACCTTTGCGGCTTGGCTCCTCAGCCATTCAGAGGCAGCGGCAACAGCATCTCATTTTAATAGAATTGTTTTTCCTCATTCTTTGTCATCGTTTAGATACTGATTTCGCAGCTTGGGAATAAGTATATCCTCGTTATTACATGATTTCCCCTCCAGTTCTCCTTATAACCCTCTTGTGAGAAATAACTTGTGTTCGAGTACGTAATTTGATAAGTTATACGTCTCGTTTCTACAGTACATTTCTGAATCTTCCCATGCCAATTCTATTACGGAGGAAGATGAGAGCCACTTCCTCTACAAGGGACGGAGCTGGACTTGTACATGTTCCTCAGCCCAACTTCCATAACTATGCACTCCGCTTCCCCAAGATGAACTCCTCGAAATTACGCCCTATCCTCGCCGCCCCCTCTCCAGCCTCCCACCCCTTTATCTCACATACCCGATGGTACATGTCCTGCAGGGCAGCATCCATCTCCTCGCCCGCCTTGTGGTAGTCACTTTCCACTAGCAGACGGTCGTCCGGGACGAGGCGCACCACGTCCGCAAGTCGGCCAGCCTGGTCGTGGCGGCTGGTGCCGAGGTTGACGGCTGTGGAGAATGAGAAGAAGACTTTGGCAGGAATGGCTGGGTGAAGCCATTGTTTGAGGACTTCCGGGCCGCCGCTGAAGGAGTGGAGGCATATTCTCGGTGGAAACGGTTTGCCATTTGAGGGAGACGCTTGACTTGGTTTTTGGTTCTCCGGCTCTGAGTCTGAATCGGATATATCGTCTTCTGCACCCTTGGCAACCTGTCTCTTCTCCCGACGACTCGGTACGCGCCGTTCGTAGCCTTTCCACGTCGACGAGAGGGTCTCGTGGAGGAGACCGTGAGCCTGCACGCCGTGGACGCTTACGGCACGTTGTTCCGCTCCGGCGAGGGCGAGCTGGGCCTTCAGAATTGCTTGTTGATGAGGCATTCGGACACGGTACGGAGATAGGAGTCTACCTTCGCGGCCACCAGGAGTGAGTTCCTCGTCTCGGGGGCTTGCAGAAGAGGAACTGTCCATCTCCCATTGACGTGGAAGACGGAAAGCTTTGTCTATGCCAATTTCACCAACGAGGGCGAGGGGGTGCGCCCCGAGGCGGGCCTTTGTTTCGGAAATGAAGACGGAGAGGGGGGTAGGAGTTGGTAGGGAGGCGATGAAAGATGGGTCTTGTGGCGGGGGTGACAGGACGGCTGCGTAGTGCGCTTCTTTGGCTGCCTGGGCGTCACGAACGGTGAGGCCGTATGTTGGTGAAGGGGACGTGTCGTCGTAGAGCTGGTGTGAAAACCAGGGGTGCCAGCCGAACGAGGGAATGAGGCGGGCACCGGTCCAGGGGAGGGATGTCGGCGAGGAGTCTAGGAGGGATGAGAGGTCGGAGGCTTCTACGCCATGCTGTGACGCTACATCGTGGACGAGATGCTGGTCTTGAGAGCGGGTGGCCATGATGGCAAGGATGGAGGCGCGGGAGGACGGGAGGACGCAGATGGAGGCGGAGAGGGTATCTGTTGGGTGGCAGTGAGCGTCGAAGAGGGGAATGTGAGGGGGTATTGGAGGGAGGTCGTTTGGAGGGGTGGTGTTGCTGTGTTGGCACATGGTGCTGATATCGACGCCGATAGAGAAGCGGGCGATGGCGGCGATGTACTTGCGATGGATACAAAAGTTGAGTATGGATCATGGAGACTTCGCACCTATTGCCCATGTGCAGTGTGTAAGTGAGTAGTAGGTGGCGTGATGAGTGAGTGGTCCATGATGGTGGGTGGGGTTTGATGAGCCTCAGCGCGATCATAACTCCACAGGCCACAGCCAATTAAGTCTATCAATAAGTTGGCGCTTACCACAAGAGATTCAACACAAAAGGGCAACGATGATGGCACCTCATTTGCAGGCTCAGGCTCGAAGAGATTGTGTGGGATGCTGTCAGGCGAGAGGAAGGACATGATTCCTAGGAGGCCCTAGGGTTTGAAAGGATGGTCTCATGCTGCATTAATGGAGCGGTTGAACCCGTGGACCTCTGTCGGATGCCAATCATATAAATTCAAAAATCGACAGCGCACGTCGGTGTATAAGCCCAGTCATTGCAGAGATTGCCAAAGCATGACCATGTAGCTTCTGGGAGATTTGCTGCGCAGAAGTAGCCCCTCGTCAATGAGTTCTGTAGATATGTCTGAAGAGACAAGATGGAGGAGAAATATACAACCAGTATCATTATCCCAAGTCGTTTTCCCCATTGCACGTTCAGCCAGTTCAAACCAAAGCACGGTTTCGGATCGTGATTAATGCCTGTCTTCGACTCGCAGGGAGGCTAAAATTTGCGCAGAAGTTCCGGATCCCCGACATCGTCGTACACAATAAGCCAGCGGCATCATGATCCAGGGGTGGGGAGCTCAAATCAGCATTGTCCGAAAATATTTCTGCTGCTAGACTTGCGCGTCTGCTAAAGCCAGTCAAGCACGACATCTCGGTCATTCGTGGTCATGACGCCGCGCATCGGGCGGCTTGAGCGCACTGCAATGTCTGTACAGCTTTGCTTCATTACAAGAGACTTCTCACTCTGCACTCAGAGTAGTACGTTGGGTTGAAGTATGTTCTCCACACACCTCATTGCAATTGTACTTTACCGACACCACCGAATTAAAGGATAACAAGTGAATTGAATGAAGGCTCGGCATAACTATCGTCCTCAAGAGACTCATGCATCCGATAGATAATATCATACAGGTCAAAAACGACGAGGTTCAAATTGGCGGAAGGATTGGACATGGCAACTTGGCTCATTCGTTGGATAGCGACAACTGGCCGACTGCCTTTGGGAAAAGGGCGGTGTGTTTGATTCAATCTGCCTGTCAATGCTCTCCTCTGATCGAAGAGACAGTCTAGCAAACATCGACAGCATTTCTGAGCAGGAAGGAGACTCACCAATGCCTGGAATAGTCTCCTGAAACTTATGCTTCAAAGTCCGCCATTCGGTATCGAGCGATTCCTCTACCAGAGTCAGCAATGTCAAGGACTATTCCAAGATCGAAGCGGTGGGCAGTATGGGCCTACCGCCGACAGTGCGACACTGACATATTACGCATAAACTTTATCGCGCAAGACACAAGTTCAAGACGGATGGAAAACACTCCATTCAGACTCCCTTGAGCTCCGAAGTAAAGGTATGTGCCTCAGCAAAGTAGTTGCTTAGAATGCCAATCTTGTGGAAAATCACTCGGAGCATTCGGAGAGTGCGAGGGAGGGCGACAGGCTCTTGCGGTAAAAGCTGCAACAATTCAGGTCTGAACAAAGCACTTGCAATCGAAATAAAAGCTTTCAGATAAACTTGATGATGACCCTAGTATATCTCTAAAGGGTGTTGTATCATTCTCGCGCCGGCCTCGGAAAGCCACCAGTGACACGGGTGAAGGTCTTGAGCTTAGCAGAGCCAAGCCGAATGAATCCAATTCCCCTCGGGCGGCCTCATTGTCGAATTCGAGTAAAATTTGGTCCTGGATGTCGTCACACGAGTTGAAGTCCAGGAGGTCTGAGAGATGGCCACGCTCCAATGTCACACGGCAAGTGGTGACAGTGGATTTCAATGACTTGAGAGCAACCGTTCCATGTCCCTATTGGGAGGGGTCAGACTTTTTCATCCATCACAGGGCTCATTCCACTCCTATACCATATCGACCAACACACATTTGAGCGGACGTCTTTGGCAGGGAGGATGTTAGATCGGGCGCTTCAGATCGTTGGATCTTGGTGATCCTAGCCGCTTGATATTAGAGTTGACAGACGGGGAAAGCGATGATCAGCTAGATAAATAGTGCGGTAGGCATTAATAGATCCATGAGATCCTAGCTGGCGTCCGCAGACCACATTCAGAAGTTGTCGGGAGAGCCCACGACTGACAATCGCTCCCAAGGCAGCCCTACTCTGAGACATGGTGAGTATCGTACGGCTTGAGAAGAAACGCCAGCCGTAGCTGTGCTCGGGGAGAACAACGACTAACCCCTAGGCGCCAAAGCATGAGAGCTAGCAGGCCTATGCTACCTGACTGCCTGCTGGATATTGCAGCCCGTGAATTCCTCGTCAACCACTCCGTACATGTTCGAGGTGGCACTGTAATATGCGTACTGCATGTGACGTCTGGACTCTGTTCCATATTGAAAGAAACGTGGCCGCCGATTGAGCTCCATGCATGACCAGCCTCTCCACCACGTCCTGTTAATTTCGCCACCTACCTTACCATATATGTAACCCGGGTAGGTACCTTGTGCATACATATTTCTCTTAACTGGTACCTAGAGCAGCTACTTAAACCTCGAAAATAATACTGGGAGCATACATATTATGATGTACTTAATACTACCCTCCTCAAGGGCTTCAAGACCTAACCCGACGTCATATTTTCCTTGTTGAGGAATATTCCAATATACTTCATATATGTTGAAGTAAAACTTGAGCCCAGGCTGAAATTACCAATAGTCCTTGTACCTGAAAATTACTGGACTTCATCTATACCACATCTACTCAAGCCCTCTGCGCCTGTTTTCCAAGGAGATCATGGCCAGTGGGACACCAATAAGCGACACCTCAAGGCCCTCAAGTAGATGGTACGTTCCTCTCTTTGTTCATTATACAACGGGCACCAGCTCACCGAGCGGGGCTAATCGCCACAACTGCCACTGCTCAGCTGCCGCTACTAATTCCCAGCAGAGCCTCACATCTCAGGCCTCTTGCATCTCCGCCTTCTTCCTCGCTGCTGCTATAGAGGGATCTCATAGGCATTTCTCCGATCGAGAGAATCATATCGACGTTCCTGGACGGCTTTCATGCCTCGAAATACATCGCATCATGGCTACCCACGGGCAAGGTTTACGGCTTCTACGAGACTTCCCCATCGAAGCCATCTCCAAAGGACTGCAGTCAAGCAACTTCACAACGATCGATCCGAATATGGCTTATCTCGCCGAAATCAAGGAAACGTCCGAGTGAAACGCTGTGTTGCAGCTCAATCCCAATGCCTTATGCGTTGCTCTGGAATTGGACCAGGAACGGTAACGTGCGGGCCCGGGCGGGGTGTTGGATTCTTCAATTGTCAATTTTTTCTTAGTCTCCGTCACCAGTCACTGACTTTCAAACCATAGCATTGTTCATGGAGTCCCCATATTGGTCAAGAAAAACATAATCACCAGCGATAAGCTAGGCCTGCCGGTTCTTTTGCACTGCTCGGCGCGAGCCAGCTACAGAATCCTCAGTTATTCGCAGACTGAGGGCTGCCGGAGTGCTGATACTCGACAAAACAAACAGAGAGTGGGCCACTCCAGGAGTTTGGATGAGAGCTCTGGATGGTGCTCACGAGGTGGCCAGACCAGAGGCATCGTTAGACCCAGGAGCTTGCCAGGAGGTAGCAGATCAAGGTCCTCGTAGCCTCCTCGCTGGACTTCCAGCTGCTACCCTTGACACGGACGGATGAACTGGATCTTCGAGCCATTTCTCCAATATATTCAATGCTAATATAGGTACGAACAGACTTTCAGCAGCATTATAGAGTCGGTTGAAATTTGCAACATCGTAGGATTCAAGCCAACGCGGAGTTAGTCACAAACGACAATACTATCCCCTATCTTGCCACGTAGATGAAGAATCAAATTTCACAGCAGCCGACGATTTCAAGAAACTGAACTAGCACACCATGGGCATTTTCAATCTTCGCAATTCAAGCGTCATTGTACCTTACTTGGATGCAAACCAACCCAACGACCTCCATACCGCCTAGGACATCATTGAGTTCATCAAGGCCGTCCCCAAGAAAGACTACCCTGATCGAGAATTGAAAAATCCCTCTGGACCCAGGCTAAAGGTATTGATGTCGATAGTGACATGTACAAAGAAATGCTGACCAGGAGCGCGTCTTTGGTGGTGACGGCAGTGTTCTTGGATCGACGGAACAGCACACCTCAATGTCTCGTCATTCCAGGGAATTGGACTTTGCTGCAAGATGGGATTTCCTGTCATTAGTCTGCTTTTTGGGGTTGTTTCGACAGAACTCCTCAGCAAACCGACATCGGAAAGCCAAAGTTGGTCAAAATTGGCCTGGGCCACGTAGTCTTGCAGTCTTTCTCATTTACTACACTTGCTAGGCTCTGACGTTTTGTAGGTTCTCTTTCACGTTGACAACCACATCCTTCTTAAAACTTGGCGTATCAGAGCCTTGATCGCTGTATGTAGGCAGGGAAACTATGCCTTCTACTTATACAATACAGCAGACTAACCCTAGCTTCTTAATGTATCCATACATCTTATATCCCCGCTTCAACACTCCTCCGATTGGGGTTACTGCAGGGTGCATACGCCTCCAAGCAACTTGTAGTGCTGCACATCAACAGCCAGACCCGTGCAAGCTCCCCACCTCGGAGCTCAAGTATGTACAAGAGAAAAGTGGGAAGATTTGGCCTAGATGATACCACACTGTTAAGAACCAACGGCAAGTTTCTCTCCACGCCTACTATAGCCACCTTCCTTTGACGCCTCAACGACATATCCAAGTTATTCCAAACAGTCGCTATTAGAGACAAAGCCATGGTAGCAAGTAATTAACATTCCGACTTGCAACGGCTGTGGATCTACCGTAATGAGTAGCTTGGGATAAAACGGCGTAACTCTTCAGGGAGAGCGAGGGTACCATGAGAGACGGAGCGCTAGGTTACTCATCGTCAACAAATAAGATGTAGCATATTTAACCAACTTCAGTCATTTTAAACAAACAGCTACGTTTAATAGGTGTAAGGAGGCTTCATGGACTTTGGACGCATCCTTCGACTACGATATAGACCGTGCACGTGACACCAGGCCGCCATACCTTCATTATCCCATCAATGACATGCACCGCACTCCAGAGATGCAATTGCTCCAAGATTGACGAGTCCAACACAATTTACCACATAGTACAGAAACAAACATGGATGTTGTATGATAACATCGCTGTCAGCGAGAGAAGATCACTAGGCGACGCTGGGTGGTGACAGCGAGTGGCCTTACGAGTCAAGATGTGAGGCCGACCTGACATGTGATTGCCTCTTCCTGGGCCGTTCCGCATCCAACTTCAACCCGCTCCTTCATGCATCTCCTGCATCTGCCCGCCTGCATCGACGCATTCCCTCACACCATCTCGACCCTTTGCTCAGCACCCGGCCGCCCAGTTTACCCAGCAAGGGGATCTGATCGGTGTGCTGTGCTTCCCCTCTCGCATCCGGATCAACCCGGCAATTTGTCTCGTGCTTAGGATCAAGTCCCGTCCGTCAAGCAAGGCAGACCATAATACAGAAGCGTATCCTCCGTCGCATCAGATACACACTTCTCTCTGCACGCACAGAGCCCGCCATGCTATAGCTCCCCCAGCCATGGCCCTCCTCAACCCCGTGTACGCCTTCATCGTCCCCTTCCTCTTCGTCGTCACGATCCCTCTCTCCGTCTTCGCCGGCATCACCACCACCCTCGCCTGCTCCGTCCTCTTCTTCCGCGTCATAGTCGTCTACCTCGACGTCGCCTGGTCCCTCGTGCCCCAGGCCCTCATCGGGCTCAAGTCTCGTCGTCCTGCACCGCTCAATCAATCCTCGCTGCTCGTCGGAAGCAATGGCAACGGCGACGGCGCCAACTTCCTATATCACACACACGCCAGCATCGCCAGCGGCCCTCCCACTCCACTTCTAAGGAAGCGTCGTCGCCGTCCCAGCTCCGTCAGCATCGTATCCGCTGGCTCGGCCACCCCCATCAGCGACGCTGGCCTGGGGCTCATCCCCAGCGTCGGGCCCGAGCGGGACTTCGAAGGCGTCGGCGGCTGGCGCACTGGCGACGACGACATCTGGACGGGCATCAACTCCCGCCTGGAGCTGCCAGACAGGCAATACGTGCGCAACCACCACCGCTCACCATCCGGCGGACCCACGACTCCCGGCGAGGGCGGCTTCTTGATGATGAAGAGCCGCAATAGAAGCTCCGACAAGGTGGCCAAGCCGTGCGCTTCACCGAATAGTTCTCGCGCGAGGACGCCTTCCGGGCCGCGCATCTCATTTGGAGGCGTGGGTTATTCGGATAGCTACTTTCCCATGACGCTTTCGCCCAAGACAGCCAAGAAGGCGAGCTTACATACTGGTTCGTGATGCTGATATGTCGCATGGGGACACGAGATATGACTTACGAGCGGCTCTATGACCTGTTTTGTTTCTATTCTGTCATTGATATCTTATTCTGGAGGAGGCTGGCTATTCGATTCGAGAAAAGTCCCGGATGGAAAACTAAACTCGAGTGTACTTATTCTTCCCCTGTATATTGTGTATTGGCGATCGGCGACTAGTGGGCGGGTTGACTCTACTTTTAAGTGATGGCCCTAGTACGCGGAATATAATCTCAACACTGTATGTTCCATGACCAAGACAACACAGACATTGCACAAATCTTTTCAGCTCCAGGCTGTTTTCCGACCTGCTTGTTTCCACTGCGAATGATTCTTCAGCCGAATGTATGTTCATGCCAAACACCAAAGTCCAAAAACACCCATCTTCTTCGTCCCACTCCTCATATACAGACAGCTACACCTTGCCAGGCATGCCGCCCATCCAAACACTCATCATGGTATATCCCAGCCCACAACCCAGAGAAAACACGCCGCACCTAAACGCCCGCTACCAAACATGCGACACAAAACCATCCAACCACCACATCCCCCTAATCACAGCGTCTGCCAAAAGTAATTCGCGTAGAAATACCGCGAAAACTTCTTGTCCATGTTCACAACATGCACATCCCCCTTACCATCATTCCGCACCACCGCCCTCGCCCACTCCCCATCCTTCCCGTCCCTCTCGATATCAATCCCCAAGCTACGATACACCTTAAGCCGCAGCAGCACCTCATCATCCACCACGTCCCCCCTCCGCCGCTCGCCCCCCTCTCCCTCGGCGCCGCCGTCGCCCTCCACGCCCTGGATCTCCAGCTCCTGCAGTCTCGCCGCTAGGTCCGCCGCCCGCTGTGCAAGTCTCTCCGCCTCCATCTCCGCGTCGCTCGCCGCTTTCGCCGTGCGAAACTTGCGCGTGTCAAGGCTGGCGATGTGCGAGGCGTGGTCTGCGGACGAGTGTGACGCGACGAGCTCGTCGTGCTGTGATTTGAGCGTGTTGAGCTGTCGCGCAAGCTTCTTGAGCGAGGCCTCGGCGTCGCGGACGCGCAGGTCGCGCGCTTGGTTAAGCGTCGAGATGGATTCGGCTATGCGGGACACTGCCAGCTTATCAGGGTTTGTGTTGAAGTTGTTGATTGTGTGGCGGATGAGCTATGTAATGTTAGCGGTCTTTCTCTCCTTTTTCCGTTTCTTCTTTCGCAATTTCTTCGTCTCCGTGATTTTCTCTGGACTTTTTGAGCGATGCGACGGGTCAATTTGGGTGCGTACCGTAGCTGGGTCTTCGGCGAGCAACATTGTGGCGGATGTTCAGTCGCGCGAATAAGTCTGTGTTTGCGTACTTGCTCCTGGCTTCGTTGCAGAGTTTTCTCTAATTGCGCTGTATCTGACTCGGCAGCTTTTCCTCAATGTGTTGTAGAGAAATCGTCAAAGATAATGCGGCGATGATAGCGGCCAACAAGATACTTCCGTTTTAGGCCCCAGTAAACAACCCCCCACGTCGTCCCAGCGACTCCCACCACCAAACACCCAGCGTGGCGCAGCAAGGGCTTCCGCCACATCGCCACAGCCACAGCCACATGATGGCGACCCAACTCCCCTCAAGCCACACCCTCAGTGCCTTGGTCCAACACCTCCACCGTTCGTCATCCACATCAGCTTCGAAGGGGCCTGCCTACATGACCTAACATACCTCCGCCTGCTCAGCATCTCCCAACTTCAGCGCGACTGCTGCTCACCCTCTGAAATTAATCGCCATTTTTTGCTTTCTTCTCTCTGTATCACCCTTACGAATCCCCCAGACATACACACGCATAATGACAGAACTTCCATGTGAGTCTATCTACAATCTGCACCAAGACGATAGCTAACCTTCTCCCACAGATGCCCTCGACGCCGAGACGTACGCATACTCCTGCTCTTTGCCCAGAACCCCTCCACAGCCTACGAGCAATATAGCGACTGACACCCGCCAGGTCCCTAAGCGCCTCAGAACTCAACGTCCTCCGCGCCCAATACGAAAAGGAAGGCGAACTCGTTGGCGTCCAAACAAAGTTCAACTACGCCTGGGTATGTCCTCCCCTGCCGCTAAGCACTCACACACTTGACCCCCAATCTAACTTGCTCAGGGCCTCGTCAAATCAAACAACCGCTCCAACCAACAACTAGGTGTCCGCTTCCTCTCCGACATCTTCCGCTCCTCTCCCGAGCGTCGCCGCGAGTGCCTCTACTACCTCGCCCTAGGGAACTACAAGCTAGCAAACTACGCCGATGCCCGCCGCTACAACGACCTCCTCCTCGACAAGGAGCCTGCAAACCTCCAAGCCGCCGATCTGCGACAGCTCATCGACGACAAAGTTGCCAAGGAGGGCATGATGGGAGTCGCTATCCTCAGTGGCGTGGGTATAGCCGCGGGTGTAGTCGGTGCCTTTTTGCTCAAGAATGCTAGAAAGAGGTGAGGTGCGACGGGACTTGCTTTAGCTCTGCCACCATGCGGTTATATAGACAGACACGTACACAAACGAAGACGGCGCCACACACAAGCGAGTATACACATCCCCTCTCCTACGACGAGTTGGTGAGAGGATAGCGGTCATTAATGGGAATGAGATCATGGACATTGTTGGCGTCCAACGGGGATATAGAAGTACAACCATGTACATGATGTGAGGGGGTTGCCGGCAGACTACGACCGAGTGCAACCGGCACAGACAGCAGGTAAACGGCTGTAGTAGCCAGATTATGTATTGTATTATTATACGCATTTGAATGAGATAGCTTTAGTTTTCAGGCACTGATGTGATCACGCGCTCCAATAAGAAATCAAAATCACGTAACACGGATAAACGCAGCGAGGTAGGAAGACAATGAAATCAAGCTAGCTAGGAAAAAACAATAGTGAGCCTAGACGTTTCCGAGAGTTAGGACACCTCAATCAGTCCCAACCACGCGGCTAAAATACAACAGTTGCTGTTCGACACCAGGTTGCCAACCATCCACTGGCTCCAGTCTAACTTCAACCCGTAGCGAGCATTCCACCCCCGACGAATATGAGAGGAACCGTACAATAGACTGCCGAGTAAACGAAACAAACTTCAAGACGTTGTTGGCCAGACTAGCTGGATGTAGATTATAAAAGAAACCATAAGTGCACATGTGTGTAGGTGCGTGTATAACACCTTCGGGTTGTCAAACACCCTAATGTAGCAATCCCTTCGCAGCCGACAATTGTCTCCCCAGAAGGCGCCCAGTCACTGCTCTCCGAGGCATGCCTGTTCGGTCCGGATACGATATTGAGATTACTCTCAAGTTCCAAGAACAACTAGAAGAGGAGAGTCTGCTGAATCAACTCCTCGTCCATCGACCAGGCCTTTTTTGTTTGTGGGGGGTTCGTAGTTCGCAAGCTCCCAACAGTTTGCATGACCATTCTTCATAAAAGACTTTTTTACTTGTCCGTGTCCATAAAGACAAAAGGCTCTTGTTATTGTGCCGGGGTGATTAGATGAGGTCTGATTAATAAGAAAAAAGAAGGCAAAAGTCGACAAAACACAAGAATCGAAGAGAAAGAAGGGCGTCGAGTTGGAGTTGTATATGCATCATGGTTACTCGGACATGGATCATGGAGAGGAAAAGCGGCGACAGAAAGATGAGTGCGAAACGACGAAATCTTAACGCAGCGAAAAGCCCTTTCGCTTGCCCTCTTTCTCCAGCGGCCGTCCGCTCTCCACACGCTGCTTCTTGTCTTCGAGTTCGAGACGTTGGCGCTCCAGTTGCTCCTTCATCTCTCTGTGCCGAGCATACAGCTCCTCTTCGGATTGCTTGAGTTTGCTCTCTTTCTCGGCAACCTTTTGCTGGAAGACCATCTTCATTTCGGCTTCCATCTTGGCGAGCTTCTGCTCGTGAAGAGCACGCTCCTCTTCTTGCTTGACGGCGGGGTTGACCTCCTTGAAGACACTGGGGTCTTGCGATACGCCCATAGCGATCAACTTGTCAGTACGGTAGTTCTCGTACAGCAGGTTGTTGGTGTGCTCCTTGAGTTCCTCCATGTGCGTGCGAATGAGCATCTGGCGGAGCTTGACAAAATCGCAGTGCTCTTCGTTGTCAACCTCAATGATACCCCAGGGGTACTCACGCCCACGGACCTGACGACCGTCTGCTGACTTGACCTCATCTGTGGCGCCGACAACAGCGAAGGGAACCTTGGACATGATCTCGTTATTCTCTGCAATGGTCTCCTCGTCATCGAGCTCATATCGAGGCCCTTCGAAGATCTGAATACCATGGTGCTTAATATCTGACAAAATCTAGGTGACGAGTTAGTGAATGCTTAAACACTGCAGATATTTAACATGAAAACTTACTCTGGTCTTGAAGCTTGTGATCTCCTCATCGGTAAGAGTGTCGGATTTAGCAATAACGGGAATAAGGTTGACCTTTGTGTGGAGGCGTCGCATAACCTCAATATCCAGAGGCTTGAGAGAGTGGCCGGTTGGCTGAATGAAGAAAACACAGGCGTGAATCCTGTTATCAACAATGTTCATGCGGTTGACCTTGTTCTCGGCATCCAAGTATGCATCATAGCGCTGCTCAATGTTGTCCACAATAGGCCGCCACGACTCGTCATTGTTGACAAAGTCGCCAAATCCAGGAGTGTCAACAACCGTCAGGCGAAGACGGACGCCAGCCTCCTCAATATCGGCGCTGATAGACTGAATAGTGACGGTCTTGGGAATAATGTCGAGGCTAGGTCCCTTGCGCTCCTTGGGAGGGTACAACGAAGTGTTGAAGAGCGTGTTGACAAGGGTCGACTTTCCGAGGCCAGACTCGCCTACCAGACGCGATTAGCCACGAACAAAAATCAGGACTATGTAACGTTCTAGATACTTACCAACGACCATCACGTTGAAGTTAAACCCCTTTCGCACACTCTTGCGGTGCCACTGGTTAGGCAAGTTGGCAAACCCGACATAGCCAGTGAGCTTTCTGCGAACAATGTTCTTGCTCTCCGAAGCCAGAACGGCGGGTGAGGGGACTATTAATTCAGAGTTAGAGGTCGAGCCTTGAAAAGATTCTGCCGGAAAGTCGAGCTTGCCATTGGCGGGCGAGGCAGCGGCCAACGCCGGCGGAGAATCAGCACCGTCCGAAGCTATTTTTGCAACATGTCAGCATGACCTCAAGAGCACAATCCCATTTCATAATTATGCGCAGATCACTAAGCAGAGGTAAAAGAGGCTCCTGACAGTCTACTTCTTCGACATAAACCTGGAATTGACCCTTTGTCATGTCCATCGGGTGGACAGCAGTGTCATCTGAGGATTGGCCTTCCGAGTCCGATTTGGTGCCATTTGTGACCGATCGAGTGTAGAGTTCATCGAAATTCAATGGGTCCCAAGCCCTGAGCTTTGGAGCCTCCTCCACGTCAAGCATACTTCGAATATGCCGAACGGTTCCAGAAGCTGAGGGAGGAGGCGATGATGGCTTGGAGTCAGCTCGTGTGACTGACAGACTGCTGGTCCTTTTGGAAGGTTGGGGATGAGATGCGACTTGTTCCAGAGCTTGTACAGCGGCTGATGTAGTGGTAGTTTTTTCCCTATCAATCTGGATGCTGCGGGTGCGAGATTTTACTTGATTGACCAGGTCGAAAGTCATGGTTGGTTAAAGCAAGTTGCAAAAAAAGCGTAGTTTCACAATGAGAGGAATGATTCCAAGACCAAAAAATGGAAGACCCAAGAAAGCGTAAATGGCGATGAACGAATGTCGTCGGAGTACGGAGGCGTGTTGCGTGTTGAAGTGATTGCAAGAGGGAGAAGTGCATGTTGAGATCCCGTCATTGAAACATCTGTTCAGACCGTACATCCAGGCGGTTGCTAGCTTCCACTGTTGTCGGATATTCCGGTGTGCTTCTTGCCTGTCTTTTTTCCTCTGCCACTACCTCTGCTGTTGCGATCTAGGTGGCAGCCGCGCGACAGAAGAAAGAGACAACTTACCCATATTGATGTATAAAGAGCGGTCGAGTCCGTAACGGCAAGTAGGAAAGCGCGTTGATGGCTTGACTGATCTATGAGTTGGTTAGCGACAACGGTCAAAGAAAGCTACAGTATAGAGGAACCAAGTTTAAGGGGCGAATAGAAGGAAGGTTCGTGGCGAATTGAGTTGAGACTCGGCCAGTACAGCAGCAAATTGTCCAAAGTTGCTACCCATGGCCAAAAGACTCGTCCCATCCACAAAGGGAAGATGAAGATGATTTGGTATTTGCTTGATACGTCCTGGAGACGCCATGCGATAATGGTAGAAAGTGGAATGGGGGGGTTGGCGTACCAAGGGAGAACGAGGGAAACTTGACAACGGACGCGTGTCAACGAGGTCGAAAGAAGGTCTCACGGAGGTTCTCGAGCAACCGCGAATTGTTGACGACGATGGCCTAGATCAGCGCGTGAAGGTGCCAACAACGAGAGGAAGTAGCAATGATGGGGGAGGAGGAGGAAAAGAGAAGATGGCAAAGGCGAAGTCAACAGGAGATGACGGCTTGGACCAGGGGGAAGGGGATTTTTTTTGGGGAGAGAGGAGAGTGGGTGTGTGACAAGGAGAAGGAATTTGAGAGGTGTCGGCTGCTGGCAAGGTAGCTGGCAAAACGGTACCTGGCAAAGTGCGCGATGGCCCGCGCGAATCCAGGTACCCTCTGCGCCAAATCACCACCTTGAGCACTCTGTCTTCCAACAAAAGGGGGTTCGTGCTGCGCTAGTCTGTAAGAAGGCTAGCGGTCTGGGGGAGAGGAGAATGCCTCTGGAGAGTCAACGGCAAGGCTACTGATGGCGACCGCTGATTGGCTGCAGGGCCAAGTCTCAGTGGGTGGGAGCAGTTGAACAGACCCCAACTACCAACCACCAGACAGCGGCCAGAGCACCAAAGCTGCCCTGAGACCCTGAGCGTGTCCACTGAGGAGACACGCCTCAGGGGCTGGGCGTACCTCGTCAGTGGGAGATGAAGTGGCTGGGCCCCCCAGGCCACAGAACCGCAGAGCAACAAGCATGGCAAGGAGTGGGTACTTAACTTTGAGCCACGTTGATGCCATCCTTAACATTAAACTCGGTACTAAGAACGAGTACTCATGCTTCAGAAAGAGCCTAAGAGGTATGCCGGATTGAACCAACCTCGTCCTCGAGAAGTTTATCACAAGCCACCGCACGAGATGGTATTCGATTGAGTCGTCGAGTATGGATTGCTCCGTACGCCATTTTGACTTAATTTGGGGAGAAATCTTACCGCGCACAGCCCAACGTGATCAAAAGAAATGTTAGGTCGAGCGTGCGGTGACTTGGGGCAAACGCTGGTTGATCTGCCGTTCATCTCATCACGCCTCTGCCCAAAAAGCAATCACTACATTCCTGCCTCGCACCTTCCGTTCTGCGGAAATGCGACGTCCTATTATCTAGCCGCTGCATGTGTGTGTGCTTTTTTGGTTTCTTTTCAAGCAAAAAAAAATTGTCTCCCACTTCCGTTTCCATCCAAAAGAATATTCAGCTGTTTAACTGTGTCAGGAGAGTTTGGTGTAGCAAGATAGGAGACCCTTGACGGCCAGCAATTTCGACGATTCCTCATCCCTGCAGCCTGCGCTTCGACCACTGGGAAGCCAGTGCTTCTGCGAGCTCCGGAAACTACCATCAGCGTCTATATTTCTCTGCCGGTCTTGGCCAGTCATGTCAGCGACCGACTAGTCTACTCTCCCGGCTCCGCGTGGTTCTGTTCCGGTCTTTAGCTCTACAGTACGAATTTGTGGTATCCCAAGCTCACCAGAGCTTTGCATGTCTGCTCCGTACGTACATACGTACATTCGTGCGTAGTATTAAATCCCTGCCACTTCTGTGGTCTTACATACACAGCTGCCCTGCTTATTGAACTGGACCCAGCAGGGATTGATACTTGAGAGCAAATTCCTACCTACTAATCAGCATCGAATAAAGGAGTTGAATTGCCATGACCTGTACGATGCAGTACGAGGTGGCCTGTTAGCCTGTATTTGCTGGCTCCATCTCTTGCTCGCTACGTGGAGCATGATGGGCTGGTCAGGCATAGTGTACTCTCGGAATGTTATGGGCAGCTGTGCTTCGTGGCATTTATTATCCCACATAGCATGATGCAATGGTACAGATCTCCTGTGCGGCTACAATTAATTAAAGTGCTGGTTCCAATGGACAGGTGTCACATATAGTGACCGCCTCAAGGCTGCATTGACACACACATATTCTTCTCCTGCATCCGCTACGGCAGTGCAACACGAGGTTTCTCCGGAAATTTCTCGTATTATCACTTCTAATAATACACAGCCTCTAGGTTGCACAATTGAACGACGTGCAAAACCTTGCAGTACAAGTAAGTTATACGAAAGTTAATCAGAAATAGACCATCGTATTGTCATCCTTGTATGCTACGTAATGAACGGTTTTTTGAGTTTCAGCCGATTACCATGTGCTGTTGCGGTGGCCCTAGGGTAGCTTCCTCTTACGTGGACAAAGGAGGGAAGACGATCCATTTTCATTATTTTTGTCGACGTGGTTAGACGGCTATGATTATATGTGGCTTATCTAGCAGCTGCTATAGGCCGTGAAGATTCAGAAGAGGGGACGGGAACTTTTATACGTACACATCCACTGCTGCCCTCTGCTCCATTGTCATCCTAATAGATACACACAATCCCAAGTAATTAAGAGATCTACTCTACCAGCGTTCCTTTCAAAACAGGGAGCCAGCGCACACACCACCCTGAATGCCACCGAAACTCTATTTTACAGAGGAGAGATATTCACCTGTTGATCAGCAAAGAACTTTTTCGACTCTCCACACTTTGCACTCTTGCAGCCAGGGCAACGCAGCCCCAGTTGATGCGAACAAGCCTGGCCGCTCTGCAGATGCGTCTTGGCAATGTCGGCCAGAGCGTCGATAAACACAGCGCTTCCATTCAAGCTGTCTGCTCGCTTGACGGTATCTGTATGGCCGCACTCGCCAATCACTTCGTTATCCAGCTCATACAACGTCTCGATGTGGTCCGACGTAAAGGCAATCGGAATCAGTACGAGGTCCTTCTGACCCTTTGAAATGTAGTTCTCCACGGTGTCAGAGGTCTGTGGCCCAAGCCAGGCCGACGGGCCGACCTGTGATTGCCAGCAGAGTCGCCATGGGTTGGTAAACTTCAGTCGCTGCATGACGCCATAGACTGTGGCGGCGACTTCGGCGGGATATGGATCGCCTGATGACAAATTAGTTAGTACACGTAAATTATGGCGCAAGCCTTCTTGCTCTTACCTCGATTTACCACAGACATGGGCAAACTGTGTGCAGAAAAGAGGAGGACAACATCCTTTCGTCGCTCCTCTGGATATTCGGCCAACTTGGCTTCGATATTCTGAGCGACAGCTTCAATCAAGCCGTGGTGAGCAGGCCACCTATCAATGACACTCCAGGCGATTGTTCCATCTCCAGCCTCGGCGGCTGACTTGCCCTCCAATCTACGCCGCCACTTCCACAGCTCGTTCAGACTGCTACCGGTGGTTGAGCACGAGTATTGGGGGTATTGCGTAAAGGCGACAGCTCTACCTCCCTTGCCGTTGCCGAAGCCATCTTCCAGGAGTCTATTGTACATCTCCTCGGTCAAGGGGGTCTGCGTAACGGAACGCCACGTATGGCTTGTGAGGCGCGGTTTCTGGAGAGATCTTGTCCAGGATCTTGCACATCTCCGTGCATTGGTATTCTGACCACTTGCGAATCGGGGATCCACCACCGATGGCAGCGTATTGCTTTTGAATTTTGGGAGTTCTTCGTGCTGAGAGTAGTGGTCCGATGTATGATTGTAATCGGCCGAGAGGAATCAGGTCGCCGTCGGACTGGTGGAAGTGTTAGCGGCGATGAAAATAGTCACAAAAGATTGCAACTGAACGTACAAAGAGACGACTTAGAAAGTCGCCGACCTCATCCGTCGTTGATGGTCCTCCCATGTTGAGAAAAACCATGGCAGTTGGGCCTTTCGAGCTCGTGGCATCTTGGGTAACTGGAGGCACTGGTGTCGCAAAATGCCGAGTTTGCTTCGGCAATTGTGGTAGAATTAATCGAGACGCTGGAGCTTTGATTGAGCCCCTGGCCATCTGCCGTGCTGAAAACTGAAGAGCCATAATTGTTGCGAGCACCAATGCCTGGTTTCTGGGCTCCAAAATATTGTTGGAAGGACGAGAGATTGGGGCATGGAGTGGGAACCGGATCCTCGAGATGCCGCCAGATGGGTGGTGATGCAACGATCGGGAGCTCGGCCAAGGGCTACAGTTATCGTGGTACAAACGAATGACTGCGCTTTAGCACCCTTGCCCCATCCTAAGAGGTACCCTTTAACACCTGATATTCCGGCCAATCGGAGGCGTGGTAATCTATGAATGCTTCACGTGACGTCGTGACCACATTCGCGACCCCTGTCTCGATTGGTCGCGTTTGCCTAGAGCTGTGACAGTGTCTTGCTCCACAGGACGCTGTAGCCTGTAGCCTTAGCCTCAGAGCTCATTCACGGGGGAGGCGAACGCTTTTCTGTCTTTCAATATCACACAATTCGAGTCATGGCAGAAGATAACCCAGCCTGGATGCGAGAGGATGAAGACGAGGGGGAGCAGGAGGTTGACGAGAATGTACGTTTTAATTGTTGAACCGTGCTCAAGCTCCCCAGTTGACCAGAAGCAGACATACAAGGCACAAAAGGATGCCGTCTTACTGGCCATTGAGGTCAGCGAGTCGATGCTGAAGCCACCTCCAGCTTCGGACTCTAAAAAGGCGGATCGAGATAGTGCAGTGCAAGCAGCGTTGAAATGTGCATATCACCTCATGGAACAGCGCATCATTTCTAACCCCAAGGATATGATGGGCATTCTCCTCTTTGGCACGGAAAAGACCAAGTTTCATGCAGATGAAAGTGGTCGAGGTGGTCTAGGCTACCCGCATTGCTACCTCTTCATGGACCTTGATGTTCCTGCTGCCGACGACGTCAAGGCTCTCAAGGCTCTCGTGGAAGACGGCGAGGACGAGGATGAGGTTCTGACGCCTGCAGCAGAGGCATTCTCCATGTCAAATGTGCTATTCTGCGCGAACCAAATATTCACGACCAAAGCCGCCAATTTTGGCAGTCGACGACTCTTCATCGTCACCGACAAGGATGACCCTCATGCATCCGATAAGTCGGCGAGGTCTGCGGCTGCGGTTCGTGCCAAGGATTTGTACGACCTTGGTGTTACCATTGACCTGTTTCCGATTGCCCGAGGCGAGTCGAAATTTGATTTCTCGACATTTTATGACGTATGCTACTCCTGTACGTGATCCAAAAACCAGTGCTAATGTGGCTTAGGATATTGTGTATCGCGATTACGCCTCGGAAGCCAATGCCCCAAGCATACCTGTATCAAAATCAGGAGACGGATTGAGCTTACTCAACTCCCTGATTACCAATGTCAACTCCAAACAGACACCCAAGAGATCGCTGTTCTCGAACCTACCCTTCGAGATTGCTCCTGGACTACGTATATCTGTCAAGGGATACAACATACTACACAGGCAGACCCCAGCACGGACTTGCTATATCTGGCTCGATGGTGAGCGGCCACAGATTGCGTCAGGCGAGACCACACGACTTGCAGAAGACAGCACCAGGACGGTCGAGAAACAGGAGATCAAGAAGGCCTACAAGTTTGGCGGTGAATATGTCCACTTTTCTCCCGATGAACAGAAATCTCTTAGGGACTTTGGCCCACCAATCATCCGAATCATCGGCTTCAAGCCTCGCAAGATGATCCCTGTGTGGGCAAGCGTGAAGAAATCTACGTTTATATTCCCCAGCGAGGAGGACTACGTTGGATCGACGCGGGTTTTTGCAGCGCTTTGGCAAAAGCTGCTGAAGGATGAAAAGGTCGGCATCGCTTGGTGTGTGGTACGCTCCAACGCTCAGCCAATACTGGCGGCTATAATACCCTCAAGAGAGTCGTCCAGCGAAGAGTCAGCCACCCCGTATCTGCCCTCTGGGTTGTGGATCTACCCGCTGCCCTTTGTTGACGACCTCCGAGAGAGCAAACTGCCCTCCGAGGTGAATCGGAGCTCAGATGAGCTGAAGACCCAGATGAGGACTATTGTTCAACAACTCCAGTTGCCCAAGGCTATGTACAACCCTACCAAGTACCCGAACCCGTCGCTCCAGTGGCACTACAAGATTCTACAAGCATTGGCTCTGGAGGAAGAAGTCCCTGACCATGCCGACGACGCAACGGAGCCCAAGTACAAAGCTATTAGCAAACGCGCAGGCGGTTATCTCGAGGAGTGGTCTGAGACGCTGGAGGAAAATGTAGGACGCCTGGTCAAGGCAAAGGTTCTGAAGCGAGAGGCAGAGGAGGATGATGCTTCTGATCGACCGACGAAGCAGAAGAGAGGTAGTTCGGAAAAGCCTAGCGGGTCATCAATGACAGTGGGTCAACTCAAGGAGGCTGTTGAGAGCGGCGCTATCGCCAAGATGACGGTGGTGCAATTGAAGGATGTACTAATGGCGAAGGGGCTGGGTACGACTGGCAAGAAAATGGAGCTCGTCGAGAGGTTGGAGCAATGGTTGGATGAGAATTAGGAATACCTGGTAAGCACCTGGGCTTTTTGTAGATTAGGTTGGGATTGCGAAATGTGTAAATGGAAATGATTTTGGCGTTGTCGTACTTTTCTCGTCTTCCTTTCACATGATTAAGTTGGACAAGAAGTACGAGTACTTTCGTTTGCATGTTGTTACCGGTAGCAATCATATCTACCAGGGATACCGATGCGTATTACTTAATTAATCTATCGTAGTAGTCCAATAACTATATCATGCCGACATTAAAATATCTTGGGTAGATGATTGTTAAAGACAGATTGCATCGTAATTAGGGCCTGAGCCGTAGTAGTAGCCCCAGTGAGAAGTAGAGGAGGGGCTGGAATGGGCTCAACTCATGCTCACTTTCTCTTCGATCTTCACCCTTTGGTCGACGCCGATATTGTTATCCCATCTCATGATGACGCAAAACTAGTGATTACATCGAACTTTGTGGCGTCATCAACGTCGATTCGGTTGGTTTGTCGAAGTTGGCGCGACCTGTACATATACTCTGCTGGAGTCCTCCAGCTACAGTACAGTGGTGAAGCCCCTACAAACAATGTCGCCTGACCACTAAACGGCGCTGATCTGCATACCCCTAGCGCACATCCACCGCGCACGCCCCCCAAGGCCAGCATGGCTAACAAGGCTGTGGCATTTTTCGTTTTCCCCAATTCAACTTGCGCGATCCCAGTCACGCTCACGACCGCGCCAACAATCACGACCACCACCACCTTCACGAACGAACTCACGACCCCGACCCGGCGAAACCACCCCAGAAATCGCATACACCGCGTCTTGATCCCCGGACACTGCGAAGCCCGATCCCTAGCCCGCTGATCTCGCCGCCGGACAGCGCCTCCCTCGTCGTGTGGCGCGTTTGCTCAGCAGACACTAGGCTCCGCCGACTATCTGGCCAGGCTGCTACGGCTCTCCCAATGCGCTTCTCCTAGTAGATACCATACACCCGGCAAGATGGCGGACTTTCTCGCTAGCTTCCAGGTCGGCGCGGCTCCTTCGACACCCTCGGATAATGTGCTGTGTGACTCGGTCGAGGATCTGCAGAGCCGGCTGAGGGAAGCCCTGGATTCCAAAACGTCGCCGACGCGGGCCGAACATGTCGCCGTTACTCTCGACATCTCTGCCTTGGCGCAGTTCCGGCTCAGTCTCACAGAGTCGGAGGATAATGTCCTCGAGGGCTTGAACCAGATAGACCCATCGCTAGGTGGCGTGGCCTCTGCCGCTCTGGGAGACGCAATGGGCTCCACGCCGTTGCGCGTGGTCAATGCGCAAGAAGTCTTGATGGACCGGGCTGGCCATGAAGATATGATGCTCCATACATCGGTCGCTTCACACATTGCTTCCGCAATCGGCGAAATGGATGGCAGTCGGTGGGTTGCTGGAGAGCCGTCCAAGGAAACGCTTGGCATCAAGGTCGTCTTTCAATGTGCGGACTCGCTTCAGGAGTGGCAGCGGCAACACAAGGACCAGCCCAAGACCAAGGCCATAATTGGTGATTATAGTCAGAGGGAGCCCGACGCTGAATTGATGGGTGAGTTGTTGGGCCTTTGCTCCGTCTGTCTTGAGACCTCCTGCTTATGCTTTGTGTGTTTAGCCCGACCTGCTTTCGATTGCCGAGGCACCATTACCATTATCTTCTCTCGAGCGAACCGTGCGATATCCGTCAAGTATAACCATACTCCCCTGCATCAAACTGTTGGCCAGTTGGCCGAGATGTACAAACCACCCCCGCGAGCAGAGGCTCCGGTGACAAAAAAGCAAAAGACGCCGAAGAAACC
Organism: Calcarisporium arbuscula; assembly: GCA_009828645.1. NCBI lineage: Eukaryota > Fungi > Ascomycota > Sordariomycetes > Hypocreales > Calcarisporiaceae > Calcarisporium > Calcarisporium arbuscula. The sequence goes on from WBSA01000002.1 coordinate 3,652,483, forward strand.
ACCGTCTGCCCGAAAGAAGAGAGAGCCGAACGACACACCTGGCGAAGGCCCCAAGCCAAAGAAGCGTAAGAAGCATAATAATGGCGAAGCGCAAACCGTTGGCGCAGAAGGCACAGAAAGCGCAGAGAGCGCAGAGAGCGCAGAGCACATGGCAGAAGGCGCGGTCACTGGCACCGACTATCCTGAAGCGATTCTGGACGGCGCTCCTCAACAGGAATCAACATTCGGATCTGGCCAGCAGCCGGTAGGCGACGAGTCACAAGTCGACGCCTTCAACCAGTATCCGCAGAACATGTTTGAAGATAACCCCCCGCCTCCTGACACCCAGTATGCTCCAAAGCCAACCCAGCCTGTGGCAAGCACCGGATTCCCAATCCATGTTTCGGCCGAGGAGGCTGCGCGCAGAAAGAAGGTTGCCACTGCGATATTGTCGGAGGCTGGTGTCGAACCCAATACTTTGTCTGCGGACCAGTTCAACATCTTCTCGAACCAAGCACCGGAGCTACAAAAGGAGTCGCTTAACATGCTAGTCAAGTACGGCGCGGAGCGACTTCGCATTGTGCACCCCAATGCTAGAGAGAGCTCCTCGACGCCGGCAAGCGGAGCAACGACGCCGAAACAATCGACCCAGGCTACTCCGTCTGGCCCGATGACAACAAAGGAACTAGCCCCCCAAGGTTCAAGCACCAAGACGGACACACAGGAAAAGTCTGCGACTCCAGTTAAGTCGAGGGCGCGGGTTGGAAAATCGCGTGTCGCGTGCTTTAGTTGCAAGAACCGAAGAGTTAAGGTATGGGCGATATGAGCTGCCGGTATATCTACACTGCACCTGCTAATCGAGTCTAGTGTCCTCATGAGAAGCCTTCTTGCGCAGAATGTGTATTGGCCGGTCTTGAATGTGAGTATCCTGCTGTGAAGCCTAGGAAGAAGAAGTCAGCCGCGGTTATCACAGCCGAAGACGACGACAACAACGACAACAACGACAACGACAACGACGAGTTTCCTCGACAGGCGGATGAAACACAGCTGGACAACACAGAAATGGAAGACACACACATGGAGGACACCCACATGGAAGACACACATATGGATGACACACATATGGATGGCACGCACCTGGACGAAGGACAACGGGACGAAGAACAAAATGTCGATGGCCAACATATGCAGACCGATTACTCTCAGTATCCGCAGATGCCAGTCTCGGACATGCTGACGCCAAATATCGACTCCCACGCCGACACGGGCGGGCATTCGTCACAGACCAACTACTTCCCGAACTCACCACCGTCACTGGCGATGCCTCAAGCGGAGGTGCCGGCCGGCTTACACCCGTCCAACATGGAGCATCCCAACATAACAATGCCACAAGACGACAGCTACTACTCCACCGACCTGGAGCCCACCGTTAGTATCCCTGTAGGCTTACAGCAGGACGACGCATCGACGATGCTTGGCCATTCAACGAGTCACAATCACCACTCGACATCCGGCCAAGGTAGCATCTCGCCTCGGAGGATATCCTCGAGGTCGTCCCAGGGGGATGCCTCCTCGCGCTCCAGATTGCCGCAGGGTCCTGCTATTGGCTGGCCGCGCAACAACCATTCGTCTTCAAGATCGGCATTCTCATCTGCCTCGAACCAGCCGCCGACTTCAAAAGGTCATGATCGAAGAATCAGCCAGCCCGGGCATAGAGCTTCCAGCCCCACTTCTAATCTCCTGGAAGAAGCGGCCTTGCTCTCGCACGCGGCGCTGCAACAGTCGCAACCTTCACAGCCGTCGCCGCAGGCCACGGCCATGTCGCAGGTAAAATCTCGCGCGTCCTCTTTCCAGGGCGCCGACCAATCTCGCTCGAATTCTCGACAGGAACAGAGGGGTGGCTCGCGGTCGCTTCTGGCGGACCACCCACTCTCTGATACCAGCACTTTCCACACGCCGGGCGCACCGGGTCAGCACATGAGCATGGATGGTAGCCGGAGCCCAGCACAGCCAGAGATCAACAGCACACAGAGTTACAACTCATACGCGCGCTTCGGCGATGCGCCAGAACAGACGCGGGGCGGCAGAGTCGCCTACGAGCCCTTTCAACAGAACAAGAGTGCAAGCGACAGCTCGGCATACTCGTCATATGGCCAGGGTCGCAGTAGCACATCTTCCCTGTCGATGCCTGGCCAGGTGGGAGGCTCAGTGTCTAGCATGGGCATGAACAATACCTTGAACGCCGGTTCCCTCGGTGGCTCGCATAGCCATAATTCGCTTCACAGAGGCGGCCAAGGGTACGGCGCACCAAGCCCGTTCAGACAACCATCGAACAGCAGTTCTAGGTCGTCGGCCGTTCGAGAGTTGGACTTGCGAGCAAGCGCCCAGGCGTCGCGGTCAAGCCTGGGTCCCTGAACCAGCAGGCGCAGCAGGGGCATTCGTTCCAGCAAGGAGGCCAGTCGGGGAGCAACCAGACAGAGTGGTACCACCTGGACAACACGAGCAATCCGTCCATGGGCTCTGGGAACCAGGGGCCGAACTACAGCTGGTGAGGCGTTGGCTTACGGAGCCGGGTGCAACATGAAGAGCGCCTCGAAGCAATTTTGCTCTGTGGGCCGGGAGCACAATGGAAGGGGGCTGTTAATTTTCCTGCAGTGACGTGCTTTTTGTTTCAATTTTTTTTTTGGAGGGACACACATAACGGTTAGATCAAGGGGACAACTCGAAACGGAATAGCAGTGCGCCTGATTTGCGCGGTTTAGCTGAGGGGGAGGGGGTTCTCTCATGGCTGTTTGTTTAGTTTGCGGACCTGGCATGGCCTCAGTGTCTTGACGAAGATTGAGGATTTGGTGGCCTATTAGGCGTGTATGTACGCATCTTAATAGTTTGCACTTGCAATGTTGAAGACGAGGCCTGGCTTCATGTGTGCCTGTCAACACGAGCTTGTAGATGAAGGCGCTGGAACATGTGTTGAAAACCCAAAACTCCTTATTAATGCTTGGTATCTAGTATCTATGCCTCTAATGCAAACCCAGCTTGGCCCCGTACCACGTCTGTCTATGGCCATTATCATTATTATTGCACCCCATCTTTACCCAATATGGCGCCACTGGCGTTTCTCCCACCACTTCAACACGACATCTACTTATCCCACCAGCCAACTCTCTACTCGCTCGTAGCAAACTTGCTCATGGCACGCAGCCGCGCACCGTAAAAGTAAAGCAGCCAAATGCCCACAATGCCAATGACACTCAGACCGCCCAGCAAGCTGACTCCCTTGGCAACGCCCAAGTTCTCGAACAGCGGGTGCGCAAACAACACGCTGCCGCACGCCAGCGCGCTCCTGAAGAAGTCGTTGGCGGCGAACAGACTGGCGGCGTAGTTGGGGTAGCTCATGGGGATGTAGATGAAGATGCACTGCATGACGATGAAGACGCTGGCGCCGTAGATGGTGATGCCGATGGTGGGTGCTATCCAGTGGATCGAGGCGCGGGCCGTCCAGGCGAAGAGGAAGAGGCCGATGGTGGGGAAGAAGGCGGCCGGCAGGGCCGGGAGCAGGCGATCCTCCTGGGGTCCCATGCCGTACTTTGCCATTCGCGGGTTCATCCAGTAGTAGAGGTAGGCGGTATAGGAGGCGACGCCGAGCAGGCAGGCGATGAGGATGCAGAGGAAGACGAGGCCGACCTCGCCCAGGTTCATGTGGTAGTAGACGGGGGTAGACGAGGGGGAAGACTTCGAAGACTGGGGGAAGCGATGTTAGTGGAGGTCCGAGCCGTTGATGATGGGGCGAGGTTTGGGTTGCCGGTGAGACTCACAAGAATAGTAAATGCCGTAGATGATGGCCGTGTAAATCTGCACAAACAGCACGGCGGGATCCTTGATGGTAATCTCCAGGGGCTTGATGAGCGCGTCCAAGAAGACAGCCGACACCTGCATGCCCTGCTGGTCAATCTCGCTCTGGGACATGAGGCGCGCGTCGCCCGTGATGGCGCGCAGGCGGCGGGCGCGGCGGAGCAGGATGTTGGCGGAGCTGGTCTCGGGGAGGAAGAGGAACATGGCGATGAAGACGGGGGCAGAGGCCCAGATCGACTCGTAGAGGGACCAGCGCCAGCCGAGCACGGGGACGGAGAAGCCGCTGAGGAGGGGGCCGAGGGCAGCTGGTGGTGGATATGTCAGTATGACGGGTGTCTTGCTGGGTGGGTGCAGAGGAGAAGAGAAGGTCACTTACGTCCACAGTAGGCGGCGGAAACCCACGCCATCATGGCGTATGGGATAGACATGAAGCTATACATGTCCTGCAAAGACGCGCCACCCGAGGCCAGACAAGGCGAGCCGAAGAACCCCTGCAGGAAGCGCAGCACCATGAGGCCCGCGTAGTTGGGCGCGAATGCCGTGGGGATGGAGATGACGACGAAGAGGAACATGGTGACGATGTAGACCGGGTTACGCCCAATACGCGGGATCTCGCTCAGGGGAGAAAACACCAGGGGACCGATACCGTAGCCCAGGACGTAGAGGGAGAGCCCGAGGGTGGCCTTGAGCTCGGACACGCCAAAGGCCTCCATGACGCCCGCGGTGGAGGTGGTGTAGATGGCAGAGGTGGTGTACACGACGAAGGTGTACAGGCAGATGAGCACCGTTATGGCGAGGCGCTTATCGTTGGACCAGTTGTGCGGGTCGGCGGCGTCGTCGGTGAAGTACCAGTCCACGAGGATGGCGCCTGTGTTGGAGAGCTGGGGCACAATGGGCGTAGACTTTGTCTTCTCGAGGCTCAAGTTGGCCTCTTCGACGAGGCGAGGTGGGATGACGCCGCCATCGCGCTTCTCGCCGTCCTTTTCCGTGGGGGAGTCATCGCCGTTGGCGTCTGCGCGCTTCTCGAGCGGCGTAGCAGCGACCGCCTCTCCGTCCGCGGTGGATGCGGCAGAGGAGGCCGGGCCGGGCGAGTTGTTTGCCGTCGTGCCGTCGACGACGGCGTCGGGGCCGTTGAGGAGGGCGACCCAGGGCGCGGGGAGCTGGAAGTCGGGCTCTTCTTCGGGGTACTTGAAGTATTTGTTCTTGGAGAGGTAGCGGATCAGCTGGCCTATCGGGGCCTCGCGGAGGATGTCTGACATGGTGGTGGGCGTGTCAATGGGCGTGTAAGTGTCTGGTGTAGTTGGCGTGCTGCGAGGTGGTGTGAGTGCTGTAGGCGTGTGTGTATGCCACACTCGGCTATTGCTGTCTCTGGAAGTGATGTCGAGAATGCCTTCTATCAAGCTCGGACGGCTGCTAGAAGTGTCGAGGATGAAAGACGTGATATATCTGGGCGTTGAGGCAAGGGTATAAGTCAACACGGGCAATGCAAGAGCAGGCCAAATTGCTGATAGTCAGTTGCAAACGAGCACAATATGCAGCGCAGTTAATTAACGAATACAAACTCCCATGACCACTGCCATAACCCTCGACTTATATACTTGCCAGCCCGATATTCACGGCGAGGAATCTGCCATGTGCTCGGTAATCCAAAGCTGCCATGTTTTAACTCCTTTCTCCGACGAGACGGATCCACATTCCCAATAAGGAAAAAAAAAAAAAAGGCTTCTCGTGAGTGTAAGCCGCGTGGTCCACATGCATGCTGGTCTTCTTCTCGGCGCTGGTCGTATCAGCCCTTCCTAGCCTTGATCCGCCATGGGCCGGATATGTCAGCCAGATTCCGAGCAGCTGGGAGGGCGTGGGCGAGGGGCCGACAGCCTGCTGTGGGGGCCGGAGACTGCGGATCTAAGATGTGTGAGGCAAGGCGTGGGCGGAGTTATGGCTTGGGCAGGGTGCGGATTTGCTGCACCGCTGTTTGTGTTACCGCCGATGACTGCTGGTAGCATGCTATTGCAAGCCATGCTGCGTATCGAGGCAAGCAGGCTGTCGTCGTGTCGGTGGGACTGACGCCGCCCAGGTGGCTAATCGCCCACTCCAGGCAGAGGGCAAGCTGGTTGTGAAGCCCCCGAGCTGGTTATTAATCTGGATTCCGCTGGCCGTGACGGATGCGACCTAGGCCCTTTGCGGCGTGAGATATGCCTGGTGGCAGATCTGTAGGGTTGGTGTGAGATTGGCTATGTGGGATGGACAGCTCTATTACCAAGCACCAAGACGTCATTCTCACTGGTTTGCTGTGGCGTTTCATGTCTCCTGCGCGTTGCCGAGATGACTGGTTTCAGCTAACAAAGGTATTGTTGCTGTCGACTCATCCAAGGCGCTTCAATGCTGTATCGCGATAGGCCGTGCATTTCTACAGTGTTGTCTTGCATTCCGTGTCTTGCTCCAAGACTAGTTCATCCACCCGTCTTCAGTTGCGCCATCCACGCCGTACAGTGCTGAGCCTCATTCGCAGGCCGAGCCTCGCGAAACACCATCCGCTACCTCGATGTCGTGTAACGGGCGACCATGTGGTAGTTGGCGCCCTCACGGTGCGGACTTTGCGATCTGAGCCCAGTGATTCATACGAGCGGCGGCAGCAGCAGATCAAATAATTGATAATCAGCTTGGATTCTCTGCTGGGTCCTTGCTACCGCGACACGACTATGCGGGCATGTAAGACGGACTTAAAGAGCCCCATGCGGCACGGCATTACGATTTCTCATCTTCACAGGCCGGGATGTATTCTCTCCCCTTGCGGCTCGCCCCATCGACGAAAACACCGTGAGAAAACTCTGTGGGAAACACGATGAAAAGCACGGCGCTACCAGGCGTTGTGGCATCCTGATCCTCCTGCTTGCGTGCTAGCCTCTAATTACTAGCACAATGTGGCTTACGCCTCCCCACTCGGATTGATAATACGGCTAGGCGACCAGCCCTATTAGTAACGAGTCGGTATTGTACGTGTGACGGCTCTGGAATGGATACGTCGTATCTCACCTCGAGTTAATCTTCTACCTTAATCTTCGCCTGGGGTCCTGGCGCATGAGTCATCGCGACCCGAGCCAAGTCCTGGATGTTGACGCTGCGTCACCCGCCGCACGATATCGCCACGTAGGCCCATCTTCAAGCTGCGAGGGAATCCAGCCGAAACCCTCTGTCTATCTGTTGCGATTTGACTGTCTTTGTACTCTATTGAGGCCGACGCGGAGCACAAGACACCAGTGTGCCCATGTGCCTCCCCTCGTAGGGGTCTACGCATATGGTGCAGAATGATCACTAATTAATGTCGATGGCTCAATAACGCGTAGAAGAGTCGCATGCTTCCCTTGCTGCCCTGCAATCTTTTTGCACCCTGTTTACTTTTCCGCGTACTGAAATAGGCGTGATTGGTTGACTGATGATGTGCTCCGCGGTGGCCAATGCGTAACTTACCCGACGTGGTAGTAGCCAGCCGGCCTTCTTCCAGGGTTCCTCCCGTCGTGAGGAAGACGCCATCCATGTCAAATGTAGAGAAAGGAGAGCAATACTTGAACTGTTGAATTGGTTTGAGCGACCGTTGTTGGCTGGTTCCAAGGCACATGTGTGCGGTAGACCCTACCCATCACGTCCACCTTTTCCCGTCAGTAATGACATGACTCCTGCCTAGAATAGCCATCATTAATCATATATACCCGTCTCATTCGTCATAGTATGCATAATGGGAGCATTGTAACCCACGGCAGGGCGGTAGTTGTCGGGCATTTCCCTACAGCGCCAAAGGCAACAATCCACAACGCCCCAAAACACAATGGCCACCTTGTTTCTGGAAGCTGCACTGTACCATTGATGATCATAATCATCAAATCCAGCATCGAGTCTAACCATCGGGAACCCCCAACCTCCCCCTCTGCCCGACAAGCCATGTCTCCGCCTCGTCCCTCCCCCCATCATGATCAAACTGCCATTCCAACAGCGCATCGATCGCGCTCTTGATATACTTGCCCCCCTTCTTCAGCCCAAAAAGACACTGAATCTCGTTCCCATCCAGCAGCGGTCGTCGGATGTGTGCATCCTGCAAGCCCTGTTCCCATATGAAGTCTGCAAAGGCAGAGTATGTCTCTAATTGAGGCTCAATAGCCGTCGAAGAAACATCATCGGGAGAAACAGCCGATGCAGATGAGGTTTCGGGTGCGTACACAGCCTGCGATAAAATGACATATGCCACCTGCGCGCCCCAAGTCGCACCCCAAGAACGAAGCGACATGCCGACGATGCTCCGTGACGTAAGTTTCGCTTCCGACGCGACCGTGTTCACCATATTCTGGATCGAGTCAAAGTTTCTAAGCGCACTCTCGAGCAGTTTGGTCACCCTGGCCGTGGCCCTGATGGCACTGGTCGCCTCCTGCACCGCCTGTTTGCGCATCGTCTTTCGAAGTCCAGCGAGCGGCGCGTAGGCCACCATGGCCCAGAGATGGACACTCTCCTCTGACCGAACCACCTTGCCTAGATTGCTGTCATTCTTCAACAGATGAGTGAGGAGTCGGCATGCACGTGGCCACGTCCCTGGCCATTGTGGCGACGCAGGCAACCCCGATTCGCCCTGCAAGACCCCGAGCAGAGGTGAGTCGAGACGGAGAAATACAGGCGTGTAAAGATTCGCCTCGAATAAATGCTGAAACGCAACCTCTGGCTGCGGACCCCCCATCATCTTGAATAACTCGATGTTAACCCTATCGCGCGTAATCATCGTGTCCAGCGCTCGCTGTATCTCCTCCTCCCTCATACACCGCACGGCCTCTGGATCCAGACCAAACCCAAGTTTGCTACCCACCCGTATAAGCCGCAACACCCTCAGCGGATCATCCATGAACGTCTGCCGTGGATCCAAAGGCGTCCTCATGATCCTCGCGTCCAAGTCCTCGAGCCCCCTTCCCGTGAGATCAACGACTTCTTGTCTCTCCAGGTGAAAGAACATGGAGTTGACGGTAGCGTCACGGCGGAACGCGTCCTCCTCGGCTGTTCCAAACTCCATGTCCGGCGTGCGGGTCTGCCCATCATAGACCTCCTTGCGCAGATTTACTAGGTCGATATCCAGGCCGAACAGCTCGCCACCGGCTGTCTCGAGTTTCTTGGACATGTTGTTGTTCCTCTCCACGATGTGAAACTTGGCAGACCGGAAGTCGGGGATGCCCAGGTCGGCTGCCCTCTGACGGTACTTGGATTGAGTCTCTGGCTGGGCGGAGAAGCCCTCGATGAACCTGCCCAGCTGCCTTCCCGTGAGGTTGCTCAGCGCCAGATCGAGGTCAGACGAGGGGATGCCGAGGAGCCGGTCGCGAACCCAGCCGCCCGTTATCCATATCTCCAGACCAGGGAATTCCCGGGCGCACTCAAGAAGGAATTCCCGTAGGAGCTGCTCAGCGGGGAGTAAGACGATGGTTTTCTTTCCCTTCATCTTGGGCTCGCCCTGATCTGAACCTTGATCTGAATTGGGGTTAGTCTAAATCTGACAGGACCTTGTTGCATGGGGAATGTTGAAGTGTACCTGCGGCCAATTTTCTTCTCTTTGTCTTGGGCTCCATGGTGGCTACCCCGAGGTTGGTGGAGGAGAAAGCATCAAAGCCAAGGATAATTACGCTTTGGTGACTCACCCGCTCTTCTCTCTGCCGGCAAGAGCCACCCAGTGTTGATTTGTGAAGCTGTTTTTTTTTTTTGCATAAAGTAGAATAAAAACGAGGGGTTGTATTATTTATTATACTTGTTCTTCTGGAGCCCCACTAGTCAGACCCTCAAGGAACCACTGTCAACGACTGGACGCCATATCTACTACCCATCTTCACATCTTCATGTTGCATCCTCAACTCCCCCAAACACCCCCTTGGTCTGCCTCACGATCCTCATCTGCCTCAGCATCCTCTGCACCATCTCCGCAGCCTCCGCGTCCGCGCGCCGACTCAGCCCGTCCACAATCGGCCAGATGCGCTTGTCCTCGCTCGCAAACGCCGCCGTCGCCAGCGGCTTCAACCACGACAGCTGCCACTTGCTAATTTTCTTGATACCAGCCTCAATGTCCCCTGGTCGCCCACCCGTACCCGCGGTGGCCTGTCGCGCGAACCGGAACGCCAGATCTAGCTCGCCAATCTTGGCGCATGCGGGTATGAGGTGCTTGTACACTTCTGGGTTGCGCACCGTGTCTGCATCTTCCGGCACGAACTCCTTGTAGGCCTTGACCAGCGTCCGCACTGTTTCGTCCTCCTTGCTGTTTATTATGAGGGCCTGCAGGAGCCCTGATTTTGGCGGCTCCCCGCTGAGCTCCTGTACGTCGTTGTAGAGATCCATCGCTGTCTCGCTGCCCTGCACTTGTGACTTGGCTTCAATCACAACGCTAACAATCACCTGAGGAATGACCTCGTCCCTGCGCATCGCCCTGATAGCCATCTCGGCGTCATCAATGATATCCGGCTTGCGCACCAGCGACTCGTACATGACCCTCGTATTGTTCTTCACAGCCCTGACACCATTGCGGTTCATGATGCACAGCGTGCGAACTGTCCCCGCCATGTCCCCGCTCCGACAGAATGCCTCTGCAACTGCCTCGTAGTGGTAGGCGCTGACTCGGGTCCGGCCGGAGATCAAGTCGAACGCCTCCGTCGCTAGCTCCGCATCTCCATGCCTTGCCGCAGTCCCCAGTACATTCTCCAGGATCCCGTCAGAAGGCTGGAGCACAGAGTTTCTCACAATGCTGTTCCACCCGAGCATTGTGCCCGTGTGATGGTGCGTCTGGCTAGACACGTCGAGCACATAGTACAGCAGACTCGTCATGGCGTCGTCCGTCCCCTTCGCCCTCTTCCGACGATACACCATGGTCAACATCTCGTCCAGGAACCCCAGCCGTCCAAACACCATGATGAAGATGTCGTAGACCCACAGATCGACGCGCCCGCCCTGCTCAACCATCTCCATCAACCTTGTATAGGCCAGCTCGTACTGCTTGTCGCGTAATAATCCCAGAACAACACTCTGCCTTGCCGGCGTATCAATCGTAAACCATGACGCCTGCATTATATCCAAGACCTCCTGGCGCAGCACGTAGTCTGGATGAACTGCCAGTGCCTCCAGTGCGCTCTGGCACATGGCCGCCGTGGGTTTTATGTTCCGCGCAGAAGCATCGTCCAGAAGCTTCCGCACGCCCTGCGCAGACCCCTGGGGATCTACCATAGCGTCCATCATGCACTCGTAGACGAAAGGACTAAGCGGCTGGTCGGCTGCGTCAAGCAGGTGTCTCACAAACTGTGTTATTCGGCCGTATCGATCGATGTCTTGGCCGTGAAAGCTCCAGCCTCGGGGATCTCGAAGCGCCATCAGAGCCGTGACAATCTCGTCTACGGAAGCGGTTTTCAGAGCGTCTTCGCTCGGAGGTGTCGGCGCTAGGAGTCGCTCTTCCCAGGTCGTGTCTGGCCGCCGTAGATGGTCTCTCTGCGATGGCTGTATCGTGCGTAGTCCTGCTTTCGACTCATTCGCTTGTAGGGCATCCGTGGCATAACCCCGATCCCTAAGATATGTCGTATGTGTCTTCAGCACCCTCGTTCGTATCGAAGTTGAAGGCTGGGCCTGTCGCAGCACATGGCCCCGAGAACTGACAGCTTGCAACAACGCAGTGCGATCAAACGCTGGGCACAAACAGCGCCAGAGTCCATCGTAGACCAAACTCGTTCGACGCATTGTCGTCCGCTAGAAACGATGACAGTATCAAATACCAAGTTGGACATCGCAATGTTCAGCACGGAGCTTGGATCCTAATTTCTTACCGTGTCGCGGAACACCTTCCGCCACCCACACCACCAACCGGGGCAATGCATTTGGCGGGGCTCCCCAGCGCCTCTCTCACCTTGCCCACACCGAGAAACCCACTAACTACGCCAACACCTCGACACCGTCATCCGCAAACATATCCATCTCGACATCTCAATAGCGCAACCGCCCCATTGTCACCCCCAACGCCTACCGGCGTAGTCGCAGACAATATGGTAAGCAAATATACCCACACTGCCGCTCTGAAATCTGTCGCCTGCTCGTCTTCCCCATGTGAACAGGACGCCTCCGCGATACAAAGCTGACAGTGTCTGCCCTTTTGAATTAGCTGCCCCTCGGCTTGTTAAACGCCGCTCAAGGCCATCCCATGCTCGTCGAGCTGAAGAATGGCGAGACACTCAACGGCCATTTGGTCTCGTGCGACACCTGGATGAACCTCACCCTCAAGGAGGTGGTGCAAACGAGCCCGGTACGCGATATTTCACCCCGCCTTGTAGACTCCCGATGAAATCAAGACACTCCTCTTCGCAGCGCAACATACCTACAGACATCTAACACCTCACAGGAAGGCGACAGATTCGTACGGCTACCAGAAGTCTACGTCAAGGGAAACAACGTTCGTCCAACCCCCCGCCAACCCTGCATTGCGCCCCTTCTAAACGCTAGCTAATGCGCAATCCCACAGATCAAATACCTCCGCGTCCCCGACGAAATCATTGACCAAGTAAACGAGTCCCAAAAGAACCAGCAAGGAAACTTCAGAGGCGGCCGAGGCGGCCAATCAAGAGGAGACCACGGCGGTCGTGGAGGCGGCCGAGGAGGAGATAGAGGACGAGGCGGACGTGGACGTGGACGGGGACGGGGACAATGACGAAAGGAAGCGGGCAGTTTATGCATTAGATTCTTCCTTTGATCGTTTCCCGGAGATCCTCGGTTCGATCAGGTGGTGCATGGTTCTGGTGGTTTATTTGGAGAGCTTGATACCCGGCTGGAAGCATGTCTCATCAACTTGAGTTGGTCTACCCTCGTCGGTGCGATACTCAAGTCACTACCTCTCATGCCCATGAACGGGGTTGCAGTATCCCCCATCAACCCAAAATAGGTCGCTGTGCAGTAATATGCATATTGGCAAAATTGCTCTTACTATAAACAATCTTGAACTAAGATATACTAGGCACGATGCATCTGAAAAACTGTATAAATCTATGTATCATCATGCTATATTAAAAATATGTTTAATCTTGTTGACGCCCAAGTCTGGGTCGCACGTCTATCCTCCTCCTTCTTCCTAGTCTTAGAAGTCTTCTCACGTTTCTTGCATCCTTTACACGTCAAGTTCAGGGCTCAACTAAGACAAAAGCAAACGCCAGCCTACGAAGAAACATCAGCATGCTTTTCCCCCTTATCATGCTTAAAATGTGGCAACTGCCACTGCGATGGCTTGGTTCTCAGAGTGCGAGATGGACAGGGTGATGTCTGTCACACCAGCCTTTTGAGCAGCAACTCTAGCTTGGCCATGGAGCTATCGAATAGCAGTTAGCATTTTTGCGGGAAGAGTTGTGCAAAACTTTGTTACTTACCGAAACACCTGGTGCACCATTTTCGTCTCTAAGAATCTCAATATCCTTTAGAGGGGCACCCGCCCCCTTGCTAGTTACACCCAGAGATTTAAACACCGCCTCCTTCGCACTCCATCTACCAGCGAAAGAGCTCTGTGGACTGGGGGCAGACCTGCAGTAGCTGATCTCGTTGGCGGTGAAGTTGCGCTCCAAGAACGTATCATTCGAAATGTTGATAGCTGAGATGTCCTCCACGTCAACACCAACCTTGCTGTTCTTGTTCACAACTTTCTGGGCGAGCGCCTCCATCACCTGCTGGGTTTCTTGGGCATGCGACGCATTGACGACCTTCTCCGACTGTTTCATAAAGTTGGCGGCGTAGGAGAATTGAGATGTCTTCTTGTCCTCGGAGACGCGAGCATCTGGGTTGAGCAGAACCGACTCAAGCTGCTCGTCGGTGTACGGCGATGTGGCCTTGGCAACGAAGAGGCTGTTGTTGATCAAGCCGTTGTGGAAGAAGCGGTAGGCCTTCTTCTGGCGAGCCTCAACCTTGGCGCAGTATTCGCTGTAGACACTCTCGTCGAGTGTTGCGAAGAGGTACTTGGGGTGGATACCAATAGCCTGCGCTCCCTTTTGTCCAAAGCCGAACGATGTCACAGAGAAAGCCTTGACTCCATCGGTCTGGATGCTGCGGCTCGGATACACAATGAGATCAAAGTCTTCCATCTTGGGATCGACGTTGTCCGCATTGCGGTTACCAGGAACCAGACCAGTGTTGAGGATCTGGAGACAGCCATTCATCATCCAAGCACCGGCAGCACCCTTGGGATGGCCAGTAAGGAACTTCTGGAAGACACCCAGAACAGCATTGCCCTTGGCACGACCAAGATGGCGGAGTTGGTTGCAAATGACCGACGACTCGTTCTTGTCGTTGGCCACGGTGGACGTGCCGTGGAATGAGGCAACGCTCACATCATCAATGGTAAGGCCCCAGGTGGCCAGAGCACCTCGCAACGGTGCGATGCTCGTGTCGCTCTTCCAGAAATTGTTACCCATGCTTCGGAGGAGTTCCTTTTCTTGTCTAGTAGCCTCCTTCTCAATGTGCCTCATACGGTCATACGAATACTCCTTTTCATCAAAGGAGGCATCCTGTGACTTCATGGCCTCAACTTCGTCGTGAATAAACTCAATCTCGGATTCCTGCCATTGCTTGATCTGCTTCTTGCGGCGCTCAATCTGGCGCCGACGGTAGTTCATGTCAAGAAGAGGTGAAGGGAACTTGCCGGCGTGCTCGCGAGCAGTCGTGAGAACACCCTTGCCTGGAGCCGGAACTGATCGGCCGATCTTGTCAGAGGCAGTAGTGGTCAGAGCCAGGATACCGTGGATGGGTACACCCATGTCCAGCGCTAGCCTGGCGGTCATGATGACCTGAATACCACAGCCCTGGGATTCCATGAATCCGTTTCGGGTAGTAGTTGTCGGGCGAGACATCTCTTGCGGGGTTCGGCCGTGCGCAAACTCATCAACAGTGTTGCTCGTTGCCTTCATGTTGGCAAATTCGTACGAACCTTGTTCGTCCAAGTCGTCAAAGCCACCAACGAGGCAGACACGGGCCTTGCCCTCCATGATTGTCTCGTAGCCAATGTCGACGGACTCAACAGCGGTGGCACAAGCGCCGACAGGTGTCTTGATAGGGCCCGAAGACGAGAGTAGAAGCATGTTAACCCAAGCCGCCATGGTGTTGATGAAGGACTCCTGCAGGATATCGTTCTGGCGCGGCTTATCCAAGTAGCGGTCCTTGTACATTCCACGGAGCGCACCGGTTCCTCCCATGCCGGATCCGACGCAGTTTCCGACTTCAGACACATGGACGTACTTGTAGAACTCATACGGGTCTGTAATACCGGAAGACAGTAGAGCTTCGGCTGTAGAAACAAGCAGGAAGAGTGTGACTTGGTCAACCTGAGAGATGATGTCCTCTGGAATACCATAATGCTTGGGATCCCAGCCGGTGGGAATCTGGCCAGCAACAGGCGATCGAAACGCAGAGCCTTGGGAATCCAGAGAGAAGCCCCCTTCTTTATCCGGATGATGTACTCCCCGCTCTCAGGAATCTCAAACACCTCAGCCTTGTCACCGTGCTCACGCTTGAACTCATCAGCTGTCTCCTTGGAGGCCTCAAAGGGCTCCAAATCCTCTTCAATGACCACCTCATGGAGAAGTTGCTTCTTGTTGGGGTCATATCCATCAAACAACTCTGGCTCAATAAGACGGATACCAGCGTGGTCTAGGATGTACTTCTCGTACTTCTGCTTGATGTCTTTATCATCGACGGGGTCTCCAGTCTTGGCATCGACCCAGCCGGAGTAAGGCTTGCCCTTTAGAGGACCGTTGTGATTCTTGATGAGGCCCATGATCCACGCCATCTCAACGCAGCCCTCGAGAGAAAACTCACCGTGGGCCTCCATCTCCCATCGGGTCCGGGAGTTGCCCCAAGGCCCGACTTCAGCGAAGCCAGTGACAACAACCACTCTTTCGAGATCCACCATGCCCTTCAGGTTGTCATTGAGAGGGGCAATCTCAGTCTTCCAGTCTGGCCGCTTGGGGAAGTCGAACTTGATGTTGGCGCGAGGATCGATGCTCTTCTTCTTGTAGAGGACTTCAGTTTCGGCTCCATTGACAATGGTGTTTTCAATGGCACTCTCCTTGGAGACAGCTCTACGGACCTCACTGGTCTCCATGATATCCTTTCGCAGCTTGGTCATAGCCTCATTCAAATTGGGAATGAACTGCAGGCCGCCATTGAGATCGGCGAAGACGGGCTCAGCCTGGCAGAGGTCAACCACAGTAGGGGACATTAAACCTAGTAGATTGAAAGCCATCTCCTGCTGCGAGAAAGTGCGAACACCGAAGGCTTCGACACCCTCAGCAACGATGTTATTGCCGGACATAAGACCAGTGCCACGGGTCCAGCCGATGACTGCACCACAAACGGTGAGGTAGTTCGCCCAGTCCTCAGAGTACCATCGGTTGAAGAGGGTCTCCAGGGCAAGCTTGGATTCAGAGTAAAGACCGTCATTACCAAAAGTGCCGTGATTAGGAGAAAGCGGCAAAACGACTTGAGCAGGGCGTGTCTCAAAGCCACGCTCAGCTTTTTGGGCCTTGACACAGCCAAGTAGTCTGATGAGGTTTGTGAGCATGATCCTGTGGGCAAGCTCTGAGCGAGAGTCGATGGTATCGATCTGGCGACCATTCTCCGAGATGGCGGCGAAAGGGACGATAAAGTCGAGGTCCCAGCCGAGGCCATTCTTGGTGTCGTAGATGTATTCGACGAGGGCTTCCACGTCTTGCTTACTACCCTGGTTGAATGGGACAACAACAACTTGAGAACCACGCGACCCGTAACGTGTGTACATGGCCTGATAATACTCTGTTACCTCTCGTGAGAATCTGCTGGTGGTAACGATGACCTTGGCACCACCGCTGATGAGGCCCTGAAGGACTTCAGCTCCAATTGAACCGGCACCAGCGCCGGTCATAAGAACATGCTTGTCGCTAAACGTAACACCTGACTTGGCTGCGTCCTCCAGGCAGTTGAGGTAAAGTGAGGTAAGCTTCTTGCTGTAATCCCAGCCATTGAGCGTCTTTCTCTTGAGATGCAGAAAGGGAATGGTTTCGACCTTGCCCTTGTGATGACCCGAGCTCTTGAGAGTACTCTTCTTCCCCTTGGCATTGTCTTTGGGGATGATTTGATTTTGATTCATGGCTAGAGATCGCAGGACATCACCATACAAGCTTTTGATCTCCAGCTGCGAGGTCTTTGACATCTTGTGTTGCTGCTTGATGAGCTTGTAAATCCGCTGCAAGTCATTCTGGACCTTGGTGCGGTTGCCGTATTCAGAGATCTTGCCACCCTCAGCCATTTGTTGGACATAATGCTCGAGTTTCCTGCAGCTGGCTCGAGGAACTTCCTCGTAATTGAGGTTGCCACGGGCGTCCACAGTAGTGCGAGGTCCAGTGGGAACTGCAACATCTTTGTAGACGGGCGAAATGTCCAGGACGTCCTTGCAGTTCTCCAGGAGCTGTGCTGCGAGCTCCTTGGCAAGCTTGTAAGTTTCGCCTCGCTCAGTGGGGCAGTTATCGATGTGGTACTGCATGTAGTCCAGGAGCTTGGGGTTTGATCGGTTCATGATGCGAATGCACTGACTGACAATCTCTCGGTCGACGGCTTGTAGCCGGCCAAAAATGATGTCAAAATACATATTCAGCGCATCTTGGCGCACCCAATTCCAGGATGAGTCATATGTTCGTGCTTTGAGAGGACTGAATACGGGCTCAATACCCGAGGCATAAAAGTCACCATGCTCGGCCGTCCAGAGATCAAGTTGGGCTTGGAGAACCTTTTCTGATTTTTGCGAGTTGATGAACGCCTTGTCACCTCCGCGGAGGTCCATCTTCAAATACCGCGCAAACAGCTCCAGCTGCTGCTTGAAGAGGGCTCGCTGATCCTTGGTAAGGGCATCGATAGCTGCGGGGTCCATCATCATGCCCGCACCAGCGCCTCCCGATGCATCACCGGATGAGGCACTGGTCAGACTGAAGCCAGCATGTGCGGCGTATTGTTGAGTGATGGTATCGAGGAACGATTTGGCATCACCCTCAGAACCAAGACGAGCTGCAGGCTCCATGGTCAAAGCAAGAAGCAAAGCACCGTCTTGTCTTCCCGGCCCAAGACCCCATCTTGTTTCGAGATATTTGCGTGCCGCAGTGATATTGAAACCGCCGGGCATCTTTGACGATATCAATCTCGCAACGAGGGATAGAGACTGTTTTCCGAGGTGGCCATCGAACGTGGTTTGCAGTGAAGCACTTAGTTCGTCAAGTGGTGTGTCTTCAGCTTTCTCGGGTGTCGACCCGAATTCTTTTCCGAGGTCACCGAGGATTTCGTTCTGGAGGGTGGATTTACCTAACAAATATAAGTCAGCACAACGCCAGGCGAGGGTTAGACGGGGGAGAAACGTACCACCAACGAGGTCCTTGATCGCCTTGGATAGAGGTATATCAAGCAGAGATTTCTTGAGTTTCTGAGCAACCAGCGTTCGTACAATATCAACGGCTGCTACTGGCTCATCGGCAATCTGGGCAGCAGGTCCTGCGCTTGGCGGAGGAGGTGCGGCAGCGGGCGCAGAGGCAGCAGCAGGTGCAGAAGATCCTGTCTGTGTGGCGGGAGCGCTTGCGGCCTCAGCTGGCGCAGTGTCTTCCTCGACAGGATCGACGTCGTAGTATATCTCTTTTGCATCCTTGTTATAACAGAGAATCTGTCGCTGAACTGATTTGGCGGCGTCGTAGGCCTCATATTTGGATGCTAATGTGCGCTTGGCCATGACGCCCAATGTGTCGGCAGGACCGATTTCGACAACCCGCTCGGCCGTCTTCTCGGCAAGGAAAACATCTTGGGTCTCGATCCATCTCACCGGCGAGGCGAACTGGTATGCGAGAAGCTCAACGAGGAGCGTATGCGAGAGCTCTTGCTCGACTTCGGGGCGCATATTGGAGAGCGTGGTAATGACAATGGGTCGTAGATGGAGAGTCAATCGTAGGGTGGCCTCCGTGAATGCGAAGACAAATTAGAATCGAGCGGCCGTCAAGTGAATGGTCGACCGCTGCCTTGTCGGGTGAAGCTAGCCAATTGTGCTTCAGGCGTGGATGTTGTCGTTTCAAGGGAGCCGGTGACTAGGGGCTCCTAAAATGCGACGGCGGATGTTGAGGAAGAGGAATATGGTAGATAGAGCCGGGTGAGAGAGGCTGCTGCAAATATCGTGGGGAGGTATGAAGGTTGGATTTTGCGGAAGGGAGAAGAGGTGACTCGGAAAGAGGATATAATTACGTAGATTTCCCAAGCACGCAGCCGTTGAGAGATGAGAAATACAGGACGTGGTGAGACAGAAGCAGACCTGAAGCGGGTGAACGGGAACCAGCTACGCAAGTTGCAGGGGACAGTGATGAAGAGCTTGCAGACTTGGAGACAACGAGGGTACGTAGTCTTGGTAGGGGAGGTCAGAGGTTGATTGAGAGTGGTGATAATTTGATGGAGGCGCTATCCTACATTGTACGATCGGTGCCACGGCAAATTGTTGAACTGTGGTTGACCCACCTCTGGCCACTCAGAGACACCTGTATTTATTGCACAGAGGCACCACCGAAACGATTGGGGGGCATGGCAGGCCAACAGCCCACTACTGGCCCACTGGGCCTTGCAGCACTGCAGCTGCAGCCACTACCATGACAAGTGGGCCTCTCAACCACATTGGCGGCCTAGACCAAGTCCGGTAAGGACCTCTATGATCCATTCCACTGGTGGTCCCCATAGTTAGGAGCCGACCAGGAGAGCTTCTGGTTGTGCATGGCACCCTAGAAGCAGAGCTAGCGGCCTTGTCTTGGTACCTGTTGGCTCCAGCCTGGAGGTATCTATCGACCTCGGGAAAATCCCACCATCAATTGGTCAGAGGGAGGCGAGGATAGCAGATGAGAAATCAATCAGCCTCAGATAAACAAGGCATGCATCCGTCCTTCGGTAGCTGCAGACTCAACAGAGGGGATAGATTATGCAAGAGAATCCGTGTTGCTCCGTATCTCTGTTGGGGACATTGCTATATCTAACCAGAGAGTGTGCCACACCTTATTAGGAGAAAAGTTTTATCAGACACCACCACACCTGGCAGGGCTGCAGTGAGTGGACGGGAGATGACGAACGGGGACATTTTTGGTGAGCGACAATTTACAACGCCCCTAACCCAGCCGACTGCGGGTGACAACGCTGCTGCAATTTCGCTGGGAACAAGGTGGGTCCCTCGGCCAAGGTACCGCGACAAGAGGAAACATTCTGTCATGGCGCGAGAGGTACATTGATTTCCACAACGTTCAGATAGGAATATACTTGGGACGACACTCTACTGGGCTAGCTGCAAAAGGTCCCAGCCTACCGAATAGCAAAGCGCCTGAAATCGCCCCTATCTCGAAATCCGGCAATTTACGGGTCGAGATGTAACGTCCAGACCATTAATTACGCGTAAAGGACTCAAGAAGGAATCAAGGACTCACACACATGGGCAGTTAGGCACTGAGAGAATTACCTGGCCACTGTTGGTTGCTGCAGAACCCATGTTGATTGTTTCCGTCGAGACCATATCTAATATATCCGTTTGCTCTACGAAGCGTTGTGGCTGGACAGTCCAATGCAAATACATGCATTGGTAGGCGTTGAGGCTTTTCACCAGGAAACCAAGCTTCCCACTATGTCATGCATGTTTACTGTCGTACATTACGACGCCGCAAGTGTTTTAGAAGGCGGCTGGATATCTTCTCAAAATGGATGTAGGTACCCTGTTCAGCTACACCGTAAATATCGAATGCGTTAACAGTTCTGATTTCTGATCAAGATGATGATGTATCTTCTGAAACCGATTCTAGTCACTCGTTGGATTGCAATGAAGCATCGAGAATCTGTTGAGTTGCTGAGAATAGCCAATTGATTCCATATATGCTCAACAGTGTGCTTTAGTTGAAGGCATCATCGCAAGGAAGCAATGACATCTCCGACCGAACCGTCAGCTAATTAACACCTCCCCATTGATTCGGGGTTGTAGTCCTCTGGTTCTTTTCTGGTACATAATCGTGGTGTCAATGTGGTAATTGAAGTTTTAGCACTGCAATTCTTTTTAAAAAAAAAATTTTTCGCAATGGAGATTAATCCGACGTAGCTTGTCTGTAGTTGTAGCAGGTCATTCAATGCAAGAACATGGCCGCCATCATGCATGTGACCACTGGTTACAATACACTGTAGCATTGTCGTTTGTAGGCAACGAAACCACTTACTGAATGCCACTGATTATACTCCGTAATACATACCATTAATTATTGCATGCCTTGCAAGTATGGGGTATTAAGCTCAACAACTCTCCATTACTTCCATTCATCCGGTGGTTCCATCCAGTCCATAGGAGGGTAAAGGTAACGATTGCTCGAGATACGGCAGTCCACTGGACGGAGTAGAGGCCTCTCTGGCTTGGATGGAATGACACACACCAAGGGTCGCCAACTCGAGACAATAAGGTACCGGTACCTGGATCCCTCGCAAGCTAGTTCCCAGCGCCAGCAAACTCATCCCCAACAGAACTAACGTAGAAAATTGGCGAGACAAGTACCCCGGTTCCCCGGCCCAAAGCCGCTGTGCCCACCAATCTGTGAAGGTACTAGCGTTATTGCGGATCTGCCCACCACTGCTGCATGTACGTGGGCTGGCAACGCATCACCAGTAGCTGTAGTTGACCCTCGTTGGCCACCCTGAAATTTCTGGCGTCACTCACACCTCGTACATGTTGGGACTACATCTTGAGCCTACCACATCTTCAGTTTCTCACTGTCGCAAGAATCGTCCCTCTATCACCTCCTCTTTTCTACGCAATCTTCCACGACATCTCTCCTCTCCATATCCTCATCCCGCTCCGCTCTCTCCATTGACATTGCTTGGTGTTGCGCTGTGTCGTCTACTCACACCCAGCTCGCCAACTGCCAATTTTCCATTCTCCCCCTCGATCTTGTCCAACACAAGCTGTGTGCGCAAAAAAGGAACGAGCAACTTGATTGTTGTTACATATCCTTCTAGACATCTTTCCTGTTCGAGGTATTAGAGCTATAGGTAAGGTTTCGCGCCGTGTTTTTCTTCCAGCGAGACAAACTGACTTTGCTCTGCACAGATTTTTTTTTTTGTTTAATACCCCCCCATCGTCACCATGTACGGCGCAGGAACTGGACCTCAGACAGGCATCTCTACGCCAAGATCCAA
This sequence comes from Calcarisporium arbuscula, assembly GCA_009828645.1. Classification (NCBI taxonomy): domain Eukaryota; kingdom Fungi; phylum Ascomycota; class Sordariomycetes; order Hypocreales; family Calcarisporiaceae; genus Calcarisporium; species Calcarisporium arbuscula. Next base: position 3,674,542 of record WBSA01000002.1, read on the forward strand.
CAATTCCCTCCGACCCTTGACGCTCTCCCACGGCAGCCTTGAAACCTCCCTCCTCGTACCTACCAGCCTCCATTTCCACGCCTCCCAACTAAAAGACCGATTTGTGGCTACTTTGCCCACAGCTACAGACGAGCTTGCCCAAGACGACGAACCGTCGTCGGTTGCAGAGCTTGTCGCAAGATACCTAGGCTTTGTCGCGTTTGAGGTCGAAGAAGGCGAGGATGATGCTCAAGGCTCCTACGAAGAGGTGCTCAAGCTCGTCCTGAACGAATTTGAGCGGGCTTACCTCCGCGGCAACGAAGCCCACGCCCTCGCCGCGACCCTTCCGGGAATCGAGTCGAAGAAGCTGGAGGTTATCCGAAATTACTATACCGCTCGATCCGTGTCAAACAGGGCTATCCGGCCGCATGAATCTGCGCTTTTCCGTGCCTCTGAAGATGGCTCAGCCGAAATCTACACAATCTTTGGTGGCCAGGGAAATATCGAGGCCTACTTTGAGGAGCTTCGTGAAGTCTTCCGCACCTACTCCAGCTTTGTGGGCGAGCTCATCACATCTTCCGCCGAGCTGTTGCAGACTCTGTCCAAGCACCCTAGCGCAGAGAAGATGTTTCCCAAGGGTCTCGATATCATGACGTGGCTGCATGACCCAGAATCGACCCCAGATGTAGACTATCTTATTCTGGCACCTGTCAGTTTCCCGTTGATTGGCCTTGTGCAGATGGCCCATTACGAGGTAACTTGCAGGGTTCTGGGCATCCATCCAGGAATGCTCCGCGACAGAATTAGCGGCGCGACAGGTCACTCACAAGGCATTGTCATGGCAGCAGCAACTGCCGCAGCGGATTCATGGGAGTCGTGGCGTGAAATTGTCAGCTCGACTTTGACTATCCTTTTCTGGGTCGGTGCACGAAGCCAGCAGTCTTTCCCCGTCACATCCATGACGCCTACTATGCTCCGAGAGAGCATGGAGCATGGCGAGGGCACTCCCACCCCCATGTTGAGTATCCGAGACCTCTCCCCACACGAGGTGCAAAAGCACATCGACGCCACAAACCACTACCTGCCACCCCATCTTCATATCAGCATTTCTCTCATCAACAGCCCACGGAATCTGGTGGTTACGGGACCTCCGACATCTCTTTATGGTCTCAACTCGCAGTTGCGCAAGGTGAAAGCACCTACAGGTCTCGATCAGACGAGGGTGCCTTATACTGAGCGCAAGGTTCGATTTGTCAACCGTTTCCTCCCCATTACCGCTCCCTTCCACAGCAAATACCTCCAAGAGGCAACAGCGATCATCGACGAAGATCTCAAGGATCTCAGCATTGACTCCAGTGCATTGGGCATTCCCGTATTCGATACCAACACTGGCAAGGACCTTCGCACTGAGTTAAGTGGCAATGTTATTCCCGCTCTGGTCCGTCTTATCACAAGGGACCCCGTCAACTGGGAGACAGCGACAGTTTTCCCTGGAGCCACTCATATCCTGGACTTTGGTCCCGGTGGTGTTTCTGGCTTGGGTCCCCTGACAAGCCGAAACAAGGAAGGTACTGGTGTTCGTGTCATTCTGGCTGGTACTATCGACGGATCGATGAATGAGGTCGGGTACAAGCCTGAGCTCTTTGATAGAGACGAAGAGAATGCTCTCAGGTACGCCATCGACTGGGTGAAAGAATTCGGCCCCCAGGCTTGTCAAGACATCCAGCGGGCAAAAGTATGTCGATACCAAGATGAGCCGGCTGCTGGGTCTGCCCCCGGTCATGGTCGCTGGTATGACTCCCGCCACCGTCCCATGGGACTTCGTGTCAGCCACTATGAACGCTGGATATCACATCGAACTTGCTGGTGGCGGCTACTTCAATGCCAAGGGAATGACTGCAGCTCTTGAAAAAATCGAAAAAGCAATCCCTGCCGGTAGAGGCATTACTGTAAACTTGATTTACGTTAACCCTCGCGCGATGGCCTGGCAGATACCATTGCTTGGCAGATTGCGATCGGAAGGTGTGCCCATCGAAGGTTTGACGATTGGTGCCGGCGTGCCATCCATCGAAGTAGCCCAAGAATATATCGAGACACTGGGTCTGAAGCACATTGCCTTCAAGCCCGGCTCAGTCGACGCTATCCAGGCTGTCATTAACATTGCCAAGGCAAATCCCACCTTCCCTGTGCTGCTTCAGTGGACCGGTGGAAGAGGTGGTGGCCATCACTCTTTCGAGGACTTCCATCAGCCAATTTTGCAGATGTACGGTCGCATTCGTCGCCAACAGAATATTGTCCTTGTGGCGGGCAGTGGTTTTGGAGGTGCCGACGACACATACCCGTACATTACTGGTGAATGGGCCAAGAAATACGGCTATCCACCTATGCCCTTTGACGGCTGCTTGTTCGGTAGCCGCATGATGGTCGCCAAGGAGGCACACACCAGCAGGAATGCTAAGCAGGCTATCGTTGACGCACCAGGTCTGGAGGACAGCGACTGGGAGAAGACGTACAAAGGCCCAGCCGGTGGTATTATTACTGTCCGTTCCGAGATGGGAGAGCCTATCCACAAGCTGGCAACTCGAGGTGTCCGTTTCTGGGCCGAGATGGACCAGAAAATCTTCAGCCTGCCCAAGGAAAAGAGAGTTCCGGAGTTGAAGAAGAACCGTGAGTACATCATCAAGAAGCTCAACGACGACTTCCAGAAAGTCTGGTTTGGTTGCAACAAGTCCGGAAAATCCGTCGACTTGGAAGACATGACTTACGCCGAGGTTGTTCGCCGCCTTGTACTCCTGCTCTACGTCAAGCACCAATCCCGATGGATTGACCCATCTTACATGAAGTTGACTGGCGACTTCATCCACCGTGTTGAGGGAGCGATTTACCGTGGGTTCTGGAAAGCCCTCTCTCCTACAGAGCTATGCGGACTTGAAGGAGCCATTTGAGGACTGTTGATCGTATCTTGGCTGCTTATCCCGAGTCCGAAGTCCAAATCATCAATGCACAGGATGTCCAACATTTCCTGCTCCTCTGCATGCGCCCTGGACAGAAGCCGTCACTTTTATCCCCGCCCTTGACGAGAATTTCGAGTACTTCTTCAAGAAGGACTCCCTGTGGCAATCGGAAGATCTCGACGCTGTCATTGGCCAGGATGTCGGCAGAACATGTATTCTCCAGGGTCCTACTGCTGCCAAGTTCTCTACCATTCTTGACGAGCCTATCCAGGATATTCTCGACGGCATCCATCACTCTCACATTGCCTCTCTCACAAAGGATTACTACTATGGTGATGAGAATGCCATTCCTACCACAGAGTATTTTGGTGGTAAACTCGTGGAATCGGACATTCCCATTGACGTTGAGGGCCTCACTGTGAGCTATGATACTCACAAGAACGTCTACCGGCTCTCGTCGTCTGCTGCTGCTACGATGCCGGCTCTTGACTCCTGGCTAGCTCTCCTTGCTGGTCCTAACCGAAACTGGCGACATGCTCTGCTCATGTCTGATGTTGTGGTCCAAGGCCAGAAGTTCCAAACCAACCCGATGAGGCGCATTTTTGCACCTACTCGTGGTCTGCTCATTGAAGTTCATCATCCAAACGAGCCTGCCAAGACTACTATCATCGTAAAGGAGCAACCGAGACATAATCAGTATGTCGATGTCATTGAGGTGAAGCTATCTGGTCCCAACGAGATTGTTGTCAACATGATCAAGGACACGACTGCACTTGGCGAGCCTGTCGGCCTGCCCCTGAAGTTCACCTTCCACCCCGAGGCCGGCTATGCCCCAATCCGCGAAGTTATGGAGGGCCGTAATGATCGCATTAAGGAATTCTACTGGAAGGCGTGGTTCGGCACACAGCCTTTGGATTTGGACGCTAGTGTCACCGGCCAATTTGATGGAGGCAGCACTACTATCACTAGCAAGGCCATCAATGACTTTGTTAACGCTGTCGGCAACACAGGGGAAGCCTTCGTCGACAGACCTGGTAAGATTGTTTATGCTCCTATGGACTTCGCCATTGTAGTGGGCTGGAAGGCGATTACCAAGCCAATCTTCCCCCGCACCATTGATGGTGACCTTCTCAAGTTGGTTCACTTGTCCAACGGCTTCCGTATGATTCCTGGAGCGGAGCCACTGAAGAAGGGAGACGAGATCTCCACCACAGCCCAGATCAACGCTGTCATCAACCAGGAGTCTGGCAAAATGGTTGAAGTTTGTGGCACCATTGTGCGCGACGGAAGCCCTGTGATGGAGGTCACATCCCAGTTTCTCTACCGAGGAACGTACACTGACTACGAAAATACCTTCCAACGCAAGGTTGAGACACCTGTGCAGGTTCATCTGGCTACCAGCAAGGACGTTGCTATCCTGCGATCCAAGGACTGGTTCGCGGGTGACGAGGTTCCAAGTGAAATCGATCTGCTTGGCCAGACTCTGACATTCCGTCTGCAGAGTTTGACGCGTTACAAGAACAAGAACGTCTTCAGCAGCGTAGAGACGCGCGGTGAAGTCCTGTTGGAACTGCCAACCAAGGAAGTCATCCAAGTCGCAAGCGTCGACTACGAGGCAGGCGAGTCTCATGGCAACCCAGTGATTGACTACCTGGCGCGCAATGGATCCCCGCTCGATCAGCCCATCAACTTCGAGAACCCCATCCCCCTCAGCGGCAAGGCCCCATTGCAGCTCCGAGCACCTGCGTCGAACGAGACGTATGCTCGTGTATCGGGCGACTACAACCCCATCCACGTATCTCGAGTATTTTCCAGCTACGCCAACCTCCCCGGTACCATCACGCACGGAATGTACTCGAGTGCTGCTGTGCGAAGCCTGGTCGAGACCTGGGCCGCTGAGAACAACATCGGCAGAGTGCGCAGCTTCCATGCCTCGCTGGTCGGCATGGTGCTTCCCAACGATGACATCGAAGTCAAGCTGCAGCACGTTGGCATGGTAGCTGGCCGCAAGATCATCAAGGTCGAGGTAAGCAACAAGGACACGGAGGAGAAGGTGCTTCTTGGCGAGGCCGAAGTCGAGCAGCCCGTGACGGCCTACGTCTTCACTGGCCAGGGATCCCAGGAACAAGGCATGGGCATGGAGCTGTACGCAAGCAGCCCTGTGGCCAAGGAAGTGTGGGACCGCGCCGACAAATATCTCATGGATAACTATGGTAAGCTGCGATGTTTCCTGTGATGCGGAGCAAGGTGGCTAACTAGTTCTTTTCAGGCTTCTCGATCACCAACATTGTCAAGAATAACCCCAAGGAACTCACTGTACACTTTGGTGGGCCACGCGGAAAGGCCATTCGACAGAACTACATGTCCATGACATTCGAGACGGTGGCTGCAGACGGCACCATCAAGTCGGAGCGCATCTTCAAGGACATCTCTGAGAACACCACTTTCTACACCTACCGCTCGCCTACTGGCCTTCTCTCGGCTACACAGTTCACACAACCAGCCCTGACCTTGATGGAGAAGGCCAGCTTTGAGGACATGAAATCCAAGGGTCTCGTCCCCAGGGACAGCACGTTTGCTGGCCACTCTCTGGGCGAATACTCAGCACTTGCCGCCTTGGCTGACGTCATGCCAATTGAGAGTCTGGTGTCAGTTGTGTTCTACCGTGGCCTGACCATGCAGGTTGCCGTCGAGCGCGACGCCGCTGGTCGATCCAACTACTCGATGTGCGCTGTCAACCCTAGCAGAATCTCCAAGACGTTCAATGAGGAGGCACTACAGTTTGTCGTCAACAGCATCTCGGAAACGACGGGGTGGCTGCTGGAGATTGTCAACTACAACATCGCCAACATGCAGTACGTGTGCGCAGGTGATCTACGGGCTCTAGACACCCTGGCCGGGGTCACAAACTTCCTCAAGATGCAGAAGATTGACATCGAAGAGATGCGAAGCAACATCGAGGAGGTCAAGGATGCACTACATGAGATTATCCGCGGATGCGCCGAGGCGACATTGAAGAAGCCCCAGCCTCTCGAACTCGAGCGCGGCTTTGCGACGATTCCTCTGCGAGGCATCGACGTGCCGTTCCACTCAACGTTCCTGCGGTCTGGTGTCAAGCCATTCCGATCTTTCCTGCTGAAGAAGATCAACAAGACAACCATTGATCCCTCCAAGCTGGTCGGAAAGTACATTCCCAACGTGACGGCGAAGCCATTCGCCCTTACCAAGGAGTACTTTGAGGACGTATACAAGCTGACGAACTCGCCCAAGATTGGTGCCGTGCTTGCCAACTGGGACAAGTATACCCAGGAAGAGGCCGGCGTTGATGGACAGGCCGGGAGCGACAGCGGCGCCAGCGGCGACTACGAGGGTCCTGGTGCTGCCGCCTAAGTTAACGGGTGAAGAAGCCACGAGCGTTTGATCTAATGATCTGATGAAGGAGGAAGAGAGTGGAGAGTTTTTGATGATGGCGTTTTCCCTGTGTTTTTCACACCTCTCGGAGGAGATGATTGCTGTAGTATATTAGACACACATATAATTAGAATTGAAATTACGTATCTGTTACTTGATCCCCATTCTGTGCGCTTGAGTTCATTTTGATAGTGCGGCTCAATGAGCTAGCCTCACTCATAGACTGTTAGATGGAGCAGTTGAAGTGGAACGATTGAGCAGATTGGCGATATATTAATTAAGCTCGTCTTTGCAAGCCAGGTTGATACTTGAAGTATACGAATATAAACGAATAAGAACTCCCCCGAATCAAATTACAACTCAAACCGCCCGTCTCCCACAACACCCCGTCCTCAGTCTCCCCTCTCATCGAGACAGCTTTACATCAGTGCAAGAACACCGAGAGCAACCAGAAGCATGGCTGGTCGCATGTTGTCACCCCGCGCCAATAATAGGGGGCGAGATGGGGGTGGTGGCAGAGCACGAAGACTTGCACCCTTCGTAGTCGGACGCACATGTGGACTTGTTGGAGCCAGGTGTGGTCACGCAGTTGTTGTTGGACGCCTCGCACTTGGCCAGACAGGCGTCATTACCACCGGGGGTTGCCCGTGCCGATGGGCGCGGGAGTGTTCGTCTTCGTGGCTGGGACGAGGGTGCTGACAGGGACAGTGGAGGAGACGGCGCAGGCGGTGGGCTCGACGTAGGGCTGGGTCGCGTAGGGGTTATATCCCAGGCACGATGCGTAGTCTGCCGCGCAGGTGGACTTGTTGGAGCCCGGAGTGGTCAGGCAGGCGTTCTTCTTGGTGGTGCAGTCCTTGGCGCACTGGCACTGGTCCGGGCTCGGGACGGCGGGAGTCACGGGAGGACGAACGGGCGCGGTTTGAGTGGCCGAGGGAGCCACGGGAGCGGACGTCGTCTTGACGGCGCAGGCAGTGGGCTCGACGTAGGGCTGGGTCCCGTAGGGGCTGTAGCCGAGGCACGAGGCGTAGTCTGCTGCGCAGGTGGACTTGTTGGAGCCCGGGGTAGTGACGCACTTGTTGTGGGCGTCTGTGCAGGCGTCTGAGCAGGAGTCCGCGAGGGCGGAGGAGAGAAGGGTGAGGAAGATTGTGGTTGAGTACTTCATTTTGGTGGTGGTGGTGGTGATGATGATGATGATGCGAGGCTGAAGGTCGTGAGGTGGTTTCAGGGGAATGACGAACGACGGTGTGAGGATGGTGTGAGGTTGAGAAACTTCAGGCGAAGAGAAGGAGGAAAGCGAGTCTTCTTATGTGCTGACGGGAAGAGTCAATATTGAGCCATGTCTCGAGCATATGTGCGTCAGTGGAGATCGGATGCTGAGCATTCCAATGCTGATGCGGGCAATCGGCGATGGACCGAGATGTCTGGGCGGGCGGCCGCCATTTTGGATGTCTGTGGGCTGGCTTAGCTCAGCTTATTTAAAATTTGGGAATTTTATGACATTGGATATTATATTGCATTGCGATGGGCTGTATGTTGTGGACCACGGCTCGTAATTGCGGATGCATGGACTTTGCATCATCCACCCGCGGCAGAGGGGCATTCAGGGGCATTCAGGGGTCTTGATTGTGTCAGTAAGGCAATGGGACAATGATGGATTTCTCAGGAATATACCTCATCGAGGTTGAACGCACAAGACGTGCCGGCGGACGAAGTGAGAAGATGACTTCTCAGGGGCGCAGTGCAGAGTGCGCAGAGTTCAACATAGATGGGACTCATGGCAGTGCACGACGCGAGACATTCCAGGGGTGGAAGGAAGGTGAGACACGCGGCACGCCCTGACCAGTATCAGTAGTGAATTCCAGCGGGAGATTTCTCTCGCGTCCATTGTTGATGTCTGACGGAAGGCATCGAGGGCAGAGCGGCTCATGTGAGACGCGCATCCCGGCTGACGAGCCGTCGGCTCGGGGCATTCCACGTTGGGTGCTGAGGGAGTGCGGGAGTCGAGAGCGCCATGGCGAGGTGATATGGGGCAGATGAGGTGTGGTTCGGTGGAGTGCTGGTCAGAGGATGCTGGTGCGGCGGATGGTGAGTGCGAGTGCGAGTGAGAGTGAGGGCGGAAGTGCGAGAGTGAAGCTGGGGATGTTTTGGTTGGGCTGGTTGTGTGGTGTTGTGATGTTTCCGGGACGCAGCCTACCCTGCAGGACAGAGCGAATACAGACCAAGACCAAAATAAACAAGACCTAAGGACGGTATTTACACCCAATCATTATCGAACATATCCAACACGGCCATCTGATGCTTATCTCTTTTTTTTCCCTTTTTTCCCTTTTTTGTTCTCCCCTTGTCATGTTGCAAACAAACTCATAGCACCTCGTCGGAGTTGCGGGGAGAGAGATTGAATCCCGCAGGTGAAACCACTTCTCTTACTTCCACTGATGTTAAATAGTACAACGCATCAAATAAATAACGTGTTGGTGTTATCCCGTCGAGAGACCAGGTTACTGAGTCTAGTGTTCCTTATACCGCCTGATTCAATGTCGAGGCTGCAGATGCGGAGGAAATGCCCTGCAGCTCTGTCAGTCCTAAATGAGGCTCGTCCCACCACAGAGCCTCGAGCTGCAGGTACCGTCCCAGCGCTGCACAGGCACCAACCCGCTGTAGGCCCGCTGTAGACGCCCTGGGAGCGCCCCACGTGGAAATCCGGCCCCCGGCGACCGCCGAACCGGGCTGCAGATTCCGCTCGCTGGGCGGAGCCGATGGGCGCTATTGGAGGGGCGATGGCGCCGGAGGACTACGACTGGTGGGTGGGCGAATGCTGTCAGCGATAAAGAGGAATATTCTGGCGCTTTTCAACTGCTGTCCTGTTCGAGTCTTCTCTTCTTGTTCTGTGACGGCGATTTGAGAGGCGTGCTGGCGAGACAAAGGTACCCTCGCTCATTTACATAATCAACCCGCCTTCCTTCCCAGAGAGCAAACGACACGGTGTTACCGCACGCCTCCGCACGTGAGCCCGCCCAGAGCAAAAACTTCACGGAGCAATAGCAAAAGCAAAAGGCAGCCGAATCATGTCGCCGCCCAGATCGAGGCCGCAGGTCCTTGAAGGCAGCTTCGTCCACTGCAAGACGCGCACCGAGCTCGAGTTCCTGCACAGTGCCGCCGTGGGCGTGGACGAGCGCGGCAGGATCGTGGGCGTCGAGGCCGGCGCCGCTGAGCAGGCCGATGGGCAGAGACAGCAGAGCACTGCCGCGAGGGAAAGGCTGCTGGGGAAGCTCGGCTGGAAGGAGAGCGACGTGGACGTCTTTGCCGCTCGTCCTGGGCAATTCTTCTTTCCCGGTTTCATCGGTGAGTAGGGCCCTCTCCCGCGGTGGTGGCGTTGGGGATGCCGCCTGTGATGCCGCCTTCAGCTTCATTGGTCATTTATGCCACACCCATTCACTGCTTCACACGCATCGAGATGAGAGGCTGGCATTCACCCGGCCACCCACCCGGCCACCCACCCAGCCAAGCACGTCTTTCTTATAAAACGACCTCTAACCGCCCGCAGACACCCACATCCACGCCCCCCAGTACCCCAACGCCGGCCTCTTCGGCAAGTCATCCCTCCTCGACTGGCTGGAAACCTACACCTTCCCCCTCGAAGCCAGCCTCAAGCACACCCCCAAGGCGCGCACCGCATACGCCGCCTGCGTGCGCCGCACCCTCGCCCACGGCACCACCACCGCGGCCTACTACGCCACCGTCCACGTCCCCTCTACTAACCTGCTCGCCGACCTGTGTCTGTCGCTCGGCCAGCGCGCCTTCGTCGGCCGCGTGTGCATGGATGATCGGGACATCTGCCCAGAGTACTACCGCGATGAGTCTGCCGAGCAAGGGCTCGAGGCCACGAGGCAGACCATTGAGCACGTCAGGGCCATAGACCCCGGGTTCGAGCTCGTGTCGCCCATTCTCACGCCGAGGTTTGCGCCGTCGTGCACGAGGGAGAGCATGCTTGGTTTGGCGCGCATCCAGAGGGAGACGGGGTTGCCGGTGCAGACGCACATTTCCGAGAATACGGACGAGTGTAGGCTCATCGCCAACATGTTCCCCGAGGCGAGCTCCTACGCCGACACCTACGACAGGCATGGGCTCCTGACGGCCAAGACGGTTCTCGCCCACGCCGTCCACATCACCCAGGATGAGGCCGCGCTGATTTCCCAGCGGAGGGCCAAGATATCGCACTGCCCGTGCAGCAACAGCTCTCTCACCAGCGGCGAGGCCCGCGTGCGCTGGATGTGGGATAACGACATCGACGTTGGTCTGGGCACCGACGTGAGCGGCGGGTATAGCCCCTCTATCCTCGAGGCGGCGCGTCTGGCCGCCATGGTGAGCAGGCATGTCGCCATGAAGCTTGAGGGCGAGGAGCGCGAGCGCAGCAAGCTCTCCGTGGAGGAGGTGCTGTACCTTGCCACGAGGGGCGGCGCGCAATGTCTGAGCCTGGCGGACAAGGTCGGCGCCTTCGAAGTGGGCATGGAGTGGGACGCGCAGCTGGTATCCCTGGGCGAGGTCAAGGGCGAGGGCCTCGAGAACGGACACGAGGACGGCAATGGCGTCAGCGGGACGTACCGCGACGATGGCAACGTCGATGTCTTTGGGTGGGAGTCCTGGGAGGAGAGGATCGCCAAGTGGGTGTACAACGGGGACGATCGGAATACGAGGAGGGTGTGGGTCAAGGGGAGGTTGGTACATTCGAGGGACAGAGACTGACTGGGTTGGATACCATAGTACTACGCTGTGAGTTATGCGAAGGTGATGAGCCGGACGAGTGAGGACGTAGATGGAGACGGATGGAGAACGGGCGGATGGATATACAGATCAAGCAAGGCACATTAGAGACAAGATGTGAATTAACGACAAGGAGGTTCGTCCGTCCAGTGCTCTGCAAACGTTTATGCCCGCCCCCTCGATGAGAGAGCATCACACCGCGCAACCGCGCAACCGCGCAACCGCCAGCAAGGCATACCGCCAAATTACCATACCGCCAACGCCACTCAATGAACCGCCGCGTCGCAGCCCTAGGAGGACTCCTCGTCCTTGACTGGCCCCTCTCTATGCTTCGCCCTCGAGATGCGACTTCTATCCGCCCGTCTCTGCGCCTCGGCCCTCTTCCTCGACTCCGTGGCCTCTGCGTCTACGGCGCTGACCCGCATGGCAATCTCGCTCGCTATCCCCGCCTTGACCCTGGGCGTTACGCCGTCCCACTCCGCCGTCGAGCCGCCCAGCGCCACCGTCTTCATCCGGAACCACGCACACTCGGCTGCCTTGTCGTTGAGCAGCGCGCGGGTGTTGCCCAGGGCTTCGAGGCGCGACTGCCGGCTCTTCTTGGCCGCCATGTTGTTGCGCTCGCGGTCGATGCGCTGGTGTTCCGCCGCGATGGCGTTGTTGGCCTCCTCGATGGCCCTGCGGTCATGGTCGCTCAGGTGGCCGTCTGGAAACTTGTGGAACCCGCCCAGGAGCGGCTTGGGCGGCAGGTCGGGGACTTGGGATGGCGGGAGAACAGGCGGGTGCTGCTCCTGAAAGGTAAGCTCTGCGGCGAGGTCGGCCTCGCGGCGGCGGCGCTCGGACGGGGAGAGGGCGTGCGGGAGGGTGATGTTGGCGTCTTGCAAGGTGAAGCCGCCCACCCGGAGCTCTGGGGCCATCGCTTGGGGACCCGCAGGCGAAGGTGTATCTTCTGGGGGGGAAATGCAGATCGAGTTCCTCTTGCTGCTGCTGCTGCTGCTGCTGCTGCTGCGGGCGAGATTCGTAGTCCTGTTGCGGGTAGACCGGCAGCGGTAGCGCTCCGGGGAGTTCAAAGTCGAAGCTGGTGGTCATGGGCATCCCGCCCAGGGAATTTATATCCTCCTTTATGGTGTTTTTCTCCTCGGCGAGAGTGCGTTGTCTCTTGGAACGCCTCTCGCTGGCCGGGAGGGACCGCTTGCTGCCGCCGGCGTTGGCATTCTGCTTGCTAGATGACATGACGGGCGATGATGTGACTGTCTTGTACGGAATGTGACGTGTCTGGTGTATCGACTGGAACTGTTAAGAGTTTATATCCAAGTGTGAGTCCTGCTTCCAACCGCGTTAGCAAGCAGCGGCGGCAAACGCTTCCATCTTGGCCGTTCCGGCGGCAGAAGCAGACGGCATGATCAACACGACTGTTGTCACGAGCCTCCCTCTGCCAGTAGGACAGCCGACTGACGCATAGCTCCCCCACGCGAATAAGCACAACGAAGAGCAATCATGTGCAAACTCAAAAACCCATCCCCGGAAAGGAAAGGAAAAGAAAGGAAGGGACCAAACAATAAAGAGGAGGAGGCCAGTCCGCAGCGTGACAAACTCACCCTTTATACTCGTGAGGCAAGCAAAGCAAAGAAGTAAGCGCGAATATGTGAAATGCCACGAGCAGTAGTGTGTGAATCAACCCACGGAAAGCCAGTGAATCTAATGACGAGGAGGAAAAAAACAAACAAAACCTGAATAGGGGGAGAGGAGGCAGTGAAGAAGTACACCAGCGGATGGGGGGGAGCAGGCCTCAGGCCCGTGGCAGCCATGGTCAGGGGCGAGTGAATCACGGTCTTCGCTCCTATGAATTCAGGCACCAAAAATGAGCAAGCCTGCTTGAAAACCTGGCGGCAGAAGGTCAGCCGACGGACCAGGTGCCGGTGTGAGTGTGCGTTTGCCATGATGCGGTTATTTTGGGAGTGGTGTATGCAAAGGTGGGGACTGAGGTGAACGACGCCGTTGCCGTTGTCGTTGCTGGTCAGGCGGACCCTACTACAACACAATAAAAGGACAAATGTTTGAATTCACTGGGACGTAGATGATTTGGGGGTCGTTCATGTAGGAGTGCTTTCTTTGTCATAAAGGCTTTCTTTGCTATTTGCTGTTGCACCCGTCCCGGACAGCCCTGTTGAACAAGCCCTACCCGCCGTGTTTGTGCTCGTGAGCCCTTGTGATACAAAATTTGAACTTTTGAAATGCTGACTCTTCCTTTTCATTATCCAGGAATTGTTTGGCTCGCTGCCGTTATCGCTCAGTGCCTTGCTTGCGCGCCATTGCCGTAACCCCGATTTCCTCTGATCCCATCTCCCCTGAGATGTTTATTACCTTGTTCCCCTGACTTGCAAGGTAAATTTTGCAAACCAACAAATGTCGTTGTACCTTTCAAAGTGCTAGGCCAGTGCCGTCGCCAGTCCATCGATACAAACCCAGTAACTCCCGCTTCCGTTGATGTTGTTCCGTCAGATCTTCAGGAACACGACCACGCACCACTGCCAAGGCGCTGCGCATTACCTTGCTGAAATTTCGCTGACATCGCGTAAGCATTGCATCCCAAACGTCTAGATCAAGGCTGGCATACCTGGTATTCTGTACTCAATGTCACCACACAGGCCTCGTGAGCCCGGACAATCGTCTCGCATGCCCTGACCACATTCGACGACGCCTCATATTGGAGCTTATCCGCAATCAGGAGCAGCAAAAAAGAACCCTGAAGCAGGTAGATGCCGAAGAAGAACGGCATGTACTCCAAGCCGGCATCGAATTCGAGGATTTGGTTGATCGCCTCGGCCGCCGCCACCGCATGGCTCGTTGCCGTGACAAATCCCTGCGACGAGATCCAAAAGTCATTGTCGTCGATGAGGCTGATGGGATCCCATTTCCCTGTCAGCAGTATATGCAAGACATGCATTACGTGGGTACTATATGCCACCACGATCCGGGCTTGTATCTCGCTCTCAGTCATTCGATTCGACGTGTTCGTATGTCCGGAGTGAGTAGATGGCGTGCCCATTTCCGGCATGATTCCGTGGCTCTCGCCATTTTCACCAAAGCTGGGCTCATCGCTCTTGTCATCCGTCTTCTTGGGGAGATGCTTTCGTTCAAACTTCTTCAAGCTGTGTTCGTATACTTCGAGATGTCGAGTAATTTCCGAAGTCCACTCATGCCACTGCTGGTGAGGCCGGAAGTCGGCGCCAAACCTGGGATGATTTCTCGCGTGATGGAGATCGACCACCTCGCCTAGAATGGTCATCAGAGGTAAAAAGTAGCCAAAGATGCTATGGCCACGGCATTCAAAGTCTGGTCCTCTCACGGCGCCACCAGTACCAGTTCCGTTGGGAGCTGGGTTAAGCATGTCGTCGTCTGCGGCCCTGTTTGACCTGCTCCTGAAATCGCCACGCTGCCATTTAGTGTCGTCCATAGGTCGCAGCAATTCGTCGCATTCGACATCGAGAAGGAACAAGGGTCGATTATAGCAAAGAGCCAAATGCCGGTCGACGATGTAGATGAGCCACCATATTCGCCGTCGTTCTTCCCGGTCTTCCTCTGTTATAAACTCCGTGGTATTCCGATACACATCATGTTCGTCTAGACCGTCATCGTCGCCATCAAGCTGTTCGAATGCCAAGCCGACGTCATTCGGGGGAAGCTCGCGGCCAAGTTTGAGTTCCCGGCCGAGGGACCACGCGGCATTCCACCATCGAATGCTAGCGCCTTTATATTCACTAGCTGAAACAACAGTGGCGAGGTGGATATAAGTGGCAACGTCGTCAACATTGCCGGCCGCACCAAACGCACCGCCTTCTCCTGTCAGGGTATCCATGCTGATGGATCCGGGGACAGCAACACCAAGGCTGCCCAAAGAGACCGCTCCTACCACTGGGCTAGTTTCTGCAGCTGGAGGGGCAGAGGGCGTGTGAATGAGCGGCTTGAGAAGGCCAATGGTGAGATTGAGAAGTTTGTGGCACACTTTGCTGCGGGCCGACGGCAAACTCGTTAGAAACGAAGCCTCACTCGTCTGAGCTGCTAACCACAGCATACTCGCGAGCAGCGCAGGCTGACATTTTCTAGGCTTAGTAGGATGCAGGAATGCCCGCTTTCTGAAAACGAATCCGAGCACATAAGGCGACATGGGGTGCATCTGAGCAGACGAGGACGACGAAAAGTAGAGATCCAAAAGATCACACGCTAGACCTAGAGGTATAATGTTGCCCAGATGAGGGATGAGTGGCTCCAACACAGGGTATCGCAGATTCGGTTTGCGCTGGAATGACCCCTGAGATGCCTGAGCTTGTTGAAAGAGGCCGGCTGGAGAGGCACCAGGAATATCCCACCCAGGCGATGTTGTGCTGATGGCATAGCCATCTAGAGAATTGTCGCCCACTCTGAAGTTGGCAGCATTGCCATAACTGCTCGAGCTGTGAATTTGCATCCCATATGGGATATCTGAGTAGTTGTTTATTGCTTGACTGGGGCCATACGGCTCATGGGGCATCAATGACCCATTCAGACCTTGTCTGTCGTAGCTTGGTGAAACGGCCGTGAATGTGTTGAGGTCAAATATTTGCGTGTTGTTCATATGCGATTGGTCGAGGGCTGTATGGCCATTGAGCTGTATCTGGCCTGTAATTTCGCCTATTACGTGGGCATTGTTGGCGGTTGTCTGCGGCAAACAACTGTCGGGTTCATGGGCCGACAACTTTCTTACAGCGCCGTTGTCGGTATGGGAAATTGAATGAGAGCGCCTGGCGACGGAAGGTGAGGGGCTGTTCGAGTTTTGCTGTCTTTGAACCGATTCGTCGCTCTCCCCATCCTGAGAGTCGTCATTCGACCCATTTTGTGTTGTTGCATCAGCAGCGGCTTGGGCAGCGGCTTGTTGTGCCAGATCTTTTCGTGATGCCTTTCCTCGCTTCTTCCTCTCGCGTGCGTATTCACAGCCAAGTCCGAATTCTGTGAGTTGTCAGAAAAAAAGCAGAGCAGATGAGCCAAGTACTCAATCACCTACCTACACAATGAGCACATGGATGTTGCCCATCACACTTGGTTCGAAGCTGATTACATTGATCGCAGGCTCGACTGATCCTTCTGCGAACCCCACCGGATGAAGCTGAGCTTTTGGTGCCAGAAGCATACGGTTGATGTCTCGGCTTGGGCTGTTGGCTGGATCTGGACAAATGACGGGCTTGGATGCTTGAGTGTTGCTCAGGCTCTGGGAGGGCGTAGTGATAGGTTTGTCTCAAGGGGTTTAGCCCATTCGAACGCGTGTGAGTGCGTGTGACATGGTTATGACCTTGCACGCCGATCGATGATGAGGATGACGGTAGGTTGTTGTAAGGAGAGAAACGTTGAAGCGGGTTGGATAACATGTTGTTGGTTCGTAGCAGCTGGCTCCTAGCTGCTATTGTAGGTTATCTTTGAGAAGCTATGGGGTAATAACTGCGACTGTAGAAATTTTTGGATTTGACGGTTCTTGGCTTAATACCGCGGTGACAAAGAACGCGAAAAAAAAAGCCCACGGCTGTTGTTCCAGGCGGCCGAGAGATATCACCAAGTTGGTTGAGCCTCACTAGATTATGTGACGATGGTATTGTAAGTCAAGGTGGTTTTTTTTAGACGGAAGCGCTGTCGCCTTTTACGAATCACATCGTCTGTCGCAGCCTCAAAGGGAAAGCGACTGGAATGCCAGTCCGAAGTAGTTGCTCAGTGCTTGTCGCAAAACCGTAGATGTAGTACAGCACCGACTACTAGAGAACCTGCCCTGGCGCCTGGTGAGTTACTCTGCAGTGCTTTTCTCGGGACTCGGTATATGTCGTCCAACACCCGCGATTATCCAGTGGTGTAGGACCCCAAGGTGGTGAGGCAATGCAGGACGATCAACTAGCACGGCGAGATGTCTCAGGCGGATCGAGGATGTGACGAATGGGATGTCACGAAATAGTCAAAACACCACATGCGCGCATAGACACGTTTCAATGAAGAAAAGCTGGGGAAGAGGGCGACGGGAGAAATGGGGAGCCTCAGCAGACATATATGGGGTAATGAACCGGAGATGGAGGTGCCGCAATTAATTCGCGCCTCTCTCCGTGAGCATGGTAAACCCCACAGTCTAGGGAACGAGCAAATGGCCATGGGCTGATGGACAACCAGTACGGGGTCGTGGTCGGCGCAATAGACTAGGTTGGTGATGGACGCTCCCCTCCTCGCCCCCTCCATGTGAAGGTGGAGCAGGCTCGAGCTGGTTTGCTCTTGATGGATTTGGGTCCACGGATGACATTGGCTATGCCACTGTATCGAAGAGCCATGAAGGGCCATGACTTGACTTCAACTGAGGGTGTAGTGTAGAGGTGTAAGCTTGTGCATGTGGCTTCGGCGCGAACTAGGCGAGGGCAACGTACAGCCAAGACAGCCAGCCACGACTCCCAACCAAGCTCCAATGCCACACGCACCTCGGAAGTAGATTCGGCATTACTGGGGTAGTTCATCAACAACTTTACTTCAAGGTAGTATTGCACGCCAGTTGGCAGCCAACCCTGTCGGAAGGGCGTGACAAGTAGCCGTCGACCCTGTAACGGTATTTGCCGTTTCCATTGCCTCAAGCGGGATGGAAGCATCTTCAAGCCAACGGAGCGACGTATCGAGAGCACCGTTCATGCGCACGGAGTGAAAGGCTGAGGTTCGGCATGGGTCAACAACGCCGAAGTGGCAGGACAGTGGGTAATAACCTGGCGCGTGGTTTGGAGCGCCAAGTGGCGTCAGGCGTCGTCCCCAGTTCCCCCCCACGGCGCAGGCGTGGCCCAACGGGTTTAGAGCGCGATGCCCCGGGGATGTTGACTCAAGATTGGTGCGATTATGGAGCCAGCTGGGGGAGGGGGTTTCCCTGGGTTGGGTTGGATTGAACCTTGAACCCTGGCTCGATCCGGCTGCCTTCAACTGGGCTAGATCAAGGGTGCACCACCACTCAGTGCCACGGCGCTCGCTCAACCTGCCAAACTGACTGTATCCGTGGGAATGATTGCGGCGATGTCTGCCCAGAGCTCTAGGTTCTGGTGTTGGCGGTCAGCTGGGCGTTCCTGGGCGTTCCAACTCCATAACGTTGTGGAGAGGGCTAGGCTAGTCGCTCGTTGGTCGCGTATTCCGCTGGCTGTTGCTGTTGATTTCGTTTCAGCAATGTGGTTTGCGGGCCCTCACGCCAGGCATCGAGTCAGTCGGTGATCTGGAGCCGGTTGATCGAGTCGCTTAACCTTCCCCAGGTTGCTGTGTTTCGGTCGAGCAGTGATTCTGCTGTTTGACGAGGTAGCACTGGTAATACCGAGCGTCGTATTTGACGAAGCACCCCGCAATCTACTTCATGCACGGTATCGTGTACTTTGGGTTTGACAGGCCGCCTCTGCCTAGCATATGTACCCCATACTTCCTGCAAGGCCCTGGGTTTGGCGATGAGGGGGAAATCGGGTTGGGAAGGACCTGCGAGGCTTAAGAAACGGGAAGGAACAGGCTGCGATCAGGCTGCGAACAGGCTGCCAACGGGCTGCCCACCATTACTCTTTCCATTTACTAAGACGACATGGATCGATACGTTTCTTCGTCCAGAGCGCGGTTGCTCAAGTGTTATCTCTGCCCGCTTGCCCTACCTCGGGCCCTTCCTTCGGAGCAAAGTCGGTCGGTCGGCTCTTCTTCCTTCAATTGCATCATCTCCTCTTGGACCTCTACTAGACAACGCGCACCAGCGATGCGCTGAACGCCCTTCTCCCATGTTTCTCGTTGAGATGCAATCCTTTCCGACCAGCCATATCCCTGCGCCGCCTCAATCGAAACACTCGGCGAAACTTCCCTGACCCTCCCAGTTATAGCGCGAGGCAGCTGCACCATGCTCTATCTCGATGATTAACCATCTGCAGCCCCGTGTACATAAGGATTAGGACCGTCATGGGCATGTCCCGAAGGCAAATGGGTTCGTCGCAGGCGACCCAAATAGCGCCCAAATAGGGCCAGAAGACAAGAACAACAGACGCCTGGTAAGCGGCTTTGCGGCCCGCATCGCCGTCGTTGCTGCAACACCACTGTTCCAAAAGCGCCCCTAATGAGCCTGGAACAATCCAGCGCTCGTTTAATATCCGAGCGATGGCCTGAGTATGTCGTTTGGAACGGCTAACTTGGTCGGTTCCAAATGCTGAGGCGAAGCGTGATGATCTTTACCAGCCACACAGCTGAATATACCGGCTCTGGTTGTATGCCAGCATATGCCTGCAGCGAGAATATATGTTGGGAGGGGCTGGGACACTTCACGGAGAAGTGTCAGTAACCCAGACCGTGGGTATCGGCCCGCGAGCCAGACAGGGCTGGGAACATGGCGCGGAATGTGATCTAGCCGCAACCACGTGGCCGACTGTTCAACCTCCGATGATACCCAAGGGCAGGGAGATTGCTCCCGATGACAATCCCGATTCCATGAAATTCAGGTTTGGAAAGCCATGCGCCAGATGGACCTCTTGCCTAACCTGTCTCACCATCAGCAGCTTCTCTTTGCGATACTCGGAAACACACACGGATGCTTGAAGCCGTCGAATTAATTTTCGCCTCGTTCAAAATTGCTTTGATTCGACTCTTCGTCGTCGTGTCGCCCACCGAGGAGCTCGCAGAACCAGATCTACCGGTTGCTATGCCTACATTCCGGCATTTATAAACGGAAGAAGCCGAGAACACTAATATGCAACTGTGGGATCTTCAAGCTAATGAGTTCCAAGTCGGTAGAGAAAAACTGCATATTGCAACTGAGCCCCAACCACCGGACCTCCACATTTCTGCTTCTTAGCAGCCCTCGATTATTTGACGAGGACCATAAGTTGGGGACAACGTTTATTTGCCATGCAATTATGCTTAGTTTGTAATCGACGCTTCCTGGCTACGACGTAATCCTGCATCCCTTATCGTCTCGAGTCAGCGATCAGGCGATAAAATAAGTCGCCTTGGGACTTGTCAGCTGCATCCCTGTAGATGCAAGCAGGATATGCATTGCCCAACCACGACACGAGTGGCTTCCCAGCTAGCAATGTCCTAAACACCCACTTGACGTGCGACAGTGAGATGTGCTCCGATGCGCCTTGGCCTTGTGTTAGCGCCGGAGGCAGGTCCGAATTGCCGATATGATGCTTCAGATGCTTCAAGCATGTCAGACAGGACGTTGACATGCCGAGTGAGTATACTTGCATCATTGAGGTCCAGAAGGTCTGGAGCTGCCTTCCATGCGAATATGCACTTCAACGGATACCTTGCATGCCTTTACAGCTGAAAATTTGTCCATCCATTATAAACGCCACAGGGGCATCTCAACGTCCCGCAGGCAATGGTCGCTGCAGACGTGTGAATATTGCTACCGCAGTCTCGGGTCGCCCGGACGGCACTACTATGGATGCGGCGGTCGTCTGAAACGGGGACTTTTGTTTGTCTGCCGGACCATGCTATGGATGTGCTTGCACACGACTCTCAGCCACGGCATGGTCGGCTCAAATTGCTGAGCGTATCCTCATTGTTCATCTTCGCAAACTCTTTCAATTTTAGAGAGGAGGCCATTCTGTCGCCGTTTCTGCTACGGCTCATTGTTGGACACTGCATTCTTTACGGACGTGTCTTGATATTAACGTCCCACCTATGGCTGAGCACTTTGTTTGCTCCGACTATCCACATTGTCAAGGGACAGGATGGCCAGTGCGAACGAAAGTCCACGAACTCATCTTACGTGAACTATCCGGATGTCACAAAAGTTGGTGCATGTTCTGAATTCACCATCTCCTGTAGTTCTCATGGTTATGCGCGACGTTAAGCGTCTCCTGCCCCATTGAACTTTGTACCTGTGTCGATAAGATATGCATCCAAGTACATCATTTTATAACGACCCCTTTCATCATCTTTAATAGGCGTCGGCTCAGCTTCGTTTGGCAGACGACTTGTGAACCCTTTGGAAAGTAGCAGACCCAAAACCCTGGCCAACTTAATCGTCTTCAGTTGGGCTCCAGAAATGCCTCCCACATCATCTTGGAACCTTTCCCAGAAGACCTCTTCAAGGTCATCGTAATCTTCGAACCGCCTGCGACCGTTGTGCCGATCAAAGTGGCCGGTAAAGGCTTCCACGGAGTGCAAGTTTAGCCCAAATGGACAAATTGTGGCTCCTGCCCAGTCAACAACACCGGTTATATGGCAAGTTTCCTTATCAACTATGATGTTGCTGCATGCAAAGTCTTTATGGAGCAGCACCATTGGTAGAGACATGATATCCTCCATGCGGTCGACACAGGTCTGGATGATGGGCCGGAACCTAGCAGGTAGCGCACTGTTTAATAACTGCAAATCTCGCAGATAGGATTTTGCTAAATCATCGCGGTATACTCGAGTTACTGGTTGAGGAGCTCTCCACGAAAGGGCAAAGAAGCTATCGAGGGCTGGTTACTTCCAACCCTTGCAGGTCTTTTCCCGACACATACCTTGAAACGTCAGCCATGAAATTCCTTCGCCAAGGAAGAAACTGGACAGAATCCTGCGAGAACCCATGTGACAGCGTAAAATCTAGCTGCGTCACCCCAGGGACCCGGCTCATCAGATAGACACAGAGGGGCTCTTTGCTGCCACCGTCACGGCCAACGCCTACCTGACCCTCAAACGACACAGTCGGTACCAGCGACCCGTATATCTGGGTCGCCAGAGTCGTAATCCCAACGTCGAGAACCAGCGACTCGAGGCGAAACTGCGCGACGTACTCGAGGTCCTGGCCAGCGTAGACAGAGTAACTGCACACGCCCTGGACAGCTACGGGGATGACATTATCGCTGTTGGTTAGCTGGCGAGCCCTGGCGTCGCATGCGGCGCGTGTCGCGGACGTCTTGTTGAAGAAGATGTCGATTTTTATGTCAACAGCCTGTTCTGCAGAGGATGTCATGTTGGATTTTGCTTTGGGATGACACGGATTCTCCGAGTCCTTGTTAGCATGGAGCGATGCATTTTTCGGGGCATTGGAGCTAACGCGTTTCAACTCAACGCTGGTCAACGTAGGACCGGTGGATGCACGCTTATCTTGCATGTAGCAAGATACCACGCTACGCAACCCAAGATGGTAGGTAATGCGAAAGTTGGAAGTCCGCCTTCGAGGGCGAGACATAGTGATGCAGTACGCTCGCTAGTGCTACATCATGCGCTTATGTCGCTCCGAGCTACTTGGTCTCCTCTTTCGTGATGAAACTACGCTGGCTCGATTGATAACGTTTTGGTTAATAAATCCGATGTTGCTTTGTTCTCTTGCTGCTACTACAGGCACGTACAGGCACACACCAGTCATTATTGAGCGGATAGACCGTAAGTTCTCGCGCGCTCAACTCAGCTTCAAACTGCGTGAATATGGACCTCGAACGCCGAGCGCCTAGTCGATCCTAGGCGGATGAGCCTTCAAAATCAAGGGATTCAAGTGACGGTAGGCTTGTGGAAATGAGACGGGCCTACGCCGTCAAAGCATGACCACGCTTGCACACTGCCCAAGACTCAAAAGCGGCCTTAGCGGGTGCACGTCAGATGCCGAATCTCCTTGGTAATAGAATGGGGAACCAATGGGGCGGGATTGGGGCGCATGTGCTTCATGCAATATGTCGCAGTTGGATTCCAACACTTTCGCGCAGCCATTCGTGCGGCTGGCACAGTGCTGTCTTGGCAGATGGGATGCTCCATCGGTGATGGGAACACGGACTCGCCAATAATATCAGTCTGACACGTATGTGTGGAGGAGACTAAGAGTGCTACTGATATGGAGAGAGCGAGCAATCGCCTGCGAGTGTCTCGAACCGCCCATCTAGGAGTCCTCCAAGACACAAGGGCTTGACTAGTTGACCATAGGATGGCTGGCAATGAAGCCACGGCGAGGGAAATTCTGCATCAATAGTCTCATTAAAGAATGGGTCTGGCGCGTACTAAACGGCGTCGCCAAGAGCGCAATCACACAACCAGTCAGCCTGGCCACGTCTACACGCGCCCTACCGATTATCAAGCCACGGAGGCTGTAGTTGCGTGGGGGGCGTGGAATTTCCTATACTGGTAATCCGCCCGGGGTTTACGTTCCCACGATGCACCGCGCCGAATGTATACGCCGTTTCCTGTCAGGTGAGGCTAGGCCAGCGTCCACTTCCTTTCCGATCTTTGACAGCTTGCGGAGTATGCTGATTGGGTTATAATGTTGTATCCGATTAACCTGTTCGTGAGGTTCTGTGACTGGAGCGCCTCGTTGCTGGATATTGCAGCGTCTCGTGTCAACGATCTGAAGTTGCATCTGAACGGTCGACAAGAATCGCTCCTGGCCAATATACGGCAATGAAGAGGGAGGTACAGACCAAATAATTTGCTCGAGCAAGTTGCAGGATGTATCCTTTACAATATCCAACATGACGTCTCCCCGTATTATGCTTCCCGGAAGTCTCTAAACTGAATCACCCATCGGCAAAACCGCGGCGTACAAATCACCACACATCATCACCATAACGCCATCATACTTGACGATATCATCTAGGGAATGTGTACGACGGGAACGGTGCAATTATGGAGCCTACTCTCGATGATATTCTGCATTACTGCCAAGCCACAGTCTCAACGCTGTTTTCGCCCCACCAAGCACTGATCTCCCGTGAAGCACCACAGCCCGTTCTAGCTACAACAGCTACTTCCGTCCTGAACTCCAAGCACATGATCCATCGCACCAAAGTTTTCTCCCTGCTCGCTGATATTGTCCCGTAGCCCGACGCGATTAGAGCCCACGTGATGTCAAGATGGCTCGTCGAAAGGATGCACAGTGAAGCGAATGTTGTTGGGAGCAGAGAACCTTGAGCGACGCAATATGTTGATGGCGCAACGAATCATAGCTCACAGCCAAGATAGATGTATCTTCGATGCGTATGTCGCCACTTAGGATATTGTACATCTGAATGAGTCTCTCAACTCTAGTAATGAAATACCACACACTGTCAAAGCCATTTCAAGCCCATGAAAGAGGACCCTAAATCCATGGCGGCCACATGCCATGCCTATCTACCTGCAAGTGAAGGTGAGAGTCACAGAGCCGCTGTTTCCAGGGTCCTTATCCGTGACGACGTGCCAGTATGAAGCCGAATTACAGTCCTTTCCGCTTGAGGTGCCGTAAACCTTGTCCCAAACCTCGGCGCGGCAGACTCCCCAAGCCCCCCATACGTTGGATGCGTATTTGCAATGGCATCCCCTGCCGCCTTTATCCCAGTCGGCGACACTGGACTCAACGAAGCCGCCCCATTTGTTGGCCAGGTTGTTCATGCACTCCTGATACCAGCCGGAGAAGTCTCTGCCTTTGGCATGGGTATTGCATTTGCACCCGTGATCGGTTTTCCCCACCGGGTTGTCAGTACGGCCTCCTGAACCGACGGGGTTACCAGTCTTGCCTCCCGAACCGACGGGGTTATCAGTGCCTCCTCTCTCCGCAATGGCCGTAGCATTTGCAATGCCATAGAGGCTGCACAAAGCGGCCAAGAGTTGAAGCGAGACCTTCATTTTTTGGTCTAAGGCTTGGATGTCAGTCGTTGCTTCTGAGCGATAGGAGGAAGTGCACAAGACGGACAGACCTTGGAGCGTGAGGAAGTGTAGCCCTTCAGTTTTGATATTGGATATGAGAGTGGTCGGCTACACAAGAGGGCATGTAAAGGCACGACAACCTCTTCTTATACTTGCAACAAGACATTAGATCGTACTCAAGTTATACTGGCGAATTCTCTCATGGGACTTAATTACATTCTCTCCATTTGCTCCACTCTGCGTAGATTGCTTGATGCATCGGCCAACAAAAGCGTGGAGAAATAGCCCTTCCTGGGCCTGGTGTATCGCATCATCTATGCAGTAGTCAAATGTAATTAGGCTAGGCCATCGTCTTTGAAGTGACGGATGCATTAGTCTCCGATGCATGTCTTCCCTGAAGCTTGATTCGGCACCGTAGCATATGAGGCGCAGGTCTCGACTGTCAGGATGGCTACAAGGGGAAAGAGGCGTACATCACACACTGGTGAGTGCCCACACTGGTAGCCAGTAATGAGATTAAGCATATGGGAGTACCTGCATAGGAAAAAGTTCGTCTTTGTTTCGAAAAACCTACCCCAGAGTAATGGTTCGAAGGATCTGCAGGATCGGCTCTATTCAAGCCACCTTGTTAACGACGTTGGAACTAAGTAAGCCGCTGTAGTAAGAGGAGAAGTATACGCAGTAGAATCTAGGGGTTGCCATGGTCGCAGATTGAAGCGAACGCCTAGAGGTCACTTGGCTTCTTCGCGTCGTCCCTACACGTCCTTTGATACAGTCCCGAGTCTTCTGGTGCAGAAGTGGTGAGCGTGAATTCTAAACGGAGGGGAAAGGGTATCATCATCGCCTAGCGATGTGTCTTTGTGTCGACAATGATACTGTTCTCTGATATCGGGAGTAATGCCTTTGGGGATGGGTGGACTGGAAGGTGTTGCAATAAATATGACACGGGTCCACGTCAAGTGTCCCGATGTGCCTCGTTATACACATAATCGTAGTGTACTTCTAGGTACTAGAGGGCATAGGGCGCCCTCTTCTGTCATGCATTAGTAGATCACAAGTTCAACGCATGATTGATTACACGAATTACAACAGAAGGCTAGTGTGACGCTGACTGAGTGGCGGTTTCGTCTTGTGGATCCAGTTGTAACGTTCAACTTCGCCTCACCAAATATGAGTCTAGAGCAGGGTGGTGGGGATTGTTCTCCGTCCCCGAAGACTATGAACATGGAGGTCTATGATATTTACTAGACTTGGATGCATGAAGACAGCCGTATCCATCTAGCGTGCGGACTTGAGGCGGATGTTGGAAAGGCGTGTTTGCCATCTCCGCAATCCTCTGCGTCTCTTTCTGATTTTGCCTTTCTCTCCTTTAGGACCTTCATTTGGCTGAAATGTGGTAACTTCCTACTAGATACTCTCTACCTGATTCGCCGCATAAGACTTGTGTTACATACACCTGTCACATTTCACATTGTCACGTCGGAGCTAAAGCCTGGGCCTCAATATCTGAGAATAAGGGAAGACGGGCTGGGCGGAATGGGGACAGGCTCTTTGAGTGAATCATGGTTGGAGCTCATAAGATGATCAAGGCCTTCTCTGGGGCGTCAAGAGTGATAAGCAAGTGGAAAGTGCCCCAATAGGACATACGATGAGAAAGTAGAATATATATCAGATTACGTATTTGCACTAATTCAGAACTCCTTATTATCGCAGTGATGGCCGTCCAGGATAGGTTGAAGCTTTTGCAGCATAGATGGACACTCAAATGTACCCCCTCTTGGTTTTTCATGTAAAACAAGTACGTAGATTATACAGCATGTCATGTTGTCATCGTTGTTTGTCTTACAAGAGCCATCGTCGACTGTAAGACCAATACAGGCTGGCTATTAATAGGTAGGGTTGCGTCGCAGGAGCAAAATAACCAGCCCTCGCCGCAATAGTCATGAACGCAACGAGTGTTGCAATACTTCATTTACATTATGACACATCAGTTTGAAATATGAAATCAACTATGCGCAGTAGCGCGGTAAACCGCCCGTGCTGCTTGAGTGTGCTGTGCAGGCGAAGTCTATAAAACAGTTTGCCGTGAAGAAAACAGCTGTAGGCACAACGCTGACCGTCGCGTATACAGAATAATAGGTCACCTTGGACATGTCCAATACCCAGGCAGAAAAGAAGCACAAATGATGTTTCACGGAACAGGTTGTTTGCCGATAAATGCATGTTTTGGAAGCCAGCAGCTGCGTCTAGGAACTACATGTCAGACTCCCACTCTGAAACAGGTCGAGCGAGGCTGATACCGCACTGCACATTCATGCCATGAGATTTGGATTTGGCAGATTTAGGTCTAATACCGTGCAATACGTGAACATTATCTTCTTCTTGTTCGTGCGTGGTGTACTGATGAGACGAGCATTGGCGTATTGCTGTGGCTCTAGCAGAGCCTGAAGTACGAACACGCGGTCACTAGGGAGTGAGTGCTAGGAGCGGGCGGACCAACTGGCGAGGAGGCGGCATTTGCAGACGAAGCCCCAGACTGTTGGAGAGCGACCTTGCTGTATTTGCGTGCCTTTCGATGCATATGTGTTGACGAGTGTGTCTGGGTTGGAATATTGATAAATGATCCTGGAGCAGACTTGGGTAGGTGTGCCCTGTCCCCACAACACAGCGGAGGCTGCGCTACAGACAGGCTGCAAGGGTATTATTATACGCACCGGTCCACTAGATCTCGCCTTTACTTGGACACGATTTGTACAACGATCTGCAATTAAATCGGGCTTGCCTCATTCTGCATATACAATCTCTATATATAAACTCGGGAAAGAAAGAAAGAAAAAAAAGGAGAATAAAGGAACTTGGAAAAAAAAAAAAAAAAAAAAAAAAAAAAAAAAAAAGGCTCGGCCGTGAATCCATAAATTTAGAGCCATTGCAGAACAGTCGTCTACACTTGGTTGTTGTCAATCTGGTTCAGTGGCGTACGATTGCCACCACGTTTACCCGGAGAGACGGTCCCAATATCCTCACTGGCTTGACCTAGATCGTCCCCATCGGAGCAAGTCCCCTTCGCCATGTTTTCGATTTCATCCTCCACAAAGTGCGACTCAGTGTTGTTGGGTTGAGTAACAGATCCTTCGGCATTGGATGTCGTTATTTTGCCCTCGGGGTTTGGGGGGAGCTGTCGACCAACGTCACCATCCCTGGAAGTTCGCTGTTTCTTGGAAGGCGAGTGCTCTGGCGCGTCAGGTGTGCATGCAGCTAACGCACCTCGTTTTCCCCCTCCACGAGTACCCATAGTAGGCGGCGTCATCTCAACTTCAGTCGCCATCGCAGTTTCATTTTCGATCGAGGCGGCGGGGTTTCGTCTGATCGGGGTCCCTGAAACAAGGCCTAAATTAGCGGCTGCGCTGCATGGAGAACCACTTAAATAAGGTCAACCCTACCACTGGCATTGTTTTGAGCGTCCGTGCTGGAGCCAGACCCAGATCGTTTACCAGTAGTGCCTGGCGTTCGGAGGAACGAATCTGTAATGCGCGACTGAATTTTTTTTGGTGTTTGTGGTTCTCGAACAGGAAGCCTTCTTCTTGCTTTCGCTTCCTCATTCCGCCAGATCAGGGCTCCGCAAGAACCGCTGCTCTGCGGCTTTTCACATACCCAGACTTTTCCATTTAGCAAACTTGCTTCCGCTCAGGACGTAGTCACTCTTACAGCGTTTTAGGATCATTGGCGTGCCGCACGGGCAGATGAAATCGCCATTGTCAAGTTGTACACCTTTGGAGTTAGATTTCAACGGGCGGGCTGCAGGGGCCATTCTGTTAGTTTGCGTCTTGAGTGTTTTTGGATTGATGGTGGAGTATTCTCTGGTGGAGTTGCAAGGAGCTAGGATTGGGTGACTCGCGAGGACTGAGAGCACTTAACGCGTTCGACGCGTCGGACACGGGCTTCGATGACTAATCTTGCCTGGACTGTTCATCAGTGGCTCCTCGTTGCTGCCCATTCTCATTGACAGCCGGCTGCCTCGGAATTCCTCTTTAGGATCATGTGGCGTAGTTGTGGCCTTCAAAATCGTGTCACAGCTGTGCAGCTACGAAGAAGACGGTTGCTTTGAGATCAACTGTCTCGCCGTCCAACGGGGTGTCGTAGATCAGTCACAACTGTAAGCGACAAAAGGAAACATTTGTCAGCTGTCAGTTGATGGAAATCGTCGCCGACGCCGCTGATGCTGTGGGGCTTGGCAAACACATATTAGCCCTCGCTGATGGCTTCAAAGGTTTTGCCATTTCGACCGTCAGAGGTTTAATTCTCTGGTACAGATCTGGCACCCTCTAGCAGGCTGTTCAGGGCTTCTGGGGGATGGTGGGTTCCTCCAGGCAGCGGACCCTTGCGCTCAGCCCGCTGCCATATTCGCCGCATTGACAAATTGTGCTAGGTTGGGGGCCATGTGCATCTTTGGCACGTCTCCAGCCATCAATCCTGCGAGAGTCCTCTGACTGCGTCGGTGTTGGCCTCTTGTCCTCCATCGCTGGTCCCAGCAGTGCCAAGTCCCTACCACGCAGATCCCGCCTGGGCCAAAGCATACGAGAATCCCGACCACTTGTCGACTCTATTTCTGTTCGCCGACTACGACCGCCGCCTCACGCCGAATCTCGCTGGGGACTGGCTCGATCCCATGGTGCAGCAACGAGTCGCTAGACGGTTCGCCATCCACCATGGGAGCTAATTGCTCAGTTGAATGCGCCACTCCCTCCGGCCCCAATGTTAGCACCTCGGGCGATTTAGGATCCAATGGGGACATCTCGGGCCCTGGGGTGCGTCATCGAAGTCTCTCAGCCTCTTCCATCATGCCTCCATGCTAATGGTGGCCCTTGCTAGGTCGTGGCCAGCTTTGTTGTCAGCGGCTGGCTTGTAGTCATCACTACCTTGTGCTACTACTTCCTCTCCTTCGACCCTGGTGCCGACTCGTGGGGTCGTGGTGCTGCGTCCAAGTTGGAACATGCCGTGGCCTCGTCGCGTCAAGAGTCTCGGGCTACCAACACCAGAGTGCTCGCAGACGACCACTCGGTCACTCAGGGCAACCCAGTCGACGCGGCGATTGTCTCTTCTGCTCGCAGGCTCACCAGCAATGTGCTGGTCTTGGTGGCCAAGATG
The DNA here is from genome assembly GCA_009828645.1 of Calcarisporium arbuscula. Taxonomy (NCBI): domain Eukaryota; kingdom Fungi; phylum Ascomycota; class Sordariomycetes; order Hypocreales; family Calcarisporiaceae; genus Calcarisporium; species Calcarisporium arbuscula. The sequence continues at coordinate 3,704,394 of WBSA01000002.1, forward strand.
GCACCGGCGCGCGTCACAGCCTGGACGAGATTGATGTGGACGCACACACGTTTGAAGAAGTCGCTGCAAAAGGTGCCCATTCGCCCGAGACTGAGCCCTCGTGTTCCTCCACCTACTTTATGATTGTCAGCATTGTCTAACGTGCGAATAGTCAATCCTCATCATGTCAGACATCCAGGTCGTCACCGGCCTAGGCATCCTCATCAGCAGCTACTCTTCCCTCTGTCCCACAACCACGGCACCCGGCGGACTGTCGGCGTATTACTGGCACACTGCCGTCTTCCTCGCTTGGTTCTCGAGCTTGGCACACCAAGCCGCCCTGACCTTTCTTCGCCCCTACTTTCGCGAGCATCCCTGGCAGCGGAACTGGCGCCTGGCGCTGATGAGCGTCGTCTTTGTTCTCTTGCTGGTTTCGATGGTCCCAACTTTATTCTTCAACTGGTACCACAAGCGGTTCATAATAAACTTCCACGGAATTGGCGACGTGGAGCCGTTGCTGACGATAATACCACTCGGCCAGTCCGCTGCCATGCCAGCCACGCCTGCGCTCTGCTTCTTCAACATGGCCACGGCCAACGCCCTTTTCGCTTCAGCCGATCGTTGCCCATGGGCAGAGATACAGTATAAACAAGTAAATTCCTCTGCGAAAAGCGGTGTCCATGTTGGCGGGGAGGTTAGGTCAATTGTGCACAGCAATCACACAGAGCATGTTGGCATGGACACTATATGGTGCAACCACGACGCAACATTACCGGGCACCGCAGGACTGCAGTCCACCATCTTTTGCCTTTTCACTGCCGTCGTCATGTTCTGCGCGTGTGTTATCAAACTGTTTGATGGGCCGTCCGACTTTTTCTACAAGCGTATTCGGGTGCCTCTGAGCCAGAGTACCAGAAAGGCCATGAAGACAGTCCTTAATGCTAGAGATGGTGTTAACGGCCGCAAGCTTGGTCACCATTTCTTCTCCCTTCTGGTGGAGAAGCCTACACTCGCCGCATATCTCTCTGGGCGGATGGTGCTCGACTATTTGACATCGGAGCTCTTCAACGTAGGTTTAGCATTCAACCACTCATCCCACAACACAGCTCACTCACCCCGTTGTAGATTTGCCTTTTAATCTTCTCCGCCATCCTAGGGTCCCTCAAGGTTCTCTTCACGTATATTCCGCAGCTTTCCAAACGCTATAGCGATGGCTGGACGTTTGGGCAAGTTCTAGCTGTAGTGCTGCTCATGAGTCCGTTCATGACTGTTTTACAGGAACTCCTCAAAGGGGGCAATGAAACCTGGGCTGAGATCCGTGACCGGTCCGGTTCCCCGGCTCAAGAACCCTTGCACGCAGATGCCGCAGACATTGAACTTGCTGCAGTTGGTGGGGTTGCCAGACAAACACATTCGGCTGACAATGCGACGTCGTCCCACCATCAGGGAGAGGCGGAGGCACCAAAGGACGGAGAAAAAGACGTGTTTGACGACTCGCAGTACCGAGGAGCCGTCTGGCGAGTCCCAGCTACCTGGCTGTTGTTGTGCCTAGTGTTCACGCTGATGGCCCAGATTCTGGTGCAGGTCTCTTTCAGTTTCAACACATTGGCGAGACTGAGCGGCCTGCTCGCACTGACGCTCTTGACGTTCCCCATGGAATACTACATGGTGGTCCTAGTTGGCATCGCCCTTTCAGACAGCCCTCATGTTAAGAAGGTTGTGTGGGCCATGGCCGTGCTATCCATGGCCAAACTGGTCATGCCCGTGGCCGCTGTCCAGGTTTTTATGAAGCGCGTGGGGGAGACGGAGCTGACGAGTCTTGCACATCTGGGGTTGTGGTTTGCGGCGGCGAGTTATGCGCCTCTGATGCTATATTTTCTGGTCTGCACTATTTACATTTTATATAAGCGCCGGAATCCCTCCAACTCATGAGGCCCATACTATATACGCCTCATGCCGAGTGCTTTGACTACAGGTTCTTCAAGTTATACTCTTGTAGAGGACGTTCCATAGACCAGAACAGCTGGAAATGGGAGCTAAATCTCCTTTGCAAAGCTCTGCCACGCGGCATCCCCCTCCAAAGCAGCCATATCTTCAGTGCGCAGCGTGACGATGACCTCCAACATCTCGTCGGCTGCAGAAGCGCCATTTCCTGCCCTCCTCCGTGGCAAGACGCCGCAAATGCTGTCAATCTCCGACGGCGGAATCCTAATAAACTCAGGCTTGCCCAGCTCCGCGCCGAAATCCGTCTCGTACAAATCCAGACCAGCCCAGCTCGTGATGGTGAGGTCGCGCGCGCCAAAGAGGTCCCAGCCGGCAAAGATGGTCCTGAAGTCCTCGGTCCGCTCGACCAGGCTGTATACTTCGGCCACGTAGCTTGGGTCTATTCTTTGCGTGGATGCCCCTATGGCCTCGCAGACGGCGACTAGAGCTCTGGTGGCTCCCTCGTCTGTTTCGGGAGACAGATCTGTCACGGGGACTCTTGATTGTGCGCATAGAACGGCGTTACCGAAGAACGGATCCTCGGGAGTTGAAAAGCCGTGCTTGATGCGCCCGCGGGTGTTGACGGCCAAGACTAACTGACTTGCTTTCACCGACGTGTCACGCTTCAGGCGAGCCTTGGTAATGGCGGACCAGACGAGTGCGCAGAGTACAGTGTTTGTCGTGGGAGGGCTTTGCATGTGGTCCTTTAGCGATTCTCTGCGCTCCAAGATGTGTGCCAGCGGAATCTTGAACAATTTAAACGCGCAGGATGGAAACTCCGAGGGTACAAACGGGGGAGTTCGCGTGTACTCTGGGTGTGAGGCGTAGATGTCGTCGATGGACTTGGACGAAGCGGCAGGCAGAGACGGAGAGATGGCGTTGAGAAGCCTGCTGGAACGACCTGGCCCAGAACTGATGGAGACGGGGTCTCGAGGGTTTGCAACGTTGTGCGCCCACAAGCGGGTGATGTCTCCCATGCCAGTGGCGTCAACGGCGTAGTGGTGAACACATATGCAGAGGCCAACGCCCTCATTGTCGGCGAATCGAAAAAGAGATGCTGCAAACACGGGAGCGCCTTCTTCATCAGAGCTACTGTCAATCATGCCTACAGGCCATGTATCTGTGGGGAGAGCGGAAGGCGTCATTCCATTGGCAGATGCGGTTTCGTACGATGCTTCTATTGAGCCCTTGTCGATCAGTGTCAGGGCGGCATCGCTTGGATTCCATCGGAGCTCTGGAGCTGGCGTTTTGCCCTGTTGCCCTGCTGGCGTAAGGAACACTCGTCCTGACAGCCATGGTAGCTCTTTCACGAGCGCATTTAACCCGGGCTGGAGATGCTGTGCGACGGAGGCGGTCGATTCCTTGGTTCGAAATGTCAGGGTTATTACGATGTATATCCTTGGCATGAGCAGGTCAAACGGCGTCAGCCTTTCTACTTGCACGTTGTTGGCCATGGCGATGGTGATCCGTTGAAGAGAATATTTACGATATAATGTTTAGAAATGTGCATCTGTCGCTTGGGAGGGGGGGGGGTTGCGGAGGTTTGATGTCGATTGCTGAAGTACGGATGTTCCAACCGGCTGAGGAGTTAATATATAGTCGTCTTACATGCAGCCAGTAGAATAATCCTACCGACAAGACACGTTACAACGCGAGCGGGGCAAACACTAAATCTATATTAAAACCATCCTCTGGTGTGAAACCGTGGCTGCCACGCTATGACTTTGAATGGCGCATGGGGTACAAGTGCCGAGAGATGGCAACGCGCAGGTGAATATAAGAGGTTGCTTAGCGATTCTATTTCATCGGAACACATTAGTCGGCACTGGAGAGGCAGTATCCAAGACTGTCTCTTGTTTCATGGATCGCGTTGACGCTCAAGTTAACAGCCTACCCTATATCCATTACGCAAGTAGATCACTGTAGGGTTAGGGTAAGCATGCTGGGCTGCGAGTGGACTGGTTTTGGAATTGGAATTTGGGAAACTGATCAGTGTGTATTTCTTGGCACTGAGTTCCGCTCACCTGCTGGATGGTTTCCTGAGAGTCGCTTCAAACTCGATCTAGTCATGGGAAGGTTGACGTGTTTTTGCCTGCTTTTGACGACGCAAGTGAGATGACCGACTGCGCGACTAGAGAAATCTCAAGAGAATAAGTGAGGCGTGGGAGTACTTGTTATCTTATTCTGGCCATTGCCCGCGTCAGCTACGTGATGTACTGTGTCTATCAGTGATTATGTCTACGGATACCGGTACAAGGCAAGTTTGAGGTGAGTGGAAGTACAGTTAGGATTTGGTGATTGGCAACCGCCCGGTTGACTCACATAATAACAGGAGAGTGAAGTAAATTTTATGTCGGGTAAGCACAGCTATCCTTATGCATTGCCGCCTGCTTATACCGCTGATGGAAATACACGGTCCCAGCAGCATCTGCCGTTGACGACACCGTGGATATTACAGATGTTCTGTAAACTACGCGATTTCCCTTTTGACACCCGAATAAACTCAGCCGAGCTTCCTTGGCAAGCTCTAATGCCGGTTAACAATTGAGGGCCGCGGTCTGCCGGTGGCGGCGCAACGCATATCCGTAGGAATAGCGAGGGGGTGGGTGCTTCCGTTGAGCACCGAGAGCTGCAGACAAGCCATTTACCATTTTTGAGCCAGCCGCAGGAGACAGTGCATAGTATGGTGGAGGCTGTTGCGTCGTTCTCGGGGAGCCAGTGGAAGCACTGGCGAGAGCAGGGCAGAGAACGAGATCCTACTGCCTGAGTCTAGGCTCTTGAAGCCTCTTACGTGGTACAGGCTTGGACTGCCTCTGGTCTTTGGCAGTTTCCTGGGAACGTGCGCTCGATTCTTTATATGGGGTGGGAGACTTTTGACGTTGAGTTAGTGTGGCAGGTATCATATCTAGGTTTGATCCTTATGGCATTCATGACATCCTACACCGTCTGTAGCTTATATTACGTACGAATAGAGATATCCGATGAGTCCGCCTATACCACGGACATGGAGAGAAATTCATATCGAACAGCACAGAACCAGTCGGTAATGCACTTCTTGTCCATACCTAGCGAGCCTACGAACTCTCTATGCTGCCTCCTGTCCATCTCTGCCGCCGTCCGCTCCTATCCAATCAATACCAGCATCGCTCTCCATTTCTCAACGTTCCTTGGAATTTCTATTGCACAGCTGTCCGCCACGCTTCGGTTACTCATTTCTCGTGCTATAATACCGTTTTAATGGAATGGTGCAAATGTACCAGCTAGGCACATCAATCCAACCAGCATATATGAACTGACCCCCCTCAAATAAGGCCTTGAGACTCTGTGGGGAGAGCTGGGCGAGCCTGTCATTCACCTCATCTAGTGGCAATTTGTGGTAGAATAGCTCGCGTGGAGGCGTGATAAAGTCGGCGTATCCAGTCGCCTTATTTATGTGCCAGGTGGGTGGTGGCCGGCCGAAGAATAGGTCCATAAAGGAGAGGCCCGACATATTGCAGCCGGAGGCAATAAGGATGGAACTAGTGACATGACCGGTAGTTGGCGCACGAGAAGCATTTGTATTTTGAGCATCGGTCGAGGCTGGTGCTGGAGAAACATTCCCGAAACTGTTGGCGGGCTCGTGCGAGGCCCTTGAGAACACTGTTCCCACTATGCCACCATACGATTGGGCAACAACTACTACATAATGTCCCTGGCGGTTTCGTTGGAAACTGCTTCGTGAGCGGCATCGAGATCGTCTTTGAAGGTCGCTTCTTGCTGGTGGTTGAAGGTAGGGTGACTGGGATGCATCTCAGCCTGTGTCTCTCTCGCAACAACGTGGTGATGTTGTCATAGCGGATAGGTTTATGCCAAGCGCCGGGAATGAAGACTAGAGATGAAAGGCGAGACGTTGTACAGACTTTAGCTGACCAATCTGAGGTGGAGGAACGCTGCGACAGATATAAGTGTAAGTGGTGCATGGGCTTCTCAGTAGCCTCTCTGTGCTCGTGAAAACGACGCAAATACTAGCGCTTGTTAATATCCCCAACGGCCAGCTTCAATAGCAATGGGGTAATTCTACGGAAGCGCCTTAACTGTTTGTAGATGTAATATTGAGAAGCGAGTTATGAATTAATAAGGGCAGTTGAGCTGCTATTAGGGATGCTGTTACAATGTTGTCTGTGACTGTTGTGTGCATGCTGAGGAGTTGTCAGTATTTCGTGTTGCACGTCTCCTGGGCATTTCCGAATTGCAGTTGGGATGAGGATGGAGATGCGAGGAAGAAGCCATTCAGGACTGTCAACTTCATGAATCGGTGTCAACAATATGGCTGGCAATTGTCATTCAAGATGTCACCACTAATAGGTTAGTAGCCAACAAGTTGCTCATGAGTCGTGCTTGTTGGACAACACACCAGTTACATCAACGGTTTATGAGTGTGTCACGACATCGATTATGTATCTGTTGCCTGCGAAGGACACATTCTTGGCAAATACAACGCCCAGAAGTTATCAAGCCCGTTATAGAGTCAATGCTGGTATCCAAGTTAGTGGTAATCTCCTGACACTCCGCAATGGCGGTAGAGATGAAGGGTTGGAGGGGATAATGGGACGCTTACATTGACAGAAGCTCAGGATGTGGTTGAGACAGTAATTCTGGCGCTGGTGACGCAGATAGCCTGTTTAATGGCACGACTGCAGACAGTCCTTGGCGGACGCGCTTGATGGACACGATGGAGGAGAGCGGAGGCAACTGTCGACGCAATGAGGCCGCAGTGGACGGTGAACAATCACGGCATAGACGCTGAAGGGTCTGCGATCTATGTCTAACCCGCGTAGAAGCCCGAAACAGCGCTTCACCGTCCCGACTAAAGTAAACTCGCCAAGCCCAGAGGCATATGCTTCGGGCTCCATGCTAGGGATATCATAACCGCATGCCTCTCGAGATGAAGGATGGGTAGAAGTCTCAGCAACACTTGAGAGCTGGAGTGCACAGTGAACTCACTACTATAAATTGCGCACAGGTTTCAGGACTGTTTCGACGGAGATGTCAGTGCGAAGCTCCTCCAGCACTTCACATTCCTTATTTCACGTAGTCTCAGCATGAGGACAACCAGGGTCACCAAACACATTACACCACACACTCATCGTTGGCTCAAGGTAGGATACAAAAATGTTGACATCTGACTACATAATTCTTCATTGCCCTTGACAACACTATCGCCATCTCAATGAAAACGGGTTATCAAGGTCGGACGAAGATATGCTGTGCTTGAAGAAGTTTACTTGTACCGCGGCTCGCTTCTCTAGATAGTAGAAACTGAATATAATCTAACAGCAAAGCGTCTGTAAAGCGTCTGTAATGTGAAGCGTCTATAAGGTAAAGCTGGGACTTGCATCCATGTACAGGGAAGACACTATTCTTGAAATGTCAGACGGGCAGAGGACATGCAGACGGTGGGATGAGTTGCGTATTTTGCGCGTCTTGTAAAGCAATGCCGCAATGGATAGTTCTAAATATTGGTTCTCACTCGAATTTAGAAGCCACCAACTGGCTGAGAGGTATGCATGAACTCGTGACATCTCGCCACATGATGCAGACGTATAATGACATCGATGTATGTTGGCATCAAGAACACACATTGGCGTATATAGACTCATCGCCGGATATAAAAATTCAACATCGGCCCGTCGTGAGCCCCCGAAAACACATCGTACAACTGGAACTCGCTCTCGCGGTGTCGCCCGTTATTATCCCCCCTCTTCCCTGCCCCAACCTCGCCATCTTTCCCTGGGGTGGCCTCAAAGTCCAACTCCCACAAGGTGCGAGCAAGTGTAAGATTGGTCTCCAGCTGCGCGACAGCCTTGCCGGGGCATGCGCGGGCACCCAGCATGAAGGGGGCAAAGGCATTCTTCATCATCTGCAGCTGCTCCTCGGGCGTCTCGGACTCCAGCCAGCGCTCAGGCTTAAATGAAAAAGGCTCTGGGAAGTAGTCTTCGTTGTGATGGAGGGAGTAGAGGTTCACCCCGAGATCAGTCCCGGCGGGAATGGCATGGCCGTCAATGACGAGAGGCGCTTTATCATCAGCCGGCTGTCGTCGCCACATGGTTCCCGTGTTGGGCGTCGCGCATCGCAGCGCTTCATTGATGCAGGCTTGTAGGTACTTGCAGCTTCGAAGCTGCTCGCCGGGGTGTATCTCATCGACAGACTTGAAGGTGGAGCGTATCTCGTCCGCGAGCCTCTCATGACACGTCGGGTTGCGCGAAAGATAAAAGAACAAGGCGCTCATATTAGCGGCGATGGTCATGCCCCCGGCGCCGATGAAGAAGAAGGCCTCGGCCCAGAGCTCAGTAAACATGATGTTATCACCCTCTTGCATGGCATCCATGGTGTATGAGTACAGGTCGCTCTTCGCATGCTTGTCCATGGACACGCGCTCCTCGATCATTCTTCTCGTGACATTGACGTATTTCTCGTTCACCCGAGCTGGGATGAGAGACCTCACCAGAGGCTCAAGAATCCGAACAAGCGGCCATTGCATGTATACATTCAGGCGCAAGCTTGCGACCACCAGCCCCGGCTGCAGAAACCGAGCTGCATCTTCGGTCTGCTCATTGAGGGCGCAGCCAAAGGCCAGCTGCCCGATGATATCGCCGCTGAGCCATGTGCAGCGCTCAGACATGTTGACGGGTTCTGACCGGGTAGCCGAGGCGCGGAGCTGCTTCACAAATGTGTCTATCTGCTCAGTCATTGTGGGCTCGAACCCTCGCATCGCCTTTTCAGTCAATGGCTGGCTGATGATCTTGCGCTTCCTGCGGTGGACCTCGCCGTCGAAGGAGTCCCAAATGTTGGGCTGAGCTGTTAGTTGCGCGAAGCGGTATATGGGTGATTTGATCACTCTTGGGTTCTGGTATATGTCTATTGACGTGTCATTCCTCTCTATCCCTTGCCTCGATTGCGCTCTGGTAGGTGTGAGAGTCTGGGAACTAACCGTGCAAGGCATTGGCGGTGTTGAACACCAGCCGATTGGGCGCCTGCCTGACCACCGAGCCTATTCCGATGCTCTCTTAGTAAATACGAATCGAGGTCTTTGTAGCAGATAAACTTGCCGTATTTCACATGATTCTTGTAAGTCACCAAGTGTAGCCGTCTCAGCAGGGCAAATACTCCACCGTAGGCGTCCAAGAGTTTCGCAAATACCGGCCCCGGGTACTTTCTCAAAGGGTGAAACGCGATTCGATATACAAACAAAAGGAAGAACTGTGTGGTAGGTTAGTTTGTTGAGCTGTGGCCTGGGAAATGATGGTGCAGCCACATACGTACGACAAGCCCACGCAAGCGGCGTTGACCACAATGAGCTGTACCGCGCCCAAAACCCTCATCTTCGCTGCTGGGGCATGTAAACGCGCCGACGGGAATGCGAAAGATTGAGTGCGCCACGGGAAGGCTGTAGGCCGGAGCGAGGCTTGTATGCGACGAGTGGTTCAAGACAGAGTGTACAGCAGGATGAGGGCATTCAGCAGGCGATGCGTACCACCCTAGATCCCACGCCTGCTGGCCATGGATTGTACAACGTCAATTAGATGAACCTGCAGGTCGGTCCCTCTGCTAAACGAACATGCAAATGAGGTTGGGGGATGGCCACTGTCGATAACTGGGTAAAACCAGGTTCAGCCAACAACCACGCCAAGGAGCCGACTCCTGCGGCGGCGAGTCCAGGATTTGAAGATTGCCTCTCACACTACTCCGAACCGACGAGGGCGGTTAATTAATTTAGAAGCAGGTCTAATTTATCCCCAAGTGTAACGAGAATCTCGCACCTTTTCACCCTTCTCATCTCGGCCACCGGTCTCAGGTTGAACGGACTAGTTGCGTTGATAGAAACACACGTCTGCATATGCGTTATCCTTATAAACCGACGCGAACCAACACAAATGCTCTCTTGGCAAGCTCGGTGCATTGCATCCCGGCACTCACATCGCATCCCATCTGGAGTCTCCACGTTACGAGATCGCGGCACCGACTCCGCATGGAGGGTAAGACTGATGCCGCCACTATCGCGGCCCATTCGGCCAAAGCAAGAATAGGACTTGGCCAGCATCATGTACCAGTACAAGCTGTGTTTCGTATTACGAGAATGGTTCCCAGGCCGTCTGCAGCTGCAGTCCAATCCTCCGTCGCCCATGGGTGCATCCATGGTCAGCAGGATGCATTCCAGTCGCGCACATGTGAATGCTAGCACTGCTACCCAACCTACCTTGCAATGCGCCAGTGTGCTTGACACAGAGGATGACGCCGGTCTTCCAGCCATGCCACCTACATCTTGGAAATGCGATGGTCAATTCTGCCCTTCATTCGTGGTTGCGGTGGCTGCTGGCTGCTGGCTGCTGTGCCATGTCGCACCCCAACCTCGACAATTCGCATGCCATATATGAGTTTTGGTTGAGTCTATTGGTGTCTCCCATCAACCCACATCTTCACAAACTTCGTCGTCGAGACTCCACCAACTCACATCTGCATCCCCATACTTTGCGCGCCTTGATAGCAATCACATATCTGGTTCGACTTGCACTGGTCGACAGCAGGCGCCATGGACACGGAAGCGATTCTCAAAATGCCGGCGGCAACACCGCCGCCTAATGTCATACCCAACCTCGTCAACCCGCCCAATGGAAATGCGGGCGCCGTGGCCTTCCTCATCATATGTCTCGTCATATCGACGCTCGTCGTCGCAATACGAGTATGGTCGAAGATGATAAAACCTAGAACAGCCACCGTCTCGGATGGTACGTGAAGCAATTCCTTCGCTCATCTGCGCCTTGCTAACTACTGCCTGCGACACAGTGCTTGAAATATGCGCTCTGGTATGGCCAATTCCCTCCCGTTGGTTATGTCCTCATCCGCTAACTCCACCAGGGCTGCTTTGTCGGGGTCATCTGGTGTGGATTCAGGATATGGAAGACAATAGGCTTCTTCGTCGAGCAGTACAATGTCCCAGTCGGCACGCTGATTAAGGGCCTCTTTGTAAGTCCATCTTGTTTGCGCGACTTGACGCCGTGCTAATTGAAGAGTAGCCATTTTACCTCTTCCCATTGCTCTATGGTGGGACCATGATGTTTGCCAAGACGGCCATTCTCCTGGAGTTTATCCATTTATTCGTGCCGACTCGAGAACGCAACAAGTTCTGGTGGATCTGTTCTTTCATGATCTTTGTCAATATTTCATTCTACATTATCTGTATCGTCATCCTCCAATTCTACTGCAAGCCGATACAGAAGAACTGGAACAGGCTGTTACCCGGCACTTGCAAGGATCGAAGAGACGCCGATATAGCTCCCGCGGCCTTCAACTTGGCCCTGGATCTCATGATTCTGCTTCTTCCACAAAAGGTCATCTGGTCGTTGCACATGAATACACGCCGCAAGGTGGGCGTTTCCATCGTCTTTTCAGTCGGCATCATGTAAGTGGCCATCCAGACTGCTCTATGGCTGCTCCATCCGGGAGTCCCATGCTTACGCTAGTTCAACGGAAACTAATGATGCGTTCTATAGAGCGTGTATCTGTGCAGGCGGCCGGATCGCTCACACTGCCAACATCGACTACCTCCAAAACATAACGTACGACGTGAGCCCCGTCTATCTCTGGACCGTCGCCGAATGCACCTGCGCCATCCTCGTCTACTGCGTGCCCGCTTTGCCCAAAGCCCTAGGCGAGCTCTGGCTCTTCCAGAGTCTGAAGACACTCTACTCCAGCCACATCCGCAGCTCCAGAAAAGACGCCGGCAAGTCAGAAAACAGCGACAACTTCCGCACTTTCGGACAGGGCTCTCGTACCTCCAACTCATATTACAAAATGTCAAATATCGAGCCGAGTCAGAGCGACTCCGTCTCAGACATTGGCGTTGCCAGGACGGAGGCGTTTTCCGTGCCCGGACACGACGTGGAGAGCGGCATTAAGCGGCCGGATCGTGGGATATTGCGCACACTCGAAGTGACAACCGATGTCCGCGCCGCACGTCAGGGTAATAGAAACGAGGGAGTGAGTGATCGGCGTTGGAAGTAACCCTGCCTTCCGCTACGCCATGAGCATTGGAGTTTGCACTATTGTATATCTACGAAGGTAATTAGGCGTTTGGATATTGTATTCTTGGCGTGGCAAGCGCTGTTTCTCGGGACCTCAAATGCTAGGACAGCAGCAGGGCGACCATATGGTAGCGATAAATGACTATTGTGAATGATGAACTTCCAAGTGGCTTAAATGACCGTATCACTTTACACTCCATGGGACTGACAGAGCAACGGAACACGACCGCCACGCAGACTGCGAAATTCAGTGCGAATGGAAAAGTATCAGCCGCTCATTGGTAATATTAGCATCGAGGTATGCCTCGCAGTCTGCTATAATTTAATTAATCATTGTGGTTGAGCGCAGCAAGGGAGTGCAAGACATTGCTGCAATGAGGCTGTTAGCTTACAACAAGCATTCCTCGTAAACTTGACAAATAGGAGGTCGAAGCGATACCCAGGCCCGACCACTACTTCCCATGACAATAGGAGCCTGGATAGCGTCCGACCAAACAGCGTGCATATCTCAGACTGGTTTGTGTCACCTTCGCCTGTACATGGTTGGGACAAACTATTACTCCGTGTATCATCGGAGGCAAGCGACCCTACCCAACGCCTAACCCTGGTGCCGCCACAATGATTTTCCCGAAGTTTTCAAGTGCGTCTAGGACGGAATGTGGGCGATCTCTGGACGATGGAATACAAATTCAGCCTAGGATCGATCCTTCGAGCCAAAGACGGGTTAGAAGGCGGGAATTCGGGAATAATGGCTGGCGTTTGTGAAGAGGATCTCACCCGTGACACCTTATTTGCATTCCTTTGTGTGGGGGGGATCACCGGTCTTGCAATTAGGTAGAATTACAGACTTAGCTAGCTATTACTGGGACGACCTCCCTCACTTGAATGGCTGCATCTGATATGACGCTGGGTTATTCCTCCGTTGCCACCTACTTGCAACAGCTAGCTTGCAGGCGCTACATTGCCACGGTTGTGCTTCAGTTGTATTCTAGAGGGAAGGATTGGAGCGCGAGCGGATCCGTGTACGGCTTGTATTGCCCTTTTGGGCTTTCAGCTTCCAAATAAGCTTGTTTGATAACCCCAGCATTTGCAATTCAACTACTGCACAAGCTTCTGTTAAACGTTGGTGGGGGCTGGACGAGTAGTTCACACGGCGCCGTTATGCAGCGCAAGCCAAGGAATTAGAGCATGGGGTATATATCTCTAACAGCAGTTGGTCAGTGACACCCTTGCGAATCCGTGGGGGGGCCAAAGTGATAATAGAATGCGCGGTATTATCGCCCTCCGGCCGCCGCTCCTCCTAGCGTCTGTGCCATGTGCCGTGTAGTTCATCCAATAGCATCGCGAATTCATTGTAGCCTTGAATGGGAAATGGGAGCGTATATGGATACCAGTAATGGCGCCTGTGGGGAGACTGATAATAGTAGACGAGACTTGGGTGCGTGAGAACAGTGTTGAATGTTGGTCCACTGGAAATTGGTATGAGGCTGAGTCTTGGATAGCATATTTGAGGATCAAATACCTAGTGGATGAAATTGAAGGCACATGTTATTGGAGACTATCTAGGCTGTAGGGGTGGCCAACTTTTTATCGTCAAACTGCTGCTTCCCAAGCTCTTCGGTCTCTATTGACATCTCCTTGATCAAAAGTGAGATAAAAAAGCCCACCGCGGCTACACCTGCAAACATCCAAAACACGGAGTTCATGGATATCATGTAGACCCCCACAAGCTCCCGTAGCAAATCCGAGTCTACATCTGCATCTCGTAGCTGGGGGATAAATCCCAGTGCGTTTCGGATGTCGTGCAAGGCTGCGACGGCATCTGGCAACGGCCCCAACGCGTCTATATGCAAAGAAAATATGTTGTTGAACACGGTGGAACTCAATGAGAGGCCAAGAAGGGCGCCGAAAAGCCGGAACGAGACGAGAATGCCTGCGGCGAGGCCCTGGTCATCTGCGTGAGCCACGCTGGCCTGCATGGGGAGATTGAGCACGGAAAAGAGGTTGCCCACGCCGATGCCCAAAATGATCTGGAAGGTGACCCTCATTGGCAAGAGAGAGGCGTCGTCGCCCCAGAGGGTGATTATGCCACAGCCCACTGCGGTCAGGACCCAGCTCGCCAAGATCACCAGCCAGTATTTGCGAGTCACTTCCACAACAACGGCACCAACAATACCAAAGATGACGGAGCAGCAGGCCAGGGGCAGCGTTGAGATGGCGGACTTCATTGGCGCTTGAAGGTAGATGGCCTGGAAGGTAGAGTGGCATGAAAAAGACGACGCTGTACACCAGTACGCCGTGCAGAAACGCCGCAAGTAGGGAGAAGCATGACGTCCTGTTCTGAAAGATTCGGTGCGGGAACAAGGGTTCTTGCGGCCGGGACTCATACCACCAAAAGACGGCAAGAACAAGCACCCCCAAGCACAGAGGAAGAATTGTTCTCCATGAAGACCAGGGATATAGAGCGCCAGCCCATGCGATGGGCGAGGCGCTCAACGTACAGCCAACGGTGAAGAGAACGAGGCCGATCCAATCCAGGCGCCGCAGCTTTTCGTGCCATGATTCTTCAAGTGACTTGAGCTTGAGGAAGACGAAGACTAGAGCAAGATTAACGACCGATACAGGAAGGTTAATCCACCCGATCCATCTCCAGGTGGCGTGCTGAGTGAACAGGCCGCCCAGTAGCGGGCCTAGGATAGAGCCAGCGGCCAGCGGAACCGCCATGAGGCCGAGATACTTGGGTCGTTCTTTGAGCGTCGTGATATCAACGAGGATTATCTCGTTGAGGACATCTAACCCACCTGCTCCAAGACCCTGAATGATACGGCCGCCGATTAAGACCGACATGTTCTTGGCGACCGCAAAGACGACGGATCCGACGATGAATAGCACGAACGAGGCGTAGAGGGGGAGCAGACGCCCGACAACATTGGACACATTAGTATAGACAGGCTGGGTAACGACAACGGCAAGGACGAATGAGATGTTGGCCCAGAAGGCCTCCAGCGTCGTGCCGTCGAGCTGCTCGGTGATGGTCTGGAGGGGGTTCAGCCACTTGTTTGCTAGAGAGCGAGGAGGGCATGAGTGAGCCTACCGGCATTGCTACTCCGAGAATCGTAGCATCTAGTGACACCATAAAGTACATTATAACGAGCGAGAGGACAGACATGTAGAAGGCGAGCGGCTTCTTCTGGGAGCCCGATTCTTGCTGCCCATGCTGCTGCGTGTCTGAGACGGGGGCCTCATCTTTGCACTTCTCGCCAGACCTGCGCCCAATAAACAATTGCGACTGCGACTGCGACTGCGAGTCCTTGAATGGCGCCTCTAGCTTCTCGATATCAGCAGCTGACCCAGCATCGTTTGGAGCAGCCATGATGGGTGGGGAGCCTTGCAGTGCCGTCGCTGGTTGAAGACTCAACAAGCGATTGCAGGACGCAAGCAATGGGCAGCAGAGCGAATGAGGGTTTTCATGTCAGCGATGTGCCAAAGATGCGGCGGGCATTGATGGCATCCACGTGCTGTGCACCCGTTGGACGTGATTGATGGTTTGTTTGTTTGCATGTCGACGTTGCACGAGGGTTCGTTTGTGTGCATGGATGCCACCAAGATAAAATCTGTGGGCCTGCTGCGAGCGCTGTAGGAGCGGTGGGTTCCAGGTTGCTGCACGCCGTAACACCACCTATATTATGCGTCCCTTAGGTGTCTCCGTAGAGCCGTTAGCGTGTGGCGTAGGTACGCCTCATCAGTGCTTACAGTGAGTCGACACCACCATCTCGCTTAGCCTAATCCAGGAATCACCACGCTCTATTCTCTCCTGCCGCCTGGACGGTGCAATGCAGAGTCTAGATCGCTCTTGCAAAAACCGCAACACTGGATAAGCACTCTGTACATTGCATATCTAAAGTACTTATGTCGCTTGCATGTATTGTCCGTGTTTCTAATTTTGCCAAAATACCCTGCCCTTTTTATTAGGAGCCCTGATTTAGGAGCCCTGAGATTGGCAAAGACTCAGCGAGGCAACAGCGGGTGGAGAGAGATCAGATGCAGATTAGTGGGTTGGCGGCGGGTCTAAAGTTTATTGTATGGAGCGCGCACAGCTTCCCCTCCAGCAGCCTCACACCATCCCAAAGCCGCTCAGCTTCTCGCTCTTCATCCACGCATACACCTTGGCCGCTGCAGTCGTTGCAACCTCCCGCTTCTCCCCGCTGCCCTCAAGCGCCAGAATCTCCTCAACCCACTCATAGATTACGCTGACGAGACCCTGGATCTGCCCCTGCGTGTTGTCACCATGCACCGTGACTCGCAGCCTGCTCTCGCCTACCGGCACCACTGGGTGCTCGACTGGAAGCACGCTGTATGATGAGAAGAGGAGGTGGAAATATAGCCAGTACGTCCACTTCTGGTGAATCCAGAGCGTGATGATGTGCGTCAGGAACGGCCGCTCTTCCCATCCTCTGGCTAGGGGGACTGTTAGGATGCCCTTTTCCTCAGCCACGGACCATAGTGGATGCGACAATCATCTCTTCGAAGAACAGGCCGGCTAGGAACTGCACATTTTGCTGTTTCTCACGCGCTCTGCCCGTCGTGAGCAGATTGTATCCGGCTTTGATGAGCGCCACGAGCGGCAGTGGTGGCGCCGCGGTGAACTGGAACGACCTGGCAAAGTTGCCAATGACGTTTCGGATGCAGTGGTTGCCTAGGATTATGGCTGCGCAGAGCATATCACGTCAGCAATGATTGATACAACGTCCGAATAACGGGCGCGTGGAGGAAGATACAGAGAGGCGACTTACCACCGTGGGATCCCACCCCTTTTGAAAACGCGTGCATCACCACGGCGACTTCTGCTTCTAGTCCGAGCTGGCAGACCAGGCCCTTCCCGTCTGGGCCGATTACGCCTGTGCCGTGCGCCTCGTCAACGACGAACTGCACGTTGCCGCGGCTGCCTGAGACCTCCTTGGCGATGTCAATCATCTCGCGCAGCGGGCACACGTCGCCCGTACATGCTGTACACAGACTCAACCGACACCAGCACCGTCCGCTTACCCTGCTTGACTAGACGATGCGCGTCGAAAATGGACAGCAGCGTGCTGCGGAACGACTCGACGTCATTGTGGCGAAATTCGACCTTGTTCGTGGTGAGGCTCTGGCTCATGCCGTCGTAGGTGCTCGCGTGAGATGCCTCGTCATACAGCAGCACGTCTCCCGGGCGTGGGATTGCCGTCCAGATGGCGACGTTGGCGTCGAACCCGGAGCTAACTATGACGCCGGTCTCGTACCCGTGGAAGGCCGCAATTTCTCTCTCCGTCTGCTCCAGGTAAGAGTAGCTGCCATCAATCATCCTGGAGCTGCCAGATGTCGTGGGGAAGCCTGGATGTCGAGCCAGCTCCGCGAGGTACTCGGCATTCAGCAGACCCGACGAACTCAGAGACAAAAAACCGCATCATTGGACCAGAAATCAACCATGAATTCTTACTGTGGTCATCCTGGATGATGGAGTAGAGAGATTTAGACGCACGACGAGCGTCTAGGGCATCTTCCAATTGCGTATGGAAGTTTGAGGAATAACTGGTGTCGAACGATCAGTGCTTTGCGTCTTGAGCCTGGCTACAAGCGGTCCGCTAGGGTCGAGCAACGATTGTGCCATCTCTTGATACCATCATTTCGGGGAGAAGTGGTCTGACCGAATGACGGATGTGGAGTAATTGAGATATTGACAGATGATAACCGAATTCGTGGAGTATATGCAGTGCTCAAACGTAGTGATCACTGACGTCAGGGCATGAAGCTGGGTGTGCAGCGCAGCTGCGTTTCCTCGATTGCGCCTAACTAGATCAGAGACATCCTGGGGACATTCGCAACAATGCGAACTCTTAATCAGCCCTACGCTTGGGGCAACATTCCAGCGGCTGTCGGATTCTCCACTAGCTTGCGTAAAGCGCACCCGTAATCGTTCTGAACAGTACAGACTACTGCCAAAGAGACCTTCCGCGAAACTAAGGGTATCTTGTTGGTGTGGCGTTCCAAGTTAATGTGTTGTTCACTTGGCTGACAAGGCTCCCTGGTAAGCGGCATCGAATCCCGTCTCTCATAGCCGGGGTCAGCTCTCTCTCGTGTCTTTGGGGCAAGGATTGTCGCACACTTCGCGGATAAAGCAATGCCGATGCAACAAACGGACGCGAAGGATGCTCTGGGGGAGAGAGATTCTGTCTTGCCTTGTGCATTGTACAGGTACATTACAACAACGGCCCCCAAATATGGCGGCCATCCATCGGTGGTATCTTCAACACTGAGCCATGCCGCAAGGGAACTTGGCACTAGCTCTGTGCCATTCCCACAAATAGCGGTAATGTATACGTCCCAACCTGGCATGCACTTTAAGATGGATGCCTAGGCAATATACTGCGCCTTCCTGGCTTGCAGACTCAGGTTCATAATGGGAGCCTTGGGCTCCTCTTGCGCCACCGTTGATTGATCGTGCGGCTAGCAAAGGAGCAGGAGCCGCGGATGAAGCGCTTACCGGTGGCGGGAATACGGCCATTTGGAGCTCGAATCCAACTGCTATTAGTTGCTTGTATATCACCATGGGCGTCACCCGTGAATTTTAGACGGTTGTATTCCCATTTGACCTTGAGGAGCTAGCTCTTTCCTCCGTCTGCATCCTCATCAACTCTTCTACTACCGATCATGTTACCGTGATAGATATCTTGCATGCAAAGGAATTAAACTTTATTAAGAGTTTCTTCTTCCTACTTGAATCCTGAAATATATAACAAGCTTCTTCACTACTCTGCTAACCATGGACTCGGTCCGCCCTTTGGGCTACTCATTCAAGCTTCCGGTTGGCTTGAGGATATGACAGCTTTTTGGGATATGCTGGAGCATGGCAGAAAGTCATGATCCCCCTGGCCAAAGTCCGAGCCAATTCGATGGCATTCCTACGATTCCACGTCCACGAGGACAAACACTGTAATGAACAACTCGCTGTCCTGCTACTCTCTGTAGATACAAGCTTTAAAAAAATCGATACTACTCCTAGGTTCCAGCAAAGGAGCTCACTTCCACTTCCGCACTTCCTGAAACAGGATGCCGCCGCTTTTGACGCTCCGTTCTTCTCTATACCCTCGAAAGAGGCCGTCTCTATGGATCCCCAGCAGCGGTGGCTGCTGGAGGACATAACCGAGCTCTAGAAACGTATGTGTTATGCGATTTTGCGTAAATACTAATTGGCGATTGCTGAGACATATACGGCAGCTTGGAAGCAGCTGGACAAGGTAGATCAGCAGTGAGACTGGGGTATTCGTAGCAATCATGGCCGATGCCTACCTGAGAATGCTGTCCAAGGATACACTTATGAGGCGCCCACGCAATTGCAACGGACATCGCCGTCATCGTGGCAACCAGATTAAGCTGTATTTTCGATTCTGAAAGGCCTCTTATTCAGCTAAATACGGCATGCCTCGACTGGTGTTGTTGCCCATGTATCTGGATGTCCCAATCTTGCACAGTGGGCCAGAGCTCTATTGTAAGCACTTGTTCTGACCCTGATAGACAGCTCCCACTGATGCTTTGCTGAAAAAGGTCTCTGGTCGCGGAGCGAATATTCTCTCAATTTAGAGACGTCTCTTTAATCTGTCTAACGCTGGGAGTTTTTATCCCCTATGGCATTTCCTAATAGCTTTGATGAGTCGAGCCCATGGCTACGGCAGAGGAGAAGGAACAGTTGTGCTTCTTTTAAAGAGGCTCTCTGATGCTGTCAGAGATGGTGATATGATTCGCGCGGTTATCCGTGGGACTAGTTCGAACCAATGATGGCCAGACTCCCTGCATCACCAGCCAAGTCTCGTCCCGGAACAGCTGATTAGAAAAGGTATATGAGCTCTGGAATTGGTATACACCGACGCGCTATGTGGAAGCTCACGGGTAGCAGGAACGAGACGCAAGTCGAGACAACCTGCTGACTCAATCTCCAGGCACCGGAACTCAAATGGGGGACTCAATCGAGATGACGGCGCTTGGTCGTGTCTTTCGATCTGCACGTTCCGCCAATGATCCACTCTATGTGTAAGTGTTTCGCTACATCAATCTTGACATCTGAGAACAACACCTGAGTTTCTTTCTGCTCCCAGAGGCTCTATAAAAGCCAATATTGGCCAACTCGAAGGGTCAAGTGGCATGGCTTGGTATAATGAAGGGCATCATGATCTCGAGAGGGGTTATTCCGCCCCAATGCCTTTTAAAAAGAATGAAA